>OZ005653.1:164013704-165213704 GCA_963930645.1 Salticus scenicus | reverse complement strand
TTAATATTAATTTTTAAAAAAATATGCACTTCCACAGATTAAAAAAAGAAAATCTTTAAAAATTGTTTGAAAATAAATATTTTTTTTAAAAACTTTCATGCTTCCCAAACTTAAAATTTTTAATATCTGAAATAAAAGCAGGTGGGAGAAAGATAAAATTGGCTGAGAAATCAAATCATTGTAAAATGATTCGACTTTTGAGAAAAGATATGATCTTGTTTGAATTTCCTTTGAGTGTTTATGATTTTATTCTTATTAGTATTTTAAGAGTGGGTTTTATAAACATATAGGGTAGTTACAGTAGCATATAATGCAACTTTTAAATGCTATTAATTAATAACTATAGTATTAGAAAGAAGATTATAAAATTTTAGTAATGAGGAAAAATATATGGACTTTCGTAGTTAAGTAATAATTTCATTTTGATACAGAAAACAGCAGGCTATAATGGTGACACAATAACAAAATAATGTTATTTTTCATACACAATTCATGTTTTGCAAGAATATTTACTTTATCTTATTGAAAGAGAAATACAAAAATTTAATTCATTTAATAAATTTCACCTAGTGTGACATCTCCATACGGAAAATAGGTGTGATTAACATTAAAAGAAAACAAAATTATTTTGAGTCTGGGGAGGGGAGGGGGGACAATTTTTTTTTTTTTTTTCTTTGGCATATTATGCGAGATTTAATTATATTAACAGACATGCGATTGCTGAAATTAGAAATTAGCTGAAAATGTTTTGCTAACATGATTGTTTGGTTAATTGATTGAACATTGATTATGTCACTTTTAATAAATTAACTACCTAACTACCTAAACAGTTATATATATATATATATATATATATATATATATATATATATATATATATATATATTTCAGGATTTTTTTCATTAGCACAAAACATTTCTTTAATATTATTGCAAAAAGTTTTATATCCACATAAAACCTTATTAAAATTCCATGTCAACAAGGAAAAAAAAAAAAAAAAAAAAAAAAAAAAAAAAAAATCCAACAAATATAAAATATGATTTTTATTTATGTACATCATACATATTTAAAAAAGCTACAGTAGTTAATTATCAGTTTCTAATATGCATAAAGCCAACTGAGTATTAATTTTCTTAAATTGATTTAGAAAAAATTTTCCTACCTGAAAAATTTAGTCTACATTATTTCCCTTGTTTAAACATTTGGAATACATATTAAATATAAATATTTAATTTAATTGAGAAATAAGTAGATTTATCAAGTTCAGTAATGAAGTTTAAAAGTAATTACATATGTGAGAAATATTGAACACTTCTATCTCTTTATTGTTTCTAGAATTAATCACAGATCACTATCTGGAGATGAAGGGGGGGGGGGGAGTAAAAATTAATTACATGGGTAGGAAATATTAAACTCTTTCAGTTCTACTTCTAGAATCTAACAAACCAAGTTTAAAATGAATATTGACATTTATGTTGTGGATGGAGAAAGACTGGGAAACAAAAGGATTTTGCAGAACATCTGATCGCCGATCACTAGTTGGAGATAAGAAAATGGGGGGAGGGGAAAAAATAACTACATGAGCTAGAAATATTTAACAATTATGTTTCTTTATAGGTTCTAGAATATCATTAAGCAAGTTTAAAATGAATATTGACATTTATGTTGTGGATGGAGGAAGATTATGAATTGGGTGGCTTTCGTATCGAATTTAATCGCCGATTGTTAATGGGGTTTCTTTTTTTTAAACGGGCGATATCCGCGATTTTTTTTTTAAAGCAGAAGAAGGTAATTCGCAAAATTCCGCGAATTAGGGTGGGGGGGGGGGGGAGAGAATCACAGATTTCCGCAAAATCGCGAAAGAATCGCATGTCTGATTGGCGATTACAGTAATTTTTTTGGATAGCCACTTTTTCACATTAGGTCGCCACGTGGTGAGTGGCGACCGCGAATCTTGACCTCTACGTGGTGTGTCACTCTCACGACTTTCTCTTATCCTGAAATTTAATACTATAAATACAGGTTGCAGATTAAGAGGTAAGATAACGAGTACTGTTATGTAAACCTATGTTAAACAATTCAAATTAGGTATCGGAAGAGTTTTATATGATAATTAGTTCTGTGTGTGTGGGGGGGGGCGGCTACCGCCCCTCTCAACCCCCCATTAATGCACCCACATTTATATAGAATTTAACTCGGTTATTAAAAAATAATTCTGTTTTTACAAAATATTTTATTAAAATTATTATTTAAACAAATTATCTTTTATGATAACGCAGACGATTTCCATATTAGAGAAGTAGTATGACATTAAATATCCACAAAAAAAGTTTAATTTATTCTCAATATTACATTAAAAAAAAATTGTTAAAAATGAAAAAAAATTGATAACTTTATTTTAAATTATCGCAGATCGATGGTTCAACCATTCGTTTTAAAGATATTGGCGAGCTCTTTTCAAAGATACCCATCATGAAAATTTACTCCCCTCGAGGGGGGACTTCCCCCCAGGGGGGGGAGGAGGTGAGGCTCCTACATACACAAAAAAATTTTCCCAGTTGACTATCTCTATTACAAAGAATATATATTCGTTTAATTTTGTTTAGTGCAGTCTATAGATGTTAAACTCTACTTACCTACAATTTCCCCCATAGACGTAATGAATTTGAATACTTTTGAGTATCCCTGTACACGAACCATTTGCTTCATCTCAACGAAAAGCTTACTGTAGCATCCCTATATGATACACATTTAGAATACCGAGTTTGGAATTTCTGCTACTATTTGTTCTTGAGATATGCTGATAACAGACACACAGACCATTCGCTAAAAACTTGATTTTCCTATTCAGGGGACCTCAAAACATGTAAATACTAAATATAACAAAAACTCACTTTCGAAAATTTGACCCTTAAACAATACTTTCTCGACCCTATGGGTAAGAGATAGTAATTATCTTTAGTTAGTATACAAATCTCTAAAGGTGAAATTCTTTCATTAAACCTATATCTATTCTATACTAACTATAATATCTGTTCTAACCTATATCTAACCTATTATTACATTTCTCTTTGGGAGGCAGTTACAAAACAATGAATAATCAAGGTCTGAAAGTATCAATACAAAATTTAAAGTAACAGTAAATTTGAAGTATTCGTTAATAATGTAGAAGAGGATGAAAGTGCGTTGCAGCACAGTCAATCTGATGTAGCAAAGAAAGTACATTGCTTGACAAATGATAAGGAACGCAGACATTTTTTGAAATAAATAATCACAAATCCAAATATGCTGTATAAAATTCAACTGCGAAAAATAATCATGTCTCTCCATACGTTCAACACTTTCCTTTTCTACTGTGTACGATACCTCAATAGTTCTGTTTGGGGCGCATTGTTGTTCATAAACAGAAAGTTTGAACTTACCGCATCCCTAGAAAGATGAACATGATAAAGAATAATCTCTCTGCAATACCATTGTGATGTAACGTTACTTCACTCGATGTCGTGAAGTGGAGTTTTGCCATTGTGTGTAATTCCTCCCACAACCCTTGAAGGCTTGTCCATACCGATTACGTTTATGAAAATTCTGTGGTGTATACTATGTTTCCCTAGTGTTGCCAACGGTACGATAATTATCGTGCACATAGTTGCCAAGTCTATGATTTAAGCGGGAGACTTCATACCATAAATTCTCTTTAGAAAATTTCTCTTTATTTAATCATAGAAAATTAATGGGAAATATTTCTATCAAAAAATACTGGTGTAAAACCTGGCTTATAAAGATCAGAAATGTCGGTAAGTATTATCGTACGGTTGAAAACGTTGCTCTCTCTCCACACCAGTTGGTGGTCAGAATCACCTTGTCACAAAGAAGCGGGATTCATCGGAGAACATCAGTCTAGACCATTTTAGCTGACCTCAACCAAAATGTTCCTCACACCAACATAACCTTTCTCGGGGACGGCGTGGCTGAAGCGAGATGCATTTAACCGGCTTCCTTGTTTATAAAACAGCCTAATTTAATCGCCGAGAAATGATTTTGGCGGGTACACATGTATCCGTACCGTTTACAAGGTTTACAATTGAGTGACTAGGAGTGAGATTTTTGTTCCTTTTCGCCACAATGGATATATATATATCGATCCTCTTGAGGTGTGATATTTCCTTCACGACCAAACGGCATGCTTTCACATGGCATTTCCACATTAAACGGTTTTTTTTTTTTTTTTTTTTTTAATCGCAAGATGACGCTTTTTGATTAGTGTATGAGTAACGACACTTTGACCTTCATTGAGCCGCCCAACTGTTTGTCGACGACCGTATGCACTCATATGATGTCTTGCAGATATTATTCATTTAATTATTATCCTGGCGCACGGGATTTCACAAATACAAGTTTAACAACATACGGAGCTATTTTCGCCACATGCCATAATTGCGTGAATGAATAACGAACTTTTGTGCATAGCTTTTTATGCAAATGACAGGTTCTGCCTTACTGAGTCTTCTACATTTAATTTTACTATGACTGTCAGCTTTTGTGAACGTTACGTTGCAAAATGCAGTCGTTGCTTTATAATTATCAAGCAGTGTGAAAGAAGACAATATGTTATATTCATATGGCAATACTAGTGGTCCTCTTGAAAGAATTTATCAATCTCGTACCATTATTCACAAGATACTTCAAAAGGAATTAGATTTCTACTCTTAAAACGCATTTGCGCAAAACCTCTTACAAGGTTATTACAGATGTAGACAAATTTTTGCATTAATGTATCGTACTCATGAGCTCGAAAATAAATGAACACGAAAATTTTTATAGATAAACAAGGCAAACTTACTCTTAGATTGAGTGGTTAACAGACACAATTGTCGTACTTTTGGCGTAGAAAACACATTTGAGTATCTGCCAATTCCGTTATACTTTCCTTGTGACGATATAATGTTGCTATATTGTTATATTTATTTTCGGCCCAAATTTTCGGAAACATAGTTATATGCAGCAGGTAAAATGACGTATTCCGTTACTGTCAAACAATAAGCTTTATTATTAGACCAGTCTATGATTTAGACTTTACAAACGTTGTTCCTTGTTTAATTTGTCCAGCAATAGTTTTTTTTGAAAGACAGTGCTTTTATATAAAAACCCCGTCATGTGAATAAATACTCTCCTAATGTTTCATTAACGAAAATATCACTAGCCACCTTTTTCTCATGGTTTGATTAGTCAGATTCACAGACTTCGAAAATGTAAATGAAGTTTATCAGCATATATTGTTTTCAACAGTTAAAGACGAGGTTTTATAGTTTCCAAAAGAAGAAGAAAATGGTGAGACGCACATTAAATATGCTTTGTCAAAATCGTACTGTTAAATACTACATCACCGTAAAAAAGAAAAAAAAAAAAAAGAGTAAAAAATTAGTAATTCGGATAGCAGAACTTTTTTCTGCGAATTTACAACACTCTGTAAGACTTTAAAACATTTTTAATTACAAAGAAATATTCGAAAATCTTGAAATCACATTTTGAAATCTCGTTTGATTAATAAACAGGAAAAATAAATTAGACATTATTAATTAACCTATAAAAATAAGATTATAACATAGAATAGGTATACATATTTAGCTCTTTCTTTTGAAGTAAATAAATTAACAGTTAAAAAAAAAAGTGATTATTTATCTATGTCACGCAATACATGCTTGATACAATAGACTAGCAATAAATAAATAAATAAAAATATTCACTGTCAGACATCGTATCAAATGTAATGCATAAAATTATTTTTCCGAAAATAATTTATTTTATTTTTAATAGGCATTTTCTATAAACATTCAATAATTGTATGCTTAAATTGTACTTTTCTTTTTCACACGAAATGTTTAAATTTTCTTTATCGAGAAAAAAATGATTTGGACTTGTATTTATTCATTTACAAGAACTTGCCGAAATCAAAAGAAAACATATTTAGAAACATAAAAATTATTTTTAAAATTTATTTGTTTTAGATGATATAAAGCGTTTTCCTAACGTTAAAATATGTATGTTATATTAAACGAGCAAATGATAATATACTGTCACAAAATTTTTAAATTCTAACTCCTAGGGGAAAGAAATCCAATAAACTTCTAGTCATTTTTATTTTTGGATTTCGCCTCTTGCAGTTAAATATCCTGAGTATAATGCAAGCAATATAAGCAAACAATATCATTCTTGAATCGGCCCCTACAGAATCGGGCATCTTATAAATAAAGCATCTTTTTCGGACATATGCATGGCGTGTGTTGAGATAGTATATGCGTGGACGTCATTTTCATGTCACAGATGTCGTGACATCCAATAGGGGCATCGCTTCTGGATCATCTCCTCTCTCTTCTGACAGATTTATGAGATACGATATATTAAACGGGAAGACATTTTTTATGAGTCCAGTTCTGCGATGCATAGGTTTTGATATCCTGTAGCTCATTGCTTAGCACAGCGTCATCTGTCTTTCTTCTTTCCCTTTTTTTTCATTATTATTTATGCTATTGTCGCATATATAGGTATTTGCGAAGGAGTTATTTCTTATTAATTTTCGGTAATAAAATGCTGGGTTTAATATTATTCAGAGAGAACGTTTGTAAGTTAGGTGAATGTGAAATAAAATATAAGCATGTATTATATCATGATATATATATATATATATATATATTTTTTTTTTTTTTTCTTTTTCTGCATAGAAAAAATGTTTTGTGTAAACAACAAAAAATTTGTTAAATCAACCAAATTTTTTGGTTGATATAAAAACAACAGAAATTGTGTTATCAAAACACAAATTATTTTGTTGTTTTAACCAAACCGTTTTATTGATTCAGGCAATATTTGTTTAAATGAAAACAATTGTTGATTTAAATAAACATTTTTGTTAATTCACCACACCACTTACTCATTGGCTGTTTACAGAGTGACGTAGTTTATTGAATCATCAAGTGACAATTACTCCTCTTTCATTTTTTGTTTAATCAAAGTAATTTGATTTGGTAAACTGAACAAAATTATTGTTAAAATGACAAAACAAATCTATAAAATCAATTCTCATTTTTTTTTTTTTTTTTTCAATTATTTGTCATATGAGAGATAACCTTAAAAATAGATTTTTTAATAAATATTTTTAAGAATAAGAAGTCAAACGTTTTTGAATAAATATAAACTGTTCGGCCCAATAACGTAAGTATAAGGTTTTCTGAGAACATTCTTTGATGAAATTATAAATATTATTCTTTTATATTATTCACAAATATATAAATAAAAACATGGTGTAGAAATGAAAAATTGAGTTTAATCTATTACGATTGTTTTGTTAACTAAAATGTTCATATGGATGTTTTGAAAAAATAAATAAATAAATAAATAATAGTAGTAGGAATTTTTCCAATGCGCCTTAGTTAAAGAATGAACCGCACAGAATCAAAGACATATGTTTGGGATAATTTTCTTCACATATAATGCAAATTCAAATAAAGCTATTTCAGAAAGATCAAGATTGTGCATTTAAATTCAGATCATTACTGCATATTTGGATAATGGAAATATTAATTGTATTTCATTATTATTTTTGCTATGGTCTCATATAGCTTTCCGCGAAAAATTTATTTATTTTCGCTAATAAAAAGCAGGATTTAATAATTTTATTCAGGAAAAATGTCTATAAACTAAATGAACGTGAAATTAATATATATATATATATATATATATATTTAAAAATATGATTTTTTCTGATTTAGAATTTTTTTTTACCAATCTTTTGCGATATGAAAGATAAACTTTTAAGGATGAAATATTTAATACTTATAACAAGAGCTTTTGAGAATAAAGAATTGAACAATCGTAATTAAATATCGTAAATTGTTAACCCAAATAACGTGGAGAATAAAGTTTCCTGAGAAGTATCTTATTAAAAAATTATAGATATCTTACAAAATTATAGATAATTACAGATTATATTATAGATTAAAATTATAGATAATTATAGATTATAAAAACATAGATAATAGACTTATATTAATTTTCGGTAATAAAATGCAGGACTTAATAATATTCAGAGAGAATATCTGTTAATTAAGTAAATGGTAAATAAATATATATATATATGATAATAATGTTTCTTTTCAAATCTCGATTTTCTCCTTATCATTTGTGATATAAAATAAAAGATAAACTTTTAAGTACGATATTCTTTAGTGAATACTTTTAAGAATAAAAAAGACGAACGTTTGTGATTAAATGTTTGCCCTACTAATATAGAAAATGAATATCTCCAAAAATATTTTTTGATATATAGAAGTGAAAAATTAACTGTGTGGATTTATATTTGCCATAATTTTCTTTAAATGTA
The DNA here is from genome assembly GCA_963930645.1 of Salticus scenicus. Classification (NCBI taxonomy): domain Eukaryota; kingdom Metazoa; phylum Arthropoda; class Arachnida; order Araneae; family Salticidae; genus Salticus; species Salticus scenicus. The sequence goes on along the minus strand of OZ005653.1, from coordinate 165,205,330 downwards.
ATGCAAAACCCAATAAAAATTTTTCAGAAGGTCACAGTTCTTCATTTAAACTCAAATCATTACTGCATATATGGATAAGGGGAATATTAGTTGCACAATTCAGTAGAATTTTTCTACGCTGACGAAAACCAGATAAGATAATAGAATCTCCATTCTTGAGAAATATGAGGATAATCAATGATATAAGTATATTTTGAACTATAGACTAAAAAATTTCCCCTGTGATTCTTAAGCATTGATCTCTCTCTATATAAATGGCTAAGAGAGTTTTTCCCTGTAAGTCCGTGGCTGGACGCAAGTTGATTGGCTAAGAGAGGTTTTCTTCTGTTTGTCTGTGTGTTGTTGCCACCAGCTTTTCATACTTTAGTTAGTTTAAAAAATTGTCACCAGCTTTTCATACTTTAGTTAATTAAAAAAAATCTAATTTTCCGATCGATAAGTTAATTAAACCGAAGGATTCAGAAAAAATGGCCCTTTTATTTGGTACCTTATTTGTAACGAAATTTTGATTAGATTTTTTAAAATTAATTAAAATGTGAAAATAATAACCCAGTAAAAGCTTTAAATGTGAACATTTAAATTTTTAATTGCCGCTAAAAAAAAAAAAAAAAAAAAAAAAGAAAACTCCCCCCCCCCCCCAAACATAAAATGAAACATGCTTTCACGCGAAAAATAAAAAGAATAAATAAAATATTTTACTCATGCACATGAAAAAATGAAAAATGAAAATGGAGTAAAAAAAAAATTAGATAAAGTTACAAGAGAATTCCAAAAATGGATGGAAATGTAAATGAACGTTAAATAAATAAAATAGTCGTCTGTTCAGTCACGTGATATTAAAAAACAAAGAATCGAATTCAGCAAATATGGAAAGGAAAGAAAAACGAAAAGAAAAGAAAAGAAACAAACAAACAAAAAAAAATAATAACATAAACCAACGGGAAACCAAAGCGGGTTTTAAAGCAATTTCATGATTTCTTTAAATTTTATTTTTGTTTGTAAAGCGATATAGAAAAGAGTTTCCTTTAAATATAGTGATCAGCGAAGCGAGAAAAGCCTTCGTTGGTTGACTACATTCATTGATTTCATGAATTAAAAAGTGGTTTCGTTAACAAACTTTGATCTATTGTCACGCAGGCAACATCAGGTCGAGTTTTGTACATTTCGAGTTTGATTTTTAAATTTTTCCCGCATTCGGAATTCGGTTCCTTCCCGAACCGGGGCTTTGTCAGTATATAATAAATCACAATTCTTTAGTCGTTTCATTATTTCTGCATAAAAAATTATGCATACAGTTACTGTGCACTACTATATATAAAATTTAATCTCTTTATTATTTCCATTATAACAAAAATAGTTTTTGGAACAATTAAAAATAAGTACTGAGAGGAGCTTCTAAATTTTAATTGATTTTCCTCCGTATCTTTCCGATCATGGTTATCTCTGAGAGTAGATGGCGCTTTCCAAAATCAGACGATCTGCCATCACTCATTTAACCAATCCATTAAGAAGATGCACAATTATTGGCGATGAAATTGTGTTTATTGGAAAACGGGCTGGTTATCGACTTTGGCATACCTTGTTAAGTTTGTTTACTTTCAAAAATAGATGCGCGCTAAAAGGCTTTCCTTATAAAAAGATAAAGCGTTGACATAAAGATAACGTATTGTGATTCTTAAGGAAATTGAAGCGTGGTCTATAATGACAAAACGCTAATGGACGGAGCATAGATTTTGAGGAAAATTGATCATTAGATATAAGATGCGTGATGAGTTTTAAAGTTCAAAAGTATGATAGTGTTCATTACTCATCAGTGTGCTTTATAAGTTAGTTTTCTTTCAAGAAAATTAGTCTCTACTCTTAAGTGGAGCATTAAAGTTTATCTTGCAGACAATGTTTTATATACAACGCACGCGAGCTACGTTCCGTCATTAACTTTTGTAGTGCGTTAGATAATTATGAATATCGGAAACGACAAAAGTTTACTTTAACTTTAAATTCTTTCTTAGAAATTTAAGGAAATTTAATTATATGTTTATAAAATATAATTTTTTAGCTTATTAAATGTTCTCATTTCTTATATACTTTTTTGTTGTTGCTTAGTTAAATTCAAAATGTTATGTACTTTTAAAAAACCAAACGACCTTAAAATATTAAATAAAATTAAAGCAAATTAGAAATTTATTTAACTTATAACTTTTAACTATATTATATTATAAACCCAAATGGGAGTTTATTCAAAGTTATAATAACTTTAATACCAAAATTTTAATGTACTGGTTTAATTTCATTTTTATAAATATCTGATTTTTTTTTTTCATTTATTCTTATTGAAGTAAAATAATAATAATAAATAAATAAATAAATAAAAAAGACAAAAACGTGCGAAAAATACAGTTGTATATTCAATTTCCGTATTCTTATAAAAGATACACAAAATGAACAATTAGACAAAAAAAAAAAAAAATTCTTAAATTGAACTATAATTATGGTTTTAAGCAATATATGAATAAAAAGAATTTATAAAGCAATCTCTCAATTGAAACAATATCAAAACTGAAAATCCCTAATTTCTACAACTTCATTTAATATCACATTTAAATTCCTAAGACATTTATAATTAAATACAATAGCATTATCGACGATTTGATGAAATATTGAAATGAGTTTTTCATATTTTTATACCATAATTTTGCCAATGGAAAAACTGCACAAAAGAAAATATTAATACTGAATACTAAAAGAGAGATTTTTCTTTTAAGTGCAGCTATGAAATTTGTTCAATTTTCAATATCGAGTATCACCGTAACTATTCCTAGAAATTTAAAAAAGAATTTTCTAGGAACTAAATCGCAGATGTACATATTTGTATTTTCTAATTTTTTTGTTTTCGTTGTAAGAATTGAAACTTTTTTTTTTCTTTTGATATATTGATGAAACCTTTTATTTTAATTTTAAATTTGGGCTTCAGAACATTTTTTTTAAAGAGGTAATAGATAATTAGTAGACAAATATTATATTCTTTTCAGTTTTAATTGCTGAATATTGTCACGCAAAAAGTATGAAATACCATAAAATATTGATTTTTTTTTTCCTTTTTTAGGACGGAGGACTATAAATCGAAAATTTATAGAAAATGTAATTGAATAATTTGAATGCGATGTTATAATTTTGAAAAAAAAGAAAAAAGAAAACTAATAGTCCTCCGTATTAAACTAAATTCTGCTTTTGCCAGAATTTCATCAAAATCTTTTTTTTTTTTTTTTTTTTTTTTTTTTTAAGAAAAGAAAAGAAAATAATAATCAGTATTGAAACGGACAGTATCGAAAAAGTTGAAGAAGCCCTTTTTTTTAGACAAAAATACATAATTTATTAAATTGTTGCCAAAAAAGCTTACGAGTTGATTTTAAATTTTGTTGAAATGAAAATAAATTTACGCGTAAATATTAAAATTGATGTAAAACTTTCTGCGTAAAATTGACGTCATTATAGCTTTTTTTTTTTTTTTTTTTTTTTTTGGACCAAATTACATTTACTCATAATCATGCAAGTAGAGGAAAGTAGGTGAATATGGAATGCCATTTCTTTTTGAACTCACCACAATAAACTAAAGTATTGTGGATTATTGTGGATTCGACTATTGCAAACTTTGAAATGTTGTTAATGTGGTTTGATAGTTTTGTTACAAAAAATAGAGTTCACACGCAAAAAGTTAAGGGGAAAAAAAAAAAAAAAAAAAAAAAAAAAGCTACTTTCGGATAATATGGACCAAGCGAGTAATATGGAATATACTTATGAAAGGAAATATGTTGGAATACCCATTTCTTCAAAGAATAATATAAAACAGGCTAGTAATTTTTACAGAAAATCATGAATAATTCCAATATAAACATTTAATTTTGAAATTAATATTGAAAATAAACAGTACTGACAAAACTATGAACATTTAAGTTTTACAAAAAGTCGCAACTAATATGGATTTTTTGGTATCCATATTACCCGAATCGCCAACTTATATAATAAATTAACCTCAACTATCTGTTGGTAGAAAACTGTTCATGGAAATCAGGCTACTAACTAACTCAACTCCGCTACCGGAAATGACAATAAAATTTCTCTCATTTTACTGCTTAGTAAATGGGTTACAGAATTCGTAATACTTACCTCTACAAAAACTCTAAATCTTGACAAACCAAATGAGTTGTATAACACAAAAAATGCTCTTCTCACTAACATAAGGTCAACTGTAATAACTACCGTTCATAGTTGAGGCCCAGTGAAGACGTTTGATGCCCTTCCGGTATGTTTGAACACCGTTCAGGTAAGATATAACGGTATTCCATTTTACCTGATTATTCCATATTCCCCAGAATTTTTAAAATTTGCAATCTCTAAACTTTCATGTGTAAATAATGATGCAAGAATTTGGAAAACCCATAACAAAAGAACGTTTACTTTTTTTTTTTTTTTTTAGTTCCCCATCATACTATAGGTATGGGGAACTTAGGTAATCGTGAAAATTTTTTAGTTCCCCATCATACTATAGGTATGGGGAACTTAGGTAATCGTGAAAATTTTCGACCTCGGTTTTTTGACTTTTTCAGGTCTGAGGAATCCGAAAATGACAAAATTTCTATGGTGTCTGTCTGTAGAGTGTTTGTTAGTCTGTTAGTGTGTCAGTCCGTTAGTTTGTTAGTCTGTGTACACGATATCTCAAGAACAAATTGTCGCAGAGAGGTCAGATCAGTTTTAAAATATTACTTTCGACACTGGCAAGAACCCTATTTATTTGCAACATTCGAATTTAAAAACTTCGTAAGTTATTAGAAATTTACGATTTTCTTAACATGGGAGAATAGGACAAAAATTCACTTAAACGTGCATTAAATGGACACTTTTTACTGTAAAAATGTCGGACCAGATTTAAAATATCAGTTTTGATGCCGGAAGGAACATCAGTAACTATAAATAGGCTACTTTGAAAATTTCGCAAGTTATTGGAAATTTACGAATTTCTTAACATGGCAGTATAGGGCAAAATTTCACATAAACGTCAATTTTGAGAGATATTTTCATCGTAAAGATGTCAGACTACTTTTGAAATATTATATAGGACACTGGTATGAATATTAATGACTATGAATTTTCCAATATAAAAATTTCGTAAGTTATTGGAAATTTACGAATTTCTTAACATGGCAGCATAGAGCAAAATTTCACATAAACGTCAATCTTGAGGGATATTTTCATCGTAAAGATGTCAAACCACTTTCGAAATATTATTTAGGATACTGGCATGAATATCATAGACTATGATTTTTCCAATTTAAAAAAAATCGTAAGTTATTTGGAATTTACGATTTACTTAATATGCCAGAATAAGGTAAAATTGAGCATAAACTTTCATTTTGAGGCTCATAAATACATTAGACAACTTCAAAATTACATTTATGATATTTGTTTGAACATGATTGAATACAAATATTCTAATAGGAAAATTTCGTAAATTATTCGTAATTTATGATTTTACCAACATAGCGAAATTGTAAATTTTTCATATAAATATGAATTTTGAGGATTATTGCATTGGAAATAGTAGCATGAAAACTAAACAACGGAATTGACCCTGATAAAATAAATTAATAGATTAGAATAAGATATCGAAGTGAACGGTGGATAGACTATTAGGCGGGGTTTTCATTCTGTCACTGTATCAAGCTTTTGTCAAATTCATTTCTTTTAACATGATTATATCTCTCAAACTAGAAATTTTTGAGAACATAAATATGATTGGGAACTGAGCAGAGTCCACCTATGCCTACTAGTTTTTTTTTTTTTTTATGTAAAGATTATTTTAAAGGTATTATAACATTTTGTTCCAGATGGATTTTCGAAATATCAATATAAAACAAGTGTCTACATCAAAGACATGAACATATGTAAAACTTTAAACAGGTGATGTAAAAATTATTTTAAATAAAAATAAAAATATTGAAAAGTTAATCCTGCATGTAAGGACTGAAGTGTCTCTTAAATAATGTTAGGAAGAATGTTAGTATGTAGAATGACGAAAGTCAGAGAATTTAGGAATGTCACTAAAATGCAGTGTCACCAAAACATAAACAGATTTTGATTATTTTAAATCCGTAATCGCTTACTGATTAAATGTGCTATCAAAAAAAGATTTTTTTTTAATTAACACTCGTTAAAAAAAAAAAAAAAAAAAAAAAGTCAGTTGGTAAACAGTATACAAACAAGAAATTTTTTTGTCTGTTTAATTTTATAAAAACTCAGCCGCAATTTTAAATGGCATTGTATGGCATAATAGTATGTAAAATATGATACAATACACTCTGTTATTTTAACGGGAATTAGTTTATTATTTACTCATTTCGCTTAATCATAATAATCTGACTTCTGAGTATTATAAATTGCTCAAATATCTTTTCAAAAAGAAAAAAGTCAATTATACTTATTTTTCTAATTTTTATTACTTATTAATTCTTTGATTAAACTCATTTAATCTTACTTTTAAAATATTTTTAAAACGAAATATAATGCAATTAGGGAATGAAATAGAATTTATTGCAAAGGAATTTGAACATTTAAATATTGATAAAAATACCCGTACGTTCAAAAATGCTCAAAAAAATTCAGATGGAATACATATGAGACGTATAAACAGCCAAATTTTACGTTAAAGAATGATTATTTCAAACATGGTAATTAAAATATTTCCGTTAAATGTTAATTTCGTAAGTATGGCTGAATAAAGAAACCACATCTTACTCATAGGGATCAATAAAGTATGGAAGGATATATTTAAAAATAATTTTTAATGTGACAGTCATTTGCTTCGCAATTATCTTCTAAGTGACAAATTTCAAAGACCAAGATTACTATTTAAGTAATATTAACTATGTAGTAATTAAGGGGGTGGGTTTCCTAACCTTTATTAATAATCCGTTAGAAACATCTATTGGATTACAAATCATAGTATTCGGCAAAATACACTATTATAAATTAATTATAAATATTTATAATTATAAGAAAGACAAATTAAACTGTTTGCTTTCTAAGATGAGGTTTATAGAATTTTGAAAAATGTTTCAGTAGTAATTTATGCTTTATTTATTTTTTTATTTTATAACATAAAATCATGCAAAAGAAAATAATCATATTACTAAAAGTAAAACCTATCTTAATGAGCTTTAGCATTTTAAAACAAACGCTATTTTTAATTACCCAAACAAAATTTTACTTTTCGTTAAAATTGTCTTTGAAGCCGCCGTTCTCCTGCCAAATAAAAGCAATGTAACCAAAGATGTCATCAGGATTAATTGCAATAAACACACACACAAAAAAAAATGCATGCCGGTTTTAAAGGGAATGTAAGTAAATGACAAAGTTTAACAAAAATAGCAAGTATTTTACTAAATGGTCTGATTCGTTACCTCGACTTTATTATTTTTAATGACAAATGCTTCGTTTATTTATTTACTTCTTTTCCTTGATTATTAAGTTTTTAAACACTACTAAAAGGCACGGAATTCTGCTTTTAAACAGGGAAATTTTTACTCCTCACGGCTATTTATTTTATATTTCTTTGATTGCATTCGAGGAATCTTATTCTGTAAATAATTTTAAAGCAAATTATATCACATTTCACAATTAAGTTATAAAGCAGAATTATTCCAAAACATGTTAAGTATTTTAAATTTCTCGCTTTTAAACAAACAAAAATACGAGAAGGTTCGTAAAAGAGAATAAAAAAAATGGAGGGTAGGAAAATATGCGAGGCATGTAAACAGAAGGATGGGAACTACTAACTACAGTTACAGTTACAATTACTTGTGACACTGTAATTAATGCTTTCGGGTTGAATAAGTTATGTCAATTTACTCTATATTTTTTTAGTCGTAGCAGCTATAAAAAGAAGTTAAGTCTCATTCATGTAAATCAAAAGGAGGAACAGGAACTGTGAGATTAATTAAAAGATTATTTTTGACGGAATTGTCTTTTGCGTTCGCTTAGAACCGATCTGGTAAGAGATAAATAAAAGAACTCAATAGTAATTATTTGAGTAATTACATTAAATTATGAGAAAAATTCAAGCAATTTTTTTTATACTTTATATGATAATCTATTCTAAAGAATTATTGGCATCAATGATTGTAAAATGAGACATTTTAAACGAACTAATATTTAAAGTTAAAATTTAAAATAAACTGTAATAATTATTAAAATGTTGTAATTTTGACCTCTATTATTATACAGCCAAAAGATATCAGCCATTACATATTTATTGATCACTTTTATTTCAGATAACATATAAATTGTCATTTCTCTTTAATTTCTGTAATAACGAAACGACAAAATATTTTTCATATAAAAATTAACTTCTTCTTAATTTATGGATAAAACAAAAAGCTACTAAAATTGTTAATTATGACTTCCGTGGAAAAAATCGGATATTAGAAATACCAATTTGAATTTCAATAAAAATAACTAATTAAACCGATGAAGATTGTTATTGGAATTTAATTATTACAATGATTTAAATCATTAATATGATAAATATGATTTTGTAAGTTTAAGCTTAGAATCATTTATACAGTATTTTTTAAGGCTTTGATCCCAACTGATTTTAAAGTTTTAGATATGTATTGTTGGGAACAGATACATTTTTTTTTTTGCTGCGTAGATATCGCTGTGACTAATGTCTCTTTATGTTAATACTAGCAGGCTACGCCCGCTTCTCTGGTCACTATATTTAAATGAATTTTCAAATGAATTCGATTAGTATTTATCTTTTACATCACATTATAAATAAAAACTTAATAATAATAATAATACGTTGAAATCGCTCTAGACCTCGCATCGGGTACCAGCTGCCTACAGCAGCTCATTTTTCCGCCCGTACTACAACGGGTCCAGGTGTGGACCGTCTGTTATTTAAGAACTACGATTTTAAAGATAACTGTAAAAGTAGATTTTCTTTTAGAAGGAATTAAATACATGAAAACAAATACATTTTACTCAGTTTAATCCTTTCTACTATATACTACCATTTTGTTTCCCAATAAATATTATTAAAAAAAAAAAAAAGAAGAAAAAGGATTTTTATTTTAAAGGAATTAGTTTAAAATGAAAAATAAAAAATTGTTATACTTTAAAAAATTTTCATAAACGTAACAATTTATTTCTATTGCATTACCATTTAATTTTCAATAAATATAATAAATAATTAAATAAAAAAAAAAATCACCTTCAACTGATTGAATTAAATAAAAATTAAGTTGCGTAATAATCGTTGCTAAGATACTCAGACAATTACAATCGAAGAATAAATTCATGAAAACTGAAACATAAAAGAAAATATTTAAAATATAACAAAAAAAAAAAAAAAATAATAATAATAATAATAAAGTTCTAATTCGAAATTCGAAAAAATCTCGATGAGGTGCACACCTACAGGGTCTCAGGCACCCGTCTGCGAAATTTTGTAGCTCTGCGTTTTGTAGTATGAGCACCAGAGAGCAGACACGCACACACACACACACAGACACTTCTCTTTATAATCCAAGCGGCGGCTGCAAGAAACTGACTTGATAAGGTATGAAGCTGATTTTTTTTCTATAGATAGAATTCATTGTTACAATGAAAATCTGATAGGGTTGCCTGGTCAAAGCCGTCAAGTTTAAGAGAAACAACCTGACTTCCGGTCACAATTAAAACGATTTTCGAACCCCGCAAGTGTGGAGATTTAACCGGTGTTAAAATGTAGAGATTAATATGCCCTTTAAAATGACATAGGGTTGCCTGGTCAAAACCGTCAAGTTTCAGAGGTTGCCTCGAAAATAGGGGTCAAATTTAAACGATTTTCGAACCCCACAAGTGTGAAGATGAAACCGGTGCTAAAATGTAGAGATTAATATGCTCTTTAAAATGGTATAGGGTTGCCTGGTCCAAACCGTCAAGTTTCAAAGGTTGCCACGAAAATAGGGGACGTATTTTACGATTTATTTACCTAAGTAAAAAGTGATTTACCCAAGTATAAAGATGAAATCGGTGCTAATATGTAGAGGTTAATATGCTCTTTAAAATGGCATGAGGTTGCCAGGTCAAAACCGTCAAGACCCGGAGGATGCCTCGAAAATAGGGGTCAAATTTAAACGATTTTCAAACCCCACAAGTGTGGAGATGAAACCGGTGCTAAAATGTAGACGTTAATATGCTCTTTAAAATGGCATAGGGTTGCCTGGTCAAAACCGTCAAGTTTCGGAGGTTGCCTCGATAATAGGGGTCAAATTTAAACGATTTTCGAACCCCACAAGTGTGAAGATGAAACCGGTGCTAAAATGTAGAGATTAATATGCTCTTTAAAATGGTATAAGGTTGCCTGGTCCAAACCGTCAAGTTTCAAAAGTTGCCACGAAAATAGGGGACGTATTTTACGATTTATTTACCTAAGTAAAAAGTGATTTACCCAAGTATAAAGATGAAATCGGTGCTAATATGTAGAGGTTAATATGCTCTTTAAAATGGCATGAGGTTGCCTGGTCAAAACCGTCAAGACCCGGAGGATGCCTCGAAAATAGGGGTCAAATTTAAACGATTTTCAAACCCCACAAGTGTGGAGATGAAACCGGTGCTAAAATGTAGACGTTAATATGCTCTTTAAAATGGCATAGGGTTGCCTGGTCAAAACCGTCAAGTTTCGGAGGTTGCCTCGATAATAGGGGTCAAATTTAAACGATTTTCGAACCCCACAAGTGTAAAGATGAAACCTGTGCTACAATGCAGAAATTAATATGCTCTTTAAAATGGCATAGGGTTGCCTGGTCAAAGCCGTTAAGAAACAGAGGTTGCCACGAAAATAGGGGACATATTCTACGATTTATTTACCCAAGTAAAAAGTGATTTACCCAGGTGTAAATATGAAACCGGTGCTAAAATATAGAGATTAAGATGCTCTTTAAAATGGCATAAGGTTGCCTGGTCAAATCTGTCAAGTAAAGCAGTCAACCACAAAAAAATAGGCGAGTTTTGAAGATTTCTTAACGAAGTGTAAAAATAATACGAATAGCATTAACAAAGAAAATGAATAAGGAGGAAATTATATGAATATTTGAAAGGTGTGGCTGGTTCCATAATGTACAACACAGAAGTTATTTTAAAATGGCATATCTTTACCTGGTAAAATTCGTAAAGAAATAGCGGTCAATCTCCAAAAAGCTAACAAATGTTAAAAGTGTTTAATACAAAGTGAAACACACATGAAGACTACTTAAAAAAGGTTAAACACGAAATGATTAATATATAAAGATGAAATTGCGAGCTAAATGTAGAACATACAACACTTTTCAATTTGCTTACGATTGGTGCTTCAAACCTGTCAAGGTATAGCGGTCAGCTTAGAAAAGGAAGCGAATTTCAATATTCGTTTATTTTATTTCTTTAATGATGTAAGAGATTTTAAAGTATAATGAAAATTAAATTATTATGCGTGACCATTCTTTTTCTAATCTGTATAAAACTAATTTCAGCTCACGAGCTCGTTTTTTACCCATTTTTCAACACTTAAAATATTCAAATTGTGACAAAGTATTGAGAAGATAAATTTCCTGAAGAAATGTATGCAGCTGCTTTGTAGAATTTTATATGAAAATTTTGGGTTGTGCCGATTTTGTTATATTAAAAATTTGTCAATTTTAGAAAATTTTCTCAATTAATTTTTTTATATCTAATTAAAAATAATCAATAATACCTTTTGCAGATTAATTATGGGTACAAATAAAGAGAAAAACATTTTTAAAAAATTGATAAATTTTTCGCATTTCTTAATAACCATGAATTAAATTATGAAATTGAAATTTGTAAATCTTGCTGCAAATCTGAAATAAGAGTTTGTTTTCTTTTTTGTTTTTTCATTTTATTTAATTATTTATTTTGTATACTAACAGAATTTTTTATTTTGAATTTCATGGGCATTATTATCTTCATTTCTATTAACTTTTGCGGGCGTATTTTCTTATCTGTATCCGCATGCTACATTTTTAATTTTTACTATTAATTCGTTGTTTTTATGGGAAATTTTAGAACAGTTTTATTACAGTTTATTTATTTATTTTTTCTTTTTGAAATACTTTTTATATATTTTTTTTCACATTGTATAAAAAACCCTTCAAAATTAGCTTTTTTTTTTTTTTTTCCCGAGGCAACCACCATTTCTCGAGATTTTCAACTGGCAACCCTATGATACTCCAAAGAGAATATTATTCTCTATATTTTATAAACGGTTTCATTTTTAAATATGTTAGGGTAAGAAAACCGCCAAAATACTCCCCTTCCCCCCCCCCCCCCCCCACACACACACTTTTCGGGGCAATCTCTTTTCTTGACGGTTTTGACGAGGCAACCCTATGCAATTTTAAAGACCATATTATTCTCTATGTTTTAGCAACGGTTTCATCTTTACACTTGGGTAAATTATTTTTTACTCGGGTAAATCATTTTTATAATACGTCCTCCTTTTTCGTGGCAACCGCTGATTCTTGACGGCTTTGACCAGGCAACCATATGCCATTTTAAAAAGCACATTATTCTCAACATTTTAGCACCGGTTTCATCTTTACACTTGTGAGGCTCGAAAATCGTTTAAATTTGACCCCTATTTTCGAGGCAACCTCCGAATTTTGACGATTTTGACCAGGCAACCCTATGCCATTTTAAAGAACATATTAATCTCTACATTTTAGCACCGGTTTCATCTTCACACTTGTGGGGTTCGAAAATCGTTTAAATTTGACCCCTATTTTCGAGGCATCCTCCGGGTCTTGACGGTTTTGACCAGGGAACCTTATGCCATTTTAAAGAGCATGTTAATCTCTACATTTTAGCACCGGTTTCATCTTTATACTTGGGTATATCACTTTTTACTTGGGTAAATAAATCGTAAAATACGTCCCCTATTTTAGTGGCAACCTCTGAAACTTGACGGTTTTGACCAGGCAACCCTATGCCATTTTAAAGAGCATATTAATCTCTACATTTTAGCACTGGTTTCATCTTCATACTTGTGGGGTTCGAAAATCGTTTAAATTTGACCCCTATTTTCGAGGCAACCTCTGAAACTTGACGGTTTTGACCAGGCAACCCTATGCCATTTTAAAGAGCATATAAATCTCTACATTTTAGCACTGGTTTCATCTTCACACTTCTGGGGTTCGAAAATCGTTTAAATTTTGACCGGAAGTGAGGTTGTTTCTCTTAAACTTGACGGCTTTGACAAGGCAACCCTATCAGATTTTCATTGTAACAATGAATTCTATCTATAGAAAATAAATCAGCTTCATACCTTATCAAGTCAATTTTTTTGCAGCCGCCGCTTGGACTATTATATATAGAGAGGAGCTTCATCAGTTTTCGTTTATTTTTATTAGTCATAATATCGGCTTTAGACCACTTCCTGATTTTTTTTTTTTTTTTTTTTTCTGTTATTCCGGATTTAAGTATTCTATAAATAGTTCTGTTTGATTCATCTTCAGCAACAAAGTGCTTCACGTAAAATGTCTTTCACAATACGTGATTTATTTATTTTTATTTCATTTTATTTTATTTTGGGGGGGGGGGGGGAGGGGATGTATTTAATAATACATGAACAGATGACTTCTTCCTTTCTAAGCATTTTTTAAGGTTACTTTACATCTAAAAAAATACATCTAAAAATATTCAAATGTCAATATATTAGAAAACAGCGATAAATTTAACAATAGGTTTTATTTTATGTCTCTACAAACTTTGTGCAAATTTTTAGTTTTTACCCATTAGGTTTCTAGATGGAAAATAATGTTATATACTAAAAAAGAGTTTGATAGCATTTTTTGAATAACATTTAACACTTTTGAGAGCCTTGATGTAGAATTGTGCTAACTGGATATCTACAAAAGCCAAACTTTTACAGTGTATAAAATACACATAAAGAAGCATTTTTTGGACAGCAATATGAGGTCAGGAATGAAAAGTGTTGGCGTAAAAACAAGAAATGCGGAAATATGGGGAGGAAAAAGTTCTTTACTTACACAATATTGCAAAGTGCTCAAATGTGTCAGCACAAACATCGATACAGGCTTAGTAACATCTCGCAAGTGATTAAAGTAAGTACTCTTTTGAAGATGCTAGGTGTTTCACGAGCAGTTACAGCAACAACTGTAAGTTTTGCAATCAAATCCTCATCAGAGTCAATTGAAGTGTCGCAAAAGAGTGCCTTGAGGTGTCTCATAAGAAAAAATCGATGCTTAATAAATCTGGTGAACATGTTGGCCAAGCGACTGGTCTACCTTGCCCCATCCGTCAAGAGCGAAAACTGGAACTGAGGTAATTACGTACATTATTGCAGATATCGGCTGGAGCCTCGCCGTGCTGAAACCGCATAGCATTTCGAACAAGAACACTATCAAGAAATTCAAGAAATACTTCTTTCAGAAAGGTTTGTTACATCGTATCGTTGAATAAAAGTTGGATTAAGTATTTGCTATGAACCAATAAGAGAATCTTTCAGAATACCCGCCCACATATTAACAGAGAACCACTCCTGTTAAACCCACAAACGTGTAACATATGGATTAGAGGTGGCCCACATATGAGAATCCATGGGAATTTGCATAGAAGCTCGGAATGAATGTACTTGCTGCAAAAACCAACGACAGAAAACTACGCACTGAGGATAACCAGCTGCTTTCAGTGCTTGCGTTTTCTGTAAGTAGTATATGAAAAAAGTACAAATTTTTCCATACGGTGTGTTTACCCACTTCTGTAATTTGTGCAGTCGATCTTATGCTACAGTTTGAATTATCCTCAAACGCTCTCAGAATACGTTCTTCCTCTTCTGGAACTTGTCCCTATTTTGAGAGACCCGCATCCGGCCTCTTGACATAAAATGTTGCCGCTCTCGCAAAGCTGGCGGTGCAAACGAGGAAAAATATTGAGATCCGGTTTTGTCCAATTGGAGAAGCGTCCATTGTACAACCTTTACACCTCAGTTCCGTTACAATTTGCAGCCCCGTAAATAAATTGCATGCCTGCTTTCTCAGAGAGCGTAAATTGCATCATCACAGAAAAATATTCTCTGACAGCAAAGAATCTTTTAAAGCTCGCGTAATGCAATTCAAATTCAATAAAATTGCTTTGTAGACGATTTGATTATGCAGACTAAATAAACTTCCATATTCAATATTTTTCTTCCACACAACTCACCTTTTTTTAAGCTACGTCATTAAACTTGTATACAAACTTGCTTCAAAAATATTATATAAATAAATACCTTCATTTCCACAGCATTTCTTATTTTTGCGCCAAACCTTTTCATTTCCTGAAATTTTATTTTTCCGACTGAGTGAAAATAATGCCTGGACCGGGAGTCGAACCCCGGCCTGGATAGCTCAATTGGTAGAGCCTTGACCTTGTAAGTCAAAGTTCGGGGTTCGACTCCCGGTCCAGGCATTATTTTCACTCAGTCGGAAAAATAAAATTTCAATAAATATGATTTTCTTCCACAGTTGATTGTGTGATTTTATTAAAAAATTGTATTTCTTTCTCCCATTGTTTAATGATGTTTTCCTTTACCTGCGGCTTATTTCTGTTGAGCTATCTGGTCTATCTATGATAGACCAGATTGTTTCTGCCTAAAGGTTGACTGAGTGAGTAATGTCGATAGGGTGTCGGCCTGGATAGCTCAATTGGTAGAGCCTTGACCTTGTAAGTCAAAGTTCCGGGGTTCGACTCCCGGTCCAGGCATTATTTTCACTCAGTCGGAAAAATAAAATTTCAATAAATATGATTTTCTTCCACAGTTGATTGTGTGATTTTATTAAAAAATTTTACTTTTCATTTCCGACACTATATTGCTTTGCAAAAAATGCTTATTTTTAAGAAATTACTCACTCTTAAAGTTTTGCCTATGGATTCAGGGGCATTCTGTATAATTTAGCATATTGTATCATTTTCCTATTGCATTTCAGCACACTATAGTCACTTGTTTAAAATCGTTATATATTTCGCGTACGCATATGTTAATGAGAAAGCAGGTATTATTTTTGATTACCCCTACAAACGTGAGTCGTGAGCCAAACAGCAGATAAAGGTTCGCGCGGTTGGCACTCGGTCAGTTGGGATAATTGCAGTTGGCCCAGTGTCTAATTTTTATCGTCTCAGTTGGCATCTTATTCGTTCGGGTAGCTATGGTTGGTCTACCATAATGAACAACGCTGTGAGTCCAACAATAATTGATGTGTTAAATTTGCACAACGGCTCATTGCAGAACATCAAAGAAATATATAATTGCATAACGACTCATTGCATAACTTCAAAGAAAATATATAATTTTACTACACGCATTAAAATATCGTCGAGAATATTGATTATTCGCATAAAAGTATGAAAAAAAAAAAGTAATGAATACGAAAATGTGTTGCTGATGTAAAAACTGTATATGAGCAAATGGTTTGCCAATGATTGGGACATCAATCTAGCCAACGGTCATTTATAACCGTTGGTCAACAAAAAATCCACCGTTGTTTCAATGTTAGCCCATATATATATATATATATATATATATATATATATTTTTTTTTTTTTTTTTTTTTTTTTTTTTTGTGGGGACTTTTGTAAGCATAAAATAATATGCATTTGTTAATGCTCATGTTTTCATTCAAAAATTTCTACACACCAGATATGACATTATACAGTTCTGTATTCTTAGCTGTTATATTAACTATTAAAAGTTACTTTCTACCATTAAGCATTTTATTCACGTTTCTGTATTTCTCTTTCCGCATACTATATATATATATATATATATATATATATATATATATTTTTTTTTTTTTTTTTTTCTAAAAAAAATCTACATTAACATGAAACCGCAATTACCTTAATAAGCACATATTCGGAGAAAATACTGGAATTGCGTTCTTTTTCAACATTGACTTCATTTCTTTAATAAAACTTGCTTTGCAGAAATAATTAGAGAAAATTTAAATGTGGCAAAACAGCACTGCATATTTAAGTTTAGTCACTCACTTTAATGAGGATTTTAAGTAAATTTTTATTATGTGTACATTTTCTGAAGTTTGTTTTTAAAAACACTTTCTTCATTTAAAATGTTTTAAATTATAATTCGTTTAATTTGGAAATTATATAAGAGTTTAATTAATTTGAAATTAACACTGTGTGTGAAAAGTTGAAGAAGAAGTTAGGTTAAAAGTTGTTTAATTACACTTTCTTCATAACAAGGTAACTAGGTTCTTCATAGGAAGTTTAAAACGATTATTTTAAGCCTTTGTCTTATTTAAATGAAATTTTCTCTTATGCTTCTTACAGTCTAATTATATATTTTTTTAATGCGAATTTTATGAAAAACGGAAAGTTCTCTTATTAAAGACAACTTTAATTACTGGACGCTCTTATTTTAGTACACTTGTGTTTTTGCATGCTGCAAAGGAAACACACACGTTGAGTTTTACATCGTTTAAAATTTTATACCTTAAGATACTTTAACTTAGATGAAATAAAAATAAATAAATAAATAAGTTATTATTGAAAGTTTTAAAAATGTAAAAAGCAAGAACGCATTTTTAAGACTGTATTTTTATTGCAGTAAGGAAATTTAATTCTGCATTTAAACTTCTTCGAGGTAGCATTAAAAATGGTTTATAACCTTAAAAATAATATTTTGCTTAAAAAATTTATATTGCATTTTCAGATCACATGAAAGTTTTGCCTTAGTGATTTTCAAAAATTGTTTATAAACATAAAAAATTCAATTAAATTTTGCACTGTAACTATTGAGTGTAATTCTTATAACAATATGAAAAATAAAATCCTTCTTAAAATTTTTAGTCGAACTTATCAATTAACTGTTAAAGATGTGTAATATCAGATGTGTAATATAGATGTGTAATATAGATGTGTGTTATAAATGTACACTTTTTTTTAAATTAACCATTATTTAGTGAATTATATTAAAAATACCAGTAATGCAAATAATATTTAAACTCGTGATTTAAAAAGTTATAAAATAAAATAAATTGGGACCAAAGAATGTAATAAATTTAACATTTAATTTTTATAAAAATAAATTACAACTTGAAAGTTATATTGGTACAAACTATTTCCGCACACTTTCCAATTTTATATTCTATCATAATTATATAAAATACATGTTCAAAAATTCGGCAAGGGTGTATGTAGTAGCGCAAGTACATTAGATGTCAAAAGTTATGAGACGAAATGTTTCTCTGTCCAAACTTTGACTGTAAGCAAAATTTCTTAATGATGTTAATTAGTAATTTATACCCCTTTTAAAGCTCAACAAGATGCAACATTAGAACAATTGAGACCTATGCATAAATTAAAAATTATTCAGAAATTCGCAAAAGTACCTAAGAAGAAGTTTTAAATTCATTCTCACATTCCATCATAATAAGCACAATAAAAAACTTTTACGTATTACAAAACGCATTGAAATTTTAAGACAAAGAAAACGAAACATCCTACCTCATAAACGCTCGCAACGCCTAAGTTTTGACTGGCGACTCCTCCTCATGATCCAAGTTATGAGAAGGAAAGGTAGTGATAGGTCTAACCATAGCCTCCTAAACTAGATGCCTTCCGCGTGGCTCGGAAACATAGCAACAGTTCTAGCGGTAAACAGTGTCACCTGGTAGAGATTGCGCACTTTTTTATTCAACTGTCACCAATAATTTTAAGAAGTGATACATGATATATATAATCGACGTTTCTTCTCTGAGCTAACTCACTGTTGTCCCCGACAGAGGGCGCATTTCCTATTCTTCATTTACAGTACCTTCCTAACAAATCTTAGTAAATTAACGTTTTTTTTTTTTTTTTTTTTTTTTTGTTGTTGTTGCCTTTTGTGTATTCTTTTTAAATTTTCTTACCCAAATCGCGCTTCCTAACTTTTGGTTTTCTGGCAACCTGGGTACCAATTTTTCTACAATATATATATATATATATATTTTCTTTTTATTATTGAACATTCTAATAGGTTTTGACCTGCCCCATCCTCTGAGTCCTTTTTTTTTTTTTTTTTTTTATTGTTTGTGTGTTTTTCTGACGATCGGCTCACTCTTCCTTCCCTCCTTCCCAGGGTCCTTCCCTTTTTTTTTTTTTTTTTTTTTTTTTTTTAATTATTTACTTGACCTTTTTTTTTTTTATTTTATTTTACTTTTTTTTTTACTTGACCTTTTTTTTTTTTTTAAAGCTCGGACATTTTGTGTCTGGTGTGCGTGTGTGTGGCTGGGAAAGCCCTCCCAAGGTTTGTTCTGGATATCTTATTCGCTAGTTATACAATTTAAATTCTAAAATACCAAAAGCTTTTATCAAAGCTATAAAAATAATCTTATCTTTATCTGGTACAAAAGTGTTGCCACTGATAAAATATTCCTAAAAGTTCAAAATGACGTCGCCAAATCGTATTGTCTCTCCTGTCTCCTCAATCACTTCAAACCTAGAAGACGAATCCGACATCGACTCCATTATATTACTCAAAACAGCAGATGACAAAGTTCCTCTTTCCAGCGACTTAATTCTAACTCGAGCAGCTACTTCCACTGTGGAATACAACAAGAAAGAGGACTTCTTAAGATTCACAACAATAAATGATGTGGCCAGAGCGGCCATAGACATCCTGACAATCACAAGAAAAAGACGTCTCACCACACCCAGATCGATCGTGGAAAATGCTTTCCATCGAATTCTTGAATTGAATAAAGCTTCTGATAATACAACCAACCTTCAACATCAAGCAGCAACTTCAACGTCTGAAGCCAAGCAAAGTCAAACAACACAACCATATTCTACCTTAAAAGAATATCAACGTTCAATTCAAAACAAAATGTATGATGTTAATGTTCATCTACAAGAAATTAAATGCCTCCAAAATAAACTAAACAAAAGCTTCCAACATCAAGAACAGCTCTTCAGGGAAAGCTTAAGTGGACAAGTCCAACATCCTCAAAACCAAGCCTCACAAGTACAACAAGGTCCTATTCCACTACCACAAAGAATTCAGCAAAAAGACCCCCCCCCCCAAATTTCATCTACAGGCACACCTCAACAAAAAACTACAGTCCAAAAAAACAGCAAACCCGAATGCCCTACAGCTGAATATGCACCAAGTCATCTCCAAATACGAAAAAACTAAACACACCCTGTTCCTCAAGTCTAATTCCTCTACTAACAAAGGGATAGATATCCTCAACTTGCTCAAACGATATCATGTATCAACCCTGGGCAAAATTGAAGGAAAAAAGGTTTTTCGCACGTCGGTCGACCTGAAATGCACTTCCCAAGAAGATGCGGAACTGCTGGCCAAGGACCTGGAGGCAATAACAGAAATAAAAGAAAAACTACATATAAAGCCTAAACCATGCCCTCAAGAACAATTTATTTTATTTGGAGTTCCCTCAGACCTTGAGAAGTCTCAGGTGCTCCAGAAACCTCTCTCAGCCAGTGGTTTCCCCTACTATTTACAAGATCTAGTAAAGATTCCACGCACTCTCAACTCCAGATCGCCTAACTTGAAAAACCTCCTCTTACAAGCACCAGCACCAATGGCTGAAGCTTTCATTAACTCGGGCAGCCTCCCTCTAGGGCTATATAGATGCAACTTCCGGCCCTATACAAAAGTACAAAGATGTGCAAATTGTTAATCTTTTGACCGCTCAACGCTTCAGTGCAGGGACAAAATTACTTGTGCACACTGCTCAGGCAATCACAAGAATGAGGGGTGCAAGGCAAGGGCGAACTGCATCAATTGTCAAAGGGAGAATCTCCATAGAAATAAATCTAAACAATGCCTGATATCATCGGACCATCCAGCATATTCACAAGACTGCCCACTGTACGCAGAAAGGTACAAATCTCGGAGGGAGGAGCTGGATGCCAAATACCCAATAACAGCCCCACCACCTCCTGAAATCCCTCCACTCCCTCCAAGATTTAGCAGAAGAGATTCTTCTAGAAGAATTAGAAAAAGATCCTCCTCTACAAGATTTCCCCAGCGGGAATCCTCAAACCGCCAACCTCCTCATCGCAGCCAGAGCAGGAACACACGCTTCAATCGCTTGGACTCAAATACCAGACAGAGATCCCATCGATCTCCTAGTGGTCCTCAAAGAAAATCCAATGCCTACCCTGGTGAAAGACAACGTCTTGGACAGTCTTCCTCTCGACGTACATCTCACTATGATGTTCCGCCTAGCTATCCAGTTTCCAGACCATTTCAATACTACGGCCACCCACAAAGGCAGCAAGTCTACGCGCCTTACAATTCAGAATATCATCTTTCCACTCGCAGGTAAAAGACCTACCTTTTTCTTTGTACCTTTCCTTAAAGTTTTTCAAAATTCGATTTTCAAATGTCAAAAGTTCTCTCCTCCCCCTCCCAAGAGTCTACGTCCTCTTCAAATCAGTTACCCCCAGTCAATTTCAATAGTTTACAATTCATGCAGATCAACCTCAACGGTTGTACGGCGGCTAACTCGACGGCTCGAGATTACATGGAGAAAAACTCCATAGACATCGGGCTGTTGCAGGACGCCTATTGCACCGTTGGGAGTGGTCTGTATGGTTTCCCTTCTTCTTGGGTCAGTTTCAGCTCTAAAAACAACACGGCACACATCATTATCACAGATAGTAACTTAAATTTCACCCATCTCTTCACTGGGGAACATTGTGTTTTCATAACATTAACCACGAAGGAGGGTGAAATGATCCTTGGAAGTGCCTATGCTGCCCCGTCCGTGGATTTTGAGGCCTGTCTGTTGGAGTGGCAGCACTTAATCTTACAAAGAAAACTATTTGTCTGTGGCTGTGACCTCAATGCAAACTCCTCTTTATGGTGCTCTCCAAGAGAGGATAGCAGAGGTCGCAGCCTAATCGAATTTATCGCGTCTAATAACATTTGCATGGCAAATATAGAGAACTCAGCACCAACCTTTCAAACGAACTATGCCCGGGGCTGGCCGGACTTCACGTTGTGTATGCAAGGGTGAATGACTGGACAGTCCTGGATATTTTTAACAACTCTGATCATAATTATATAACTTTCTCACTTAACTCCAAACCTTCAATTTCCCACTCAAAACGTTTTGCAACCAAACGCGGTAATTTTAGAAAATTTAACAATATTATGTTAAACCTGCCCCCCCCCCCTTTAATGGAAAACCTTTATTCAATAGAGGATACTAATCAACTTGAAAATTTTACAGTAAACTTCATAGCCGAAATTCAATCTGCTGCTGCTTCAGCTTTTAGGCTGAAAAAGTCGGGACGTCGGTTCACCTACACTTTCTGGACTCCCCAGCTCCGTTCCATGCGTAACAAACTAACAGCCATGAGAAGACAGCTAAAATACTTAGACCCTACACTAATACCACAATACAAAATAAAAATTAAACAGCACTCGGCAATCTTCAAAAAACAAATCAACACCACTAAACACAACGCATGGAAAAAATTCTGCTCCACACAAACACAAATCTTCGGCACCGCCCAAAAATTTTATAGTAATAAGTTTTTACCCCCACAGAGCTGAAACTTGAACGCCCTCCGGCTCTTTCCTCCAAGCGCAACAACCTGGAGTATCTAACAAACATTTTATTTCCTAAAACACAGTATCACAATTTCCAGAACCTTCATTCTCTGCTCCCTCGGATGTCCCCTTCACGAAGTCAGGGATTAAATCCACTCTTTACAGTTTCAACATCAATAAAGCACCTGGTCCAGATAATATCGACTGCAAAATCCTACGAAACATCCATAGCACAATCCCACAATTCCTCCAACAATGGACCAATTAATGTCTCAGACTTAAATACTTTCCAGAAACTCTACGAAGAGGTGAGGTGGTGTATTTCTTGAAGCAAGGGAAACTTCCCTCTGAGCCCACCTCTTATAGACCGATCTGCCTCCTACCTACCCTAGGCAAATTACTTGAGAAATTAATAGTCACCCGATTAAACCATCACATAGAATCCAATCAACTTCTCCATCCAAATCAATTTGGGTTCAGAGAGGGCAGATCTTGTGAACTTGCCTTACAAGCCTTAAAAGATTCCTGCACCTTAGATACACCATTAGATACACCTGCGCCTTAGATACACATGTAACGCCTCTAGATACACCGCCATCGTCTCTTTAGATATTAAGAGTGCCTTTGATAATGTAGAGTGGCCCCATATTTACAAAGCGCTACAAGAACTTAACTGCCAAGGGAACCTGGCGGGAGTCATCCGTTCCTACCTCTCTAAAAGGAAAATCACCATCAACTGGGGCGAAGGAACATCAGATCTTCCACAGATGCCCCCAGGGATCGTGCCTTGGCCCGATTCTCTGGAATCTAATAGCCAACGAAGTTCTTAAACGCATGAACTCAAAGGGCTTTACAACCTTCGCCTATGCGGATGATTTCACCCTGGTTCTCTCGGGCCGTATCAGGAAGGATCTGGAGGGCCAGGCCCAGGAAGCTCTCTCCCTCTTCAGCAAACTTCTTAAAGAGTTTGATCTTAATCTTTCACCCTCTAAAACTAAATCCCTTACCCTGGCCTTCCCAAAAGCTCTTAATAAAAACAGAAATCCCAAGATGCGGATTGACGGCATCATTGTTCAACATGTTGATCACATGAAGCTTCTGGGAACTACATTCGATAGGCACCTCAACTGGCTGCCCCATGTCAAAGATTTTAAATTAAAAACATTAACTATTTATCATAATTCAACAAAAATGGTAGGGAAGAGGTGGGGCATCTCAACCTCTTTCCTTAAAACATGGTATTATACAATAATTGAAAACATTCTAACTTACGGGGCGGGCATTTGGGGTGGACATTTAAGATCTGATGCCAGAGCTTCGTTAAATTCAGCCCAACGCCCTTTCCTCTTGCAAATTGCAAGAGGTTATAAAACGATCTCCACTGATGCCCTCACCGTTATCACTGGGATCCCCCATGCCCATCTGCAGGTCGCCCAAACATATACTAAAACAAACATTTTACAACTAAAGGACCAAGAACTGACGAACATAGTTTTTCTTCAGATTCCTATCCAAACCCTGACCTGCAGCTGGACTGTTCACCCAGGAAAGGATGTTGCTCCTCTTATCACAAATTGTGTAAAAAATAGCTTCTCTCCATCTGCCCCGGTGGCGCTCTACACTGATGGCTCTAAGACCGACGCTGGAGTAGCTTCGGCTTTCTGTGTATTCGATCATGACCGCGAAGTTCATCGGTGGGCGGGCAGACTCGAGGACTTTAACACAGTCTTCCAAGCGGAACTGTTTGCAATTAAGAAAGCCCTTGATTGGGCAGCTCTAAATTATAAACAACAACAAATTAGCATTTATAGTGATAGTCTTTCGAGCCTGCTTGCTATTGCGCGCAACCGGAGTAGACATCCACAAATTCTGGAAATCAAGGAATCCCTAATGAACCCTAATCTTAAATGCACCCTGGCACACGTTTGTGCCCACAGGGTAGTGCTCGGAAATGAGCTTGCCTACTCCCTAGCCAGAGAAGCCACAGAATTCGCTCTTAAGAACCTTCTCCCCCCGCCCCTCCCTCCTATGTGAAATTAAAACTCAACCAAATCTTTAAATTGGCAAGACCTGTGGCACAACTCGGAGAAGGGTAGATACACCTTCGGCCTGGTCCCACGGGTCTCTGCTAATTCCTGGATTTTAACTCCCCCCCATTACGGCTTTTTTAACTGGCCACGGCCCTTTCCCCTCTTACCTCTTCAAGTTTCATTGTTGGTGCTCTCCCCTGTGTCCCTGTGATGAGGAGGGAACTCCTAATCACTATTATTACTCTTGTCCATTAACGCAGCAACATCATCTCAGAAACCCTACTCCAAGACCAGAAAACTGGCTTAATAATATTCTAACAAGGAAACCTTTAATTTATAAACTTAATAAAATTTTCAGTTTTTTAATGGAATACGTCAATACAATAGATTAAATTTAATGTAAACAATTTCCTTATTTGATTTTCTCCCTCGATTCCCTCCAATCTTAATTAGTATTATGAAATTTTTGTCTGAAACCTGCAGCGGATTGCTGATAGTCATTTGGAATAATGATTCGGCAAATCTACATTCTGCACAGTTTCTCCAGTTCTTGCACAGTTCTTTCAGTGTAGTAATCAAGTGTGCAGCAAACCCCAGCAACATATGTATCTAATGAATTTATGAACATTATCAAACTAACATGAACAATCTACAAAATCCCAAGACCTGTGCTTCCAAGCCTAGTGCCATCTGTCGTGGGAGGCCATAACGGCCTGGCACTTTTTTCTACAACGTTTTTCTAAAATCATCATCGTCCAATGTCGCGTGACGGCCATTGGCCTGGCGATGATTATTAATACTTCATGCCACCTGTCGCGTGGGGCAATTTTAGCTCCTGAATAATCGCCCACTGTCGGCTTAGACCGGATTAGGCCTGGCGAATTTTGTATTTTTCTTTTTCTTTTTCTTTTTTTTTGAGTTTTTCAATAAACTGCGAGTAATCCCCTTAGAAGCGCTCTACATCGCTCCAAGAGTGATGAGCGGGGGCTGCTCCCTGTTAAATCATTAAATCGACGTTTCTTCGATTTCATTTGCCTTTTATATATATCTAATCCCACTTTTAAAAATTTTTGGTGGATGTTGAATAAAGAAGTCATGCAATCTGTACTAGATGGTGCTGTCTACCGCCAAGTTTCCCAGCCACACGGATAGCATCTAGTTTAGGAGGCTATGGTCTAACATAATTATAATGACCAGATCAGAGTACATTTAAAACAGAATAGCATTAAAAAATGCTACAGTTGTTAAATTTCGGATGTATTCTTTAATTCTTAACAAATGAGAGGACTAAAAATAAAATATCAATGATAAATAACTTACAGTCGGTAACAAAAGTGTCCGAACACTAGCAAAAATTCCTATATAAAAAAGGTACACTTCATACGGTTTTGTTAAATAAATCCTTGTCGAATCCTGTTCTTAGTCAGTGTAAGAACATGATTCGATAAGGATTTATTTAACAAAACCTTATGAAGTGTACCTTTTTTACATAGGAATTTTCGCTAGTGTTCGGTCACTTTTGTTACCGACTGTACTATCTGCAATTTCTCAAAACTTAGAAAATTGCCTTCTAAATAAAGGCTGCCCTAGAAAACAGAGACATTTGGTGACCTTAAACATAAATGTATCTTCGGAAAAGGATAACTTTACCAGAAAAAGAAAAATTCTTGGATGCCAAGGGTGTAATGCAACGAAATACAGCAATATTTAATATTTAGTTGTATGTTCGTTTTCTTTTGGGGCTGTAGAATACCATCTGGGCATGAAACTAACAAGGATTTCTAAGGTGGATCTAGGAATTTTCGCCCATTACGATTAAAAATCCTGAAGAAGTATGAAGAGTGCCTTTGAAGAATGCTTCCGTTTTTCGACATTTTTTCCGATGTTTTATGGTATTCGATGGGCTTCTGACTGACTTCGGCCAATTCAAAACTTTGTTTTTTAAGCTATAAACTAATTTGTCGTCATTTTGGTGATATACCTAGGATCAATATCCCGCTGAAATATTCATCTATGACGCATCTTTTTTCAAACATAAGGCAATATGTGATTTTCTAAAATGTTTTTATCTACATTTTGATCCAGAATCCCATCGATGTGTACGAGAGAGACAATGCCATTATGATGGAAAATTCCTGAGACCATTACTAATACGTTTCCGAGCTTCACTGTTGGACGCTGGTACCGGAAATCCATTTTAATGCCTTTTGGAGGACAAATATAACGACTGCCGTCACTTTCAAACAAATGGAATTTAAATGCATTGCTTCAAAGAAACATTTTCAAGTGTTTGGTTGTCCACGTATCGCGCTCCTTAGCAAATTTCAATTGAATTTTCCAATTCTTCACACGGATGAGAAGTTTCTTTTGCAGGGACCCGTGCACACAGTCCAGCAGTATCTAGACGACAACTTATGGTGTCCTTATTCACTGTGAGTTCATATTCGGTGCCGATTTCCTCGCATTATTGAATAGTGCTTCTATTTGGATTAGCGACCAACTTCCTTCGAATTAACGCGTTTAGACGTAAAGCCTTTTTACTTGGAGCCCCTGATCTTAGAAGATCGCGCACATCTTTCCACTTCTTTGCTATGTGGCCAACAGCTGACTTTAAAATTCCAAACTTGCTGGCTATAAAAAGCACAGCCAAACATTTTTCATCATTCTAAAACTATCGGTATTTCAATCCAAACGTTTGAACAAGATATAAGTCCGCTTATTAGCTTACAAAAGGAAGAATCGGCCTCTTTTATAGGTCTGGTGTAAAGGCCAGTTATTTAAAAAAAAATAACCAAAACATTTTTTTCTGTTGAAACTACGATTCACATAACTAACTAAATAAGAGACAAGCCAAAATTTTTAACACTTATTAGATGCAGAGAGAGGGATTGTCCATTGAAACTAATCTATGAAATTTCCAAAAATTCTTTTAAAAAAAGTATAATACGTACTGTTACTGTATATTTCTGTATGCTAATGTACCTAATCTAAGTGAACCATGTGACACTTCATATTGTCTAACGTGGCATATTACCTCCACTTATTCTATAGAAATTATAGATATCGTGGACATGCAATAAAGAAAGAGTGAGCCACAGATTACTCTACAGATAGGACACGGCCATATACACAATGGTAACCAAAATTAGCTACCCTCAATAGAGAGAGACTGGACATTGAAAAAAATGGCGGACGTTCGTTCAATGGCCACTTGCTCGCCGTAAAACATAATATGCATTTACCAGACTCTGACACTTTTCTTTTAATTAAAATCATGGGAAAATGGTTTTGTTTATCTTCAGACAACCATGCAGATAGTCATTAATGACATTTTCATAGCGTAATATTATCATGTACAACAGCGTAACAACCATGGCAGATCGACCGGCGGGTCAATGTCCAGTCTCTTATCATGTCACCCTGTTCACAACGGCTGTAAGTTTCTCGAGCTCTCGAGCCTACACAATCAGTCGTCTTATTTTTATTGCATCTATGTTTTCGTCTGGAAGCTTAGTTATTGTTCACAAACTTGATTACCAAAAGCAATTTTTTGAAGAAGCAAGTACTAAATACTACTAAGAAAATATATTTTGAAACTATACATTAACAAAAAATATTTTTCTTTTTAAAACATTTTGTATTATTTAAACCAAGCAAAGTTAAATATTTAACAATTTCATACTGCTATTTCAGAATTAAAGTTTATAATTTTAATTTGCACTGGAATATGAATGTATTTGGCAAAGTATATTCTTAAACATTATAAAAATTAATTTTATTTTTTAGAAGAATAGCTGTGAATGTTTTGAGATTTTGTGAATTCAAAAATAAGAAAAAGTGAAGAAAAAGAAAACTTCTTATATTAACCTTCTACTAATTACTCGCGAAAAAGATAATCAATTTTCGACCAAAGATGTAGACATGTGAAAGTTCTTAGTTCTCCTCTGTTGACTCTAGTAATGCTACTATCACTCCAGTTCGCATTTTAGCTTCACTGTCCTATTTGTATGATAATCTGTGGAGTAAGATAATAGGTATCTGAATTTTGCTTCAACTTAAATAGCATCACCAGCATCTCGACCGCATAAATAATTATTACATTTTAGAAGGCCTCTCTAAAATCTGAACAGTTTATATATTTCTAATTAAATATGGTATTTTCACATTTGTAAAACGATTTCGATAAAGAATTAAAGAAAAGTAAATACTTTAGAGTAAAAGAATTGGCAACAACTTATTGTCTGAAATATCGTTTGTTACTTTTAAGTTTAGTCTTGCCGCCCAGACGGTGGAGTGGTTAGCGTCCCTGACTTCTACACAGTTGGGCCCGGGTTCGAATCCCGGAGAAGGCATGGATGTATGTATTGTCCCTGTTAAAGTTCTTGTATCTGTTCTTGTAATAAAAACTTGTAAACCCTTGTGGTGTGGATTATTCGAGATATAAGCGGCCCTAGAAGCAAGCAATAAATCTTATGTACATCATCATCAAGTTTAGTCTTTTCGCAAAATGTTGCAAAACAAACAAGCTGTGGATTGAAGGAAATGATTTTGAACTTTCCAAAGAAAATACATTCTCATTCCATAGCTCAAAATTTCTAACAAGGAAAGTTTCCTTAAAGCGCTTGCTCAGAATATTCTAAAAGAAATTCCACTAATACTATTTACTTTCGTAATATAAGATCAGTCAAATTTGTTGGCGGTATCCCAGTTGATAATCTGTAATAAAGTAAGATACTTTCGATTATTTGGCGCAAAAAAAAGACACCATCCGATTTGGCGAACAATATACTTTCTCGCCAATTGCAAGTAATTTAATAAATTTGAAAAATAAATTTTTGCTAACAAACTTTTACCGAATAGCGTAATATGGAATAATTCTTAAATAATCCGATAAAATAGTTGATTACTTTTTTATATAAGCTTCTTTGATATACTGAAGTGTCTTGTGGTTGGAACTATTTAATTTTATTTCTTAAAAATGTTTTAACCTTATAGTTAATATATGTTTGAATCACATACGCTTAAGTTATACGTATAGTTAGTGCTTCGTTTTATTTGATAAACCATTTGAGTTTTAAATTTTGCAATTCCAATCTGAATTGGCAATTTATAATTTTAGTTGACTTAAATCTGAAATAAATAAATAAATAAATAAATAACTTTATTGTCATTTTTAGCTGAAAATAAAAGTTTTGAAAATCAACACACACAGTTTTGTTCAGATATAATATGAAACCCCTGTTCATTTTGTCTTTGGAATTGCTCGAACTGTGAACAGTTGTAACTATTTAAACGAAATTTCATTCTTTTTGAAGGAGCTTTAGTTCTTTTTATATGAGTAAATTATCTTATTGATTCCAGCATTTTTTACTGATTCCCATTAATAAAGTTAATCTATTTCATAAAATTATTTACATAAAAATACTTTTAATGAATGAAAACGACTACAGAAGTAAGAACTTTTATATATGTATATATATATATATATATATATATTAGCAAAAAATCTGTTTTTCCTTTATATCCTCCCCCGCCAATGAGCAATAAATAGCCAAGAAATGGACATTTTCATTATTATTGCTATTATTATTTTATTTATTTTATTTATTTATTTATTTATTTATTTATTTTACAGGCAAAATATACAGATTCCGATAAAACATTTTTTATAAACATACATAACTTTATGAGGAGAGAATTTCTTGTAAATGAAAAATGAGCATTATTTTTTTAATTAGAGAGGAAGAGAAAAAACGCCATCATTACTTCTACGTCTAAAGAAGACTCCAAACAAATATTCGAAAAAAATACCTTCTAAACTGTTTCTAAAATGAAATTGCTCTTAACAAGAGAAAATCTTCAGATGCAAAAATCAGTTGCAAACTCTTTAAATATACCTCTAGCAACAACGAATAAAATAAATAAACTAAGCTTATATAGACATAAACTTCGCAGGGTTTTTCTGAGGCATGTGGCTCAACGCAAAACTCCTTGTAGTATCCTGTAACAGGACAAAAAGGGAAAATATATTATGACAGTGTTTTATCGAATACGAAAAAAAACAAGAACGAAAAATCATGCAGTACGCATTGATTATTAACATCTTCCAACTGTAGGTACTTGCTGTATCGTATAACTTTCAATGTTCTTTGCTTAAGTTATCGCACAACAGACAGACAGAAGGACAGAAAAGTATACAGATAGACTAACTAAATTTAAAATCACTCTTAGACATTGTTGGAAAGTGTTAAAAAGGCTTAAAGCAAAAGAAAATGCAGCCGTTGGATTATAATTGCAGCCCTTAATGTATCTGAATATTTTAGTGTAGCCCAGTGGCGGATCCAGAACTTTTTTTTTTTTTTGGGGGGGGGGGGCTAAGATTTTTCAAAGTGTTATTCTAGACCAATAAAAAATTTGCAATTGCAATATTCAATTGTGAATGTCAGTGTTTTGGGGGGTGCCTCAGCCCCCTAGCCCCCCCCCCCCCCTTAAATACGCCACTGGTGTAGCCATGTAAA
Organism: Salticus scenicus; assembly: GCA_963930645.1. Lineage (NCBI taxonomy): Eukaryota > Metazoa > Arthropoda > Arachnida > Araneae > Salticidae > Salticus > Salticus scenicus. Next base: position 165,174,164 of record OZ005653.1, on the reverse strand, counting down.
TCTGAAGGTTAATTATATCTTATTCTATACAAAACATTATTTTAGAATATTAACAATATATGTCAATTTCTTTATAATTTTTACAGTATAAAGTTATTTAAATGTGATTTATAAAAATGTCTGTTCTAAAACGCAATGTATTGGCATTTGTTTGGCTGTCTCTGTACACAAACTACTTGCGCAGGGCCTATTAATGCCATTTTAAATAGAGAAAATTCCATAGTGAACATGATTAATATATATCATTTTTAAAAAATTTTGAAAATATTTACGGACGCAGGGGACGGGAGACAGACAGATAGAAAGATAGACACTCGGTCAGACAGATATACAAATTAAAATCATTCACACTTAAAAATCGTTAGAAAGTGTTGAAAACGCTTAATGTAAATAAAAGTGCAATTCCAGCAAATTTTTGTTGATAGCTCTGAATGTAACTGAACATTTTTGTGTGGCCCTGTAAATCTAATACTAATCATGTTATATTCTATAGAAAGCATTCTTTGTGCCTATGAATAACATATTTCAATTTCATTAAGCATTGTGTAAAGTAATTTTATGAAAATTTGGTTTATAGAAATACATCTCATAGAACACAATGCTTTGGAATACTTTCGGGTGTCCCTGGTACACAAACCGGTAGAGGTGTTTACTCTATTTTCAATAGTGAACTTGAATAACATATATCAGTTTCAAGAAACTCCATAAATATTTACGGGAGTTAGAGCGCAGACAGACAGACGGGCAGGCAGGCAAACAGACAGACAGATACAGAAATTAAAATCATATTCAAACTTAAAAATTGTTAGAAAGTGTTAAAAACGCTCAATGTAAACGAAAGCGCAATTCCAGTAAATTTATATTAATAGCACTTAATGTAACTGAATTTTTTTGTGTGGCCTTGTAAATCTAATATTAATCATACGATAGTCTGTAGAAAGCAGTCTTTTATGCATAGAAATAACATATTTCAATTTCATTGAGCTTTGTGCAAAGTAAAGTTACTAAAATTTGGTTTATAGAAATACCTTTTATAGAACGCAGTGCTTTGGAATACTTTCGAGTATCCCGTACACAAACCAGTTGTGGTATTTACTCCATTTTACATAGGAAACATCCGTTAGTAAACTTGAATAACATTTTTCAATTTCATTAAGATTTATGTACGGTAAAGGTTATAAAATATGGTTTATAGAAATGCCTCTCATAGAACACAATGCTTTGGCATACTTTCGAGTGTCCCTGGTACACAGACCGGTAGCGGTATTTACTCCATTTTCAATAGTGAACTTGAATAACATATATCAGTTTCAAGAAACTCCATAAATACTTACGGGAGTTAGAGCGCGGGCAGGCAGACGGGCAGGCAGGCAAACAGACAGACATATACACAAATTAAAATCATATTCAAACTTAAAAATTGGTAGAAAGTGTTAAAAACGCTTAATGTAAACGAAAGCGCAATTCCAGTAAATTTTTATTAATAGCTCTTAATGTAACTGAATATTTTTGTGTCGCCCTGTATATCTAATGTTAATCATACGATATTCTGTAGAAAGCAGTCTTTTATGCATAGGAATAACATATTTCAATTTCATTAAGCTTTGTGCAAAGTAAAGTTACTGAAATTTGGTTTATAGAAATACCTCTTATAGAACGCAATGCTTTGGAATACTTATTCGAGTATCGCTGTACACAAACCAGTGGTAGTATTTACTCCATTTTACAAAGGAAACATCCGTTAGTGAACTTGAATAAAATTTTTCAATTTCATTAAGATTTGTGTACGGTAAAGGTATTAAAATATGGTTTATAGAAATGCCTCTCATAGAACACAATGCTTTGGAATACTTTCGGTGTCCTTCTTCACAAACCAGTAGATGTATTCACTTCATTTTTAATAGAGAATATCCGATAGTGAATTTGAATAATGTATATCAAATTCACTATTGAGTTTCAAGAAATTCTATAAATGTTTACGGGAGTTAAAGTGCGGATAGACAGACAAACCGAAGCCATTAACACGTTTCAACCTTGTTGGAAAGTGTTTAAAAAGTACAAACGTGATTACGTCAATGCAAAGAATGTTTCATTAAACGGTCTTGTCGTTGGGTTTTTCAGCAATGGGAAATTATTAATACGAAGGGAGGGGGGAGATGCTAAAATTAACTCAACTTATTGCCAGGAGAATTTTTTACACCGAATTTACAAGATTTATATATTTTTTTTCTTTCGCAATGCCTTTCAAAAAGTGAAACGACATCAAGAAAAGCAACAAGTCATACTTTGACATCCACCACAGCATCCCTTGAAAAGATTGACACAAGAGATAAGATTGACAAAAGAATGACACAGATATTCCATATATACCGTTTTAACATATTCCTGCGAGGCCTCATGATGTTTCACTTACGGATTATTGGAGCATTATTTAAAGTGTGTTTAAAACGGTTTTAAATGTAAATTCACCACGATTCATGGTGTCTAGTAAGTAGTCGAAGAGGAAATGAAATCAATGTCCCTGAAAATTTTAACAAAAGCCCTACTATAATGAACTTACAGAACAAATATATAATCTAGAACATGGTTGTCAATTTACATCCCTCAAGCCACATGCTGCCCGCCGTATAATGTTTTGCAGCTTGCAAAGCAATTCACAAAATGTACAATTTGACAATCTTCGGTAAGCATATCAAAAATTATAAATTCGTTCTCACACTTTGGAGTGAACATACCGGTTATATGATAGCTAGAAAAAGAAGTACCACATAAATTATTATTATAAATGTAAAACATTACCAAATCGATTTCATCAAATCTGTTATTACCAAATCCATTATTTTTGTTATCATTATTAATAATATCGTCATAAGTTATTATTATTATTATTATTATTATTATTATTACTATTCTATTGTTATTTTATGAATAAAAATAAATTTAATGTGTACTGTTTTCTAAACTTTCAACTCCCTGAAAAGGAAGCACATATGTATGATCTCTTACATTAATGTCTCAGAAACAATTCACATTAACTTTTTCAATATATTTTGCTTTTTACACAGCTTCACTTCTATATGTAACTGTTTATTATTATTTCAAGTTTTGCATCCTGATTACACTATGCTGCAACTTTTTTTTTTTTTTTTTTTTTTTCCCAGCCCTAATACCATTTCTGATGAGTCTTATGTAAAATGATCTCCTGAATCTGAACATGACCCCCATTTTGTCCCATTTTGCCCCATCAACCCACCATTTTCCCGGGAAGTCACTTGCTCCCCCAATTTTTATCACTCTTCGGTAATTTTGTGGCCATAAATTTAGTTTCGAGAATGGAAAATAGCTATTTTAACTCTTAAATATATATATATATATATATATATATATATATATATATATATTGTACAATAAGTGATAATAATAATTGATTAATAAAATATAATAAACGTAACTTATAATTTCAGTGACAAATCTCCCCCTTAAATCTCCCCCTAAATCTCCCCCTTGCTGCAGCTGTTCATATTATAACATTTTTCACTTCTTTAAGCTCTCAGAAGATATTTAACATTTAAAATATTTCTTTTCTCCTCTATGAACTAAATTTATAGCCATAAAATTGCCGAAAAGTGATAAAACTTAAGAGGAGTCCCTTAAAAAACGGTGGATGATAGGGCAAAATGGACGTCATTTTCCAGGAGGTCATTTTACATAATAATTTGCAAAAATGGTGTTGGGGACAATTTTCATGCCGAGCAGTGTTATATGTCTGCACCCCAAAAGTAAAAGACAAAAAGTCCATTTTGTGAAAAAAGTTATGTTATCTCATATCCTTGATGTGCGTGTTTTTCTTTATATAGAGGCATTAAGCAATTTGTCCAGATATTATAAAGGAGATAGGACAGTGAAAAATAAAATCATTTCCCTCTTCTTTATTTAATACAAATGTATTTCATTATAACATCCTAAACATCATTCATAAAAAATTACATTTTTGTGACATAGTGTCCCTTACTTCCTTGTACAGATGTATGTATGTGTTATATACATATTCAGTCTTCCAGAACAGAAAACAAACTACCAGATCGGATATTTAAAAAATATTTTTTACAATTTTATTATCAATTAAACGGCCCCAAAATCTTTCTAAAATTGTGTAAACACCTTCTTCAATTTACATATTCTTTAGAGTTCTAAAGAATATAAATACTTTTAATTATAAATTATGATGATTATCTAAATTAGACTAAATAGGAAAAGAGAAGATCATAGTCAAGAGATTAACAATTGCTAATGTAGATATAAAAAATTATATTATTCTTTTCCTTCAAAAATTTGTTTTAATGGAAAAAGTCTTCTACTAACACAATCTTGAGCGACTGGTATTATTGAATTAAAATATTTTTAAAAGCTTTCTACGCTAGAGTAATTGAATAATAAATAGGTAATTTAAAATATAACAATTTTTTTATTTAAAAAATCCTATATTTATATATATATATTAAGAATATTTAAATAATTATAATTCATTCAAAGATATTCAAATAATTTGCATTCAAATCGAAACTATGCTTTTACGCCATTAAGCAAACTGTAAAATTAATTGCATTTTATAATAATAATTCATCTCTTCATTTTACTCTGTCTTTGATAGCAAGACATAACGCAATCTTCGTACCCAAGACAGAATATTTTGGGGTAAAGTATATCCCGATAACATTAAAGATGTCGATTATTTTTAATTTAAAAAAAAAAGAAAGAAAGAAAAAGGAAGTGTGAACAAGATTATTCATCTTTTCGTCATACAAAAATTTTCAAAATTATTATTATTATTATTATTATTATTATTATTATTATTATTTTGTATATAAACATAACGTATTTCCTAAACATGACTTTCTTCGGATCGTGAAGTAGAATTTCCATTTCCATTCAGAATACATTTTCGAAAATAAGTTAATGTTAAAACAATCTATTTTAATATTTAACTCATTGGAAGAAAATTCTTATGTAATATAAATTTTACTCGGTAATAATTACATATTGTCTTTTAAATATGCACCGCACTATCTCTTTTAAACTTTACTAATTTGTAGTTATTATAAAAGAAACAATTGAAAATAAAGGATTTCTAATGACACAATTTTACATGACATACATCTTTGAAAAGAGAAAATGTGTAAATAAAATATGTGAATATTCCAGAAAAAATATACACAAATGAACGCAATTACGTTATCTTACGCATAATATAGTAATGAATTTATGATTGGAAGAATAGAAAAATTTGCATAATTTTCGCTTTTTTATCTCGAATATTTCAGTTGTTACGCATTTTTCTTCTTTTAAAAATATTTAACGAGAACTACGTTGAAACCACACGTAAAATCACGTTTTGAAAAAATTAAATTTTACAAATTATGATAAGTAACAAAAAAGTACTATGTCATCAATCATTAAAAAAAAAAAAAAAATCAAATAATATGAAAGCTGACTTTTGAATTCTTTCGATAGCAATCATTTATAAATCTTACTCTCGAGTCATTGAAATTTCAATTAAAATTCATAAATTCAAAATAAATAAAAGTCGTGTAGTATTTTTAAGTATGACTTAAGAACCCTTATCACGAAAAAAAGTTATTCAGTTTAAGAAGTATTTTCAGCAGAACTACTAATTATTCAATTGTCCGAGTTCTATCATTGTGCAGACACTTGACGATAAAGCGCATACTTTGAAATAGATGTCATTCATATCATAAGTAAGAACTATTCTTGTTTCCTTAAAACAGCTAAAAAACTTTACCTGCCAAAGTCGCAGACATATACTTACGTTCGTCTTAATTTCAAAATGCGTTAGGGAGGCTCGAACCGACAATACGAATAAAAAATAGATGATGATGATGATGATGTTTAGTCGGCATTTTCAAGTCTTTCCTATTTCCCTTAAAAACAAAATTAGCGAAAATTAGAAATTCTTGCTAATTTTCTGAGAACTAATTGCTTTTCTTTTTTTAATTAACTTGCCATTTGCGTTTTACAAAACATTCTTCCTAATCGAGTAATTAGAATACCTCTCCAGAAGGAGGCTTGAAAACCTTCACTTGAAAACAAAAATTCTACCTTTCTTCTCTACATCACTATTAAGAGTACTCATTAAAATTATGAGCGGGTAAGACAAACATGATTTAAAATAGAGTGCCTAAAAAAAAAAAAAAAAATAACAAGAAGATCTCTTTGCATACTAAAATCCAATCCATTTGCATCCACCAGCACAAATATTTGACGTAATCAACCAAATGAGGAAAAGATTTAATGAGTTTTGCGGGAAAAAAAAATTCAAACCTGCATTTCATTTATACCGTTAGTACAAAGAAAGATTTGATGATGAAAAAAAATTCATGCTAATTAAAAATTAAGCTGTTCATTTGGGTCTATTTCTTTTCTTTTCTTTTTTTTTTTTTTAAGCATCTACCTTTTAAATTCCATCTTCTCGAATAAACAATTTAGAAGATAGGGTAAAGAGGGGGTTAAATAAAGTCAAAAGTAAACGCACAGTTAAAATTCTTCAGCGTTTTTAATTAAAATCAACATGCATCTCATTCTCTTTTGTAATTGCTAATTAAAAATTTATTGAAATTGCGCGTTGTTTCTTTCGCCAGAAAAATACAATTTTTAAGCACTTTTTTTTTTCACTGTAAGCGCTGTTTTGTTGTCCAGATATGGCCAACAACAAACAATTCACTTTTCTGCTCCTTCAAATTTGAAGTGCTTCGTTGCATCAACTTTTCGACTTTTCACTTTTTAGAGGAGGAAAACCTCGGCGTCCCAAGTAATTATACTAAATGATTTTTAATGAACCAATGTTTATATTTGCCGCGTATGCGCAAAAAAATAAAAGAGTTGTGGGGAAAAAAAGGAGAGAGGGGAAGAAATAACAAGGTATATGGGTACAGAGAAGGGGAAAAAAATTCTCAGCCATACTCTCTTCGTAATTTCGCAGATTTAATTAATTTCTGTGTAAAAGCAAGGGTTTCAGGAAAATTAATTGAAATGTGAAAATGTCAAGTGTAAATAAAATTTTAATTAGCAGACCAGCGCTAGTGAAGGTATGCGTTAATTTTTTTGCCCTCCCCTCTCTCTCTCTTCCTGTCAAGAGAATGGGGGGCGTATAATCAACTAACAGCCCCCTGCAACATTCCGCCGTTGTCATGACACTCGCGCATGCGCGAAAAGCAGGGCACTACGACGTGTAAATTAAGCATTTTTTGTACCCTTTCCTTTTAATTTGCGGAATTCGCCTGTGTTGTTAATTGCAGGTCTTGATTTAAAAGTTACGACGTAATTTAAATTAGAAAAGGGGGAAAGCGGCCTTTTAGTGTCCGAAAAAGTTCGAAGCGGAATGCCGCTGGAGTGACATTTTTGTGCGTTAGGAATGCAATTATTGCAATTATTTGGATGAAATCACTCAAGCTTTTCTTGCAGACTGTGAGCAAACGTAATTACTCTAGGCGGCATTCCGGTCAAATTAATGAAAAACACTTTCACCCACCTGTGAATAATGAAAGTGTCATTCTTTTGCAATAACATTTCTTTTGGTCGCCTCGCTATCAGATCATGGTAATAGGATCTCAACGCTAGCATTGTTTAAGCCGTGCGTTGCTTAGCGCGAGAGAATAATGCGTTTCTATAGCAATTCCTCATTCATTAAGATTTGGATTCTCGGTTTGTGTTTTATTTGTATTAAAGAAAATCAACATTACCATCCGGGAAAGAAATGAAATAATTAAGTTTTTCATTATGTTTCAGTTTCTATGATACGAGGTAACACCGAAGAGAATATTTTCTTTCATTTTTATGATTAAAAAATTGTGGTATATTAAAAAGAAAAAAAAAAAAAAAAGGCTGTAGTATGAATATGGTATAGAGCCATTTGAAAAGTATTTAATAATGAGTTTTATTTTGACTTTACCAAGGGCGAATGTTGAAGAAAGTTTTGTTTGCATTCTGTGTGGAGGAAGTAAAACTACAAAATATTTTCTCATGAAGTCATCATATACGTATAAGATTTAAAGAAATATTACCTAATTTAGTTATTAATACCTACAAAATTTTAGTGGTTTTTTTTTTTTTCGGGGGAAGGGTTTGAAGTGGAGAAGAGAGGAGTTACATGGAATATTTATCATAGAGGGAATAGGAGAAAGTCACATAATTTTTTCAAGGGATTATATCTCTTAATGTAAAGTTTTTTAAACATATTTTTTTTCGTTAAAAAAAAAATATATATATATATATATTTTTTTTTATAGACATTGTGTTTGTGGTAGAGGGAAGATAATAGGTTCTTGATCTTCAAATCAGGTCAAATAATTATACTTTTCTCGCGGGAAATAAATGAAAAAAATAAAAATACTCAAGATATATTTTAAACAACCGTTAAATATTGTTGAAACCAGATATGAAACATATAAAAGGGAAGTTCTACTTTGTACGAAAAATAACAATTTGATACCAGGAAACATATGATTTTGTACAATATTGTAAATAGTGCAATTATTATTTTTGATTTATTTATTTGTTCATTTTTGAACAAAACTGAAATACAAGAACTTGCACTATAATTTGGCTGAATAAACAATAAAAATATAATAATAATGCGTAATCTTATCTTTCTTAAACTCTGTCTGTCCTGTTTTCTATGGTGTTAACTTTAAGACTCGAGCTAGTAAGAACGGAATTTCTAGCGGCAAAAAAAAAGTAATATAGGGACCATTTGTTTCATAGATTTCGCGACTCAGAAAGAAAAAGACAAAACTTTAAAAATGGCCTTTTTGTGTTTATGTCTTGTAAAAATGTGCAGGTAGTGCCCCAACGTGCATGAAAAGCATCACACCTCTTTCTCGAACATTATTCCCCTGCGAGGCATTTGTGTCAGTTTAATTGTAAGGCTATTCGGTATACTTTATCGCTATTTTTAATTTGATCTTTCTCAAATACTGCATTTTTGAGTTGTATTATTTTTCTTGGCGGAGGTCGATTTGTGTAAATTTTCTTATCTATGTATACTAGTACACAAGTTTCTCTTTAGTGTGCTCTTTTTCGTGTGCACATTGAGTGATTAAAATACAGTTGAACTCGGTTATATTTTCCTAGGTTATACCGTCAACTGGCTTATAATGTCAAACAGATTTTTCCCGTTAAATAATTTATGGAATTCAATGTCAACACAACTTGCTTATAACATAAATATATTAATAAGGCATAAGTTAAGAGGCAAGGATTGACCATCTCGGGGAAAAATGTGATCCCTTTTCACTCAGAGAAAGACAGGGGAATTGTAACAGCGCTCGTATCAAAAGTATTTTTTATAGCATTGGAGGAATATATACGGATAATTTAGCAAATAAAATTTATGAATAATTTATATACTAAAGGGGAATGAAAAATAAGAATTTCATCATTTACCTATACTATTTCGGTTTGGAAAAGTTTAATTATATCTACTTTGTTTTCAACATATAACACACGGGAACATGCAATTGTGAAACTTAATAGTATCATATATCACTTTCAAGACATTCCACAAATATTTACAGACATTAGAGTGCAGAGAGACAGTCAGGCAAACAGGTGTCATAAAAACTTTTGAATTTTGTTGAAAAATGATAAAAACACAAAAATTTTAAAGTCGAAATTTTATCATTAATTTGAATTTAGCATAAAAATAAAGTTTACGCAGCACTGAGTAACTGTAATATACATATTTTTTAATAAAGTAATCAATAATATGTATATGTATGTGTGTTAAGTTTTATTACTCCTTTCTTTTTAGTTAAGCTTTCTCTCTATATATATTAAAACTAGCGGGCTTTATCTGCACTACTGCTAACTATATTTAAAAGAATTTTGATAATTCCATATTACTTATAAATGTAAAGTATTAAAATAAAAAAAAATCCTATTAAATATCAAAACTGTATTTATATCATAATAATAACAACGCAACTTATTATAAAAAATATATTTTTCATAAGTTAGTGAAATATAACTTACTGGTGAGAACCTATCCAATTTCCTTTCGTATATTTATTAGTACAATTAAAAACCACGCACGATTTCGGCATTTTCGAAATTCATCAATATTCTATTCTATTACTATTGCCGAGTTTCAATCCCCTGTAATGGCTGATACTAAAACTTTTTTCGGAATTAAAAATCTTTGGTCGATAACATTAGGATGATATATCTATCTAAGTTACTATATCTATGGCTTATATCCTCTTATGACGTTGGATTTTATGCCAGAACTATACACACATTTGAACACATTTTTCCCTTTAGAGAAGAAAACACAGAAGTAGAACTACAAATTGAAGTTATTTATAGGTTATTTTTTTTAAATACTTTTTTATTTAACTTTCTTAATAAACATCATATGTAATCTGAATTATTTTGAATGAAACAATGTTGTTTCTCTGGAAAAATGTTAGGCAGTTTTATTTATATTTTATACAGCAATAACTTTCTTACATTTTCTAATAAAAATATTTTTCCTTTTATTGTTAAATCAGTTTACATCGGCTTCACTTGATTCTAAATTATACTCTGTTATCACTTTATTCTGCTATCGCGTCAGAAATGTTGCGATCCCTAAGATGGCGTTATAACCCAAGTAGCACATGAACGTTCTCTGAACGTCTAATAACGGTTACACTGGTTCAAACACCGTGTTTCGTGTCAAAAGAACGTTCTACTCGACGTTCAAAAGCAGTATTATTCAGAACGTTCTAAAAAGGTGTGTTTTGTACCATTCATAAAACGTGCAATTTCAGTTTTATAAAAAACGTTAAGGAAAACACCGTCGTAACACGTTCTATTTCAGTACAATTATAACGAATATGACAAAGTGCTCTATTTTCCGTTATAATGTATAAAATTTTTGAAAACAAGACAGAACTTGATTTTGTTGATACAATTTATAATAATATTCATTGGGAAATAAAAGTGAAGAGGTGGTTTTGTTTTTTAACATAATTTTAAATTATAATTATCTGATATTTGCAACTGAATTTCTCTTCGCGAAAACTCTAATTAAAATGAGCGCATATCACGTAATTTTGTTGACATACTCTATATAAAATTATTATTTGATTGTTATATTAGTTTGCTGTATTAGAAAATAATTTGGAATAAAATGGAATTATTTAATTGGATCAAGTATTTCGATATTACACTTTTGCCGAATTTATGTGTTTTTAGAGTACAAAGAAATGGTTTTTGCAATTCGTCAGTGTATATGTGTATACACGCAATTTAAATGCCCTTTCGTATGTATTAGTTGGTTAGTTAAAAAATACATATATAAGCCTTCTATATGAATATGGAAATTTTAAACCTCGCAAGTGCGTAAAAATGGTTCCACGGATTTTCTTCAAACTCGCCATTTTACCTTTCATCTAGATGTACATTTGTATGTAATTTTAGGTTTATGGTGAAAAGGTTAATTTGTAGAAAATCGTAAATGAGAATATATATAATTCTATCAAAAAGGGCTCGAACGATTTTCTTCAAATTTGCTACAGAACCCCTTTTTAGATGTCTTTCCACGTATATTACTTAACTACTACAAGAAAATTGACAGGCATCCTGATTAAGTAGCTCGGAAATTGGTGTTTCAAAAAAAGGTTTTATCTTTTTTTTTTTTTTTTTTTTACTTGCTATGTAAAATCTTTTTTATGTGTTTTTCACGACGCATGCATTAGGTTTTTTACAAGAAAACTGTTATATGTTTAATATGTTAAATCCAATTTATGTATTCTGATCGGACTATATCTGAAAAGAGTATATAATATGTGTAGTAGTGAATTATGGAAGTCATATTGTTACAAATTAAAAAAAAAAAAAAAAAGAATTATTTTTCAAATTTTACACTATTCATGATTTTTTTTTTTTTCAAATTTCACTTCATTATTTTGTTTAAAAAAATCGTCAAAAATATTTTAATATAATTATATACACATATTATACATTTGATGATGAAAATTCTTTGATTTAGAAGTTATTCAAATATTGAACTACTAAATATTGAACTACAATATTGAACTACATACTAAATGTTATAATATTACTTGAATCTACAAATTCATTAATTTTATATCAATCTATCTTTTAGAAAATATTTTAAAAAATAATATAATTTGAAATAATAAAATAAATTTGAATTATTTATTTATATATATATATGAAATGTATTAAAGGATTAATTTTTGAATGTAAAATTCTAGCTATTAGAAACGTTAGCTGAAATCTGAAACTCATAATTATTTGCATTATCACAAACTGCAAAACATCTGCTGGTACAGACACGTTTGGTAATTTAGGCGTGTATTTCGCTTCTTGGCGATTTTCTCACTTGTTATTTTTTCCTCTTGCTTTCAAATAGCAAATGGTCAATTTTAAAAGCTTAAAGTGTACTATTAAAGAAAAGATTTTACTAGAGATAGAGCAGTAAATATAAAACTGTAATCTCTAATAATGTTTAAATTATAAACTTTTATTTTTATTAATCTGACATTAGTTTTCACTTATTAATAACAAAAAAATATATAAAAGTATGAAACGTAATTCTCAGTGCAAAAAGATATTTTCATTTAGTTATTTCTAATTAATTAAATAATGAAGTTTTTTTTAATATAAGTTTCATATATTATATATTTTAGAATTTTATTTTCTTTATAAAGAAATAAAATTTTATAATTCTTTTTTCTACATCATTCTTAAAAAAAAGAATATCGATTATTAGAATATAGATTAATATCTTTTGAAGAATTACTTAAAATGTATAACTTCAGCAATGAATAAAACTTGATACAAGGTATTCCCACTTTCATTACTTTGTATACCTTCACTCGCAGTTATTAAGCAAATTTAATGCATTTCTGTAAAAATGTTTGTTTTGCACTTGGAAAATAAATAAATAAATAAATAGATTTTCAAAACAATCTGTAGAATTTTAATTTTCTTGGTATTAATTTGATTTGAAATCAAACATCAACTTAAAAATAACAAATTCATAAACAGCTAATCGCACACTTTTTACGATTTCATGTGCTGCTATACATTTTTTTAAACTGTAATGGATTAAAGAAGGATTTTTTTTTTTTTTTAATAATAACTGGTTATTTAACTGGTCATTTAAAACGCACAAGACTATGAAAATGCGCATCAAAAAATTTTCAATCATATCGAATATTTTTAAGGCCCTTTAAATCAATTACAGTTAATCAACCTTAGTTTAATTTATTTAATCAGAAATATGTATGTTAATTTCTTTATGATTATTGCAGCGTAGTATTTTAGAATTTAACTAGTAAAAATATATTTTTTAGACCAATACCGATATCGACTGCAGTCATTTATATAAAGAACAAAGTTTATAACCAAAAAAATACATATGGTTATCATTTATTTTAATGCAGTGTAGTGAAACTGTCTTTACAATTAACAACAACTCTTTCCGGCTCATTCGGAAGGGTACGTTGACTTCTTTTTTCTCATCAAGTAACCACCATTTTATTCCAAAATGGCGGCTATAAATTATTAATGGACTTGGTAGAAATATTGATGTAGGCTATATAAACATATGGAGTTTTAAGTAAATCGGTTCATAAATACCATTTTATGTGAATTTAAAATTTTCAAGTGGCCGGTGTACTTGGTAACAAAATGGCTGGCCATGTTGGCAAACAAATATATCAATTGCACTTGTGAGATAAGTCTACAAATTATAGTACAGATTGAGTTCGAATTAATTCAGAATCTCAAAAGTCATCGTGTTGAAAAATTAAGTGGCCGCCACTTGGATTAAAATGGCGGAGCAAGTTGCTCAGTGAACTAATCCAAGATAAGTCCACTGTCCAACTTTGGTTCGAATAAATTCAGTATTTCAAAAGTTACCGCAATAACAAAGCCCCAAGTAGCAGCGTTCAAGTGGGCGCAACTTAGAAACAAAATTGCGGAGAAAATTGACACCGAAATCGTAGATATTTGAATGATAAATCCATTTTTCAAATTTGGTTTGAATTGATTAAGTATTTCAAAAGTTATCGTGATAACAAATTTTCAAGTGGCCGCCACTTGAAAACAATATGATGAAGCAAGCTGTTTAGCAAACTCATCCAAGATACCCTTTATAACAAAAGAAATGACGCACCAAGAAGGAGTAATGCAAATTAGACACAAATTGACATGCATGCAGGTTTTGATGGAAAATGCAAAATTTTAAAGTTTGGCTGTCATCGAATGAGCATGTGAAGCTGCAGCGCATCTTAGCTGCGCAACTGGCAAAATATAAAAAATGTGAAATTTTGATTCTAGGTCATAAATTCTTCGAGAATTTCATTCCGTCTACTCAGATAGGCAGTATAACTATGCCTCGCATACATGTGCGCGAAAAATATGCGCAGATGACAGCATTTGAGAGAGGTGTGTGGTTGGGCTCAAATAAGCCAGTTGGTTTAATCTGCAAATTGTTTGACAGTTGGATAGCAGCGATGCCACTATTAGATGATATTGACAGGAATCGGTGAATCATGGCCGAACACAGCGTCAGCGAGGAAGCGGTCGACCTAGAAAGAGGACAGAACGTGAGAACCGATCAATCGTCAGAGCGGTACTCAAAGCCCCAATTCATCATTATCATCGATCCTACGTGCAACTGGTACTTCAGTGACTTTAAAGACCATTAATAGGCATTTCAGAGAAATGTCGTTGAGCTCACGGAGCCCCTTGTGCGGATTACTATTAAACTTTGTATACCGATAGGCACGTTTGAAGTGATATCAGGATCGTTCGAATTAGAATGTCACTGAATGCAGTAGGATAGTTTTAGTGATGAGTTCCACTCCGATTTGAGCCCCGATGACCAGTGAAGACGCGTCTGGAGACGACCCGAAAAAAAAAGGGGGGGGGGGATTTCAACCCATCTGTCGCCAGCTATACGGCCTGACAGCCAGGAGTGTTTGTCTGGAATGTCATTTCATTTCATAGCAGGACCATTTTGGTTGTCATCCGTGGCATCTTTACAGCACAGCGGTACGACATTCTACGTCCTGCTGTGTTTCTGGCCGTATATTTCATCATCATAATGCCTGCCCTCGCACAGAGATAGTTTTTACTGCTAATTTTCTTGCTTTCCTAACATTATTTTTGCCAGTAAAGTTGCCGGATTTCTTTGCTACTGAGGACGTTTGGAGCATCATAAAAAGGGTCCTATTACTAGCTCGCGATTTTGCCAATCTAACACAATAATTGGACAGAATTTCGCATGATATCTCGCAGGTGCATATTTGTGAACTCTATCAATTAATGCCAAGCCGAATAACTGCTTACATAAGGGTCAGAAGTGGACCAATGCGTTATTGACTTTTTGACTTTTGTGAAGTCATTTTCTCTTGATTAAACCATCCAAATTTTCCGAAAATGTAATCATTTGTTTTTCTTCGCATGTACATCACATCTACCAATTTTCGTCTCATTTGGATAACTCCTTCAGGCTGCGTCGATTTTTTTCTTATAGAGTACATTTGAAGGAAACATAAGTTCACTGTCCAACTTTGGTTCGAATCAGTGCAGTGTTTGAAAAGTTATTGTTATGACAAATTTTCAAATGACATTTTAAGTAGCTGCAACTTGGAAACAAAATAGCTAAGCAATTTGCCCAGCGAAATCATCCATGATATTTGTATGATAAGTTCACTAACCAACTTTAGTTTAAACTAAGTTAGTATTTCAAAAATTATCGTGATAAAAAATTTCAAGTGGCACCATGTTTTCAAGTGACCACCACTTGGAAACAAAAATGCAAAAGTGAGATGCCTAGTGAATTTATCTGAGATATTTGAATGATAAACCCACTACCGAAATTTGATGCGAAATGTTTCAGTATTACAAAAGTTATGATAATGACAAATTTTAAAGTGGCAGCCACTTGGAAATAAAATGGTGGATCAAGATACTAAGCAAACGTATCCAAGATATTTGAACCATAAGTTCACTATCCAACTTTTGTTTGAATCAGTTTAGTATTTTAAAAGTTATCGTAATGGCACATTTTCAAGTGGCAGCGTGATTTCAAGTGGCCGCTACTTGGAAACAAAATGTCGAAAGAAGTTGCCCTGTAAACTTATTCAAGATAATTAAAGGATAAAATCACTGTCTAACTTTGGTTCGAATTGAATCAGAATTTAAAAAGTTATCATGTTTATAAATCTTCAAATGGTAGCCTAATTTCAAGTTGTCTCGCTTAGTTTGTAACATCCGCACTTTGTTAAAAATGGCGGATAAAGTTACCTAATAAACTTGGTTGTGACCCTTATACAGGGTGATCAGTTTAAAAGAGTACTTGTTCGTTTTTCTTATTACCCTTAAATCTCACGGATGAGGCAACTATTCTAACACAGAAGTATCATTGTTTGAACCTTGTTTAAGTGTGGGAGACAATTTCCAACACTATTGTACTGTTACAAATTTATTTGTGAGGTAAAACAGAAATGGAGACACACAGTGTTACTTAATCCTGTGATAATTTTATTTTTGAAAAACATAATTTAATTCAATTTTTTTACATTATCATTCCTTACAGAAAATCTTGAAAATGTTCATCACCATTTTGAATGCAAAAATGAATACGTCGAACCAAGTTTTTTTACACACTTCGCAACATTGTTGATGTTATTGACGAGATTTCTTCAGTTATCTGTTTTAATTCATCGATGTTTGCAAGACTTCTCTGGAAAAGCCTATGAAATGATAATGTAAAAATGATAAAGATAATGTAAATGTAATGTAGGAATGATAATGTAAAAAAATTAAATTAAATTTTGTTTTTCATAAATAAATTTATCACAGGATTAAATGACATTGTGCGTCTTCATTTTTATTTTACCTCACAAATAAAGTTGTAGCAGTCCAATAGTGTTGGAAATTATTTCCCACACTTAAACAAGGTTCAAACAATTATATTTCAAAGTTAGAATAGTTGCCACATCCGTCATATTTAAGGTTAATAAGAAAACCAACGGGTACTCTTTAAAATTGATCACCCTGTTGTATAGTCTATATCAAAATTCAAGCAAATCCGGTCTTAAATACGCTTTTGACAGCGTGAATTTGAAATTTTCAAGAGACCTCCACTTGAAAACAAAATGGCGGATCAATTTGGGTTAACAAACCCATCCAAGATATTTATAAGGTAAGTTCACTGTCCAAATTTGGTTCGATTTGGAGTATTATTTCGGAAGTTATCGTGATTTGAAATTTTCAAGTGATAGCCTGATTTCAAATGGCCCCGCTTAGTTTAAGATATCCACCGCTTTGTTAAAAATGGCATATAAAGTTCATTAATAAACTTGGTTGAGACCCTTATATGGTCCATGTATACGCCAAAATTCAAGCAAATTCAGAATACGCTTTTTACAATGTGAATTTGAAATTTTCAAGTAGTCTCCACTTGAAAACAAAATGGTGGAGCATCTTGGTTAACAAACTCATCCAAGATATTTATAAAATACGTTCACTGTTCAAATTTGGTTCGATTTGGAGTATTATTTCGAAAGTTATCGTGATTTTAAATTTAGCTTTATTTCAAACAGCCCCGCCTAACTTAAGGTATCTGCCACTTTGTTAAAAATGACGGATAAAGTTCATTAATAAACTTGACTGAGACACAAATGTAGTCTACATTTACATCAAAATTCAAGCAAATCCAGCTTCAAAATCGGTTTTTACAATATGGATTTGAAACTTTCAAGTGACCGATACTTGAAAAAAAAAAAAAAAAAAAAAAAAAAAGGAGCAACTTGGTTAACGAACTCATCCAATATATTTATAAGATAAGTACGCTGTCCAAATTTGGTTCGATTTGGATTATTATTCCAGGAGTTATCGTGATGACAATATTTCCATTATATATAGATAGATAGATAGATAAATTGATAGATAGATAAACGAAGTGACTGCAATAGGTCGATTTTTGAAGTTTTTCAGGTAGAATCAAAATGATGAAGCATACATTTAAAGTTTAGAACCAAATGAACTCTTTTGAAGCACAAAAAAAAAAATCCTTTTTTTAAGTAACTTCAGAGCTTTTTCACATGGTTATTTTGAATTATTTCATAACTGTATCACGCTATATAAAACTTTCCTAAGAATGCTTTATGTTTTGACTTTTTTTCATTTTTTTTAAACATTTTTCGAACTAGTATGTTGTGGCCATTACAAAACATTTTTCTCTGCATCATTATGTATAACAGCATCATATACCATTTAACATGCACACAAATTTAATCAACATAGATTTTCGCAACAATTTTTTTTACATATGCTGTTTGATGCTATGTTAACCAATAGATGCTGAGATATAGCTATCTGGAGATTCACAAAAGGAGAATAGCAACCGCACCACCTGTTAGCCGGTATACACGGAAATTGAACCCGTTTAAGATTTTATAGATACATTATTAAAATTTAAGTTAAAAGCCCTGATTGATTTATACGTAGTTATTTTGTCACTGTTCAGTATACATTAAAATAATGATAATAAAGTATGTATGAGAATTAATGCACGATAACTTTTTGAACTTTGGCAATGATAAAATTAGTAATTAATAAGAATGAAACGAAAAGTTTCAAAAGATAGCTCAAAAAAAAAAAAAAAAAAAAAAAAAAAAGTAATAGAAAGTTATATATTATTTTTTACTTCTGCTGTATAGAATATTTCCCCTCCTATGTTCATTGAATTAAATTTCATTTATCATAAAATTAAGGAATATCAGTTGTCACAAATTATGTACGTTTGATATAATGGCATAACTTCAATGACCTAACAGCAATGCTTTTTTTCTTGTCGGTCTAGTGTAAGTAATGAGTGCAATACGCTGATAACATAAAATAAAAATATCACTTTTTCTTAAATGTTTAACAATA
Source organism: Salticus scenicus (assembly GCA_963930645.1). Classification (NCBI taxonomy): domain Eukaryota; kingdom Metazoa; phylum Arthropoda; class Arachnida; order Araneae; family Salticidae; genus Salticus; species Salticus scenicus. Next base: position 165,155,186 of record OZ005653.1, on the reverse strand, counting down.
GAAAAGTGTCTTTAAAAAAGATTCAAATTATTTAAAATTATATTCATAGAAACAATTTTATTTACAATCTGTGATATTTCAAATTAATTTAACAAAAATAATTCAATTTTTAAAAAATAAAATTTAAACGCATGTATCCTTTCAAATTATCTACTTTGAAATGATACACAAATTTTTCTTAAATAAAGTTAATCTAGCTGTAAATTTTATTACTCAAAATAAATATTATTGCAAAAACAATAATTAATATAAAACTGGGAAAAAGCATGCTTTGCCTGTACACATTCATTAAATTTAAGAATTTTGCCTTCTCCAAATAAATAAAATCTAATTTATATTCAATTTCCTGCCGTAACCTCCAACATATACATACATATAAATATAGATTTAATATCATGCGTATTAATTTGAAATAAATTAATAAGCATTTTACAAACTAATAAGGTCTGAAAATTTTTATTAATCTAGTCAATCTAAAAGGTTTGGAAAACGTTGGAAGTAATTCACTTCTCTCATTATGTTATGCTTATTAAAGACAAATTCTGTCCAGTTAATTAAGTTACACATATCTAATTAATAGCAAACTTAGATAAATTTTCAAAGTCTCATCAAAATTTAGTAACTTTTAACAAGGACTTTTATTAAATGACTTTTTTTTTCCTCCTTCAATATTTCGAGTAAAATAATTTTTACTCCGCAATGCGATTTCTGTTTTGCTTAGTTAGATTTAATGAATAGCTGAGAAAATTTTAATTAGAGTGAAATGTAATCTGTTTTATATAAAACTGGTCTGAAAACTGTTAGCGTAATATTCTTTCTTAAAAGACGTCACATAAAATTATTTTATCAAGGCTTGAAATAATACAGCCATCTTTAAAAAAAAAAAAAAAAAAAAAAGATAATAAAAATATGTAAAGATAAGACATCTTCTTTTTGTTTGTTTGCTTATTTATTTGTCTATCTGTTTATTGTTACAATAACTTCTCATTTCATTAATTTGAATTATTTTTTCGTAATTCTAAGAATTAGCGATTGCAATTTGAACTAAATTATGATATTTTATTAGTAAAAGCATATCAAATTAATCAAATAAAGTGCCATTGACTAAAAAATATTGTTGCAATTTTTAAAAAATTCATTAATTGGCATGATTTAATAAATACCAACGTTGTCCATTTTGCGATTATAACTGTCTTTATTGTCTTTATTGTAAACTAATCGATTATAGGTAGATTTCAAAGGGTTTTCTCTGTACCCCGTTTAAAAGAAATAGAAGAACTGTGTTTCTTTATGTAACTGTTAATTTATTATTAATTTTAACCTACATTCATCGTTATTCAAACACTAATACGAATTTTTTAATGATAAAATGGTAAAAAATAAATTAAATGAATAAAGTTAATTAATGTGAAGTTTACCGTTTGTGACAATTAGATAGCTGGTCAAAGATTTTTCCTACTCAATAGTGACATGTGACAGACATACTTCAAAGTAAATAAATAAAACTTTCACATAAAGAAATGTAAAAAGTTCTCAATTATATCTCAGAAAAATTTGAGATCTACATTATACTATAACTTGTAAGTGTTCAAGTCGGAAACGTAAAGAATATAGAATCACAACTTTGTAATAATTTGAAATTTTTAATTACAGAAACTTAAGTACTAATGATAAATTTATTTTTTCGTTATGTGTTTCATAAAAAATAACATGCATTTAAATTTTACAGTCTTTCACCTACGGTTAATTTAACATAAACATATATAAATTTATATAAATACTAGTTGGTCTATGCCCACCTTAGCGCTCGATTTTTCACGTGTATTTCCAAATTTATTTCTCCTCGACATTTAATATTATTAAACATTGATTTGCATGATATTTAAAACAAATGACTTCATTTTTTACATCATGGTTTTGTATGTTTTGAAGTTTAAACGTTTCTAAGAAATTAAGAATGATGTCGCGACACTTTAATTCAAATTTTATAACCGCGTATCTATTTATTAATTTATATTATTAATTTCTCGTGAGGCAGTTAAATTCTAAATATTTAATTTATTACTATTATTTTCTGAATTTATTTATTGGTGAAATATATATATATTTTTAAATATATCTTTGCAAATGGCCTAATGAATTTTGTATGTTTAATTTATTATTTGAATGAATTTGAACCAATGAACGAATCTTCCAAATCTATGCAAATAATCAATATATATATATATATATATATATATATATATATCAATACATTGTTACGATTGTGATATAAGTTTTTCCGTAAAATTGTATCCTTTTGCATTATTTTATTCAAAAGAAATGCACGCATATAAACCATGGATGCAATTTTATTTTATTTATTCCAATAAATTATTTTAGCTATAATAAATTTTAAAAATAACTAACTCTCTACAAATGGACAAATAAATTTCGAATGTTTAATTTATTATTTAAATCGATTTGAATCAAAGAACGAATCTTCCAAAACCATGCAAACCATGGATAAATTTTACTTTTTTTATCTTAATACATTGCTGCGTTTGTGTTGTAATTCTTTCTATTAAATTATCCTTCTTCATTATTTTATTCAGTTGAAATTTAAGCATGAAACCATGCATAGTATTTAATTTTCTGTATTTTAATAGATTGTTTTTGCTATTACATCAATTTTAGCGTTAGTTTCGGGAAACATGAACCTTTAATAATTTATATTATATTATATATAATTTGAATAAAAATTAAAGAGAACGTTATAAATTATATAGCTATTAAAAAATTTATTAATTTACTTTTGATAAAAAGGGAATTTCAACAGACTTTTTTTTTTTTTTTTTTAGAGCGTTTATATAGTAATAATAATAATTTAAAGTATTCATATTATATTTTAACTTATTATTCCTCTACCAATTTCTTTTACATTAAATCAAAGTTTTAATACATATCATTTTGACATGAGATAGTATTTCATATATCTTGCGTGTTCCATCAAAGTATCTCTTTTTCCTTATTTGCCCATACGCTGAACGTCACGATGAATTAAGTATTGGCCACGCTAAACGCTTGCAAACCTCTCTTCATGCATCCTCTCTTATAAAATAAGCCCCTACACATTATAAAACCCAGTCCCGAAAAATTATACCTCAATATAACAGCTGCGTGTCAGGTAACAAATTAAAGCAGCAATTCGGAGATTTAAAACAGAAGAACTGCAAATCTCCGATTACGGTCTAACAGATGGTTTACGGCTGAAATGCGAGAAACGCCCTTTTAGGTTTTTAACCTTTAGCTTTCGGTATGCTTGTCGAAGTAATTAAAGGCAGTTTAATGTGAGTGACACTTTCATACTGGTGTGAAAATTGGTAAACCCCCTCGAAAGGTGAGCAGATGGAATTACAAAATCAGTAATTCACTGTGTGCAATTAAGAATTTGAGGAAAAAAAAAACTAGAGGGAATTTTAATGAAACAATGTTTCTTCATCCTCCGCTCGTCATAGATATTAAAGCCGGGATGTTATTTCCGCTAACTTTCATACAACTACTTCCATAATTTATTTTATTTTATTTTATTTATTTTACCTTTTTTTTTGGGGGGGGGCGGGGTGAATTGGGTGGGGGTTATTATTTAGAAAATACTGGTATGAAACAAACACAGAAATTATATCAGTATAAAACTGAGAAAAAATCAATTTTTATATTTAAGGGGAAAATTTTTTTATGAAAAGTATTAAATATTGTTAGGTCTAATTTAATTTAACATCTAAATTTCCAATGAACATTTGAAACGTCTCGTGGTGGCTTGTGCAATGGTGGCTAGTGCAAGTAAAATCTGTCGTGGCCGCAATGTCTACCATTTTCCCATGCAAATTATACTCCTAGGGGTCACCGAATCGTGGGAACCGTTCCATCTGTGGAGGATCAAAATTGTGATGACTTGTCTCCGGACCACCCTTAGGGATGTGTACCAGATACTCGGTAATTGTCTATAGTGTAGCACTAGTGCGATGTAAAAATCTAGCTACTCCAATTATTATTTAAAGATACATTTTTCATTTAAATGTAATAATTTTTCCCCCTTCCAATAATATTTTATAAAGTAATGCTGCATATAGTTTAAATGGATTGAAAAATCCTAAAACAAGCTATGTCTGAAAATTTTTAACACCATTTTCTTGTAAATAATTTGTACAACTCTCATTCTTTGCCTAAAAGTGATATATTCGGTATATTTTATGAAGATGTTTGAAAAATCTATAAATTTTACCTGCAATACATAACAAATTGAAAATCTACCTACTCCAATTATTATTTAAAGATTCATTTTTCATTTAAATGTAATAATTCCCCCCCCCCTTTCAATAATATTTTATGAAGTAATGCTGCATATAGTTTAAATGGATTGAAATCATAAAACAAGGTATGTCTGAAAATTTTTAACACCATTTTTTTTTTTTTTTTTTTTTTTTTATAATTTGTACAATTCTTATTCTTTGCCTGAAAGTGATGTATTCGGTATATTTTATGAAGATGTTTGAATAATCAATAAATTTTGCATGTAATACGTAACAAATTCAAAATCATCATCCAATCACTGTCTTACATAATCCTTGATTTACAAACTATTATAAAATTATACATTAATAAACTGTTATCTAATACTTTATTTTTTATGTGACTCCTCAAATGAAGAATAAATGCCACCCTCCTCATTTTCTACGAAGAATATGTTATGATTAACCTCAAAAGTCCATGCAAATTTCGTTTTGTGTGATTTCGTAATGTGTTTTTTAAAATGTGCTACAGTAAAACACCATTTGGGCGTCTCTCCTTTATACGTCTTTTATACGTTCTTTTAGTGAAGTCCCAATTCATTCTATTCATTTTAATGAAAAAATTCTTCGTTTATACTCCGCTTAATATACGTTATAAGTCTCTTTCACTTTATTTTTAAATTCACAAAATTTTTTCGTATGTTATTATTTTTCCGGTCTAAATAAGGTCTAAAATTCGTTCTATAAGTCAATTTTGATGAGTATGTGAATGTGATACCGATACCATGACTTTAGAAATATTCACAATCGACGAACTAATTCGAAACAAACTGTCTGGTACTAATTTAAGAGATAATGTTATAGAATGTAAAAAATTTATTCCACCTTCCTTTAAAGACACAAATGAACTGCGTTGAAGAACTTTGAACTTATTTTGCTTGTTAAAACTAAGTCAAAAATCATTTAATGAATTTAATTCAATTCACAATACTTACAGATAATCAACGCATCGAGCGAATATTAAAGATTTTTTAATGTAATTAAATAATTACCTGTATGGACATAGATCATATAATACTTATCTTATACTATTAAGTGAGCAATATTTGTATATATATTTCACTGTTCTCGAAAACGGTAGCTCGAACAGTCACGAGATTTAACACAAAGGTGCCCCCGAAGTGTCATTGTGCACATCGAAGTCAGATTTTCAAATTTTTGATTCGTTTTTTCTTAATTAATTAAAATGTGAAAATAATAACCTTCTAATTTCTGATAAATAAGCCATTTAAATTTTATCCATAATTTACTTGTTGCCATTTTTTTTTCGACAGAATAATAATACAGTGGAACCTGCCTAAAATGACCACCCTAGAGACCGTCTAAAATGGTCACTATACGCAGGTGGTCACTTTATAAAGTCTCTTTAAAAGTGGAAAATGGTCACTTTAGTCAGGAAAATGGTCACTTTAGTCAGGTGGTCACTTTACCAAGGTGGTCACTTATACAGGTTCCACTTAATAATAAAAAAAACCGTACATTTATTTAAAATGAGGAAAATAAATCAGAAAGATTAGAAAATAAATTAGAAATATCAGTCGTATCGTTACAAATAAGATACCAAATGAAAGGGAAAATTTTTGTGAATCCGATGCATTAAACAGCTTATCGTTTACGTTAAGCGTTTTTAACACTTTTTAGACTTTTTTAAGTGTGAATATGATTTCAGTTTTGTGTATCTGCCTGTCCGTCCGTCTGTCTGTCTGCCTGTCTGCCTGTCCGATCTCTAACTCCCGTAAATATTTATGGAATTTCTTAAAACTGATATATGTTCTTCAAGTGCACTATCGGATGTTCCCTGTTGAAAATGGAGTTTATACCTCCACTGGTTTGTGTACAGGGACCCCCGAAAATATTTCAAAGCATTGTGTTCTATGAGAGCTATTTCTATAAACCCTATTTTCATACCTTTACTGTAGACATATCTTAATGAAATTGAAATATGTTATTCAAGTTCACTATTGGATGTTTCCTGTATCAAATGGAGGAAATACCACCATCGGTTTATGTACAGGGACACTCAAAAGAATTACAAAGCATTGATTTCTAGGAGAGATATTTCTATAAATTAAATTTTAATAACTTTACTATCCACGAAGTTTTAGGAAATTGAAATATGTTATTTACATGCACAAAAGAATGCTTTGCATAGAATGTAACATGATTAGCATTAGATTTACAGGGTGGCACAAAAATATCCAGTTATATCATTTATCCAGTTTTATCATTTAACATATAAAATCTAATTTAATTTATTCCAATAAAAAGAACATTTTATTCTGTAATATCCTCTGAATTCAATTCATTCTATTATAAAAGTCAATCTCTATTTAATTTAATTTTTATTTTTACTAAGGGACTTATTCGTTTGTAGATAGATACATTTCCCCCTTTTCAACAACGTTATGTTCAATATCTCATTTAATCATAGATAGAAAATAATTTATTTGTCTAAATTACTTCATAATATAAACAGAAGTTGAAAAATTTATTTCATTTCCGGTGATTTGTGCTTTCATAATAGCTTAGTTCAGTCTTATTGGCGTCAACAGATGTGGATTCGTTTCTTTTAATAATAATAATAAAATAAAAAAAAGAACAAATAAATTCTTAATGATATATTGGTGGCGCCGATAAAAAGTAATTACTTTGGCATAATTTGTGTTGCCAAGCTTGGCTTTGTCTTTTGAATAACGGATTAAATTTTTGAATTAACCAATTAGAACATTCTTTTGGCGCTTTATTTGGCATTAGTTTATTAATTTCGGGTTTGAATTGGCGAATGCAATTGAGTTCACTTTTCGCTTTCAAACAGTCAATATCTCTTGTTTACTGGTTTAATAAACATCTCTCCTAGTTTGCTCTCCCTCTCTCTCTCTGCCCTATAGATCATATGAGGACCATTGTAAGTGTTTACTTGAAAATTCATGTTTTTAACATAAGAATAAAAAACTGTTTCTTTTGCAAGTGACTTCTATTATTCATGTCAAGTGACACTTTTTTTAAAGAACTGCTATGGACTTCCAGCCTGGTTATTGTGGTAAGCAATGTACTTGATGGATTCACTATTTCACGGACAATAAAACATCTTCACAGACGTATAAATGGTATTTTACTGTATTTAAATAATTGCAATTAACAGGAAGTAATACATATGAATTTATTTCCATAAATGAGCTATAAATCCTGTATACACAATATTCAATAGAAAATAACACAGTAAGTCTCAAGTCTCAATATCGTATATTAGTTTCGTGTCAATTTCAACATAGGCTGAAAATGGATAAGTATCAAAAAGTTTTGGCTTTGATGGATTTTAATTTCATTTTGCTCAGTTGTTATTATACTTATATTTCTCAAAATTCTTAGGCATAAATTAAAACTGATTGACTATTAAAAAGTATGAGGGTTTCTTTTCTTTTCTTTTTTTTTTTTTTTTTTTTATAACTTGAAAATATGTATCTCAAAGATTTTTTTTTTTGTTGTTTGTTTGTTTTTCGTGATTTCACTTGATTTATAGTTTGGCCAAGTATTACATTGGCTTACAGTACCTCTATACAGAGGATTAAGAAATATGTAAGGTGATTGTCCAGATCAGTGGTTCGCAAACGTTTTCAAGTCAGGTGGCATTTAAAATCCTGCAAATAAGTGTATGCGTATTATTTACAAATTTATGAGAAATATAATAATAAATTAAGGTATATTTTTATAACAAGTTAAATAATTGAGAATCAAACTCTCATTTACTTGTGAATATACACAATAAAATCTGTGGTGCCTGCTTTTTCGCACCTGGTTCTTTTCTTTCGATAAATTCATTTCGAGACACATCAAGACACTGATCACACTTGGTTTACTTTTAAACGTATATTTACTTACGGCACAAACATAAAATACATAACGAATACAGAAATTAACATCAAGTAAAGTATTTTCTAAAAAACATGTAGAATGGAACGTTAGTCCATCTTGATTCACATACGCACACACACTGTTGCCACACTTTCGTACCGAACTTTTTAGTTCTTGGTTTTAATACTCTCGAAATCAGAGGTGCGGCGTTCACACCTTCCCTCCAGTTTCACTTGAGGGACAATGGCCTTCACAGTGAAACTACTAACCAAAATTTGTGGATAATTTATATAACTGTTCATGAAAGTCTAATTGTCCTTTTAAATTGTTAATTATTGTTTCATCTTTAAATAAATGTTCATGAAAGTTTAATTGTCCTTTTAAATTCTTAATTATTGTCTCATCTTTGACCTAATATCTGATGTTCCATCAAGAGCAATAACATTTATATTTCACTTAAAATTTAAATATTTTCTATGGTATAAAATAAGTAACATTTAAACACATAATAGAAATAAAATATATATATAATATATATGAATAAACATTTATCCTGACATGGATTTTCTTATGCACTTTAAATAATCTTAATGAATTAATATACTTGAATATAAGAAACAAAATAAACACACACACATATATATATATATGTAATAACAAATACAATATTAAACTAACTTATGACTTTATTCATGAATGCGTGATAAAGCATCTGCAATAGTATTACTGCTTCCTGGCTTATGAGCAATAGTCACTTGATAGCGAGATAGAGCCAATGCCCATCTTTGTAATCTGGCGTTCTTAGGAACTGTTTCTGTCAAATATTTTAAAGGGTTATGGTCCGTGTGTAAGATAATAGTGGCTCCATAAGTCCACATTTCGAATTTACCTAATGCCCATATTACAGCATAAGCTTCCCTTTCAATTGTGCTCCACTTTGATTGAGCAGGGGTCAGTTTTTGGCTTGCAAAAGTTATAGGTTTCAGTTTATTCTGCTCATCTCTCTGCATTAGACAGGCTCCAATTCCGGTCACTGAAGCATCAGTATCGATTTCAAAAGGTTTCGACATATCAGGTGTATACAGAGAGGTTATAGAGCACAAACAATTCTTTAACGAATTAAATGCGCTTTCGGCTTCTTCTGACCATGGAAGGTCGTTTGGCACAGTTTTTCGAGTTAAGTCCGTTAAAGGTTTTGCTATATTGGCATACCGAGGCACATAGTCTCTGTAATAGTTAAATAATCCTAGGAGTGACTTCAATGTTTTCTTAGTTTTAGGGGCTTTCAAATCTTTAATAACTGATATCTTGTCCGGATCTGGGCCGTGCTCTCCTGAGCCTACGACATGTCCCAAATATTTTACTTTCGACATCGCAAAAGAGCATTTCTTTAAATTTGCCGAAAAATTCAATTTTTTCAGAGTTTCTAAAATGGATTTAATATGATTAAGATGATCTTCCCAGTTTGAAGAAAATATGATAATATCATCAAGAAAACTTTCGGCGTAGTCACTATGAGGTCGCAATACTTGATTCATTATTCTTTGGAATGTTGCTGGTGCTCCGGATAACCCAAATGGCATCACCTTCCACTGATACTGACCCTTTGGAGATACAAAACTGGTTAATTCTCGGCTTTGCTCTGCTAAGGGTATTTCCCAATATCCCTTAAGGATATCTAAAGTTGTCAAGTAACGAGCTCCACCAGCTTTAAATCTAAGATTTTCTGAATTCTGCATAGGAAAAGGTGGAATTTTACTAACTGAGTTCAGCTCTCTGTAGTCCACGCAAAGTCGGACAGTTCCATCTTTCTTGGCTACACATACCAATGGATATGCTATTTCTGCTGAAGAGGGTTCTATTAGGTCTTTTTCCAATAATTCCGCTATCTGTTTTTCTATATTAGATCTTAATGTTTCTGGAACTTTATAAAGATGAGGTTGTTTCCTCTCTACTCCAGACTTTAACTGGATAACATGTGGAGGAACTTTGGCTTTCTTTAATTCCCCATCAAATATTGTTAGATATTCTTTAATCAGATTCAACAGCTGTTTATGTTGCTTTGCTGATATCGAATTTGATTTTATATCAGCTTTTAGTTCTTCATCTGTTACTTGCCGTGATTCTACGGGCGCATGTTGTATATCTCCAAACTCTTCATCTGTTTCGTAAATAATTCCTACAGCTCTGACAGGTTGAATATATTTACGCAATTTATTTTGATGAAGATGTCGAACACTTCCATCAGGTAGTTTGACATAAAAAGAATGTGGAGACTTCTTTTCTACTATTTCTCCTGGTCCTTTCCATTTTGAACAAAGACGATTTGTTGAATCAGGGATTAACACTACAACTTCATCCCCAACAGAAAATTCGGTATCTTTTGACCGTAAATTATGATAATGTACATATTTCTGCTGCTGTTCTTGAGCTATGCTATTCGCATACTGTGCCGCGTCTGCTAAACGTTTCCGGAGTTTCAACAGGTAGTCAGCTACAGATTCTCCAATCCCTTGAGGAAGTACGACTTCATCTTCCCAACTTGATTTGAGGATGGCTAGAGGTCCTACAGGTGGTCGCCCATGAACTAGTAGGAATGGGGCAACACCCGTTGTAGCGTTAGGCACTTCTCTGTATGCCCATAACAAGAATGGCAACTGTTTATCCCAGCCTCGACCTTGTGAATTAATTGCATGATGTAGCATGGATTTCATAGTTCCTACCCATCTTTCAACCAAACCATTCGATTGTGGATAACCTGGAGTGGAAAATTTAGGAACACATCCTAATCGTTTTAAAAATTCTTTTGTCAGCTGTGCGGCAAAATTTCTTCCGTTATCCATTGCAATTACTCGAGGAATTCCAGTTCGTATTTCTATAAATGCATCACAGGCTGCCTTTGCTGTTAAAGACTTCAGAGGTATTGCTTCCGGCCAACGACTATGCTGGTCCATAACGCACAGTACATACTGATGGCCACGTGATGACTTTGGCTCTATTGGGCCTAAAATATCGGCATTAACCACTTGAAATGGGAGTTCTGGCCTTCCAACAGACTCGATAGGTGTTCTATCGTTTACTTTTCCTTTCCTGCGCATTTGACAATCATGACACGAAGCACATAATTGTTTAACTTCTTTTGGCATTCCTTCCCACCAGAAAGACATTGCAATTCTGTCTCTGGTCTTCTTAGCTGCCAGATGTCCACCAGTAGGAGTTTCATGAGCTAATTTCAAAATGTCCTTTCTTCTGCTTGCCGGTACGACCAATTGAATATATTTCTGTCCGCCTACTTTACCCATATGATATAATAAACCTCTTTCAATCCAGTAACCATTTTTATGTTGTCTAGCTTCTTCGAAGCACCTTTTCAATGTAGGACAGGCTAACTGCTCATCCCTAAACACTTGTGCTTGTGGAACAGGGATATTTTCATTTATTTCATCCTTACTATCGGTTTCGGTCAATGTCTGTTTAACTACTGAGTTATTAAAGACTTTGGTTTCTGGATGATGCGACTCGCTGTCGTTTAGCTTTGCCTTTCGAATAGTCTCGTGACTTTCTCCCTCCATACAGAACATACACTTTTCATTATCTTCTGTGAGTGGGGTACTAATTGCCTCATCCCCAAGATAATTGTCGTTTGAATTATTCTCAGGTACACTGAACAAGGATTGTTCACAGACTTCATTTATTGTGATTACTTCAACCTCTTCTTCTGAAGAATAGTTTCCGGGAGACCTTCCCTCCACTTTGAACAAGGACGGTTCATTGTTTTCTTCCACTGGGGTGATATTAACCTCAACCCCTGAATTTCCAGGATTTCTTCCTTTCACATGGAACAAGGATTGTTCATCGACTTCTTTCTTCGGGATATTCACTTTATCCCCTAAAGAAATGTTTTCGGGAGACCTTCCCTCCACACTGAACAAGGATTGTTCATCGACTTCGTTCTTCGGGATATTCATTTTATCCCCTAAAGAAATGTTTTCGGGAGACCTTCCCTCCACACTGAACAAGGATTGTTCATTAGCTTCTTTTACTGAAGTGATTCCTGTATCATCTCCCAAATAAGAACGCTTTTGTTCCTTCAACCATTCATATACCCTGGGAGTGATTAAAGCTTCCTCATGCAGCCCTTCTACTACTGCCGCATGCACTTGAACATATGGAATGATTTCTTCATCTGTATGAAGACTTAGCGGAACTGACACAAGTTGTGCTTCCACTGGATTACCTATAGCAGGTCTCAAAAGAATTTTCCCACTTGACTGTAAGTGTTCCTCAGGTACAACTGATTTTCGTAGTACGGTGATTTCTGCACCACTGTCCACGATGCCTTGAAATTTTTGACCTCCGATTCCTAAATCCACTTTCAGAAGCTCGCCATCTTTCTCGTTGACTGGAAATTCCCACTCGAAACAAGCGCTATTTAGATTAACACTGACCTTATTAAGGCCCTTACTTTCTTGACTCTTTTTGTTTGTTTTCACGTAAGATGTACTTGCTGAATTCAATTTGGGGCAAGATTTTTTCATATGACCTTCCTTTCCACACAAATAGCAGGAGAATTTCGAACGAATGTCTCTTTGTTCTTGCTGTGGCTTAGTAAAAACCCTTTTTTCATCTCTATTGTTATTTCTGAAATTCGCCCCTTTGGATGGAAGATTCCAATTTTCTTTATGAGAAATTTCTTTCGTTTTTTTATTGAAAGTCATTTTGACATTTTCATAATCATCTAATTTACTGGAAATAATATCAGATGACTTAAACAATGACCATTCATCGATGAAATGTTCTTTAATTTCTGGAGGTACCTTCCTTTTAATTTGATCTGTAATAATCAAATCATATAATTCTTCAAATGTGTTAACTTCTAATCCCCGAATCCATTCAGTAAAATAGTTTTTCAACTCGTAAGCAAAATCTCTCCATGTGATATCAGCTTTTTTAGTATGCTTATTGAAAAGTTGTCGAAATCTTTCAGGAGTAAGTTTATATCTCTTTAACAATAACTCTTTTACTTTTCCGTAATCATTCGTGATTTCTTCGTCTTCCCGAGCTATAACTTCCGCGATTTCGTATGGCAGTAGCCCAATGAGATGAGAAACCCAATCATCTCTTTTAATTTCGGCACGCTTTGCCTGCCGCTCAAAAAGAACTAAATACAGGCTAATTTCGCATGTTTTAGGATCAAATTTTTGTAAGATGTTATGTAATTTTACGCGCGTTTTCTCAGAAGTTTCATTTGTAATTCCTTTCTTCTCAAGTCCTATTCTTGCATTTTCCAACCGCATTTTTTCCAATTCTATTTCTTCCCTTCTTATGCGTTCCTCCATCTCTTCTTTTCTCTTACGTTCCTCTATTTCTTCCCTTCTTATGCGTTCCTCCATCTCTTCTTTCCTCTTCCGTGCTTCAAGTACGTTCGCTAATGTTTCTTTAACAAATTCTTCATCGTAATTCTTTGAAGCCAAAATAGCATCTCTTAACTCATATAACTTTAAATGTTGAGTTCCTTCCACTCCAAGCTCAGTAGCAACTTCTTGCAAATCTTTTTTATTCCCTTTACCCAAAAATGCCATCTTCGGATGGATGAAATCAAATCAAGTTCAAAATTTCCTTAAGAACGCCAGATTTGACATCTTATCTTTTATCTTAAACAACATTTTCCCCCAAATTAAATAAAATAATCATTAAGTCGGAATGCATACATAAAAGGAGAAAAAAAAATAATAATATGTATCGAAATAACAAATAAAAAAAATGTTTACACAATCAACTCTTTCATTAAATAAATCAGAATATACTTTATTACATAACCAGCTTTCAATAAATTAGAAATAATGTTGCCATAGCAACACAATCAACTCTTTCATTAAATAAATCAGAATATACTTTATTGCATAACCAGCTTTCAATAAATTAGAAATAATGTTGCCATAGCAACCTTTAATCAAACTTACTTTTAAACAGAAAAAAAAAAAACAATTTCCGATTCATTCCTCAAAGTAAAAAAATAAACAAAACCGGACATTCACAAGAATAATTCACTAGTTTTTTTTTTTTTTTTTTACTGAGATATTTCATTAATATTCCAATAATAATAAAGATAAATAAATATAAATAATTATCAAGGTCTAACAAATACACAATCATTCAATAAAACAGAACAAATAAATCAAAACAGAACTCTCTCTTTTTTTTTTTTTTTTTTTTTTCTATCTGCTTTAATGAAATCTTATTTATTCTAAATCACGTGATGAATAAAAAGAACACACAGAAATTAATCACAATTATCTTGAATAGCATAAAAACATATTCTTTTCATCATTCTTTTTACTATTTTCCGGCTTTTTAAATACAAATAAACAAATATATTTCTATTTTTCATTTTTCAAACACTAGAATTATTATTATTTCAACATTACGAAATATTCAATTTTCATTTACATACTCTTTACCTTGTTGGAATACAAAATCGGAACAAAATATCTAAATGCTTAATCCGAATTATTTAATATGAAACTTATACAAAATATGACTCTTGATGGAACATAAAAAAAAACATACCCTTTTTTTTTCCATCACTATCATGACATAATCCATACGAGTACTATAGCTATTTCACATATGCTTGTCGACTTCGCCAATTGTGGTGCCTGCTTTTTCGCACCTGGTTCTTTTCTTTCGATAAATTCATTTCGAGACACATCAAGACACTGATCACACTTGGTTTACTTTTAAACGTATATTTACTTACGGCACAAACATAAAATACATAACGAATACAGAAATTAACATCAAGTAAAGTATTTTCTAAAAAACATGTAGAATGGAACGTTAGTCCATCTTGATTCACATACGCACACACACTGTTGCCATACTTTCGTACCGAACTTTTTAGTTCTTGGTTTTAATACTCTCGAAATCAGAGGTGCGGCGTTCACAAAATCCTAAGGTGGATAGAAAATCTTAACTCACACAATTATAACATTTCAAACAACTTTTATTAAAATTCCATGGAGGCTGTGAATTTGCTTTTTTATCACTGGCTTGTTTTCTCTTCCATAATCAGATTGTTCAGTATAACGCTTCTTTTTTGAATATATGTGCATTTTAGTTATCATCATTTATCTAAAAATAAGTATCATACACATAATATCCACTTCGAAAACTTTCAAAATAAATTATATACACAACAAGAATACATGGACCCTTTTTGTAACAAAAAATGCTATTAATTAGCATAATAATGATGTGTTGACAAAAAGAGCAGTATATCTGTACTGAAATGGTATATTAGAGTAACTTTATTTATTTTTATATCTGAATCCCGGAAAGTCTTGTACGGCGCATGAGTGTGTCTTTGCACATTCTTTGAGAACCATTGGTCCAGATATAGTGAAAACTTTCATGAATCTGGGATTTTTGAATTTTTAAAATGTCTTAAATCGTTGCAGATTTCTTTCCAATTAGTACATCACGTATCAAATTTTAACTATCCAATTAAAAAAAAAAAAAAATTAGATCAGGATATTAGGTTTAATTGAAAATTAAAAGACAGAACTGAAAAAGAAAGCAAAAACTGTGGAGTCAAGTCACAAGTACAGAAATAGTAAAACTTTGAATGTTGAGAAAGGCACTTCTTAAAACATTTGTTAAAAAAAAAATCCGGAGTGACTTTATTTTGCTTTCTGAACATTAAGTAATTAACAATTGTTTAAATAAATTAAATTAACGAAATTAATACCATGTCAGCCATCGGTGGCTGACTCTGAACTTTCCGTTTAGGCTGCGTCAACCACCGGTGGCTGACAGTGTGAAATGTTATATAAAACTAAACAATTTACATTGTTTCAAGTAATTACACTGTTAAAAATGGTTTCTTAAAAATGAGCTAAATTGTCTCAAAATAGCTCCGAAACAAATTGTATATACTTAAATTTGAGAAACCATGTACTCATTTTTAACACTTTCCAACAAGGTTGAAAAGTGTTTATGACTTCGGTTTGTCTGTCTGTCTGTCTGTCTGTCTGTCCGTCTGTCTGTCTGTCCGTCCGCGCTCTAACTCCCGTAAATATTTATGAAATTTCTTGAAACTAATATATGTTATTCAAGTTCACTATCGGACGGTCCCTATTGAAAATGGAGATTATACCTCTACTGGTTTCTGTACAGGGACACCCGAAAGTATTTCAAAGCATTGTGTTCTATGAGAGCTATTTCTATAAACCATATTTTCATACCTTTACTGTAGACATATCTTAATGAAATTGAAATATGTTATTCAAGTTCACTATCGGACGTTCCCTATTGAAAATGGAGTTTATACCTCTAATGGTTTGTGTACAGGGACACCCGAAAGTATTTCAAAGCATTGATTTCTAGGAGAGATATTTCTATAAATTAAATTTTAATAACTTTACTATCCACGAAGTTTTAGGAAATTGAAATATGTTATTTACATGCACAAAAGAATGCTTTGCATAGAATGTAACATGATTAGCATTAGATTTACAGGGTGGCACAAAAATATCCAGTTATATTAAGAGATATTAATAAAAAATTGCTAGAATTGTACTTTCGTTTACGTTAAGCGTTTTTAACACTTTTTAGACTTTTTTAAGTGTGAATATGATTTCAGTTTTGTGTATCTGCCTGTCCGTCCGTCTGTCTGTCTGCCTGTCTGTCTTTCCGATCTCTAACTCCCGTAAATATTTATGGAATTTCTTAAAACTGATATATGTTATTCAAGTTCACTATCGGATGTTCCCTGTTGAAAATGGAGTTTATACCTCCACTGGTTTGTGTACAGGGACCCCCGAAAATATTTCAAAGCATTGTGTTCTATGAGAGCTATTTCTATAAACCCTATTTTCATACCTTTACTGTAGACATATCTTAATGAAACTGAAATATGTTATTCAAATTCCCTACTGGATGTTTCCTGTATCAAATGGAGGAAATACCACCATTGGTTTATGTACAGGGACACTCAAAAGAATTACAAAGCATTGATTTCTAGGAGAGATATTTCTATAAATTAAATTTTAATAACTTTACTATCCACGAAGTTTTAGGAAATTGAAATATGTTATATACATGCAGAAAAGAATGCTTTGCATAGAATGCAGCATGATTAGCATTAGATTTACAGGGTGGCACAAAAATATTCAGTTATATTAAAAGGTATTTAAAAAATATTGCTAGAATTGTACTTTCGTTTACGTTAAGCGTTTTTAACATTTTCTAGCATTTTTTAAATGTGAATATGATTTCAGTTTGTGTATCTGTCCATCTGTCTGTCTGTCTGAAACCCCGCGCTCTAACTGCTGTAATTATTTATGGAATTTCTCGAAACTGATATATTTTATTGAAGTTCAGTATCGGATGTTCCATATTGAAAATGGAGTGAATATCTCTTCTGTTTTGTGTACAGGGACACACAAAAGCATTCCAAAGCATTGTGTTCTATGAGTGTTATTTTTATAAACATTATTCTTATAGAGTGTTCCCCATTTAAAATGACATTAATAGATCTTGTACAACTAGTTTGTTTACAGGAACAACAACAACAAAAAAAAAAAATGCCAATGCATTACGTTTTAGGACAGAATTTTTTGAAAGTTATATTTAAAAGACTTTCTACTGTAAAAATCATAAAAATATTGAAATTTATTGTTAATACTCTAAAATAACGTTTTGTATAGAATATGATATGATCAATTTTCTGATTTACAGGGCTACACTAAAATATTCAGAGAAATCAAAAGCTGTAATTATAATTTAATGGCTGCATTTTATTTTGCGTTAAGCCTTTTTAACACTTTGCAAAATGCCTAAGAGTAATTTTAAAATCAATAAGTCTATCTGTATATGTTTCAGTCCTTGTGTCTGTTGTGTGATAACGTAGACAAAGAATATTAAAAGTTATTCGATACAACAATTACGTACAGTTGGAAAGTGTTACTAATCAATGCGTACTGCATGATTTTTCTTTCTTGTTGATAATATTGACATGCTCAAAAATAGGGTTGGCCAATAAGAATCCAAATTCCCCTTGTTTCACATTCAATATAATCAAAAATGGGTACATGGGTTTTCAAATTTAAGTATATATTGTTTCGGAGCTATTTTGAGACAATTTACCTCATTGTTAAGAAACATTTTTAACAGTGTACTGAAAATTTATTTAGAATTTACTTAATTTTTATTTATTACAGGATATCATTAAGGCATTTTAATCGATTTTATTGAAACACAGTAAACACAACGCACTTCTAAGCAGCGTGCGTGGCCTGACGGGAATTTCCTTAAGAATTTGCGTGGCGCTCAACGTGTTAAAAAAATTCGTTAAACACACAAAAAAGAAAATTATAATAATGTGTTTGAGAACTTTTTCCAATAGTATGTTGTTTAATTTAATGCTATTGCACATCAAATAATTTGAGTCCATGGGGCATAATGATAAACAAGTATTCATAGTGTCCCTGTAAAACTTTAAAAGCGCTAGATTCACCAAAATCATTACATTTCGTGTCTCGCTGACCTATAACATGTATATAAATTTAAAGCTCAATCGTAGAAGGCATTTAGACACTTTTGCAATTTAAATAATTTCAGCCCATGGCCATAATGATAAAGAATTTTACATTGTGTTAATGTAAAAAAACTATACGTTCTAGATTCAGCAACATCTTTACAGTTCGTGCTACGGTGATCTATAACATGTATATAAATTTTCAGTTCATTAAGCGTTTAGAAGTTATTACATTTAAATAATTTGAGCTCGTAGACCATAATGTTAAAAAAATTATATAATATAGATATAATATAAAATTATACAATATAGATTTTTTGTTTGCTCCCAGAGTGGTTACAAACATACATACAGGTGAAGCTAATAAAAGCGTGTTAATAAAATAAAATTTAGTAGCTTGGTAAGAAATTGTTATTGAAAATCAGGACTGGATTTTAATAATTTTATAATAAAGCAGATAATTGAAGAGAGATAGGGATAAAGAAACGGCACCTACACTAATAAAATTTCATATGTTTTCAGGACGATTAATTAAAAAAAAATGATGACAATTTTTAACCAATTCCAGTACAGAGTAACTTTTTTACATCTATTTTATTCGCCCCAAGAATATACAAAAAAGCAGTTTCAAGATGCGTTGCACTTTATCTAATTTATAATTTTGAAACTTTGGAACAGCATTGCCATATACATTAATCATAAAATTTTGCTAGAAGTCATGAGAAATGAAAAACTAAAAAACGACAGATGCATTTCAGAGTGGTTGCTTGCAAAGAGATCTTCTTTTCTTTTTATATTTTTTATTATAATAATTGGCAGTGAATTTAGCTGTTATTAATTAAATTGAATAATTAAATTGAATACTCGAGTAAAAATTTGTAAAACGCCAAAATACATTTCAATTAAAATTAAATACAAAATTTTAAAAATATATGTGATTACTACATCAGAGCACTCGTTCGGAAAAGAAAATGCAATTTTTCAGACTTCTAAAACTGTCGCTATTTTATGTTTGATTTGGATTCTTAAAGCTAAATATAACAAGGAAAGTTCAAACAAATAAATACAATGACTATTAGATCCAAATTCAACGTATCAGTTGAGTTACAAAGCAAGTTTAAATTTACACCGTGGTTAAAGTTATTAAATTTACACTATTTATTAAAATTCAAGTATGGAACACAAACAAATCAAACATTTAAGCATTTTTAAACTCTAAAAGAAAGTGTTAAAAAAAAAAAATACTATCATTTAAAAATAACTTTAACATTCATATAGTTGTGTTTCATTACCTTTATTTCGAGATCCAAACTGAGGTGTTTACTGTAAACATGGTGGTTTTAGTCCTCATTAGCCGGTAGATTCTTATAGTTTAGTTTATTTTCTTAATTTTCTCAAGAAATCAGTTTTTCCTGAATTAAACTAAATGGTATCTTATAAAATCTTACAAAAGTACCTTATTCAGATTAGAAAATGTAATTTATGAAAGTTACTCTTAAATATGCTAACAAAAATAAATTTAATATTGAATAAAAATAAAAAATGAAAATGAAATAAAATAATTTTAGAATTTATATGTTAAAATATTCAGTAATGAAGTAAAAAGAAGCGTATACCACCTTGGGGTTATCTGTGTTATTTCTGTACTGATAAGTATAAAGGATTTAAGTCCATATTCTTGATTTTTCAGGAGACGAAAAATAAAGTTAAACTAACTAAAAACTAATAAGAAGAATCGATTTGGAAAAATGGATTAGGTTGATTTATACCCTTTATACCATTCAGTGATTGCCAATCTTCATTTAATAAAGGGACAAAATTAAATTAAATATTTTATACCATGCATAAATGCTAAATTTCTGGCTTGAATCTTTTTTTATCAATGGAATTTCTGAAAGACTAAATGACATGGATTTAAATCCTTTATACCAATCGATAGAGAATTTTTTTCTGAGTCTGACTATGTACTTAACTCAAAATCGACATTTTTGGACTTAAATCCTTTATACTTATCAGTACAGATTTATTGTGAAAGAAACTAATATACAGGTTATTAGTTTGATGATTTATTATGGTAATGTTTCTTAATTTATTATGGTATATTGTTGTAAATGTTTGAAATATTCTTCATTCACGCAGATTCTTAACCCTTTCAGGGGCGGTGGTATATATTTTAACCACCTAATTTCAGTTCTAAACTGCAAAAATTCATCCCAGAAATTTTATATAAAATTTTACTTTTTTACCTTACCCGAAAACATTCATTTATTACTTTTCTTCTAATCTTGATCTCAGACTCTGGTGGCATTTGATTTTAAATGAACTTAAATTCATTGCCCCTGAAGGGGTTAATTGTACACCGAAATAAAAATGATTTTGTTCCGATAAAAATAGAAAACTTGTAAAAAGGTACTGTTTGCTTTGTAATTCAATACATTTCAATATGTGTGTCCTTCGCAAATGGATATCCATTACTCTTTCTCCAAAGCATTAGATCAGAGAACGTATACTGACAATTCTAAAATTCCAGATTGCATTAACAAAACAAAATTTTATAATAAACAAACGGAATAGCACAGTTACTTCGTTTCCAAAATCAGTTGAATCTTTTTGAAATTTTTCAGCCACCATTTTAAGTCTAAATATTCTTTTATAAACACTTCCAAATGAACAAAAGTGAATTGCGAGTAATACTTTTCTCTCTTCATTGAGACACATTTTTATGATTGGAACATACTTTTCAAGAATAGCGCGAAAAATTTCCTTTTCGTCATGGTCAATAAGCATAGGTTTTAAACACATTTATATATCAGGGAATACATAAGTTTCAGAACTACATATATTCGTGCAAAATTTATGACACAGTTTGAAGCCGATAATCTGAAATTTCCAGGATTGCAGGAATTTTGTATTTTTACCCTTATTATTAAGAAAATGTATGTGTTCATTGAAATATCAATTAACACTTTGATAAAAATTATTTAATATTGTAGTACAAACTTGCATTTAATATTTAAAACTTACTTTTTATTTATACACACATTTATATACATATATATATACATATATATATATATATATATATATATATATGATTTTATAAGAGAATATCATAAAGTTTTAATCATTCTTAAAAAATAACCAAGATAACTGGAAAAATTTCATTCTGCATATTAATTGATTGTTATGTTCATAATATTATAAATTACAGTGATGAATTTTGATTTCTTTGATTTAGGAAGCAAAAGTTTTAAGCAATCCACAGTGTGGAGAAGATTGGGGCTCGCAGTTTAATTAAGTCCCTTCATTTGAAATATTATAGTGTCCAGCAAATATATTATGTTATGATGGCTGCTTATGGAAATGACACACCATCATAAGATGCTTTTTTGAGATCATACAGAATTTTTTAAACTAGTCACAGCTTCCTGACAGAAGATCCGAAATGTAAAAAACCATCATTCTTAAACGATGCTTCCACATGGAACAAAATAGAGGATTTATCCTATTAGATTGAAGAACAACCATCGAAATGATCATGAATGAGACTGATCTTAGTTACGATAGTGTGTGAGAAATTATGCCGGAAGATCTGCTTATGTCAAATGTGTCAGCCAATTGAATTTCATGATTACTGTCTTCTTTTTAGAAGCATACATGGTGCTACCTGTATGCTTCAACGGATATGTTGAACCTTTTGGAGCAAGATGGAGAGAAATTTTTGAACACGTAGTAATTATGAATGAATTCCTTTGACTCTATCAATATCATCCAGAGGCCAAAGAGATGAGTAAGGAATTAAACACAGTAACTTACCACTCCTCAAGAAGATATAGATGTCTGCAGGGAAAGTCATGCTGTGTGTTTTTCGGACTTTCATACAGTCATGTTAAGAAGTACCTCGATAACGGTCAGACTATCACTGATGCCTATAAACTGCACATTGCTGAGGAAAATGCGTTATGCTGTGATAAAAAAATGGCATGATATGATCATCAAAGGCGTTCATCGTTTGTCGATAATGAATCTGCTCACTCATCTTGAAATGCTATTGAAGGTTTAAGATGTGTGTCTCTGAAATTTTGCCACCTCTGCATATTTTCCTGATCTCACCCCAAGTGATTTTTCTCATTTCCAGAACTTTAAAAAAGAAGAAAACTTTGCGGGTTCGGAGGTTTTACTACATAAATGTTATCAATTAAAGAACAATAATTTTCAATAAGATCAGTTCTATAATGACAACACGGCTTCCCTTCGAATGTTCAAGATATACCGTGAAAAATGTAAAACTCTGAACTGTAATTATGTAAAAGAGTGTAAAAAATAACAAATTAAAATTAAGTTTTTATTTCGATTATTTTTCTAGTAAGAGTTTTAACTTCACAATATTCTCTCGCGTAATTCATTAGCATTAGCAATCGTAGATAATTGTTTGTTAAATAATTTATTTTGTCATATATTTATAGTTTTTTTTTTTTTTTTTTTTTTTTTTTTTTTTGTAATGTGGATTTCAACTTTTAATCGATTTGCTAGTTTTAAGTGTTTTGATGACTTGAAGTGTTTTGGCGGCCCCGTATGATAATAATCGCAGTGATGTGTTAACTATTTTAGTTGCAATTTTATTTTATGTCAAAAATTCAAGCTCTTTTTATTAATTTTATAATAGTTAATAAGTTAGTATATGCGTACATTTTTCTTAGTAATTAACACTTTGAAATAAAGCTTACAAACTAATTATTATTATTACTACTATTTTGCATTTTCGCATATACCTATATAATAATCTACGTGTAATAGTTTTTTTTTTTCTTTTTCTGTAAAAGTTAAGCATCATTCATTTAAGGGTTAAAATATTGATTTTTATTTTTTTCTTTCTACTAATTTCTTATTTTTATGCGATAAAATATATAAAGGTCGACAGAAAAAATCATTTGCTTACAACTTTCTAATTTTCATCTTACGCGTACGAGTTTTTAAATAATAAAATCATCCAATTATATATATATATATAGCTTTTAACTATTTTAAAATAACATAAAAGATTTTCAAAATGTCATACAATCAACTCAATCCCTGCACTCAAAGAATGTGGTAAAAATATCTTGGTAGCAATCTGAAACTGATGTTACTGACAAAAATGGAAGTAAAAAAAAAAAAAAAAAAAAAAAAAAAAATCAGCTTTTAATGGAACTCTGCCTGTCATCAAATAATCGAATAATCCTGTATTGCGATATATCTCCACCAAGATCTTCTTTCAAGACTCAGTAGCTGGAATTGGCCATTAGCGAAGCTTTTAAAAGGAAAAGTAAATAAAAAGGGAAAAAGCAGCAGTTTATTTATACTGCTATCTTAAATTGGCTAATTTTGTTTTTATTTTGGTTTTAGTTTTATAAATGTTTAGCTTCCTAAGAAAGTAAATGTGTTTTGCATCATTATTTCTTGATGTATTGATGTAAAATCACTTACTGCATTTTTCTGATTGCTTTATGTGCGTAATTTCCGCTTTTTTTTAGACGATGCCATTAGCAGTAATTAAAAAGATGCAACTTAATGTTTAATCTGAGATTTTTAATTCCATCCCTGTTGTATTAACGCGTTTTCGGAGTTCATTTTCTTTTGTTTAGTAGATTTTTATTCAGTAGGGTTTTCCTTTCGAAAAACTGCATGTTTTCGAACCTGTTAAAA
This sequence comes from Salticus scenicus, assembly GCA_963930645.1. Taxonomy (NCBI): domain Eukaryota; kingdom Metazoa; phylum Arthropoda; class Arachnida; order Araneae; family Salticidae; genus Salticus; species Salticus scenicus. The sequence continues at coordinate 165,130,778 of OZ005653.1, read as the reverse complement.
GATAATTTGAAAGAAGTATATTCTTTTACAGTAATGTCTTTTAAGATCAAAGGAGTGTTTATTTAATTATCTTTACAAGTTTATCAGGAAGTTATAAGTTGAAAGCCTACAGCTAAGTTAAATGAATATAAATAAGATTTTTTTTTCTACAAAAAAAAAAAAAAAAAAAAAAAAAAAGATTAAAAATGAACTAATTACGTAAATGCATTTAGTAAGTTCCTGCATCTTAAATATGCAATGGACTTTTTAGTAATTCTTAAGAAAAATGCAGGCAACAAAAGTGCATGAATGTACATCAATCAGTTATAAAAAATGACAGTAAATAATCGGAAAACACACTTGGGTATAGTTGAATACACACCATTCTTTTAAGAACTTAAAATAAAACATTCTGAATTGTTTTTGTTTTATATATTCGTTAACGATTTATTTAAAAATATATTGACTAAAAGGGTATTATTACATAACTTTCATATAAACAACAAATATAGATACAACATGTGCATATGATGTAAAATATGTTTACGTCAGATTAGATAACTGAAATAAGAAATTGGAGTTTTCTTATAAGACCTTCTGTTGCCAATATTTGGGGAGGGGGGGGGGTTAAACTTTAGAACACACTATTGAGTGTTAAAAATGAAGTTTAAATTTAAAAAATGTCAACAACTATGAAAATTTTCAAATATCCCCTCACTTTGCTACGGCCTTACATAAAATGCATCAGCAGTTGTCTTTTATATTAAATAAAATTATTTTTTTAAAATGTGAAAGTTTTTCAGTCTTATGGGAAATTCTTCCTCTTTTAGTTTCTTTAAGAATATCTATAAACCATAATAGTGAAAAGAAATAAATTAAAAGTTTCTCTCCGTGTGATACAACGCGAACACTTTTTAGTCATTTATGGAATCATTGTAAGCCATAAAATCATTAATTTTCTAGTTAGTAACAACGATTAGAATATATTTTTTATTTTATTTTATTTATTTATTTATCTATTTATTTAATACATCTTGAATCATAATCAACGAATTTCAATGTAAAACTTCATTGAAGATTACCATTATAAAACATTCCTCTTACCAAATTATAATTGAAAGAAGCAAGTCTATAAGGTATTTTGACAGACTGTTATTTAGAATCAATTAATGGTAATACGTATACTGTGCGTTCATCCAAAATAAAAATTTGTGTAAAAATTCTTATATATATATACATATATATATATATATATATATATATATATATTTAGTACTCAAAATTCATTCCATTCAATTGACGTTATCTTTCTCAATTTTCACCATGTTTGAGTTTTTCCCAAGAGTTTCTCCCTATACATTTTTCTAATAAATTACGCAACAAAAGTTTTGTTAACGCTTGCGTATGCACAATTAAATAGTATTAAAAATATACATTTTTTTTATCAGATATTTATTATCTTTATAATCTAATTCCAGAATGCTGTCTGCGCTTGTATTTAATTAATTAGTTAAGAGTGTGATTCAGAAATACTGTATTTTGTTATAAGAATGACCAGATTTAAGCTCTTAATAGTTAGAGAGCCATTTATTCTTAAAGATCCAGAATTTAAATATTTTCATTTATTTTTTTGTAAATGAATAAGGACTTTTATAAGAATATTAATATCAGCAATTATAAAAATAATAATAATTACATATTTATAACATAAATATTTTGTAATTTCTGATCTATAAACAATAGTTTCAATAATTTTGATACGCTTCAATAAACTTCTTAAATTCCTCTAATCTTTAAAATGAGGAAAGTGATCTTTATCCAACTCATCGACAAATGCCTTCATCAAATAAATAAACAAAGCATTTTCAGAATCGGGGTAGCAGGTTACATCTATCAGTCATCGTTGTCTACATTTTACTGGTTATCCGAAATCAGGATTTTTAATTGCAGAATCGGCCTTCACCTTAAGAACCTAGATGATTATTTTTTTCAAAATTTTCTGTCACTTGTTGAAAAAATATTGCTGTGCCACGATAATCTCTAAAATTCCTGAAAACACAGTTTTTAATCACTTTGGGACAATTGTAAGTCCAAATGCATAACATCCGTTGCATGTACTCTATATCTCTACTAAATAATTGAAGATTTTGTCTTACAACCCAAATTTTTTAACGTGAATGCACTCAATATTTGTTATAAATGTTATTAACTTTGCTTCAGGAATCAGCCAGTTCTGAAGATCCGTAAAACTTTAAAATTCTTTGAAATAAATTATTTTTAGTTACAGACCCTTTGAAAATTGAGGTGCTAGGCAGGCGCTTTGTGCCTGTATGCGGAATCCAGTCCCTGACTACTGAAGAATTTATGCTTTGCAACTGCTTTATACATATGTAAGTTATAGAAAATGTTCTCTCCTAAGCTTTTATTTCTAATTTTACAGTTTCTCTACAGCTAAAATAATAATAAAAATAAAGTGGTCTTAAATTAGAAACCCAATGTTTTTTTTTTTTTTTTTTTTTTTTTTTTTCTTCCATAATCGAAAAAAAATTCGGGATTATATCGGGTGCTTCAGAAGATACGGAGAATTCTTAGTTGAAGAACTCTTTAACGGGTAGAGTAGATGAAGAGAAATTGCGTATAAAATGGCAAGAACACAGAAGAAATTTATTTAGTTAGTTTCAAAGATTTTTTTTTTTTCGACAGAATGTACCAATATCATGCAATTGGAGAGTTTTTTTTTTTTTTACATTTTATTTTTATTACAAAAATCTCGACACACAAATCTAAACACTCGAGAAATGATCTTGAGTCTTTAAAAATGGCCACACGTATGTTAAGAGCATTAATAACAAAGTTCGAGCGAATCGGTTTAGTGGCTGATGACAAACTGAGCATAAATACCAAACTAAAGACAGCAAGGACACTCGAAAACATCACCTCTACCAAAGTAATAATGCAGAAGGAGCCATTAACATCAACTTGACACTTAACTGAATAATTTGACGCCAGTGAAGCTACAGCAAATAGAATAAGCCCACAATGATCTTCACATTTTTTCTTCCAAAATCAGGCTAGAACAACTTCTTTGTTCAGATATTGTTGGGGGAAAAAATGTAGTTCACCAACATCATATGCGAAATGATCGGCATCAATATCAACTGTGGCGACATCATTTTTTCCGTTGAAACGCACTTCTGACTGGATGACTATGTCAGTTGTCAAAATTACCGAATTTGGGGCAGTGAAAACCCAAAATTTGATATTGTCTAGCATCTTCATTCACAAATGGTCACTATCTGGTGCAGTTTATGAGCTAATGGCTATTTGAGTCTTTTTTTTTTTCCTCCTAAAGCCCTGATTTATCAACGCTTTCTTTTTATAGGGGTGTGTTAATCAAGTCTATAGATATCGACTAAAACTATCATTGAGCAGAAAACAGCAATAACAAGTATGATAAAATCCAATCCAATAGAGCAACTCAAGCAAGTTACCGTGAATTTCGAGCATAGATATCACTTTGTTAACTCCTTAGAAAGCAAACATTTTCAGAAATTCGTCCTTTAATTTCATCTATTTTTATGTGTAAACTTAAAAAAACTTAATTTTTTTTTCTCCGTTCAAAATTTATTTAACCTTTTTCTACTCTATACCGTGTGAACTACCCGATACATAACGCACATTATTCACATTATTATTGAAGACGTTTTCTTTAAAAAACCTTTCAAGATTATTTTAAATACATTCAACTTATATTGCTGTATTTAAATTGTATTGCAATTGCATACGAAATATTGTTTTTTTAAATGTTATGATTAAGTTAAAAGAGAAAGAGAGAGAGAGAGAGAGAGAGAGAAAGAAAGAAAGAAATTTCTTATGTAGAAAACACTTTAATTTTTAATGCATTTAGATAACATGAAATTTTTGCAAGCATGCATTTTCTCTATTTCTACGAGTAATAAAAATTTCAACATGGAGATGAATATTATAAAATGTCTCTTAAAAAGAACTATTTAGTTTTCTATTTTATTATTTTTTAACACGGCTGTTTACTGCGCAAAAGATTTACAGCATACGTCTGAAAAGTAGTAATGATAAAGCTATTTTTCCGTGTCTTTTTGCTTACATCTTCAGCAGAGTAAATACGATTCTAAAACAGAAAAAGAGGTCATGGTAACATCGTAATTTTGAACCAATTAAATATTTTTAGTAACAACATCATATATTTTTTTCTCCATTAATTTTAGTAAATTATAACGAAGATAATACTGCAGAGTTTACTAAGGAAGGGGAAAAAAAAAGTCTAAAAACATTTTTTTAAAGATGCATTAACTTTTATTTCTAAAAAAAAAAAAAAAAAGAAGAAGAAGAAGAAGAAGCTAAACATTTCCTTCCCTAAAAACGTAATGTTTGATTAAAATTCGTAATCATGTAAAATAATATAAATAATCTGGTGTGTCACTCACACGACTTTCTCTTACCCTGAAATTTAATACTATAAACACAGAATGGATATTAAGGGGTAAGATAACGAGTACTGTAATGTAAACCTATGTTAAAACAATTCAAATTAGGCTTTGGAGCAGCTTTATTTAGCAAATAATTATTTGTGGGGAGAGTTACAGCCTCCCTCAACTCCCCGTTTTATTATTGTACCTACATTTATATAGAATTCAAATCTGTTTTTAAGTTCAAAAGTTCATTTAAAATTATTCAGACAACTTTCACACGTAACATTCCTTGAAATTTATCAATTTTGAACAAATTTTTCTAGAAACAAACGTAGTAACTTCAAAATACAACATTTGAATCGCTTAAAATTATTTGTTTTTTTTATTTACTCTAAGTAACACAGACAAATATCAAGCGTTAAAAAATTGACTTCGTTATTCAGGAAGCCTCAAAACGAGTAAGAAAAACAAGCAATGAATATTTAGCTAAAAAATAATACATTATTAACCATATGGCCATGAAGAATTCCTTTTATGTTATCGCTTAAATATTTACAGCCCTGTGTCTCTTTTGAAGATTATGTACAGACCCCATGGGGCACCTAAATATAATCCTATAATAATGATACACGACCCAACCTGAAATACACTTTCATCAATTTACAACTATTGTCGCACTTTTATCTAAATCTTTCGTTTAGCCCTGTAAACGAACAGTGAATGATTTCTATACCATATTCTACATGAAACATGTTTTTACGCATATTAAATATATATATATATATGTTCGTTTCATTTAGTTTAGTGCTGTCTATAGATTTTAAACTCTACTTACCTGAAATTTCCCACAGAGCCGTATTGTATTTGAATTCTCTTGGGTGTCCTTGTACACGAACCATTTGCTTGACCTTAACGAAAATTAAGTGTACCATCCCTGTATAAAACTCATTTAGAATACCAAGTTTGGACGTTCTGGTATTATTTGTTCTTAAGATATGCTGATAACAGGCACACACAGACACACAGTTCAACAGCTAAAAATAAGATTTTTGGATTCAGGGGACCTCAAACCGTGTAAATATAACAAAACTCAATTTCGAAGATTTATCCCAAAAACAATACTTTCTCTGCAGTATATTATGGGTAAGTGAAATGAATTTCCGTTTTCAGCTTTACAAAATTTGAAAAATCGACTTACATGAAACACAAAAACTTACACATGTATGAATTTCTTATAATTTATAATTTTCTAAGAAGGTGAGATCATTAATGAGTTTTTTAATTTATATTTTAAAAAATTCAAAAGAATCTTAGCAAGTTCTCTTTAATGTTACCTATAAAAAACATTCTGTAAATTCCTTTGTATCAATAAACTTACAAACCTAGTTAAGTTTATTTTAAATACTTAGTTTATGTCAAAATGGTATCAATATTTAATTATTTTAATAATTATTGGTATCTAAACAGATATTTATCTCATTGGTGTTACTTTCTTTTGTAAACAAAGGTTCTAACAACTAAAAAAAAAGTTTTTACTGAAACATTATAGCTTTTCACTGTAGTTACAATGAACAATTAAAATTTTTTAATTGGCTAAATACTTTATGTACTATGTACATGTACTAGCAAATCTATTAATACAAAATTAATATTTAGCTATAGTAGTACTTAGCTTTTTAGTAACTATTTAGCTAATTAGTAACTATAGCTATAACTATAACTTTAGCTATTTAGTAACACGCATGAGAGACAGTAACACTTATGAGACAAACGAACAATTCTGTTATAATTAGGTAGAGAAAAAACTATATAGAAAAAGGTAGATCAAAATTCAAAATTTATTGCAACTTAATTATCACGTTATATTAAAAAATGCAACAGAGCAGATTACTATGGAACATAATGTAATGATGAATTACAATATCATCATTTACTTTCTTAGATTTTGTTTAAAAATATCTATTTCTTATTAGAACTTATAGAAAACACGATTCGCTTTTATTTTTAATTTACACTGTGAAAGTATACGAACGATATGTTTAAAGTCTATAAAAGCAATATGTAGTAATGAAAATAAATAAAAATAATGTAGATATTTAAAAGCAAATTAAAATGTTCATAGTGCTTTGAAATTAAATTTTTCAGAGTTAAACTGTGCATTATAAATAACATACACTAAACTATTTTGTTTTCACGTAAGAATTTTTTTTTAATTTACCTTTGAATAAATAAATAAGTATAACAAATTGTATTTCTGAATTACGAATTAATATAATTATGAGTTAGAGCTGATTCAATGTCCATAATTGTACATTTACTTATAAATTGGTTACTTTAAATCATGTGTGTTACTCTTTTCCAAGTAACATTCATGAGAGAAACACCCATGAGATTTACTAAAGGTTGTTTTACCACAATAAATTCCAAATGTTTTATTAAAATTCAGTTAGACTTATTGATTACTAAACAAAATGTATAGCATTGTCTATTTGCACATTTTTATACTGTAAAGTATAATGAACAAAAAGGGGGTTATACTTTTAAGAGGCAATAAAAATATTCACTATAATGAAAATCACATTCTAGTATAAAATATATATAAATCCGTTTCTAATCTTGCACATTCTAAGAAGAAACAATATCGCTTTCTTACTAATGTTGCCGGCTGTAATATACAAGTATTTTACAAGTAAAAAAAAAAAAAAAAAAATGGTGTGAAACAACCACACAACTTCCATTACCTACTACAACACGCACAGTCGACAGCCAAAGTATCCGAGCACTAACAATAATCCCAGTCTAAAAAAAGTACACTTAATACTGCTTTGTTAAATAAATCCTTGTCGATTCAATTTCTTAGTCAGTCTAAGAACATGATTCGACAAGGATTTATTGAACAAAACTGTTTTAAGTGTACCTTTTTGATATCGGAATTATTGGCTAGTGCTCGGATATTTTTGCTGCCGACTGTATTATGCGCACTTTTTGAAGATAATGTGATCAAAAGACAAAATTGACCTAGCAAAGTAGACACCTAAAAATTTTTTGGTAAGAGAAGGCTGACACACGTGTAAAGACATATAAATCAGAACTTACATATCGAGTTTAAAAATAAAAAATTAAAAATTGGTGACGCTATTTTTGAAACACGAATTTCAGAGATCTAAAACAGACCTACCTAATCAAGATTACGGTTAATTTTCCTTTAATAACCACGCAATACATGAAAAAGGATATGTAAAGTGCGTTTATCTAACAATTTTCAAGAAAATCGTTAGAGCCGTTTTTGTAATACCGACTTTTACTAAAACTTGTTGACTGGAAAAAAACAATTACATACAAAAGGATATCTTACAGCCGTTTTTGAAGGAACGAACTTGCCAGATCTGAAATTGAACTACTTATACAGGGCGCCTAAAAAGTTTCCTTAACTAACCAACTAATTCACATGAAAAGTCATCTAATAGAGTGTTTATATAGCAATTTTCAAGAAAATCGATAGAGCCGTTTTTCATACGGACTTCCAGTTTCGGATGTCCCATGTCTAGTTTTGCAATTTTAACCAAAAGTTGGAATATCATCTGTACACCAAAGCTGTCTCAATTCTGAAGTTTATACTTCTATCTTTATTAATTTCGGAGATATAATAGTCAGAGGATTCCCCACAGACGTACACACACACACACACACACTGTCCAATTACTATAAACCACTTTTTTTAACCCAGGAGACCTTAAAACGTGTAAATCAGGTGAAAACTCAATGTCGAATTTTTGGACCGAATACAATACTTCCATTATCTACGGTAGTCGGGTAATGGAAGTAAAAATAAGTTCCCTGAGGTAACACTCTTGAGTTTCATGTGAAGACACAAACTATTGTATAATTAAACTTTAAAATAGTACGTTAGCATTTTAGTAAAATCTTTTGTATTTTTGTTTAAATGACACATATTACTTTATTTTTTAATTATATTCAAAATAAAAAGTTGCTGTGAAATATAGAAAAAGGCTGAAGTTTTATGGATTTCATTTGCAGGACAATGGAATTTTTATTACTTGCTAAGAAACGTAACAGAAGAAAATTAATATTTTACAACTCTGAAGAAACATAATAAGTACACCGAATTAAATACAAAATAATGCTCCTTTTCATACTTTTATAGAGTCAAAATAATATAGTTAACACATGATATTCAAATTAAAAAATTAGGACATAACAACGGCAACTGATTTGAAAATCATCCACATTCATTTTTGTAATTCCAAATAAACTAAACTGAAAAAAAAAAAAAAAAAAAAAAAATGAATGTTACATTAAAGAATGAATCGTTTTTCATCTTTATTGTCTATTCATTTCGTGAAATCTGCCATTTAGCTGTTACATTGCAGTGGAGAAGCGCCCATGTAAGCGATGGAAGCAGCGCTTTCCCTATTTAAGATTTTAAAAATGTAATCAAGTAACATCGCCTCCTTGAAAGACTGAATTGATTCTTCCTCTGCTTTTGGAAGCGCTTCGCTTCGACGCTTCCATAGTTTTCTGAACCACACCTCGCCCCTGTTAGATTGATACGTATAATGGATGTCTCACAAATTTGTAAACATTTTAAAAATCCATACAAATTGATAGAATTGAACGCTGTTCACGAAACAGTTATTATCGTAAAGGGAGATTTTTTTTTTTTTTTTTTTTTTTTTTTTTTTTCTTTTGGAAAAAAAAGATAATAGTTAAAATCTTTGTTGATAGAGGGCGCTGTGCTGTGCGTACCCAAAAAACACATTTTCATGAAAAATCACATTTATTTGCACGCTTCACAAATAACGCTTTTTCCAGCAAGTCAGCATCGCAATTAAAAAATTATGTAGGAGGCAAAGTAAGAAATGAGTTGTGCTAGTCATAAAATTGTGCAATTTATAGGACTCATTCTCGTTGCGCGTCCGTGAAGCGCCTTCTATTACAAAAAAAAAAAAAAAAAAAAAAAAAAAAAATCGTTTTTATGATAACAACGTTTTGACAAACCGCGTTCAATTCTACCAATTTTTTCAATTTTTAAAGACTTTTTTTATAGCTTACATTCTCTGTCGTAAACTTTCTGCCAGATCCGGGTTAAAAACGGAAAAGAGGAGAGAATAAATTAGAAATATCAGTCCTATCGTTAAAAATTTGGTACCAAATGAAAGGGGCGATTTTTCTGAATTCAAGGGTGCAAACAGTTTTTCGACACGACAATTAGATTATTGAAAATTAAATAAGTAGGAAATTTAGGTGACAACACTTCATTTTAAACTCTTCATACTTTTTAGTGCGAATCAAGCTAATAGAAAAAGTCTTTAATTATTATTAGTATTATTTTTAATTGCGAATTTTTAAAATGTCTACAGATTTATGGGGCACCTGGTATATTTTATCGTAGAAAAAGATTCATATATATTTGAAGAATTTAATGACTGTTATTCATTACAACTTTCTCTTCATCTAAAAATATTTACTTCTTCTTTGTTTTTCGTTTTAATTCATTATTTTCAAGAAGAAATTTGTTAATGATTTGAATTTGGTATCATTTGTCTCGTTATCTATCCAGGATTTTAGCTAATTTTTGCGTTGAAACTTCGCACATATATGTATTTCTCATTACAATGATAAAACACCAGGAAGGAAGGCCGGAATTAATGAACATAGAAACATATAAACTAGAATAAGAAGAAAGAGAAGAAGCCACTATGGCTTGAGACGCTTGGAGTGAATTAAACTAGTTTTACAGTGACCAGGTTTACCTAAAACCTCTGCCAGACCATATTATAACAAAGTAAAAAATTAAAATGAATGTATTAATTATTGAAAAAAGAAAAAGTAAAATAAAATAATAATAATAATAACAATAATAATTAACTTAGTGTCAAAATCATGAAAGATTTAATAAATTAACATAGTATTTATATAAATTATAGTATATGACTATAAAGTAGAGAAATTGGCATTTGTTATAAAAAGATATTATATACGAGTTGAGAAATTTTAAGGATAGGGGAGAACGGAGCACAGTAGATCATGCACCCCTATGTAAATCTATTAATAATCAACTCTTTTAGTTAATGTGAATACTCATGTATAGCAGCATGGTACTAGTTGTACGCAGCCAAAAAAACTATTATGGGAAATAGTAAGGTAACCATTTTGAGCTGCTCAAAGTAAATTTTCTACATTGAGTTTTTTAAAATTTTATAAAGATTGAACTAGTGACTATAAATACTATATAGCTGTTAAAGGAAAGCAAGATATTGCTGTTTCTAAATTCCTAAAAATTATTAGCATATTTAAAATCATTACCAATAATATATTTTATCAATAATAAAATATATTATTTTATTATTATTATCTGTTTTACTGTGTCATGGAGCACAGTGGACCGCCTCTATATGGGGCACAGTGGATCACCTTCCAATGTGTCTAAAAGTACAGATTAGATTTAATACTTATATTTATTTTAGTTAAATTTATATGATACAAATATAATGTAAAGTATTAATATCTTAAAGTAATAGGTATTTTAATGTTTTAATAAAATAAATAAAAAGAATAAATCTCTGAAAAGAATAAAAATTTGAATAGTAACATAATCATTATTAATATCTAAATTTATTAACTATTTGAATTATATAGCATCAATGAAAGAAAAAATATCTAATTTAATAAATAGTAGGAATAACTTATTATTATTGTTGTTTTTAGAGATCACATGTGAAAAGCAAAAGTAGCTTAATGTATTTTAGTTAAATTTATCCTACAATTAAAATGTAAATTAATTATATCTCAAAATAATTAAAAAATATAAAATATTTGAATAGTAGTATAATATTTATTAATATTTGGATAAAAAAATTTTTGATTTATATAATATTAATAAAAGAGTAAAAAGCAATTATCTATTTTAACTTAATAAATTTTCTAACAGAAATTTGATTTTTTATTTATTTTAGTTTAATTTTGGTTATTTTATTTCTTGAAAATGCTTGTATTCTTTAGACTAGAATAGTACAAGAAACTAATTTTAGAGAGAGAAAAAAAAATAATTTATATTAATTTAATATAAACAAATGAGGCTGGTCCACTGTGCCCCGGTGATGGGGCACAGTGGTCCACTCTGTGAGTGCTCGCAATTTATTTTTTTATTCATAATATATTGCAAATATTGTTGTAAAAAAATTAACACATATCAAGAAGGGCTTAGAGATTGTTTGTTATTTTTTTCAAGTACATTTCTTTTCTGTTTCTTGTGAAAAAAAAGGGGGGGATTGTAAAAGTGGTCCACTGTGCCCCGGTCTCCCCTATAAACAATTGTCTAGACTAGACAACATTTCGTATTACTTAAGAAAGTGCATCAAAATGACTTCCAAGTAAATACAATAATTTTACTGTTATCATGAATACTTTCATTGAAAACTATACTTTTAAAAAATTACAATTACGGTGATGTTAATTTAAACTTACGTTACGTATCAAGTACATTAACCTCCATTTTGAAGCTTAAATACGTAGTTTATTAAAGACATAAAAGTTGCTACACAGTAGTGTTAGTAATTAATATTAAAATTGTTATGATATAGTTCAATTCAAATAAATTTTCTTTATGAAATACATAGGATTAATAATTAAGTAGGGTGAAGTGTGGGAAATGAAAACACGACGTAAATCGTTTATAAGGTGAATTTAGACCTTACAAGGAAACATTCAAAAGTTGTCGTCTTCAAACAATATTGAAAAAAATATATGTGATTGTACTCTTCATAAAACACCAGAAAGTGAAAAAATTATCGGCTGAAATGAATTGCAGCGACAAAAAAAAAATAAATAAATAAATAAATAAAAAAATAAGCATTTTTGGCGATTTAGCGCTGTTAGGCGATAAGTTTGCTAACACTGAGATTGCCGTGTACGAACAGAACCATGTTTTTCTTCGCTGCCAAGTACTCAAAATCAATCGTCTAACAGTGCGAAATTGCCAAATATGCTTAATTTTAATATCTTTTTTTTGTGTGTGTGGTCGCTGTAATTAATTTCAGCTGGTAATTTTTTCACTTTCTGGTGTTTTATGAAGAGTAGAATCACATATATATATTTTTTTTCAATATTTTTTGAAGACGACACCTTTTGAATGTTTCCTTGTTAGACCTAATAATAATTTCATTTGTTTGTTTGAATCTTCGTTTTTTATTCTAAGGCTTATGAATCCAAATAAAATATGAAACAGTAATAGTTTTAGACATATTAAAAATGTTTTATATTTCCCTCTCCGATAGTGTGTCCCTCTCAAAATTCGAAGTTTTGCCATTGCTGTACTTGTGAAGTACACTCTAAAGTTCCTGGTAAGGAAACTAAGTTTTGTATGTAGATTTTAGATATAACTTCAGATTTATTTTATTTCTTATTACATTTGGTTTGTTTGTATGGAAAACAATTTCTATTTCAACTCATCATAATAATAAACTGGAGTCTTTTGGATCATTGTGAATGTGACTTTTGTAAATTTTCAAGAGTTGTTGATGTGTTTTGGTGTTTTTTTTTTTTTGTTTTTTTTTTAACAAAAAATAGGATTTATAGGCAAAAATTTTAGTCAAAAGAAAAGAAAAGTTATTTTCTGAAAATATAGAATAGTTATGAAGGGAAATATACAGTACCCATTTCCAGAAAAGATAGCATGAAAAAGGGTAGTACTTTTACAGAAAATCAGGAATAGCAAGCGAGCTTTGCCCGCTAACGGGTCACTATTTTTAAATAAATCACTTTAATTAATGAATTCCCAAAATTGCATATCACAACTTTTTTATATAATTCATATTTTTTTATAAGTCCAAAAAAAAATTTTTTTATGAAAAAAAAAAAAAAATAAATAAATAAAATAAAAAATAAAATAAAGGAAAAATATATTTTTATTAAGAAAAAAACTCGCACCTGATCCACTCTGCCTTCGGTAGTGTAGATCCGTGCGCGCCCGTCCTCTTACCAACTCTATTTTTTAGAAATCACTATTTTTTTATAAGACATTAAATTTTATATCAGAAAAAATTAAAAAATATCATGGATGATCGGTAAAAACTCGCACAGCAATCCCACTGCCTGCAACAGCGCAGACGCTTGCGCGCGTGCCCATTTCATTTTGATCTTCTTAACGACACTATTTTTTATAAGTTACTAATTTTTTATGTCAGTATATATACATATCATTTCTGATCGGAGATAATCTCTCTTCGGGTCCCCACTGCCATTGACAGTGCAGCTCGAGCGGTTAAATTCGATCATCTTAACGAACTACTATATTTTTATAAGTCAAACACATAAAAGAAAATATATTTTTTCTCATCGATGACATCATCTGTCCGCGTCCCCTCCCCACTGCCTGTGGTAGCGTATGCACGCTCGCGCTGCGCGCGTCTTTCGCCTCCTGTGAATTTCACACTTTCAAAAATATTCGCAATCGATTCGTCATATTCAAAAACTTAATAGCACCAATTTTCAACATTCTATCTCTATTTTTGCATCACTTTTCCTTGCCCGCCCCCTGCCCTCCCTTCCCGGCCTTTTTAATAATTTTGCACTTTCGAAAGTAATTGAAATACTTTCCTTGTCCCACAATACCACATAATATCAATTTTCAAGGCTATAACTCCATGAATAATTGCAATATAAACATTTTATTTTGAAAATATTATTGAAAATAAACAGTATTAAAAAATAATCAACATTCAAGTTTTACAAAAATTGCAAATAATATAAAATAGTTGGTATTCCATATTGCCCGAATCGCCATCTTGGAGAATAAATCAATTTCAACTTTCTGTTGATAGAAATAAGTTCATGGAAATCATACTACCAAATAACTCAACTCTCCTACAGGAAATCACGTTAAGTTTTTACAAATTTTACTGCTTCGTAAATAGATTACAAAGTTTGTAATACTTACTCCCAAAAGGGTCTGAACCATGGTAAACTAAAGAAGTTATATGACACAAAAACTGTCCTTCTCACAGATACAAGGTGAGCTACCGTTCATATTTGAGGCACGATGAAAACGTTTTATGTGCTTCAGATAGGTAGGTTGCAGCTCTGTACAGGTGAGATATAACGGTATTCTATTTTACTCAACTATTCAATACTTCCCTCCGATCGCCTATACTTTTTACTTCGCTTCAACTCTTTCTTTTAACTTTATGAAAGAAAATTTACATTGTTTTAAGTTTTGTTAATGTGCTAAAAATTTCACATGTGAATTGTTAGTTGGAGACGCATGGAAAAAATCAAAGCTTTGTAAAGAATTGAGATATTTTAAAAATTCAAAAAGTCTTACAAGAAAACATTCAAAAGGTGTTGTCTTTAAAAAATATTGAAAAAAAAAAAAAAAAAAAATGCGATTCTACTCTTCATAAAACACCAGAAAGTGAGAAAATTATCTGCTGAAATGAATTACAACGACCACAAAAAATTATCAAATTTAAGCATATTTGGCGATTTCACACTGTTAGGCGATTGATTTTGAGTACTTGGCGAAGAAGCAAAACACGGTTCTGTTCGTACATGGCAATCTCAGTGCTAGTGAACTTATCGCTTAACAGCGCTAAATCGCCAAAAAAGCTTAATTTTGATAAATTTTTGTGGTCGCTGTAATTCGTTTCAGCCGATATTTTTTTTTTTCATTTTCTGGTGTTTTATGAAGAGTAGAATCACATAAATATTTTTTTAATATTTCCTTGTTAGATTTATAAAGATTTTCTCTATCTGAAAATTAAATTTACACATATCTTAATTTACTGCATATGGGTAGAGTAGGACGAACCGAGGTTACGTTTGCCACAAACCATGGCGCAAGTGGAACCACGAATCACAAAACTTTCATCTCTTTTTTTTTTCTTTAAGTGGTACATTGTTAAATTACAAAAAAAAATTCTTATTATTTTTAAAAGTCCAATCAGTTATACTTTATATTTAAGCATTTCGAGAATTGTAAGTATAGTAACAACTGAGCAAAATGTGGTCTAAGTCAAACTATGCCAAATCATTGTTACACTTACCCCAACTTCAACCCATCAAACATAATCTGTGCATGATATTGTATTCTTAAAAAGATTTTTAATCTCAATTTGTATCTTGTTTCGAGGAGAATGGCAATCAGAAATAGGAGAAATTATAAGAACAGAAGCCAAAAAATAAGTCTTCAGTTAGAGAAAATGATTCATAAATGGAATGTAACAACTCAAATTCTACTCAAGCTCTCATACTCAAATCTAACACTTCTTCATTCAATCAATCTTACAAAAAATCATAGAAACTTTTGTCTTTTCTTTTTCTTCTTATTTTGTCGACAAAATTTTAAATTCTATATTGTATAGGTTAAATACATACAGTTGTTGGACATTGTTGAAATGTTCAAATAATTTTTGAAAAATGGATATTCTTGAATCAAGATCCAGTAATTTTTTCGACAAAAGAGAGAAAAAAAAAAATGTTCGTTAAATATGTAGTATGAATAAATAGTTTAAAACCCTCATAGTTATTATTATCGCATCTATATGAAATAAGTCATCATATGGCAGCAATGACTTTTATTGCACATTTTGTTATAACCGTGATGATAGAGACCCTCTAACTTCATGGTTATAACAATAATAATGGCTTTTAGGAAAAAGATTGTACATTTCGTATTAAGTTGATAAATATGCACAAATACATTATAAGAATTGAAATTATTTTAATGATATATTATATTGTCAAGATATCTAATGGCATATGCTTTAATATTATTCGTTATAATAAAATAACTATAACTCACGCACTGCAGTGGATTCTTTTAGTTTGTATTACATAATACAAGAATAGTTAATCGCGGATATAATGAGCAGCTTCCGATAACTTTGAATAAACGTAAGTGGTAATTTCACTTTTTTCCAAGTGTGCTCGCCAAAACACACGATAAACAATCAAATATGGCATTCCTTTCATCGGAAAAGCGGCTCGTTAGTCATCGAGCCATCAGCGGCCCACTCCAGGCGAAATTTAATGAGGACTCCCGTGGAGTTGATTAGGATTGAGGCAAAGCTCCAAGTGTGTTTGTTTTAGTGAGCACGTGGTACTTATGGACAGCTTCACACAGCCTGTCACTTAGTGGGTTTTTTAATTGTCAGATAGGCAAGGTTTGATGCTGAAAAAACAAACCATTTGCTGGCGGGGGCGATTATTATATTCGTTAGCGCGAGGTAGGATATTTTTTGTGCTTGACATCCGCTCTTTGATGAATTTAAGTTAATTGGGGGGAGCGCAAAAGCTTTAAGGTGAACCTACTCCAACAGAGATGAGCGCAAGTACAAAGAAGGACATTTTTTTTGTGCTCTTTGTGCTGCAAATGAGCACTGCTGAATTTACTTTTGGCATCTGGGTTTAATAATTTTAATAAAGTGGAGATAAAATGACGATGGGAATTAATGATCTTATTTTGATGAGGGAGAAAAAAAAACAAAATCAAAATTTTTGGAGTTGAACTTCAATTAATAGTTTGAAGTTAAATACACAAATGAAAAAACAAAATGTCAAATGAATGTCGAAAAATTTTAAAGACGGATATTTAAAATTTTATAAAAGTTTTTAGATCTCTTTTTTAAAATTTTATTAAAAAGAGAAAAAAAGAAAAATGTGTTTTGTGACAGTTTTTATAACATATTTTTCAATATTGCAGAAATGCTAAATATAGTAAATTAGTTTGACGTTCATCTTAGTATCTAAAAGGGCTTCGTTTAAATATCCAGTAATTGAAAAAAAAAAAAATATATATATATATACATATCCATAGATATAAAATAAAGTAAAAATTAATCGATCTCATAAACTGAAATATTTTGAGCAAAATATCTTGCTAAGTTGTTCCTTAGTTAGTTTTTAATTTTGGATAATATCTTTAACATTGCGCTGTGTAAAGGTAAAATTAGTTTTAAATAAATAAAGATTTAGATTGGGAAAATGTTAACTTTATTTTGATAAATCAAAATCAAATACATATATCCAGAATTATATATATATATATGTATATAAATTAATATAAAGTCATCTTTATATTAACTTTACTCTTTTACTGCAATTGTCTAAAATATTTAGTTCATATTTAAAATTTAGTATTCTCAGAACAAAAAAAAATGTTTACCTTGCCATATCTGCAGCTGAGTTGTCATGCTGTATATCCAAAGAGATCTCGGGGAACACACACAAATTCTAAAACTTCTATCACCAAATCAAAAAAATTCTATATATCTCCCTCTTCCCGAAAATCTCCATCTATATCCTTTCCTCTTCCCTTCCAAAATTTCCATCCCCTCAACTTTAATCCAATCCTCAATTTTGGTAACACCCACTTAACTTTTACTGGTCTAACTTCACCCTCCAGATTATTTTTATTAAATTTTATTTTTCCTCACTCCAGATGTTATAAGAATTTGTTTTTCAGTCCAGGTGGATTTTCAAAATTGTTTATTCGACTGAAAACTCTCTACCGCCGGACCCCTTTTTCTTTATTCCCTTGCGTATATCTTTCATAACTATTATATTTCTACTCCCTAACTTTTCATAAAATCTTTTCTTCTCATTTTATATTTCTTATGAGTTTCCCTTCCTTTCTTGTGAGTTTCGTAGTCTCAAAGGTTTATTATTTGACTACAATTTTTCTGTACGTTCCCACGCATGCTTGGTCATTCGATTTTGAATTTTATGATTCTGTTTTGAAATCGCAATATCACCTGGTGTAATAAATTCCTTACTTTCTTCTATGCATCTTGACCATTTCCTCTTAAAGTAACTTTTGTGACTTACACTTTTATGTATAACCTTTTATAAAATCGAACAATTCCATTTATACTTTACAACGGGTTAGATGCATTTTGCAAAGTTAGAATGTTTTGAATTTAAAGCTATTAACTTTATTTTGATAAATCAAAATCAAATACATATATCCAGAATTATATATATATATATGTATATAAATTAATATAAAGTCATCTTTATATTAACTTTACTCTTTTACTGCAATTGTCTAAAATATTTAGTTCATATTTAAAATTTAGTATTCTCAGAACAAAAAAAAATGTTTACCTTGCCATATCTGCAGCTGAGTTGTCATGCTGTATATCCAAAGAGATCTCGGGGAACACACACAAATTCTAAAACTTCTATCACCAAATCAAAAAAATTCTATATATCTCCCTCTTCCCGAAAATCTCCATCTATATCCTTTCCTCTTCCCTTCCAAAATTTCCATCCCCTCAACTTTAATCCAATCCTCAATTTTGGTAACACCCACTTAACTTTTACTGGTCTAACTTCACCCTCCAGATTATTTTTATTAAATTTTATTTTTCCTCACTCCAGATGTTATAAGAATTTGTTTTTCAGTCCAGGTGGATTTTCAAAATTGTTTATTCGACTGAAAACTCTCTACCGCCGGACCCCTTTTTCTTTATTCCCTTGCGTATATCTTTCATAACTATTATATTTCTACTCCCTAACTTTTCATAAAATCTTTTCTTCTCATTTTATATTTCTTATGAGTTTCCCTTCCTTTCTTGTGAGTTTCGTAGTCTCAAAGGTTTATTATTTGACTACAATTTTTCTGTACGTTCCCACGCATGCTTGGTCATTCGATTTTGAATTTTATGATTCTGTTTTGAAATCGCAATATCACCTGGTGTAATAAATTCCTTACTTTCTTCTATGCATCTTGACCATTTCCTCTTAAAGTAACTTTTGTGACTTACACTTTTCTGTATAACCTTTTATAAAATCGAACAATTCCATTTATACTTTACAACGGGTTAGATGCATTTTGCAAAGTTAGAATGTTTTGAATTTAAAGCTATTTTTACTCGTATTCTTACTTCTTTTCCACTATCCCTTTCTTTACCTATTTATTGGTGTTTTCCCCGATTCCTCGCTGCAGATGTTCAGGTATGCTGAGTTAGTACCTCAACAATCTGAAAAAAAAATATATATTATTATTATTACTCGTATTATTACTAATGAGAGAGAATGTTTTAGATTTTGTAAAGATGTTATTAGAAGCTATTTTTGTGTTACAATAAGCATAAACATCAGGGAATTTTATGATTCATAAAAATACTGGAATATCTTAATCTAAAAAAATTTAATTGGGAATAATAGCGAGTTTATTTATTGAAAAATGAGAAAACTGACTGAATCAAGTGTGGAAAAAATGATCAAAACAACATACAAACATTGGAAAAATAAGTTTTACAGAAATATGGCACACTGCATTTTAGGCAAAAGAACCTTGTTGTAGTGTCTTTTAAAGCAAACACGAGTTTAATATAATTATTTCAAAACATTACAAATAAAATAAAAAAGGAAATGTTGCAATAATATAAAAAATATAAATCTAACTTTTAAATAAATATGTTCTAGGCTAACATGGCGACGAAGCAACAATCGTAGCCAGCTCATTAATAAATGTCGCCATAATCACACATTTAGAGACAAATTTGTCGTCTAAAATATTTTTGTACAGTAAAGCACCGTTTATACGTCTTTTACATTTATACGTCCTTTTAGTAACATCCCGATTCATTCCTATTCATATTAATGCAAAAATTTTTCGTTTATACGCCGCTAATATCGGTTATATGTCTTTTCCCCTTTACTAAAATTCTCAAAGTTTCTCGACCTGTCATTATTTTCCATTCTAAATAAGACGGATATTTCTTAGAAAGCAGAAAGCACTTTAAATGGAGAAACACAGGAAAGATAGACGAATACTGACCAAAGTTGAATTCACAGTAGAATTTTTAATACTCGTAGACAAGCAGCAAATCAGACGAATATTAAAGATTTTTAATGTTATTAAATAACTATCTGTATGGACATAAATCGTATGCTTATTATTAAAGATACGCAATATGTATAATTAATATTCAAAATGTGTTCATATAGTTCTTAAGAAATGCTCAATATATTGTAGATATAATTAGTACCCAGTCATGCATTAATAGTATGATTTTTCTCACTTTTTATAACAAATCTTTTTTTTTTATTAATTAATTATTGTCTTTAAAAATGTATAATATTGTTTACTAACTTAAGAAACTTTATTAATTAGTATTTTCATATAAATTTTGCTTAAGTGTCACTAAATTTGTATAGTAATCAAAGTGTTGTTATTAAAATTACGATTATACGTCTTTTCATTTATACGTCCTTTTACGTCAGTCCCTTGAAAGACGTATAAACGGTGCTTTACTGTACAAACATTTTGTAAGGCCACAAATTATAATTATTAATTATTTACATGAAAAATAATTGTGAATTATTATAATTTGTGGTGTTTGTCTACTTTCCTCTTTCACCACCATTATTATGTGCATTAAAACACAAGTTGGTAAAAAGCTAAATTCCATAAATCATTTGTTTATATTAGCCGCTAAAATTAAACTTATATATCTCAATTGTAATACATGAAATCCTTTGCTTAAAATAATTTAAAATTAAAATGATTGCTCTTTTTCTTCTTAAAAGCATTGATAAACGCAGTAAAAATATGTATAAAAAATGCGCACTTGTATATGTTGTTATTATTATTATTATTAATTATTTAATTATTACTTTCTTCTATATTCAATAGAAGAAAGTACTGGATTCGTAAAAATTTTCGACCTTGGGTTTTTGATGGATTTACACGTTTTGAGAGCTGTAACACGATTTGACAATTTTTAGAAAATGTCCGTCTGTCTGTCTCTCTCTGTGTGTGACAAAATTTTGTGGCAGCTGTATACCAATTTCATACAAATTGGTATGTAGTTACACCTTGACATAAATTAGTGCCTATCAACTTTTGGTAAAAATTGTCTAACAAGTTGCGTTGCCATCCCGCTTTTTCTAAATTTTTAACATGGTGGTATAGGACAAAAATTTATATAAATGTGCGTAAAGGGAATTGTTATTTAATAATCATTATGAAATTTACAGTAATTATTTATAATAGAGATAGCCAACTGGTAAAAAAAAAAAATTACATGTAGGAGCATCACCCCCCCCCCCCCCTGGCCCTCGAGGGGAGTAAATTTTCATGGTGGATGTCTTTCAAAAGAGTTCGACAATACCTTTAAAACGAATGATTGAACCATCGATCTGCGATAATTTAAAATAAAATTATCGATTTTTTTCATTAAAAAAAAAATAAAGAAATATTTTTTAATTTTTGTTTAATGTAATATCGAGAATAAAATGAATTTTTTTTTTTTTTTTTTTTTTTTATATTTAGTGTTATACTACTTCTCTACTATAGAAATCGTACTGCATTATCACGGAAGAAAATTTTATTATAATGATTTTATTAAATTATTTTTACTGAGTGAATTTACATAGGAAAATATAGAAGAAAGTTATGTGGTGGCCCCAACATTCTAGTTTTTATTTTTGTCTGCCATATTATATTTTTGGACCACTGAATAATAAAGCTTGGTGGTTCTTTAGGACCATTAAAATACCAAGACTAGCGTGAACCATGCGAATAAATGTAACTGTATCTAAAGTAAGCATATGTTATCAAATATATATATATATATATATATTTCAGTCTAAAAGTAACTGATACTTACGAGGTCACAGTCTTCTTAAATGTTAAATAAAAATTCCTTTGATTTTTACAAAAAGAAGTAGCACCATACACAGTGTTGCAAAATTTAGGGACTTCTTTATTCAACTATCACCGATAATTTTGAAGAGTGATATTTGATATACATAATGGATGAATAACCATCTAAGTGATTGGACAAACGTTACAGTTAAAATTTAGTGGTGAATATTGAATAAAAAATCCCTTAATTTGGCAAGACTGATCATATACAGTCGAACCTCGTTAACATGAATCTCAAGGAGGATAAAAAATCTGTTCATGTTATGAGTAGTTCATGTTATCAGTAACTGATCTTCATATAATTAAATTAATCTTTATTTTGACGGGGATTGTGGAAACAGTTCATGTTAAAAGTAATTCATGTTAACAGTGTTCAAGTAAACGAGGTTTCACAGTATTATGCTTTACAGGAAAATCACCAAACGATTAGGACAGATTAATCAAAAATGAGTGCAATTTCACAAACTAGTTGGCATAGATTGATTCGGCTTAATTACCCATCATATACTTATTTTCATAAATTTATACTATACCTGGTAAAAATTTCAACAGAAAACTCTGTGTAATCATTATCTTAAGTCTTACGTAAAATTACAGAGGGAAAAAAAAAACTGAGATGTTAAAAAAATTATTTTATACATTCATTTTAATAACTAATATTAATTTAATTAATTATTGGTGAGAATATATTTTGGACTTAGAATACTTTTTCTAAAGTAGAAACAGTCATTTTTAATTTTAATTAAAAAATTAAATAATAAAATTAGGTAAAAGTACAGAAAAAAGATTAAGAATCTCGATTATTCACTTTTAACTGAGAATTACTGTAAATTTACAGAGACTCTGGATAAATATTTACATTAAATTTACAGAAATTTTTAACAGTAAGGCATACTACGTTCGTTTTAAGAAAATGGAGTCAGCATGGTCGCAGAATAATATATCCCAACCACTACGCTAACTTCGCTTCGCGATACATTTACCTTATGCTGAATTGTTGTTTAATTTTATTACTGAGAGTTTCATATTTCAGTTTTCCTGCAACGTCGTGGTATTTCCAATCCAATAATTCCATAATGCAAGTTGGTATTTCCTGTCCAATAACCCCGATAATACAAATCTATGTGAAATATTGTTATACTCTGCCATGCGTTAAAAAATTTGTAAATTTTGATTAACTTATGAAATTTTCAATGCTCTTGCCAGTATCATAAATGATATTTTAAAACTAGTCCAAAACCTTTACAATAAAAAAATTATCATAATACACGTTTAAGCAAAAATTCTTCTTATTCTTCAATGTTAGGAAAATCATAAACTTCCATTAACTTAAGAAGTTTTCATATTAGTATGTTGAAAACACATGGGGTTCTTATTCCTAAATTCAGTGTCAAAAGGGATGTTTTAAAACTGTCAAATCGCTCTGCGATCATTTATTCTTGAGATATCGTATACACGGACTAACAAGCTAACAAACCGATAAACTGACATCATACTAGTTTTGTGATTTTCAGATTCCTCATGTTTTAAAAAGTGTAAAAGCACCAAAAAACGAAAATCGAAATTTTTCACGAATATCTAAATTCCCTATACCTATGGTGTGATTGTAACTAATAGTAAAGCAAACATTTTTCCAAAGCAAACGAAAAATGAAAATTGCAAATATCCTATAACTATCGAAAAATCCTGTATATGAATACATGAATATATGAATCTATAATTTTAATTAATGTAAAAAACTTTAAATTATATATAATATACAAGTATATATACAAAACGTCATTAAATTTTTATTTTTAACAAATTGTAACATTATTCAATGACAATATATATATTTTTAAATACATGTTTGTATAAGCAAAGGTATCCAAAATCATTATTTGTGTGAGCGCATAAATGAATTATGTGAGAACTTGAATTATTCGTTTATACAAATAGAGATTCTGTAAATAACAATAATAATATTAATAATTTTTTTTGTGTGTAAGTAAAAGTATTCAAAGTTACTATATATGGCATGAACGCAATTGCATGATAACATGAATTAAGCACTTATGTAGTTGGCAGTTCTATTAAAAACTTTTAAATTAAAAATTAAACGTTTGTGTAAGCAAAAATAGTCAAAATTATTATATGGCATGAGCGCATAACAGAACTGCATGAAAACTTGAGTTAGTTTTGCAATTAGACGTTCTGTTTAAAAAAAAAAAAAAAAAAAAGCTTTAATTGAACTATTGAATTTCCTACATCAGATACTTACTACCAAATTTCCTAAAAAAATTCACTTTCAGTTTTAAATTAGCAGAAAAAATATTACTTATTATTGAATACTGCAATTCATTGCTAATCAACTTTATAAATATGAAAAAATATTTTGCAGTTTCAACGATTTTTTCAAGTGTTTTTTAAGCAGAATTCAAATGTAGCAAAAATTATAGGAAAAATCTTGTACAAAAAGCAGTAAGTTATCAAAAATTTTTGATCGTTTTTAATACATATTTTGCGTATTTTTTTTTTTAAGTATCGTAAAAAAAATTTTTAAACTTTCTTTTGCTCATTTGGTTAAACTTATAAACTGTAGCGTTCAAGAAAAGTCGCCAAATAGATGATAAATCGCCCATTTTATCCGTCCGAAAGGGAGGCAAAAAGCTTATTATTTGCAGATTAATAAGCCAACTAGAGGCAAAATTTAATGAGAATTTCCTTTAGACTTTATTAAAAACGTGGATATATATGTAGAAACGCTTGATCAAAAAAGCATTACGTTTTTTTTGCTTGCGTGAACTGCTTGCAGATGTTAAATTCTTTATCCTTTTTTCATCAACTATCTATAACATTAACGAGAATTTTAAAAGGAATTTGAATATTTCACAGAATAGCAAAATAATTAAAACAATATTGAAAAAAATTGACAGAAACGTCAAAACTAAAATTTCAACCTCCGGCGCTTGTTAAAAAGAAGTTTTTCTTTTAGGATATTTTATTTTGTTTTAAATCCTTTCTTTGCTGTCAGTTTTAGAATTTACAGCTTTAATAAGCTACTCATTAATTAATGCGAATGTGACTTTATAAAAATGAAACAGTATTTTTTATTATTTCTAAAAATGGAGTCTGTGAGTTACCTATTATTAGAAGTATGTTACATTTTTTCGCCTTCTTTTTTTACAAAAGGCAGGCCATGAGTGGCATGCTCTGCAATTAAATTTGTTTAGCAATAAATATTGATTATTAATACAAGTTATTAATTGCTTTTTTTATGCCAGTTCAAATGAAGTTTTGTTTTTAAAGAAATAGATAAAAGTCTTTTTTACAAAAACTTTTAAAAAGTCACGGATAATGTATATATAACTTCACAGATTAAACTTTTAATGAAGTCAGGAATAATGTATTATATTATATATCTGCAAAGTTTAGGCTTTAGAATTTTACAAATTTAACTATGAAGGTAAATAAAACACATAAAAACAATGTCAATTGCAAAGTTATTGATTGGACGGTTCATACTTTCGGTGCAAGATCAAAACCCAGGGCAAGATGCCACATAAAAAGCAAGGAAAGGTTTGAAGAATTTTTAAGACTTCTGCAATTGAAGACTTCTGCAGAATGAAACAAACATATACTAAGGAAAAAGGGGGAAATAAAAAGAAAAAAGAAAGAGAGAGAAAGAAAGAAAGAAAAGGACACGCAATACAGTATATGGGCGTTCTTCTTCAGAAGCTTTTCAAAAATATTCTGTAAGGCATTCTTCATCTATAAAGTAAAATAGTGCATTTGTTCTATTATACTGAAGGATGAAAATACGAGTTATTATATAAATATCATTTCTTTAATAAACACTTCACAACACATATATAAAGACAAGTAATTCTTTACAAAAGCTCATTTTAGATATTTCACATGCAATAATACCGAAGACATATTTCTCACATTATAAAAAACATACAAACTCTCAGAACATTCTGAGATTGCTCTCTTCACTTTAGTTTTTATCATTGGCAAAATATAATCCAACATTTTGCCAAGAATCGTAATAGCACTTTCTAATGTTATGTGCTTTTTTAATTAGGGAACATGGCTATAGGCAAATTACGTATAAAATGTTCAGTAAGAGTACGAAAATAAATTATGGACATGCGTAACAAATGATGGTGCTTCTTTAGCAAGCCATCCTGCAGAATATCTTTTGGGAAAGATAGAAAGGTAGTCCCATGCATAGAAACATCCGGTAAAGTCCTGTAGTAGTTGTGTTCCTTGACCGAATTCTTTCATTACAAATGATGTTCCGTTACAAAGCGAGCCCGTTGCAAAAGCTGAAGTTATAATCTTTTTTTCGTGAAAAAAATTGAGTCACCATATGCAGCACCGATAGTTTTAGTTCCCTAGCCTAATGCAACTGTAAGGTTGTGAATAGACTACCGTAAGCTAAATTCAATCACTATACCTGATAAGTATTCACTGCCTCTCTGGATTCTCTTTTACATAATGACAAATTCACGACGTTTATTCACCAGTGACCTAAAAATCTGGCTATTATCAAATAGTGATTAACTCAGTAGATCAATACAAGGCTGCATTTATCTGCCCATTTGGTACATTCCGGTACAGAAGAATGCCAAACGAATTCCGCAACACCACTCGCTGCGCGACCGTTATAACTTTTCTAATAGACTCAAGGATAAACATAAAGAGTAATAAATGCTATTTCCTTAATAAACGTTTCACAACACAGATATAGAGATAAATAATTATTTACAAACGCACGTTCTAGATGCTTCACGTGTAATAATGCTAGAGATATTTTTCTCACATTATAAAACAAACACAACCTTTCGGAACACTCTGAAATTATTATCTTCACTCCAGTTTTTTAGCATTAACAAAATATCAGCCGATACCACTGCTCTGAAAAAAAAAAAAAAAAAAAAAAAAAGAATTCTGATACCATTCTTGCTGATTCTTACGTAAAATGACCTCCTGAATCCGCATATGACTCCCATTTTGCCCAGTCACCCATCGTTTTCTAGAAACACCACTCCCTCCCTCAATTTTTTTTCCCTGAATGATCATGAATTTGATTTCATGAATGAAAAATAATTAATTTAACAACTGAAACAAAAAATATATAAAGTTTAAAAAATAATATTAATAACAGATTAAAAAAATATAAGGTATGTAATACATAATTTCAGTGGCAAATCCCCCCCCCCCCCAAAAAAAAAAAAAAAAACATTCCCCTTGTCGCAAATGTCCATGTTTTACAATTTTTCAATTCTGTAGCCCCCGATATTTAACAGTTAAAATAATCCTCCCCCCTCCTAAAAATCAAATTTATAGCCATAAAATCACCGAAAAATGGTAAAAAAAATAGGGGGCCGTTCCTAAAAAACAGTGGGTATAGGGTAAAATGGGTGTCATATTCAGATTCAGGAGGTCCTTTTACATAAGAATATGCTGAAATGGTGTCAGAAGCAAATTTCATGCCGAGCAGTGTACTTATACAATAATGTCGACAGCGCTCTCTATTTGCTCTTTAAATAAGGTAAGATGGATATAGGCAAGATATTTACAAAAAATTCAGTAGGAAAAAGAAAATAGATTGGTTAAATAGAAAGAAATTGCAAACTATAAACTTAAGCATAAAAAGAGAAAATACAATGTATTAACCTCCGAAAATATCTTATAATTTGATTTTTTTTTTTCTGTTTTATTTCAGTATCTCATTCTTCTCTTTGTATACGACTCTGAAAAATTCATTCAAACTTTGTAGTATAATAGTTTTGCCAGTATTAATGAAGAGAAAATGTTTACTTTTTCTTGTTTTTCATGTTAATATATTTTCTTTTTTTAAGTAAATACAACTATAAGGATTTGGGGACCACGTGAAAATTTACATTTGCAATTTTTACAAAACTCAATTTATGTATTTTTCCGTGGCATTATGTGTTATTTATTTCATTTAAAATATTTTCTAATGGAAGAATGTCTTTTTATTGAACTGTTACGAAAATAAACGCCAGATGCATAATGTACACTTTGTACCTCATACAATATAACTATGCAGAAAAATTATCTTTTTTTTTTTTTTTTTTTTTTTAACATGTAAAAAGCTTCAAAAACGATATGTGATGCAACTTCATTGCACATGCCAGTTTTCAAATTAAAATAATCTTTGTTTACCCTTCAGATTGAATCAGATTGAAAAGAACCATAATTTACATAGTACTAGTAAAACTAAAACATTTGTTTAAATAAAAATACTTGTAACTGTATTCTTTTCCAACATACGAAAGTATTACTTAAATAAGAAAAAAATAAAAGATAATAATAGGATTTTTTAAAAATAAATAATTTGAAAATATTAGTGATTCGATGCACAGAATTCATTTATTTACTTGTGGGAAAAACGTCTTACCTTTCGGGTTTCAGACTGAATATTTTAAAGTGAATATTACTTTAAGCGCACTACATATATTTCGACTTCATAGTGAATTCATCTAATCCTTTGCTAAAACAGATTCATAATTAACATCACATTTATTTATGCAATAAAATCCTCAAACTGCATCCTTACTCTTTTTTTTCTTTTTTTTTTTTACACATGAATAACATAACTGAAATAAAACTTTATAAAAAAAAAAATTAAATTTGCTTGTGCAAAAAACCTTTGGTAAAATTGAGGTCTTTGCACACACGCACACACACACACATACATATATATATATATGTTTAATAGTTTAATATATATTTATATTTATATAGTTTTAGTTAATAGTACATAACTTACAATATAACCAAAGAATATTCCTATATTATGAAATGTATTTAGTTATTAATAGACAAAATTACATTAAAATGGATTTATGCGTTTTTATGTCTCAAAAACAAACGAAAAAAAAAAGTTATTTTTCTTTTTAAAGCAAAATAACTTTTAAATGAAGTTAAAAAGGTATCTTTCAAATCAAGAAAAAAATTAATATTTTGTGTGTAGGGTCACACAAAAGAATTTAGATACCTTACAAATTATCAGTGAAATGCTTGAAAATGCATTTTAAATTGTCTTGTGTGATCTTCTTAATTAACCAAAATTTAATGTGCTTTTTGATGTATATACAGGGTGACATAAAATAACGGAGACAATGTTTAACACATCTTGACGCGAAATAATTGTAACGTATAGAAATAAAAGTTGTTCTGTTGAAATTCCCATGCATTTTTTTACTAGTATATGGATTTACGACTGTGAGCTCACATATTTACTTTTCCTTTTAGAATGTCAAACAAACATATTGCAGTTTTGGAGCTGTTTTGTCAATGATAGCGGCAGTGTGAAATTGTTCGTTTACTCAATGTGCCGCGACAGACTGTATCCAAGACCATCAAACGTTTTATGGAACTTG
The DNA here is from genome assembly GCA_963930645.1 of Salticus scenicus. Taxonomy (NCBI): domain Eukaryota; kingdom Metazoa; phylum Arthropoda; class Arachnida; order Araneae; family Salticidae; genus Salticus; species Salticus scenicus. The sequence goes on along the minus strand of OZ005653.1, from coordinate 165,101,277 downwards.
GCCAAGAAGGCGACCATCCTGGAAGGGGACGAAAACGTACCGCCAACGCGCCTAGGAACCGCATGGTCATCCATAATCAATTCAAGAGAAATCCGAGAGTCTTCATGCGAAAAATCGCCAGTGAGACCGGAATCAATGGCGAAGCAGTTAGGCGAATATCCAAAAATGAACTCCATCTCAAGTCGTATAATTTCCAAAAAGTTCAGCGGCTCACGGAAGACAATAAGCGGCTACGACTCCAAAAATGCCGGCAACTCAAGCGTCGGTTTGCAGCTCAACGATGGAAGAGCATCCTCCTCACGGACGAGAAGCTGTTCACCTTGCAGCAGGCACACAACTCCTAAAACGACAGATATTGGTCCCCCGACGCTCCCAAAACATCGGCAACCGTGGAACACCGACAAAAACCTCAGTTTGTCATGGTGTGCGGCGGCGTTTGCGCCAGCGGCAAGACCCCTCTCGTTTTCATTGAAGAAGGGGTCAAAATCAAACAAAATGTGTACCAGCGTGACATCTTTGAGGCTGTGGTACTTCCGTAGGCCCAGCAGCACTTACAGAATGGGTTTTGGACATTTCAACAAGACTCCTCACCAGCTCACAGGGCGAAGTTGACTCAGGAGCGGTGCAGAACCTGATTTCCCGATTTCATTGCTTCTACAGAATGGCCCCCTACTCACCGGATTTAAAACCCATGGACTATAGCTTGTAGTCGATTTTGGAGGCGAGGGCATGTGTTAAACGCCACAGCAGTTTGGAGTCGCTGAAACAATCACTGCTTTGTGAAAGGAATAGATTGTTGCCCGAGGACTTGCGGTCAATTGCCGAAAACTTCAATACTCGTTTTCAGCTGTGTATCGACGCTTATGGCGGCCACTTTGAAACCAACTGAATATGTTATAACCTGAGGTCCATATTACTGTGTGCAATTGTTACATATGTTGATTTATTTTCTATTAATAAAATATGGATAAAAAACCTTGTCTCCGTTATTTTATGTCACCCTGTACAACTTATAAACAGGGCAGGGTTAATTAAATGCATAGAATACATTGCTTAATGTAAATGATGGGAATGTTTTGTTTTTTTTTTAATTGTGTTATCTGCATCATTGAAGACATTTTCACTTTGATCATGCGATTTAAACACACACCTTTTTTAACAAACTGATTTTATCTATGTTACTGTACGGGGCTCCAGAAATCTATTCCATGTTTCACAAGCTCAAATAAACAAATCATTAAAAAAGTCTACATCTATACGTTCTAAGTAAAATTTCATCTTTAATAATGATGCTGATATCAATTTTTTTAAAGAAGTAATATACCTAAAACACGAAAATGCAATTTTTATATCTTTAAATCTAATCACTTTAAACTAACTTGTAATGATAACAATCGATTTTGAAAAACAAACTCTTATCCATACATTTCACTGCTTCCGAAATTTTCCGTAAGTCGCATCCGTTTTTCTTCTGCAAAAGAAAACCCAAGCTCTAGTTAACGAAGCGAATATATCCTAACGAACTTAATTTGATGCAGAGCGAGATGATTTTGCTGGCAACTTTGGAAGATAGACAATAAAAATTGTTGAATTTGGCCTAGAACGAAGATATTCACATACTCATAATCAGACGAAGTTGCAGAATGGAAGGAAAAGGATATAGAAAAAAAAAAAAAAAAGAAAAAACATTGTCTTTTGCAAGAGCTTTCAAATTTCAAATAATAACAGGAGATAAGAGTTCCTCACCAAATTAAGAAGAACAATGAAGATTTGGAGTTAAATGAAATTCCTTTGCATTTGTATAGATTGGCTTGTTAAAAATAATGCTTGATGCCATAGGAGATATGAAAATATTTATGTAAAAATGATAACAAAAGGATAAACATGTTTTGTGGAAAACGAATTTTTGTTTGTTTATTCTATACATCATCGAGTTGATTTTAAAATTGAGGAAGAGCTAAGTTTAAATTACCTCTCGATTGTATCTGTGTTTCTTCAATTTATCTGGCGGTTTATTTACATTCCTCTTTCGTATAAGAAATGTGAATCCGATATATCTTTCCAAAATGTAATCAGTCAATTTCTAAATAAAATATTAAAAGATTTTTGTCGTAAAAGGAGCCTGAAACAATAATAAGAATCTAACACGACCTAATGATGAATCAAGTTCAAATTTAAGCTTTTATGGGAAATTGTTTACTTTAAAATGTAATTGTAAAATTGAGTTGAAATTTATCACAATGTAATAAATTATAATTCAGATTGATTGGTAATGCACTAAATTTATTTTATATTAAAATAATGGCATTTATAAAAATGTTAATATGTTTTTATTAAATTATGTGTTCTTTAAATAAAATAACAATAATTCGGCTTGAAATGTTAACAGTTGATATTTTAAATATTTAATGTTTATTAAAAAAAAAAAAAAAATATTTCAACTAGATTTTAATGATCAATAACTAGTTGTCCTACAATTAAATCCTTTCCATAAAAAAAGCACGGGTGAAGAAGGAGGAGGAGGGATCTAAAAACAGATTTTAAACGATTTTCGAAATTATCAATAATAATAAGGAACTATATTTTTATCGAAATTGAAGAAAAAAAAAAGTAATGAACCATTAAAGGCAAATGTGATTTATTTGTATGAATTATCTAATTTAAGTAATTCTTTTAAATAATACTCGATGATAAAAAAAATAAAAACCTTTGTATAGAAACTAGACTGGTAAAAAGAACATTTTCTTGAAACAAAGGGACGTTTTATAAAATTTACCATCGAATTACCATTTACTTACTTTTTTTTCTTTTTTTAATAAGGACAACTACAAATTTTAAAATATTCCTCAACTCACTTTATTACTGTTCTGTTTATTAATTTACTTATTTATTTTTTAATGTATCTTTCCCAATATGTTAAATTTATATGTATTGAGCTTAGTATTTCAAATCATTTTTTGAAGAAAATTAAAACAACTTTCTGACCAATGTGCAGTTTAATAACTTTTGTAAATTTCACATTTGTATTTACTTTAGTACATACAAACCATTCCGTAGGTATAGTTACAGTCGGTAACAAAAGTGTCCGAACACTAGCAAAAATTCCTACGTAAAAAAAGTGCACTTCATACGGTTTTGTTAAATAAATCCTTATCGAATCGTGCTCTTACACTGACTAAGAACAGGATTCGACAAGGATTTATTAAACAAAACCATATGAAGTGTACTTTTTTTCCATAGGAATTTTCGCTAGTGTTCGGACACTTTTGTTACCGACTGTACATGTATTTGTTAATTTGTCAACATTCTTCGTACAAAAATGAATACGCTTATAAAGCAGAATATAAATACAACAGAAATAAATACAATAAATTTAAACTTATTCTTCAGAAAAAATATACTGTTTTTATTTGCTAAAAAATGTAGTTTGAAAATTAAAAAACTAAGATATCGTCAACATTACGTTTCAATACCTCTCGGTATATTTTTTAAGGCTGATTTAATTATCAACACAAACCTTCGACTTTTTATACATTTCGTTTCTCATTTAAACGCTATCTATGGATTCTCAGATACGATATATTTTTTTTCACTATTCTACTTTTGTTCTACTTTTCGACGAAAAAAATAATAGTTAATGGACGAAAAAAGAAGGGAGGTCCAAAGGCTATATCCAATGGATAGTATGCGAAGGAAGTGATAGCTTGATTACCCCTGCTTCTCTGGCCTATTTTATAGCCTCAAGATTTTAAGTGCGCGACATATGTACGCCGAGTATTAAGAAAACCTCTCTGTTTTTATCAGGGTTGTTGTGAAATATAATTATTGTATGCCCAATATATGTATTTTCACGGACAATCAAAACATTCTACTTTCAATTCGAACTGTGAAAAGAAACAAATGAGGCATCTGCGCATGCCTACGAAACCGCTCGCACCTGCATCAATGTACTTTTTTATTTTCTTCAGTTGTCATGTAGACCTTTAAGTATTCGGAGTGTGTTTAGCAGCTCCGTAATACAATTTAATTTTATGTTCTTTTCTTTCTTAATTCTTTTATTAAATATATAAAGGCCACAAAATCATCTCGTTATTGAGTGAATCTAATTGAGTGAATCTCTTAATTAATTGAATCTAATTAATGTTTTCTTTATAGAAGAATTGATAAATGATTTAGCTTTCAAAACTGAAACAGGAACATATAGATCGGATGCTCATTAGAAGAATACAGGTAAGAAGATTTCCTTAATATTATAATTACCTGTAAAATTATTCTATATAAAATATATATAATTATAATAGATATGTGTAACATCTCCGCAAATAGAAAATAACATTCTGTGCTACTGAGGCAATTAAAAGAACAGATTATGAGCACAGAACAAAAAATGAAGTCACACTTTCTATATATATAAATTCATTTATATAAATATAAAAAAGTATAATATTCTATTTTAAGATAATGTGAATGGAATGTATTAAAATACAAAAATAATAAATGAATTGAAATAAATTTCGATTTAAAAAGGCATCCGATCTCGAATTAGAACTGAAACCAAAAGTTTTGGTTTGAAAAATATACGTTCTAGAAACAAAAAGAAAAAAGGGAAATAAAACTCAATTGAATTGTTATTAAGTATAATAAGAAAAGAAATATTATATAAATTACATATTATATAAATTACATATTATACAAAATATTTGCAGTGATTAAATAATAAAGTTAAAATGGCTTTTGCGAAAGATGTTTCAATAATCGACAAACTGAATTCCACAAATTATGATTTGTGGAAATTCAAAATTGAAATGATGCTATGTAAAGAAAATTTGTTTGAGTTAATAACAGATGAACCTCCAAATCCTGTCACTAATGAGTGGACAATAAAAGATCGAAAAGCTAAAGCGATCATTAATTTATCGATAGAAGACGACCAGATCGTACATATTAAAAATCTCGCGACTGCTAGGCAAACGTGGGATACTTTAAAAAGAATTCACGAGCGATCGAACTTATCCAGTAAATTATTTCTATTGAGAAAGTTATATTCTGCTAAACTAGCAGAGGGTGGAAATCTATCTCAACATCTAACGCACATATATCAGATCCGTGATAGATTGACCGCTATAGGCGAGGTGATAAATGATGAGCACATGTCAGCTCTTATGCTATGCTCACTTCCTCCAAGTTTCGATACATTGATAACGGCAATTGAATCTAGAGATCAGGAAGACTTGACCCCAGAATTCATCAGGGGAAAGTTACTTGATGAAGATCTAAAAAGATCAGAAAACAATCAAACAAATAATGAGAGCGCATATAAAATGCACATTAAAAATAAAACACCACCACGAAAGTTTTGCAATTATTGCAAAAAGAGTTCGCATAATAAAAGCGATTGTTGGCATTTAAAAAATAGAGAAAGCAACGAATATAAACACAAAGAGAATGACTATAAAAATCCTAATAACTATCAAAGCAATTTCTACAGTCGAAATAAATATAAAAACAAACAAAGATCAAACATGATGCAAGAAACGGAAAATAAAATGAAAAATCTGACTTTTGTGGTAGGAAGTTCAAACAGAAACTCGTTTATCGTAGATAGCGGGAGTTCAAGCCATGTGTGCAATAATATGGAAAGGTTCATATCATTTAAAAACAATGATAAAACACAAGTTATGTTAGCCAATGGTCAATCTGTAATCTCACAAGGTTGTGGAGATGTAAAAATAGAAGTGAGAAATTCTAAAAACGAAATCAAACACATCACACTTAAAGACACACTCTTCATTCCTGAAATTGCCACAAATTTAATTTCAATAAAAAAGGCAACTGAGAATGGTTGTCAAGCAATATTTAAAGAGAACACTCGTGAAATTAAATTTCAAAACGAAGAATATATTTTTGCAACAGTAGCTGACAATTTGTATGAAGTTAGAACAAATGAAAAAACAGAAGAAAAAATAAACATGACACAAACTTGCGATAATACAAATTGTGTTAAACTATGGCACAGTAGATCAGGACACAAAAACATTACACAAATAAAGGAACTCGTCAGTAAGGAAATGGCAACGGGAATTAAATTGAACAATTGTAAACACGATAATAACTGTGAAATATGTATTATGTCAAAATTAGAAAATGATTCATACCCCAAAGTAGCTACACACAAGACAAAACAAACATTAGAAACAATACATTCCGACCTCTGTGGCCCATTCCAGACACCTACGGTGGGTGGAAAAAGTTATTTTCTCACTTTCATCGACGACCACAGCCGCTACACTTATATATATCTGTTGAAAAATAAATATGAAGCCTTAGAAGCTTTCAAAAATTACCATGCACTCACTTCCAATATATTTGGAAGAAAAATTAAAAGTTTGCATTCTGACAATGGTGGTGAATATATGAATAAAGAATTTGAAAAATTTCTTCAGAGTGAGGGAATACAACACCAACTCATTGTGCCCCATTGTTCTCAACAGAACGGCGTAGCGGAAAGGAAAAACCGTACTTTGGTCGAAATGACCAGATGCATGTTAAATGAAAGTCAATTAAATAAAAATTTTTGGGGAGAAGCTTTAATGACGGCAAATTATTTACAAAACAGACTACCAACAAGTGCCCGTGAAAAGACACCATATGAGCTTTGGACTGGTATGAAACCAGACCTCTCAAAAATAAGAACATTTGGCTGCAAAGCTTATGTTTATGTGAACAAAACTGATAGAAAAAAGTTAGATGATAAGGCGAAACCAGGAATTTTCATGGGTTATGATTTAAAAAGTAAAGGATATAGGATTTATGTAAATAACAACATAAAAATCTGCAGAACGGTAAAATTTCTCGAAGAGCATGAAACTCACGAACATTCTCGAAACATTGATCAAAATGCAATTAATGAGGAATCTAAAATTCCTGTTATTTTAAACAATGAAAATGACGTAACAGAAGAACACAATGAAATTCAGAATACACAAACCCTAAGGAGATCAGATAGAATAAACAAAGGGGTACCACCTGATCGTTTCGTTTTTCTCTCAACTAATACAAGTTATATTGAACCGAAAACATTTGATGATATAGTAAACATGAAAAATCATATTGAAAAAGAAAAATGGTTAGAAGCAGCAGAAGAAGAAATAAAATCATTAAATAAAAATGAAACTTGGGATCTTGTTGATCCTCCACCTAATACACACATTGTTGGCTCTAAATGGGCTTTTAAAGCAAAATACAATGACTCTGGAAAAATTGAAAAATACAAAGCACGTCTCGTGGCAAGAGGTTTTAGTCAAAAGTATGGAACTGATTATGATGAGACTTTTGCCCCAGTGGCTTCTCATACAACAATCAGAACCTTCTTGATAAATGCATTGTACAAAAATTTGCAGTTAACTCACGTTGACGTGAAAACCGCTTTCCTACATGGAGAACTAGAAGAAGACATTTTTATGAGCCAGCCAGAAGGCTTCATAACACCAGGACAAGAGAATAAGGTGTGCAAATTACGAAAAGCCATATATGGCCTCAAACAAGCAGCCAGGTCTTGGAATACTAAAATCAATGATACACTGATCAAATTAAATTTCACTGCCTGTGAATCAGACAAGTGTTTATACAAAAGGTCAAAGGACAATAATACAGTTTACTTACTTATTTATGTCGACGACATATTATTGGCAGGAAACAAAAATGAAATACAAGAAGTAATAAAGGAACTTGAAAAAGAATTCGAAATCACAAATCTAGGTCAAGTAAATAAATACTTAGGAATACAAATAGAGAGAGGTGATAATGGGACATTAGCTATACATCAGAAAAATAAAATAAATGAACTGGTTAGGAAATTTAATTTGCAAGAATCCAAACCAATCAACACACCACTTGATCCAGGATACCAGAAAGATGATAAAATAGAAAATATTCTACCAAATAACACCAAATATCGGCAAGCTGTAGGAGCTTTGTTATATATAGCAACGTTAAGCAGACTGGATATCTCGGCAGCAGTTAATATACTTAGTCGTAGAAATGAACAACCTAGAGAAAAGGATTGGCAAGCCGCAAAAAGAGTAATTAAATACTTAAAAAGTACTAATGACTATAAAATAAAATATAATGTTGATCAAGAACCTATTTTAAAAGTTTTTGCTGACGCCGACTGGGCAAATGACACACTTGATAGAAAATCTACAAGTGGTAATGTTTACTTTGTTGGGAAAAACCCGATTAACTGGACATCCAAAAAACAGAACTGCATAGCACTGTCAACAGCTGAAGCTGAGTATATCTCGGCTGGAAATGCAGCAAAAGAAACTATATCAATATTAAAACTACTAAAAGATCTTGATATGGAACAGAAACAACCAATCGTTATTTATGAAGACAACCAAGCCTGCATTAAACTCGCTGAATCTGATAAGTACCAAAGTCGCACGAAGCACATAGATGTGAAATACCATCTAATTAAACAGTTGTGTGAACAAGGAATTATTAAATTGAAATATATCTCAAGCAAGGATATGACTGCCGATTTGCTTACTAAGGCACTTCCTAAAGCGGCATTCATTAAACACAGAGATAAACTGCAACTTATAAAAACTTAATATATATTGTGCAAGGTGGAGTGTTGTGAAATATAATTATTGTATGCCCAATATATGTATTTTCACGGACAATCAAAACATTCTACTTTCAATTCGAACTGTGAAAAGAAACAAATGAGGCATCTGCGCATGCCTACGAAACCGCTCGCACCTGCATCAATGTACTTTTTTATTTTCTTCAGTTGTCATGTAGACCTTTAAGTATTCGGAGTGTGTTTAGCAGCTCCGTAATACAATTTAATTTTATGTTCTTTTCTTTCTTAATTCTTTTATTAAATATATAAAGGCCACAAAATCATCTCGTTATTGAGTGAATCTAATTGAGTGAATCTCTTAATTAATTGAATCTAATTAATGTTTTCTTTATAGAAGAATTGATAAATGATTTAGCTTTCAAAACCGAAACAGGAACATATAGATCGGATGCTCATTAGAAGAATACAGGTAAGAAGATTTCCTTAATATTATAATTACCTGTAAAATTATTCTATATAAAATATATATAATTATAATAGATATGTGTAACATCTCCGCAAATAGAAAATAACATTCTGTGCTACTGAGGCAATTAAAAGAACAGGGTCCACTGGTCCATATTACACAACTGAGCATGGTTCATATTACACACATAAAAAGAGCAACGTTGTTTCCAATCACATTTCGCTATGCAAATTGACGCCCATGAAACAAATGTCTAGATTGTTCAGAAAATAAGTACATTTGCTACTACTAACGCGAAAATTATATCACAATTACCTAACAGCAGAAAGTAATACTTCCATTTTAACATATTTATTACATCAATGATCATATAAACCGAAACTCAATTTCATAATCGTCCAAATACAGGTACGCATGTACAAGTCGTTTCCTGCTTTGTATAACAATAATATTCACTAAAGGCAATGAGATGGTTTCACCATCTAGTGTTGAACATATAAATTTCCTCATGGTCCGTATTACACGATGGTCCATATTACACGGTTCTCCCCTATATATATTTTAAACAATGGAATTCATATAACTTTAAAAACAAGCGAAAAATAAATAAATAAATAAATAATAATAATAATAATAATAAAAACATATAAAATTATACAGACACGACATTATTTCATTATTTAAAACATGAAAATCTGACATTGACAGATTTTAATTTAGGGCCAGAGGCCTACTGCTAAACTTGTTAATATCGACAAATTCTTCCTTAGTTAATTCGTGACGATCTAAATTGCATGATAAAGTTTTCATTAAATCAAACCAATGTGTTTCAGCTGCAGATACTGTAACAAAAAACGTTGGAAGTCCAAACTGTCTTATAACCGCAAAACAACGTTTTTTCTCTTTTTCTCAATGAGGGGGAGGTGTGCCTTGGGGGGGACTCATGTCAAAGGTGTGCCTTGGGGGGGGACTAATGTCAAAGTTGTACCTTGGGGGGGACTCATGTCAAAGTTATGCCTTGGGGGGGACTTCATTCAATAAATCCCCATTCAATAAACCGACTGAAATAGGCCCTTAGCACTATTAAGAGTGATGTATAAAAATTCGACAACGCTGGGCCTTGGGGGGACTCATGTCAAAGTTGTACATTGGGGGAGACTCATGTCAAAGTTGTGCCTTGGGGGGGACTTCATTCAATAAATCCCCATTCAATAAACCGACTGAAATAGGCCCTTAGCACTATTAAGAGTGACGTATAAAAATTCGGCAACGCTGGGCCTTGGGGGGACTCATGTCAAAGTTGTACCTTGGGGGGGGACTCATGTCAAAGTTGGGCCTGGGGGGGGGACTCATGTCAAAGTTGTGCCTTGGGGATACTTCATTCAATAAATCAACATTCAATAAACCGACTGAAATAGGCCCTTAGCACTATTAAGAGTGACTTTTAAAAATTTGACAACGCTGGGCCTTGGGGAGACTCATGTCAAAGTTGTACCTTGGGGGGGGGGACTCATGTCAAAGTTGGGCCTGAGGGGGGACTCATGTCAAAGTTGGGCCTTGGGGGGACTTCATTCAATAAATCCCCATTCAATAAACCGACTGAAATAGGCCCTTAGCACTATTAAGAGTGACGTATAAAAATTCGACAACGCTGTACCGACTGAAATAGGCCTCTAGCACTAATAAAAATTCTCAGAATATATTTAACATGGCCTATTTGAAAGTGCATTTTACGAATTTTTCCTTTATTCTGCTGCCTGTTATTGAGTCGAAAATTTCAAAAATATTTACCCTTTTTGTTTTCTCACAATTCATATTTACTGTTAAGCTATGTTTATTAAAATACTTAGAAAAAGTTGAGTAATAACTTTTTCTTTTTTTTTTTTTTCGATTGTAGCTAATTTAATATTAAAGCTGTTTTTACAAAAAGGACCATAGAACGCTTTGTTTGCAGTACTTGTGCCTACTTTGTTCGCCTGACAAAGGGTTGTGTTTTCTTTCGATCCGAAACAATTGTTGAGAGTTCTTGCATTTTATGGTATTTATTCGAAGTTTTGTACTTATTAAAAACTGTTTTTATTAAGTAAATTCTCTTATACACCAAGAAAAAATTCTGTAACTGACATCTAGAATTTAAATTGTGGCTCTAGAACAAATAGTTCCATGTCATCCTTATAAATTCTAGTCCCCTTGGGAAGCGAGTTCTAGAAGCCCCTATTAGAATTCTAGAGCTTTTGCCTATATTATCGAGGACAAAGTTATTTAAAAATCTCTGCAAATAAATGAGACTACAAGAGACGAGCTTCAGCAACTATTATCTAGGTTTATGACCCAGTTCTAGAAAATCAAGCGAGAATTTCTCGCAATACAAAAGATTCAGAATATTCCGAATATACAGATTATTGTTTCCCCATCTAGAAATGTGTAGACTAGAAATTCTCGATGATTTTGTCTATTCAGTTTATTGACGTACCTTATGCGCATAGCTCGGAAATGTATATTTCTAGTTAAGGGATTTAGAAAATGACCTCTTATTCCTTCTAGATGAAGGCGGCATATTTTTTTTCCTCGGTGTAGAATACCCAAACAAGAAACAAAGAAATTTCATTTGAGAATATTAATATAGCATGTGCCGTTTAGATGCAAAATCGGCCATCTCCAAAAAATAAAATTTTGAGAAAAACCTGATTTTCGCCACACTTAGCAAAAATAAGATAGGAACCGAAACTCTTTAGTTTTGTCATCGTTAGGGCAGTATATTTAGAAAATCGAAATAAGGTGGCAAGGGCACATGATGAGAAGGTGTTATTCAAATTTTTATTTTGGATTTGGTCACCTTTGCAACTTATTTTGGAGCTGGCCGGTTTTGCAACGAAACAGAATATAATTTTAGCTAAATTTAATGTAAATATTGGATTTTTATGGTTGCAAATACACAAAATGCTTTGTTCAATTAAATTTTATTTATAAATAACTTATTTCTGTTATCTAATAAAAAACATAAATGACTGATAAAAATGAAACAAATCTGATATAAAATAACTATTATCCACAGCGAAAAATAAGTCTAGAAAAATTTAAAAATGTATCACCGGTCCTAAATTTATTAATCGCGAGGTATTCTTTAATACAGTGGAAAATCATTCAAATTGTAAACAAATAACTTACGTAAAAACTGCGCTATAACCTGCTGAATCATCATAGGTATGTTATTAAATTAATAACATTTGATTAATTAATCATAATATGCTAACTAAGATGCTATTATATTATCAATTATTATTATGTTATTTCAAAGTAATTGTACAGTACATAACCTTTGAACTTTGGCTTTGTTCCCTTTTCCCGTCGTAGGGTCACCTTTCCTCTTCCTTGATTAATTAGAAGATACTTCTTCTACAAACTTCTCCATTATCAAAAAAAAAAAAAACTGCAAAATTCAATTAGAAAGATTTTGTGCACCAAGGGAGAACAGTCACAGGTGAGAGAAAACACGATAACCCTATAGTGACCAAAATTGTGAAAACTTTCTGGAAAAAGTCTTTTTTTTTTTTTTTTTTTTTTAAGTCTGATGACTCGTAACGCTATTTTTATTTCACTGATATACTATATATATATTTTATCAATAGAAAGATAATTTAATTAAAAATATAATCCTACAACGTTCTAAAAGGTTTTTTTTTTTTTTTTTTTACTACAATAGTTATAAAGAAGAAAAATGAAACATATATTCTCACCATCTCAGTTAATGTTAATACTGAGTTGGGTAACCTTTAATTACAGCATTGCAACGCCTTGTAATGTAGTGAACCAAGTTTTTCACTTCTGAACTGTTATAAATGTGAAACCAGGTTTCAATTATTACTTCTCTCAATTGAGTTTTATTGTTGGGTTGCATCTGACAAATAAATATTTTTAGTGGGCTCCATACATTATCGATTAAGTTAAGATCAGCGTTGTTCCTGGGCTATTCTAGCAAAGAAATACGTATTACTATCTTCAAATCATTTTTTGCAGGCAGAAGCAGTATGGTAAGTTATATGAATCTTGTTGAAATATAAATGTTTCATTATCTTGGAAAAGATTACGTACGTAAAGCTCCAATTTGAGCTCGAGTAAGGCATTTATAAGCATTTATAGTCACATTAAGGCCATCATTCTATGCTGAGTTATAAGCGTATTTGTTTATATCTGTAAACAAATATTGTATCTGTTGTAAAATGAAAACTTCAAGCATCATTTTCACAAAATAATTTTTTATATAGTTGCGTCAAGGTTAAAATGTTCCATGTATCTTATTTTTTATTCAATCTTCATGAAACAGCATTCAAGACGTTTTAATATACCTTAGCATAACACTTAATTAAAATTTCCCACTAATTGTTTTTTAAAACTTTAAAATTTTGAAATTTAAAAAAAAAATCGTTTAATTATGATTGTAAATAAAAAATGTCATTTAATTTTTCTTAAAAATCATCTAAAGTTACCTGTAAAAAAAAAAAAAAAAAATTAGAAGTTTAACTCAAAAATTTACATGCCAAGGGGCATTTTAAAATTTAACAATTAATTAATAATTTTAATTAACATCTTAATCACAATGCGACTATTTCTTTTGTATGGTATTTCTCATCTGCGATTATTTTCTCATCATCTATATGAAATTGTAATTTTTTTTTTTGCAATTGGAGATTTATCTTTTTTTTTTCGTAAGTTCACACAAATTCTCTCCACACCTTTTGCTCTCATATAGCCCCAGAAAGTGTAATATGTTAGATAACTGATTATAAACAAATTTTAAATATCGATGCTCTCTCTCTCTCTCTATTTTTCTCGCTTTATATATATAATAAAATTATAAAAATTCCTCAGCGGTATCGTATTAAATTACTAAAATATATTTACTAGCAATTACAAAAGCAAATAAATTTAATAAAGATCATCTAAAAGAAAAAAAAAAAAAATCAAATTCGATCTTAAAAAAATTCCCGTATTTAATTATGACACATACCCTCAGTACCAATAACTCTTCTTCGTGCTCGAATTTCAGACATTCTTTTTTCAAAGAAAAAAAGAAAATTAATACGGAGCTTCATTAAAAGAAAATTTTTACTCCTCAATGTTTCCCCTCCAACAGCTTTTATCTCCCTTTCCCCCGGCCCTTAAGGTCCTATTCACTTCTGTATAATTGCTTTCATGGAAAACGAAGGACTTTAATTGCTGCGTTTCACCACTTGTTTATAGAGGACTGACAAAACTGGTGTCCCGAAAAAGTCCTTTACCTTTTAATTCTCCGTTATCTTTGGTATTTCTTTTCAGAGGTTTGGCGTCGTTCAGATTATTTATTTTCTTTTTAAATGAATTTTTATTTGTTTTACTTTTTTTTTTTCCCCTGCCCTCTTTTTTTTCCCCCCTCATCTGTTCGAGTATTACGTATATGAGTTTCAGGAAATAAAAATAATTTTTCGGGATTTGTTTGGGATAATATTTGTTGAAGAAGAGTTTAAATATCGGGTATTTTACTCTTTGACAAAATGAGAGGAGGGAAATGAGAAACGATGTTTTATATTTTTAAAGGTATTATTATTAGCTTAAAAGAAAGAGTTTAACATTGAAGTATATTTATTATATTTTATATGCGAATTATAATTTTTAAAACATAGAATACATATAACTATTCAGTATATATAACTATATATAAGTATTCACTTCAATTACTAATACTTAAATTACGTAAAGTATTTATGTAATTTCCGTTTTAATGGTAAAAGCGTAAAGTGTATGATTAATTCCCATATTAGTACCTTACAGTGGAATCTCGGAAATCCGAAAAGCACGGAACCATAAAATTTTTGGTTATTCGAAATTCCATAGAAGTTTTCGGATTACCGGGTAGCAGACATATTTAGCAAAGAGTAATATGGAAAAGGAAACATTATGACGTTAAATTATTAGTGATATCTTGAAGAAAATTGTAGTCGAATGTTGGTCCATTTGTTTTCGAAAGAGTTGATGATGATTATGAATCTATATATGGCAATTAAGTACAGGTTTGTCCAAACACTAACGAACGAGACTTTACCGATTTAAAAAAAAAATAGTTACAGTAGTTAATGAAGAATATATTGTTGGCAAAGACGATTCTGAAGAGACAAAAAATTTAAGTGTTCCGAATACTTAAACTACAAAATTTTTAGATAAAGTATTTCGGTCTTATATTTAAGCACAAGATGATGCCATCATTTTGAATAATCTCTTGTTTAAAAGATAATTATAACAAGGCTGCTTTCGAACTATTCAGAAAAGAACAGCAAAGAAAAAAAAAATATTGCTGATTTGATTCAATAATCAGAATATTTTGTAAGCAATTTTTCCTAAATTTTTATTTCCTTGCAATTTTAATTTTTTATATTTATATCATGTACTTTGATATATTTTGCATTAAAATTTCAATCTGGTGAGGAATTACATATGTTTCAAGTTTTCGTTGTTCAGAATTATATATTTTATCACGTAGGGATAGTTTCCATATTTCTTAAATAATATTTTCATTATAAAATATAAAGAGCATTTTGTTAATATTAATGTCTTTTTGTCAAACTCATTTTTAGGAAACGGGATAAAGTGGTAAACACAAATACACATCATTCTTTTTCAAAGCAAAATTCCGTTAAGAGGAACGCCTAAAGGCGGGGTCCGTTTTTCTAAATAAACGTACATTTACGTGACCCGCAAGAACTGCGTTAAAAACGAAAAAATATTTTTCTTTACTCGCAAAAATAAATTCGATATTAGCTATGTTACCATAAAGATGAAAAAATCCTTTTATTTTTCTCATTTCTTTTGTAATATTCTTTCCTTCTTTCTTTTTTCCTTTCTTTTCTTTCTTTCTTTCTTTTTTTTTTTCTTTTTTTTTTTTTTTTTTTTTTCTTTTCCAAACACGACTTTTAAAGCAAATCGTCAGTGTTTGTAATTCGTTTTCAAATTTAAATTTAAATTTCATGTTAATGTGCCTTGAAAGTTTATAAGAGTGTTATGGTACGAAAATTTAAACATAGGGATAACTTGCCAAATTTCATAGACATTAATTAATATATATTTTTTTAATTATCATAAAATATTAAAAAGAAACAACATTTCTGAAACATATGTCACTGAAAACGCAAAATTATACACAGCATTTCACTTCAGTATTCAAATTTTATGCTAACAGTTATTCTTTAAAATCGTTAATAATTTTTAATAAAATTGTTAATTTTTAAACACTTTACTGTAACAAAACTAAAACCATCATCGTAAGAGGAAATTATTGCTATCATTTTGTATGGCAGCGGAGGTAGAATATTAATAATAAACAATTAATAAACAGCTAATAATAAACAGCTGCATTTTAAGCTAAATTAAGTTCATGAAGATCGTAACCTATATAAGAGCTGCATTTACGAATATCTCAAGGTATGTGGCAGTAATTTTGAATATATTATCATAATAACACTTAACAATATCTGCTATGCAATAATGTATCTTGATATTTCAAATAATGTTTTTAATATGTGGTCAAGTGTGATGCAATTCTCTTCTAGAGAATTCTTTATAAAAATCTTAATTATAATCAGTCTCTTTAACCATTTTTACATATTCAAAGTAACTTTAAAAATGACTTTTCAGCTTTAGAAATCATACATCTAAATTTTAAAATACAAAAACATCATTAAAAAATCTGGTGTGAAACAACAGCACGACTTCCATTACCCACTGATACACGTATTATATGCACTTTTAGAAGACAATGTGATCAGAAGAGATAAAATTGACCTACGAAAGTAGACACCTAAAAATTTTCCGGTGAGAGAAATCGGATACAGGTGTAAAGACATATAAAACAGAACTTATTCGAGTTAAAAAATAAGAAAAAAAAAATCTGGAGTGACTCCACTCGACTTTCCGAACATTGAGTAATTAACAGTTTTGTAGATAAAGTAAAGAAAGAGAAGTTGTTAAAGAAACAGAAGATAGAAAACCATAATAGAGTGTTTGAGTATTTTTCTCCATATATTACACGATGTTTTATTTAACGCTACAGAACTTTGAGCCCATAGATCATAATGATAAAGAATTTTTCGTTGTGTCCCTGTAAAAACCTATAAATGCTAGATTCACCAAAATGCTTATAGTTAGTGCAACAGTGATTTATAATATTCATATAAATTTTCAGCTCAATTGAATAAAGCGTTTAGATGCTATCGCACTTTTAAAAATTTGGTCCTTTAGGCCATAATGATAAAGAATTTTTCTTTGTGTCCCTGTAAAAACACTGTAAGTGCTAGATTCACCAAAATCTATACAGTTGGTGCAACTGTGACCTATAATATTTGTACAAATTGTTTGCTCAGATTAATAGGGCGTTTAGACGCTATCACACTTTTAAAAATTTGACCCCATAGGCCATAATGATAAAGAATTTTTCTTTGTGTCCCTGTAAAAAAACTGTAAGTGCTAGATTCTCCAAAATCCATACAGATTGAGTATCTGTGACCTATAATATGTGTATAAATTTTTTGCTCAATTGAATAAGGCGTTTAGATGCTATCGCACTTTTAAGATTTTCGTCCCATAGGCCATATTGATAAAGAATGTTTCTTTGTGTCCCTGAAAAAAAACTATAAGCGCTAGATTCACCAAAATCTATAGGGTTCGTACTATGGTGACTTACAATATACGTACCAACTTTCAGCGTATTCGAACAAAGCGTTTAGACGCTAGCGTGTTCACTCACAGACATACACACATACATACACACATACATACATACACACATACATACATACATACACACATACATACATACATCATCGCAAAAATAGTGAAAACGAACTCATTGGACCTCGAAACGTATAGAAACATCAAAATCTCCAATTCGGATTTTTGACATGATTACAATACTTTCCTCACTATAGTGTTCGGAAAGTAAAAATCGGTAGAGTCATTTTTGAAACATGATTTTCCGAGATCTAAAACTGACCTACCTAATCAGCATGATTGTTCATTTTCTTGTAATAACCACGTAATACATGAGAAGGGGTATGTAAAATGGGTTTATCTAACTCAATTTTCAAGAAAATCGTAAGAGCAGTTTTTGAGATACCGATTTTTATCAAAGCTTGGCATACTCAAATGTTGACTGGAAAATAACAATTACATACAAAAGGATATCTAAAAGGAGTTAATAGGATGTATTTGAAAAAAATCCGAACAACAGTTTTTGAAGGAACGCCCTTACGAGACTTGAAATTGAGCGACTTATACAGGACGCCTATAAATTTTCCTGAACTAACCAACTTTTTCATATGAAAAAACATGCGATACAATGTTTAACTAGCAACTTTGAAGAAAATCGTTTGAGCCGTTTTTGAGATACGGACTTACGGTTTCGGATGTCCCATTTCAGGTTCTCTAATTTTTACCGAAATGGGGAAAATTCATTTGTACCCCAGACCTGTTTCATTTCTGAAATTTCGTAAATCTGTATTTATTAGTTTAGGAGATGTAATAGTAATAAAGTTCTCCACTTACACGTACACACACGTACACATACGTACACACACACAGACCAATTGACAAAAACTACTTTTTTGGACTCAGGAGACCTTAAAACATGGAAATCAGGGGAAATATCAATAACGAATTTTGGGGCGGAATACAATACTTCCATTACCAACAGTAGTCGGGTAATAGAAGTAAAAAGGAATAATTATACAAATTTATTACAATAAAGGATATTATTATAAAAGTCCCAAAAATTCTGTCTATTACTAACCCTAGCATTTATCAGGAGTGACACAAATTACATCTATAAAGTTTTTCA
The DNA here is from genome assembly GCA_963930645.1 of Salticus scenicus. NCBI lineage: Eukaryota > Metazoa > Arthropoda > Arachnida > Araneae > Salticidae > Salticus > Salticus scenicus. The sequence goes on along the minus strand of OZ005653.1, from coordinate 165,082,359 downwards.
GCTGATGAAGTTTTTGTTTTCAGGTCGAAGGGAATGTAATATTCATTCTTATTATAATTTTCATAGTGTCATTTTGCAAAAAGTTCTCTTTTACGTTTGTAAATTTCCCTACTTTACTTTACCAATTTTTATTAGTTATTATTAATAACATTTATGTTTTTAAATTAATGTTAAACCGGAGTTATTCGTCTATGCAACTGACTTAATTTCTTAAATAAATTTTATAATATAACAAATCAAAGTATTCAAAAAAGTTTTGTTATTTAAACAATTTATTAAATGAATAGTAATAAATTCCAATTATTTTGGTGTTTATATAATAGATTCATGAAAATCATTACAAAGAATTTGAAATATTTCTTTAAAAAAATACTTCTTCATTTAAGACTTTTTTACCTTATCTAACGAACCATATATTGTCAAATGAACTGATTTTTCTATAGTCTAATAAAGACTTTAAAACTGAATTTGAAAAGTAAATATTATTCTTACAAAACTTCTTCCCATACGTTTAGAAAAATCAGTATGATTGATGAAATAATATGTAACCGTATCCGAATTTGCAAGGCTAAACTAGTGATTTTATAAAAGCAAATTGACGGTAAAAATAGAATATTTTATTTTATTCCAATTGTTTTGAATAAAAAAGCAGATCGTTATCTTTATGTTAAATTGAAAGCATAAAAAAATCTTAAGGTCTCTATCAAAAATGATCACTTTAAGGTAAAAGCCATTGAAACGAAAAATGAAGCTGATTTGTATTTTTCTTTTTTTTTTTAAGTAATAATCAGTCAAAAATGCCAATGGTGATGTATATTATCTTACATATATATATATATATATTTTTTTTTTTTTTTCTTTTTTTTAACCGCACATTAAGTTTTATTGCATTTTTTTTATAAATGAAATAAATGCGATGAAATTTAATATCGATGTCCTCGATTAAAAAAAATCTTTACAATACGATTACTAACATTTTAAAAGATTTCCCCTTCAGCTCTAATTCTGTTCCTTTTACCTGAATATAATTGCTTTTTAGGGAGAACGAAAAGCTTTAATTGCACAGCCTCAAAGCTTGTTTACATAGAAGCTGTTAAAATTGTTTTCGAGGGAGATTTTATTCTCTTTTTTGGGTTTATTGTTCTCTCTCTCTCTCTATTTTTTTTTTTTTTTTTTTTTTTTTTTTTTTCTTATTTTTAATGAGAAGTGTTGTTCCGAATTTCTCTTTGAAGGCATTATTCCTAATGGTTTGCAGAAGGTTTATTTTCTAGTACTTTGTAAGAATTACTAATACTTTGTTAGAAAAATTTTCATTATTGGTTTTGATTTGTAAATTTCAGAATTTCTCGGCATGCTTTAAGAAATAATTACAAATGCTGCTAATAGGGACTTTATTCATTTCGAAATACAATTTTCAGTGAGCTTCATTAATGTAAATTATTCAAACAAACCACCGAAGCGAACAGTCTGTATCATTTGAAGCCTATTTCTATAAAATTTTATTGCCTATTTTCTTATTGCATCATTTTTTTTAGAACATGCCTTATTTATTAAGATTTATAATGCCTTTATTCTTTATACTGCACTTCTTTTTAATTGTTATACATACACACACACATATATAGGGGGATGTCTCCAGTTGTGGGCATTCGTTTGTTATGGACACCCCACCATATCTTTTAACAAAAAGCAAATATGGTGGATATAAGTACTGTCAAACTTATGTTGTGACAGTGCGCAGTTTTTGCGCTAACACCGAAATGAATAGACGTGTTTGCTTAGTAACTGCACGCATCGAAATAATTTTTTGAAAAAAAGCAACGCAAAAGTAATTTCTGGATGTTTGCAGTGTGCGATAAATCGAAGTGAATTAATTCAAAAGTGTAATTGTAATATATATTCATGCAGTATATTCAATATATTTTGTGATGCAATATCGAATTAAGCCAAAATGTGGACCGAAAATTGTTTTTTTTCCTGTCATTATAAAAATGATTGTCATTCCCGGTTGTGGGCACCTTCATGCAACAGGTTGTGGGCACCACGTTTCTTTTGTTTAAAGCGTGTGTTTGACTTACAAATTGTCAAATAGGGTCGTTTATGTCAACATAACATATTCTGTAGGTGTTTTATTTATTTATATTCATTTTTATCTATGTCAACCCCGGAAAAATCAACCGATCCAAAAAGAATGGATTTTAATGCGCTGGTCGCATTTAAGATTGCTTAGTAGATAAGAAATCCATAAAATCAACTGCCCGAGAATATGGACTTCCTTGCAGCATCTGTGTACCTCCAAAAGAAGCCTAGAAAAATAAGGCAACTCCACCTATCAAAGTGCCGGTCAAACGCGCTAAAAATAGGAACATCCACAATCAGATGATGATGTCGACTTTTGCATCATTTGTTTGGAGCACCTGCTACCATGCCGAACAAGAGCAAATACAATCAAATGCAACGAGTATGATCGTCTGGTGCATTTGAAATGTGCCAATATACGTGAAAATTATTTTATTTACAAGCATTGCACTTCTGATTTGAAGGAGGAAGAAGATGAAGAGTAAGATTAGAAAAATGCCGTTTTCTGTTGTTATTTTGGCCGCTGAATCCTTACAAAATAAATAAATTTTATAATTTTCTGTATTTATAGTAATTTTCATATTAAGTTTTCATTTTTAGCAGATTTTTCAGGTGTGCCCACAACCGGACAACATTTTGTTTTTTTTTTGTTTTGTTTTTTTGCTAAAAATTATCACTGCACAAAATTGGTGAAAACATTTTTTTTTTTTTTTTTTGATGAAATTGATACAGTTACTTTATCAAGCGTTAGCTAAGGGTTCTAACTTTCTATCTGTAATCATATGTTTGCATAATATTTACTTTATCAAAATTATAAGCCAAAATCGAAACTGTGCCCACAACCGAAGACATACCCTTATATATATTCGAATATATATATATACGAAGACACACACATATATATATGTATATTCGAATACATATATACGAATACACACATATACATATATATATATATATATATATATATATATATATATATATCATCATCTTCATCTTCATCATCATCAATTTCAGCCTTTACAGGATCCACTACAGGATGAAGGCCTCTCCTTAAGTGATTCCTAACTGCCCTGTTTTCTGCATTTCTTCCCCATTCTACTCGTCCAAACTTTTCAATTTCATCGCTCCAACGACACAGTGGTCTCTTCTTCGGCCTTTTCTCATCCCTTGGTATCCAAAATAGAATTTTGGTTGTTCATCTATCATCATCATTTCTTTTCGCAAGGTGCCCAGCCCATCTTCATTTTAACTCCTTGACTCTAGAAATAACATCCCTTACAGCACATCTAATCCACAAGACATCCTATAGATGAAAGTACATCCAATGGTCATCCTCAGGAGGTACTATGGATAAGTGTGCTGTGAGAGATCCGTAACTTTGGTTTGTTTCCTAATGCAAATGTTTCGCTTTCTGTCTCTTCGAGTGAATCCTAACATTCATTTCCCTTCCGTGGAGGATCAAAATTGTGATGCCATGTCTCCGGACCACCTCTAGGGGTGTGTCCCAGACCGTCGCCAATTGCCCATCTGCGCAGCACTAGTGCGACGTAAAACCCATCCCTCCATCCATCCTAACATTCATTTCTCCATGGTTCTCTGGGTTCCATGAAGTTTTTGTATAGTTTCACATGTTAATGTCCAAGTTTCTAAAGATTAGGTTGAAACAGGTAAAATGCACTGATCAAAAACTTTTTTTTTTTTTTTTTCAAAAAAATTGGGGAATCGCTTTTGAATATAGCGCTATTTCTTCCGAATGTTCTCAATGCAAGTTTAACTCCGTTGTTAATTTCTTCCATGATGTTCCCGTTCTTCGTAAGGATTTGTCCGAGATAAGTATAACTGCATACCGTTTCTATCAATTCACCTATAACAACAGTGATCTTCAGTAGAGAAACAAAAGAATTTGACATAAATTTTGTCTTGTTGAGGTTCATTTTCAATCCAACGAGCTTGCTTTCTTTGTTTAAATTCCTAAAACATTTCTTGCAAATCCTCAATTTTGAATAATATTCTGATATATATATATGTTCACGCATATAAATGCATAAATGCATGAATATATAATGTTTATAAATACATTTGTAAGCAAGAATATTCACGAATATGTATATAGTATATATATTCATACTTATCTAAAACTAATTTTTATCCTATTTCATATCATTTCTTATTGTAATTCTGTAGCTGAAACTTGTGGTTCAAAATTCAGCTATTATGTTATCACAAAAGAAGATGCCCGGTATTTTTATGCATTTATTCTTTTCATTATTATTACTGTTGTTGTTTAAAACATCATTCATGTCATATTCATTAAATTTTGTAAGAATGATTACTTTGAGGATTGATTAAGTCATTTAAGCAGTGCTACGAATTTCAACCACTTGTATTTAAAAAGAGAGAGATAGAGAGAGAGAGTAGAAGTATCTTGGTTTATAATGCATATTCGTATACACGAGGCCATTCCCAACTTTTAAAATTATTTTAACCAAGATAAAACAGCGCTTGGAAACTTTTCTCAAACTAATTTTTTTTTTCTAAAACGATATTTAAATAATAATACACACATACCTGAAGTAAATATATATATATATATATATATATATATATATATATATATATATATATATATATCAAATTTGTTTACAGATCTATCTTCACCCGTGAAAACAGGTGGTCAACATACATCTAAATATATACAGACAGAAAAAAAAAGTGATAACTTGGATCAGGTGATAACCATAAATAAAATGCATGTGTATCTGCATCTGCATCTGCATCTGCATATTTTTTATTTCATCAAGGTTTTATTTAGATAAACTCGTTTCGTTTCTCGTCAAAACTTAATGGGTAATATTCTACTGATTTTTACTAAAGAAATTTATTTCAAATTTTGTATATGTATGTATAATATGTATATTAAATCGATTTCAAATTTTGTAGCTCCGATAATACTGCATTTATTTTCAGTCAAGAGCTTGATGATATGGTGTTATTAAATCAATAATCTTGGATTACCTATTGGTTTATGAAGTCATAGATTAGTCACTATTTCTAAAAAAAAAAAAAAAAAAAAAAAGTAAGATAATTAAAAATACAAATTTTCAAAAAATAAATAAATAATTAAATAAAATAAGATAATTAAAAGTACAAATTTTCAAAATAAAACAAAGTTTAATTTTACAGAAAAAAAAAAAGGTTTAGTGTTTTAAAGAACATTTTTAGAAATTCTCCTAAAAATAAAATTTACAAATAAAAACATTGAAAACTAATTGTTTGATTTCTAAGTGAATTTTATTCGCTCAGTTTTCCGAAAATTACTTCAAAAAACAAATTAACTTTTATAAGAAATTTTAAAATAAGGTCATTTTTTTATTTTATTTGTGCATTTGTTACTCGTTTTTCAACAGTATTATCAAAAAAGAATATTTTGATAATGTAACCGAACTTGCATGAAGTCTGTTGACATAATATGAATTAATATTTTTAAATTACTCTAAAATTTTCTTGTTGAACAGATTTACATAATTGCATTCTGTAGGGGTTAAGGCCGATTGACTGCAAGAAGGCCTTAGTCGTAGGTTATGTGCCCTTCGTGGGAATTTTTCTAAAAGGTCATATCTTCTATTCATGTGAGAATCGAAGAAAATCACGGAAAATTCCGAAAGGCTAAGCCAACGAGCGGGACCTGCATTGGATCCCGTCACTTTCCATCGACACAACCTCGAGAATAGAACCTCTCGGTTACTGGTGGAGCCTGATCATTGATGAAACATCTTGTTTAGTTCATGCACACATATCTTCCTCAAACATTTTTAATTTACTACTGCGTCTAATTTTAATTTACTACTGCGTCTAATTTTAATTTACTACTGAATCTAAGACCGATTGATTGCATGGGCCTTAGTCCTAGGTGATGTGCCTTTCGTGGGGATTTTTCTAAAATGTCATAGCTTGTATTCATGTGAGCATCGAAGAAAATCACGGAAAACTCCGAAAGACTAAGCCAACGAGCGGGACCTGCGTTAGAACCCGTCACTTACCATCGACACAACCTCGAGAGCAGACCCTGTCGGTTACTGGTGGGACCTGATCATTGATGAAACGTCTTGTATAGTTCATGCACACATATCTACCTCAAACATTTTTAATTTACTACTGCATCTAATTCCTCCAAGTTTTTATTGTTGTTACGTTATATAATGTTATTGTTATTATTATTTTTTTTTCTTTCTTCATTTTACCTAATGCTGCCTTTACAGCAGTTCGTTTCTAGACTACTAGCTTAGGATGGTTTAAAAATATCAACGTTAACATGAATGATTTGAAAGATATGTTTGTGGTCGTAACTAATGCTTACTTCTATCGAAAATTATAAAATAATTCCGAAGATTAATTTAAGAAAAAATAGAAATAAAAAAGTACAAAAGGTAAATTTTAAAATGTTGTCTCTGAAACGAGCTCCATAAAGGCATAAGTCCTGCAAAATGTAGCACTAGGAATAGAAAATTTAAGTTTAAAAATAAAATATTAAATAATCCATAGAAAATCCTTAATATGTCAGAGACCGTAAGAAAATTGCTGCATGAGTTTAAAAGATGAGTCCGAAAATCACAAAGAGATGTATATCACAGACTGACTCTGTCACGCTTAAAAAGGCTTAAGAGATTCCTTGGACTCTGTCTGTGTGTGAACGCAAGTTTCCACCTAATTTTCATACTTTAGTTAATTTAAAAAAACCTAATTGTCCGATCGATAAGCTGTTTAATCCAATGGATTTAGAAAAATCGCCCCTTTTATTTGGTACCTTATTTGTAACGAATTTTTGATTAGATTTTTTTAAATTAATTAAAATACGAAAATAGACATAGCTTTAAAATACACATTTAAATTTTTAATTGTTGCGATTTTTTTTTTTTTTTTTTTTTCATCATAAAAGGAAATATGCTTTCGTGTGGGAAAAAAAAAATATATATATATATATATATGTATATACATATATATATAATATTAAATTTGCATCTATATGATGTCTTGATTATCTAAAAGATGACGTCTAAAAAATAATAATAATATTTTTTTAATTTTAAAGGTAACGAAGAGATAAATAAAGTGCAAAAATTCCGCTCGGGCTTGCTAGCAAATGAATTATTTGAAGTGAGAAATAAATAAAATGAAATGATCATTTTTTAATGGGCGCCTTAGTCGCCCTACAACTAACTAGTGAAAAAAGAGTTTAAGAAACAGAGAAAAGCTGACATTTAAAAAATTCAGTTTTTACAAGACTTTATAATTTTCCTAAGAAATTTAAAATTACATAAAAAATAAAAATAAATATTTAAAAATGTCAAGGACAGAAAAGTGATAAGCACATAAAACTACATTATTTTTTATTTTATTTTATTTTATTTCATTTTTTTTTTTTTATCGACAGCAATTTGAATCTTGATAATATTTATCCGGATGAAACTTTTCAGGGATTACCCTTAAATTCGGGGTTCTTGAACATTTTACTGTCGCTTAATTTCGTGTTAAATTATTTTCTCATTTTAAGCGTTTATTTGCCTTAATGCATTGAAAACTCCCAAGATATCGTTTAATATAGATTAAATAAATACTTTTAATAATGATATGCCTATAGATTTAATATTAATAATGATATACTTTTAATAATGATATGATCATATGATATGCCATTAATAAGTTTCCTTCGTTATTCATCTTGCATGCAAATAGCCGTTTTCATATTTTTTGCATTAGGTAATTTCACGCTTTTATCTAGTATCCTGTCTTTCTTCTTCTTCTTCTTCTTCTTTTTTTACTTTCCGAACACTATAGTGAGGAAAGTATTGTAATCATGTCAAAAATCCGAATTCGAGATTTTGATGTTTCTATACGTTTCGAAGTCCAACGAGCCCGTTTTCACTATTTTTACGATGATATATGTATGTGTGTGTGTATGTATGTGTGTATGTATGTGTGTATGTCTGTGAGTGAACACGCTAGCGTCTAAACGCTTTGTTCGAATAAGCTGAAAGTTGGTACGTATATTGTAAGTCACCATAGTACGAACCCTATAGATTTTGGTGAATGTAGCACTTATAGTTTTTTTACAGGGACACAAAGAAAAATTCTTTATCATTATGGCCAAGGGACCAAAATCTTAAAAGTGCGATAGCATCTAAACGCCTTATTCAATTGAGCAAAAACTTTATACACATATTATAGGTCACAGATACTCAATCTGTATAGATTTTGGAGAATCTAGCACTTATAGTTTTTTTACAGGGACACAAAGAAAAATTCTTTGCCAAATTTTTAAAAGTGTGATAGCGTCTAAACGCCTTAATAATCTCAGCAAAGAATTTGTACACATGTTATAGGTCACATTTGAACCAACTGTATAGATTTTGGTGAATCTAGCACTTACAGTTTTTTTACAGGGACACAAAGAAAAATTCTTTATCTTTATGGCCTATGAGACCAAATTTTTAAAAGTGCGATAGCATCTAAACGCCTTATTCAATTGAGCTGAAAATTTGTATGAATATTATAAATCACTGTTGCACTAACTATAAGCATTTTGGTGAATCTAGCATTTATAGATTTTTACAGGGACACAACGAAAAATTCTTTATCCTTATGATCTAAGGGCTCAAAGTTCAGTAGCGTTAAATAAAACCTCGTGTGATATATGGAGAAAAATACTCAAACACTCTGTTATGGTTTTCTCTTTTTTGTTTATTTAGCAACACCTCTTTCTTTATACAAAACTGTTAGTTACTCAATGTTCGGAAAGTCGAGTGGAGTCACTCCAGATTTTTTTTTTTTTCATTCTTTAAATCCACTTAATTTTTCGGATCATTGCAATTTGATTTCTAATCCACTTTAGTCCTTGTCAGTCTTTTGTTGTCGACCATTACCTCTATACATTTTTTCACACGTAATTTTGAAGAGGTCGAGACAAGAGGGTGCTAAGCCACATTTGTTAATTTCTGAGATATATCGATTTGAAAGTTCGATCAAACGCTCAAATTAAAACGAATAACATAAAGTTTTTTTTTTACAGTTTTTTAGCAACATTATGCGATATTTGAATAACAGTACGACACTGATTTATTAGAACTACTGTTAATGCAATGCATTTATCATTTCTTTTCACAAATTTCTAGAAATATCTGGACCCAAAATGAAATCTTTTATAAATGATACCACCTAGTGACTTTATAAATAGATAATATATAAGATATTATAATTTACAATAATACAATGTATTGCAATGCTAGATTTGATTCATCTAAAATTTGGCCTGTCACTTTGTGAAGACTCGGTTCCTACTTCGACTGGATTCACTGTTCTTAACATAGAGTATAAGGCAATCAGGAGCCTCAGATTAAAAGAGACATCAATCTTTATTTTGTCTTTAAACGTGAAGAAGGGCGTAGAGATCTAAATGAACTTAAACTAAGTAATTTAGACTATAATAAATAATTATAAGATAAAAAAAAAATTTTATATACCATGTTTTTAAATAGCTTAAACTTCTCTTTAAAACGCATAAAAAAGCTCCAATAGGCAGGTAATGGATTTGGCACCAAATTTGACAACTTTTTGCCCTTGGCGACTTTTTTGGTGATTTTTGGCGAGAAAATTCTTATTATCGATATTCCAAAGATGGACGTTCTAATGTGATTGGTTAAAGAGTTACCGGAAATTTGAATTTGAAAAAAAAAGTTGGTTTTAAAAATAAAATATTAATCCTTTCCGAACAACATATATTTGCATCATGAACTACATTAGCACTTTATCATTGTGTAGAAAATCTTTAAAATGATAACGACGTCAATTTTTGCCAAATGCATAGTTTAACTTTTAACAATTTTTTAACGCTCACGTTTAATTAAATGTATTTATTTTTAGGTCGAAAGAAAATGAACTCGTAAATATTTTTTTTGGGCAACAATTAAATTATAGTTAATATTTTAATGGCTATTTTTATTGCTATTAGGAGCTTACCATTTTCACATTTTAATTAATTAAAAGAAAACTATTCGAAAATTCGAAAATCTGACTTCGAAGTATTGTGTTGTCACCGGGTTCTGAGCTACTGTGAAAGTTTCAAATGTCTAGCTAGTCGGGAAGTTAGTTAAAAATCGATTGCAAGATTTGTCCTTGACAAACACACAAGAATCGAAGTTAATAAAAACATGGTAAAATAGTTCACCACTTCCAGCTTGCAATAGTATTAACCGAAACGCCGAGGACTTTTTCAGAGAGCAAAGAGTAGCACTTTTCTTTCTATAACAATCTCCGTGAAGATGGTTCGTCACGTTATCACCAACAATAACACATCAAAATATTAGTAGCCAACAACGCATTTCGTATCACCAACAATAACCCAGTGTTCCATTTTCGTGTGCTACTTTATCTGCTCATAATACGAAAATACGATTAACTTCATTTACCAGGCTACTTTTTAAAGGCTATCCGCATTCCATTTCTAAACACCTTTCGCACTCTACGTAGATCCTGTTTTCAAATTATCCAACTTACTAGAGATACTAAATGCTAACCCAACTTCACCTTTGCTCGACACCTTCAACTAGCTATTTCACACACAACATCGCCAAAATATGCTGGATCCAGTCCAGCTAGAAACTTTCCCGATCTCAACCAAACATTCTATCCCACCTCGACGCTATCACTTCAGACTACTTTCAATACTGAATTCCCTAAGCGACCTTTACTTCTATAACTTGACGCCACTCCTATTTTACAACTTTCTTGGCCCAACTTCCTCAATTGTAGTGTTTGTTTGTTTTTTTAATTTATTAATTTTCCGTATTTATGTCTCACAGTTTAAATAATATTGTTTAAAAAGATAAATTAAGTGCACACACACACACACACATACATATATGTATAGATGTATTGAGAATTATATTTATTTTCCCCAAAACACACACTTAAAAAGAGTTTTATTAATGTACTTATAACTCTGGTATCAAAGGACATTTCATATGCAAAGAACACTCAACGCTATACTTCTTCAACCAAACTGTTATTGAAGATTATTCGTATATTTTCTGTTAAATGTATTACCTTACATACCTCAGTATTTTGAAATTTTTTATTGATAACCTTAGTCCTCAAATTCTTGACAATTCTTGCAATAGCAATTCTAATTCTTCAAGTGCTTTGCTAAAAATTACAGATGATAATTCAATAATTTTTATTTAATTGAAGTTTTTCGTCTTTTCAGTTCACCTACACGGAACTTTATCTGTAATTTCAAGCAATATGATATATCCTTTTTTTTTTTTTTTTTTCTAAAATCCTTTTCAAATTTAGGGCTGCGGTAGCGCAGTCGGTAGAGCGCCGGCCTCGTAATTGGAAGATTGCGGGTTCGGTACTCGAGCTGGCGAAAGACCGTCGTGTACACTAATGATGACTGGTGCACGTAAAATCTGTCGTGGCCGCAATGTCCTCCATGTTCCCATCAAAAATTATACCTCTGGGGGTCACCGAAGCGGGAGAGCCATCCCTTCCGTGAAAGATCAAAATTGTGATGGCATGTCTCCGGACCACTTCTAGGGGTATGTCCAAGACCGTCACCAATTGCCCATCTGCGCAGCACTAGTGCGACGTAAAACCCCTCCATCCATCCTTTTCAAATTTAAATTTCTGTTTGATTCTTCTACCAAACAAATCAGTAAATAATATTGCACATACATCTTATTAAAAATTCACAAAACTGCACAATCTATTTATTTAATTTTTAATTTAATTTAATTTTTTTAGATTCTCAGTTCGAATATTTAATATATCAAAACATTCTCATTTAATTTTAAGCGGTATGTTTAATTTTATATAACATGTAAAGGATTCCTTATGAGAAAATAATTAAAATAAAAGTATAAAGAAACACTCCTAAATAAAAATCTACTTCTCTGCGTTTAGCATAAGAAGTTCTAAAAGGGAAAACAAAATCCAGTTATAATACTAAATTTTAGAAAAGAAAAACAGTAAATTTTATATTTTAAAATTAATTTTAAAGTTGTAAGAACATGTGTGTGTCCATAATGAACATAATGTATGTTTATGAACACTTTACATTGCAGGGTGGACGCAGCCCCTCCATTTTCGACGGAGACTTCTACCAGTATTATTTAAAAATAAATTTCTTCTGAAATGAACTGTATACAGCTAAGAGAAAACGATAATTAAACTCTTTACAGTACACTGTTCCATCAGTATTAATACTGGTGGAATACTCCTTGGAAAAAGACGGAACGTGTGCGCACCCTGCACTGCGAGAAATGAAAAAAATATTTAAATATTTATTTGTTTATTGAAAGGAAAATGCATTTCTTTATCACATATTTTACATTTTTAAGTATACTGATATTTAATAAAGTTTCAAATATGACTTCTTCTTTTTCTTTCTTTTTTTTTTTTTTTTTTACAATTAGAAGGTATAATATTAATTTAAATTTGTTCTAATTTTCATTTTATTATGATCTTATTTTAAGACATCACATAGCATTTTCTTTTACTTTTTCCAGAAGACTCTATTTTCAAAAAATAAAACTTAAAAAGGTCTATTCACTCGTAAAAACGATTTTTTAATAAAGAAAAAAATCTCATTTCAATTTAAGAAATGTACTAAATTAATAACTGGAAGAGAATATATGTACTTATAAAATAGTTATCAGGCACAATTTATAACTTTCAATGCAAGAAAATGCTGCGCGCTATGACCTTTTTAAAATTTATAACATTTCTATCAACTTAAAGTAAAATTATTCGTCTTTTAATTAACATAAAAAGTAACTATTTTGAGTATGATGAGATTTTTTTTTTTTTTTTTTCATTTTACTTCAAAGAGCTGTTATAACATGTTCTGAAGTTTTAGTGTAATTCACACTGTTCTTTTTCGCTTTTCTTGAAATTTGAACACTGATATAAGGTTGAAAGAAAGTTTGTTCAAATTATACTTTAATATAAGAAAAGGCAAAGTTATGGTAGGAAGGCCATATTTCCGATTAATTCTAAAATTTAGATAAAGCACTGCCTTTTTTTACCCTTCTTTCAGTTGATTTTATAAATGTGTCTTTCAGAAAACAGACCAAATTTACACTCATTTTTTATACAAACAACACACGAACTACCAAGTTTCTTTTACCATAATGCTTTATTCGAAAATGAAAAGCGCAAATAACCAGTAAAAACATAAAAATATTTTAAATTACTTTTATATTTTGCGAATTAAAAAATATATATTTACTCAATAAAATAGAATATAATGTAGAGCAAATGAGACAGTAGAATAGAAGATACATAACGTCTTCCAAGATAATACTAAATATTGTCGAAACTTCCTGTTTGATTGCTCATTATAATTCAAATCAACTTGATTTAAAGTGTTTTTTGATATTATTGTTCATTAGGCAATGAAACTCTTGAAAATAATCAATTAAACTTTCCAATTACTTTCTTAAAATACAAATATTTTATCTCTAAGCATCGCACACTTTCCTATTATTTTTAACAGGTAAAAATAAAATTACGCATACATCTTCTAAGCACGTGTGAAGAATTGATATCAGATATTCTTCTTTTTCTTCTGTTACTTTTTAATTAATTACATTCTGGAAGTGATAAACATTGTTTAATTGATAATTATTCATTTAATTCAAGTATCATAATTTAATTAATTCACACTGAATGTTTTCAAAATACTCAGTATTTATTTGATGAAGGATGCTTCGAATACCATTTTAAATCGATTTCCTGTTCAGTAAGATGCCTATTAGAAAAAAACATAAAAATTTTAATTAAATCAGATAGTAGTGCATTTTTCCACGAAAACGCATTTGCATTTATTTTTTCCCGTCAAAAATAAATTGGGCCGGAAATAACGGTCTCCCACAGACCTATTTTTAAATTTAAACTGCATATTTTCTGAAGCACTTTTAAATGCATTTTTCCATGTAATAAATGAAATTTGCTGGTATTCCAATTGAGATACTTAAAATATCGAAGGTGCTATGAATCCTCCTGTGGATGCAAGGGTGGTTTGAGAAAATCATATCCTATTTAAAGAATAAAACCTTTTCAAATAAGCATCATAAAATACACAAACATACAACAATTGTATGGGTAAAAATAATTAAGCCGGACCCTTCATCAGGGGAAACAAAAGTGGGCACTAATATACCAGTAAATTAACAACACTGCAAATGCGTGAAACACTTTTGCAACGCTATTAGAACGTAAGTAAACACTTACACGTAAACGTAATAGTAAACACTTCTAACTAAAAGTGTTGTGATTGTATTAGGAATGTGTTGCGATTGTGTTGCGCGAGGGAAAAAAAAGTGATGCGGAAGTGTGGTTGACAATTACAAGGACAAGAAATGTGTTCAGATAGTGTTTCGATCAAAATTTAAGATCCCACACATATTCTAAACGCTTTTTAGAACATTTCTAAAACACATTCATCTTTAACGTTGAAACACTTTTGAAACGCTTATTAAACAGAATAGCCTATCCCGTGAAATAATATGCAGACGTTTTCTTAATAATTTGCTCAGCAGTGTGTATTATGGGTATTAGATTCAGAAGGCTGCTAAAGGTGAGAAAACGAAACTAGTATGTTGTTGTAACAGAAACTAGTATCACAAAATTTTCTTTTATATTTTACTATTAAAATTCATGCAGAGCAAATTTTTTATTCAAATAATTATATTTTTTTAATTATCACTTATTAAAATTATTTTTCTATGATGAGTGCAAGCGATTTTTATTTCAAATAAGCATAACACTAAATTATGTTTCTTATGCAATTATGTCTGTTGCAATTATGTTTCTTATGAAGTGTTCTAGCTTAGAACACCAAAAGGTGTTGTTAATTTGAGGACAAAATGTGTTCTTAAATGTGTTATTTTTGTGCGCGTGCGTTTGCAGTGAACTCATGTTTTCATGCTGCATCGATATCTTATCTACTTTTAGTCTTACGAGAAGCAAAAGCTTCAAATTTATAAACACCCCTCTTTTTTTGTATCAAGAGTTACAAAAAAATATTTTGATTCTGATCCGTATCAATCTCTTCTGGGTACACCAATATCAAGAGCAGTATTTAATTATTTCGACTCGAAACAATCACTGTGAGTTTTTTGCAGTTTATGGTGTTTGGTTACAAGGTTTACATTAATCATTATTCAACACCAGTATTTCAGTACATTCTTCTGCATACCAAATTTAGCGCCTTTATCTGGTTTAAATTACAGAATGATATCGCTAAAAAAAAGTAGAGACTCAAGTCTAATTATATATATTTAAAGAACTCCAGCAATATCATTCTACTCTTATTCATGGCGATAATAATGTTGAAATTTTGCACACTTCTGGAAAAAAAAAAAAAAAAAAAAAAAAGAGAGAGAGAGAGAGGGAGGGAGAGAGAGAGAAGTCATTCAAATGTTAACTAACAAGGAGAGGTCACGACATGGAAAATTCAGATCGGGACGATATTGCGCAGGATTGTAGTATGCTATGAAGGTAAAAACATATTAAAGCAGTAGGACCCTCTAGCCACAGAATTTCAAGAAAAAAGCGTTTAAAGTTTCAGTAATCTTTAAATACAAGTTATTTCGTAAGCGAGTCAGCGCCCCAGTGGCGTCAGCGTAAAGCACGTAGCTTCCACCCGGACGACCTGGGTTCGAGATTACCTACAGAGGCTTTTTTTTTTCTTCTTCTTTAATTTTTTATGTAATCTAAACTTTTTATTTATTTATTATTTTATTTTATAATTCAATTCAAATTTTGAAAATTTTAATTAAAGATTATTTAATTCTCTTGAATATAAAATAAATAAATTTTGCTATTTTAAGCATCTACAACTTAAAAATACAATAATTTTCTATAACATAAAAAATAAATTTTAGTTTTACAAAAAACCCTAAATAACAAATATAAAGAAAAACAGACAAAAAATTTAAGTAATTAAAAAATAAGCAAGATGTAGAACAAAGTGTAAAATAGTTAACAGGTGTACTTAAATCTTGGTTTGAGTTTCCTGATTTAGTTTTAATGTGTATAAATTACGTAAGCGCATTTAGCTTGTTACTTAGATTCAATGTTATTTAGAATTATTAGCTTGTTTATTAGAGAGCAGGTGGAATTTTATTTCGTGCACAGAAGAATTTAAAAAAAAAAAAAAAAAACAAGTCGTTATAGAAGAAGAAAGTATGTTGATTAGCATTTAAAGATAACATTTCTTTGCCTGTAATAATATAATAGCATCGTAATCCTATACTATAATTTTTCAAGAAGCTGTATTGATTGGAGAAGTAATTATTTAATTTGAATAGTAATTATATATGCAATTAAAATCATCATTTCTCTGTAATATTTTTTATTTTATTTTTATTTATTTATTTATTTTTGTTTTTTATCTTTTTTATTTTTATTCATTTATTTATTTATTTATTTATTTATTGTAATTTAAAAACAAAATTTAGTATTGTTTTAAGTATACCTAAAACAAAATAAAATATTTAGATAAATAATTAAAAACAGTTTCTTTAGTTTTACCTTATTTTATAGTTAAAACAAAACTAAAATTTATTTTTTAAGTTATAGAATTATATTGTATTTTTAAGTTATAAATATTAAGAATAGAAAAAATTATTTATTTTATATTCAAGAAAATTAAATAATCTTTAATTAAAATTTTCAAATTTTGAATTAAATTATAAAATAAAGTAAAAATGAATAAAAAGTTTAGATTACATAAAAAGCTAAAGAAAAAGGGGAAAAAAATTCCTGTGGGTAGCCTCGAACCCAGGTCAGGGTGGAAGCCACGTGCTTTACGTAGGCGCCAATTGGGCGCTGACACGCATGCAAAATAACTTGTATTTAAAGATTGTTGAAACTTTAAACGCTTTTTTCTCGAAATTCTGTGGCTAGTGGGTCCTACTGCTTTAATATGTTGTTACCTCCATAGTATATTATAATCCTGCACAATTTCTTCCTGATCTGAATTTTCCATGTCGTGACCTCTCCTTGTAAGAGTATTTTTCTTTTTTTTTTTTCCTTTTATCTATCTTTAACTTCTTTCTTTATATTTTTTTTAACAATTAGAGAATTTTAGCATCTATAATCATTAACTAAATTATTGTAATACTAACAATATATAAACTATTTGTATATTATACATAAATATACTAACATCCTTTATGATCAATTCATACTTATATATATATATATATATATATATATATATATAATTAAAATAACTCTCTGTACGAATATATTCTTCTATTTCAAATTGTCTTCTCAAGGGAAATTTATCAATTGATCATAAAAGTTCGTTGAATTTGAAATATAATGAACATAAATATATTTTAAATGCTACAACAAAACTTTTAAATCTTGAATCAGACATCATTAGTAAAAGCAGTTCCTTTAGAACAAATTAATTTCTTATCAGAACGAAGAAATATTTATCTAACGCTCTTTTACAACAGTAATATATACATATATGTAAAGAAGTTAAAATGCTTACAACATCAAAAATTATTTTTCTCTTATTCAAATCTAACTTTAATGAATTCGCCGGTGCTGAATATGATATACGGAAACCAATCAAGAAACCAAAATCATTTAATGTTGCCATTTCGCATTTGTAAATAACTAGTTTTCAGAAAATAGTTTGAAATACTTCTGAAAGCTTACTCCTTAACAAGTTATTAAAGCAGACTTAGAACTCGTGCCGGGAAAAGAAAAAGTATGAATAAATTCTTTTGATTTACAATCGTAATATATTCTTTGCAGATTACTGGAATTTCTCCCATATCCTTGTTTGGTTTAATTTCACCTGGGATGATTATATTGATAGAAACAAAGATGGCTTCCGTCAATTGGGGCTATTTTGAAAAGATCATTTGTTAGACTTATTTCGAAAGCAAGCTTTTCAATTCAGAATCTTTAGTAACAACGTAATTAGGCAAACAGAAGTCGGAGCTTATTTGCTTGGAATCTTAGAATCTGAAGTCTGCGCCTCTATTAATTACAAGCAAACTTAAAACTCATGCTATTTTAGATATCCGAAAGGTTTGTCTCATAGATTGACTAAAAAGAATTTTAATATTTGAGTCCGCAAATTTCCATTAGCAGAGCAAATATTCGGCAATAGCTTAACTTCGTCGTTTGAAGAAACTATTTTTTACTATGTTTATGAACACGTTTTCATTCTTTTTAAGTTAAGAGAAAGAAATTCTTTTCATACAACTTTTTCTCGAATCTTTTTAAACTTATGCCCCTTGAGAATAACACAGTCCGATATTATGAGAAAATTTAATGGATAGCTGTGATCTTAATAAAGATATATTGCTAACAATCATAATTCACACTTT
This sequence comes from Salticus scenicus, assembly GCA_963930645.1. Lineage (NCBI taxonomy): Eukaryota > Metazoa > Arthropoda > Arachnida > Araneae > Salticidae > Salticus > Salticus scenicus. Next base: position 165,063,862 of record OZ005653.1, on the reverse strand, counting down.
TTAACAAATTCATTTTAATCGTTTTTCTTTTTTCTTTACAAGAATATTAAACTCCCAGTGTGCAACTAACTATAGATATTAATATACTTTTATAAAAGAATCTTTTAAATTAGTTCTACGAACACAACGAGTTTTTTTTTTTTTTTTTTTTTTCTTTCTTTCTTTTCACATTTGTCAAATGCTATATTTATTTACAATGTCATGGGAAATACAGTTTAAGCTTTTAAATAAAAGAAAGTTTTAATTTTTTTTTTTTTTTTTTTTTTTTTTTTTCTCGAAAATATTAAAATACAAAATTCCTATGTTGAAATTTTTAATAGCCACTGTTTTTATTAACATGAAGGATTTCAGTTTAATAAATCATATTTTTTATAAGCAGGATAATATTTTAATACAATCTGATATTTCTAAGAATGCAAAGAAACTTTCGTAAGTTTTAGAAAAAAAAAAAAAAACCTTTGTGCATATGTGTCTTTTATAAATGTTTGGAGATCTTGTTTCAACCTTATTCATTCAATTGTTTCGACTTCTAATAAGAAATTCTTCGAAAACTGTATTGTAAGAAACAATCTTTCCTTTCTGTACTACTTATTATAAAGCAGAGACACTCTCTGAATCTGTTGAACTAGCTGCATGCTGTATTATGAACAAATGATGGTACATAGCTACTGAATTTCGCTTAATCGTCGTCTTTGAAATAAATTTATGCTTCCTCAGGTGGTATTGTTCAATATTTGCTGTAGATATATTTCAAATGCTTTTTAAAATATTATTTTTATTTTATTTATTTATTTATTTATTTATTTTCATTCTCCTATTAAGGTTTTAAAATCTTTTTTTTTTTTTTTTTTTGGATAATAAGTATTTCGAATTATATTACTTTTATAAAGCAAATCCAAAATCTCTAAAGAAATTTTCTAATTTTTAAGATAATTTGGAAATTATATTCAGTTAAATTTAAATAAGTATTTTTAAATTTGCGTATTAAGAAAATAACTGTTGATCAAACCTCAAAGAATATAAAACAATCATCTCATCTCCTTTAAACCTAAATTTAAAAAAAAAAAAAAAAAAAAAAAAAAAAAAACACGAATTTATATATATATATATATATATATATATATACATACATATTTTATATAAATAAGAAAAAAAAAAAACTGAGCTCTTTTAGCCGAAATTTTCCACTAACTAAACAAAATTATTTAAACCAAGTTATTAAATCATGTCACTACGACTTCATACCACAGTGTATTCATATTATTTCGAAAACAATTATACATTTCTTTTTTAATATATATATTCCACATTTCTGTATTGCAATCAGGATTCGTATTCTCCGCCCTTTTTTCTGGACACTTTTACATGCCTGCTAACATTCTAATTAATATTCCATAAAATTTAAATTTCTGTCTTCTTTTCCACACTTTTCTTTTAGAGTATTTTTCTTCTTATTTATCGCAATTGTATTTGCGGAAAATTACTCTAAACATTAAATGGTGTTAAAACTAGTTGGCATAGGTGGACTCTGCTCAGTTACCCATCATATTTATGTTCTCAGAAATTTCTAGTGCGAGACATATTACTAGTGGATCTGCAGATCAGGAGCCTCAACGTCCTATTTGCATCAGACATTATTCAATAGGTCATTTTTATTTATTCCTTATTATATAATAGTATATATTGATTCGATCGACTTATTACCAAAATCAAATACATTCTTGAGGGGGGCGGCAGCCCCCCTCAACCCCCCGTTGTATCTCTCTTTGTATACCTATTTGTATATGATATAAAGTGTTACGAAATTGTAAATAATTGCATTTATTTTTGTATAAATTCTTTCAAAGAGGTTTAGTAAGTTGATAAAATGCTAATTTTGTGCCTTTATAGTCGTTTTAGCGTTAAAATAGCCAAATTTTCCTTTAAAAACGCATTAAAAAGCTCCTATAAGGGAAGAAATAAATTTGGCGCCAAATTTGGCGACTATTTCTCTCCTTGGCGATTTTTTTGGCGATCTTGGCGAGAAAATCCTTATTAGGGATATACCAAATATGGAACCTCTAATCTCATTGGCTGATGTGATACGAGAATTTTCCAGAACAGTCTGTTTTCGATAGAAAAGTATAAAAGGAGCATTATTTTCGCCAAGGCGGTCAGTCTCAGATCTATATCAGTTTCGTCAAATGCTTGCTCAATGGGCTCATGAATATGTGTACCAAATTGCAAGTCAATAGCGTTATTTTGGGGGCCGCTATCGCGGTACATACAAATTCTTCCCATAGGCCATAATGGTAAAAAAAACTTTGGCGTGTCCCTGTACACGAACTTACAAATGGAATGCACACCGAAAACTATACAGCTAATTTCGTGGGCATCATGAACATGTGTACAAAATTTCAAGTCAATAGCGTGTTTTTTGCGGCCGCTATTGCATGATAGACAGACAGACAGACGGAATCCAAAATCCTTTTGAGTCTCAACAGAGGGCCTCCATTCACATTTCGGCAAAAATTGGAAGTCAATAGCTTGATTTTTGCGGTGGCTATCGCGGTACATACAGATTCTTCCCATAGGCCCTAATCATAAAAAATCTTTGGCGTGTCCCTGTACACGAACTACAAATGGAATACACACCTAAAACTATACAGCTGATTCCGTTGGGCTCATGAACACGTGTACCAAATTGCAAGTCAATAGCGTGATTTTTGTGGCCGCTATCGCGGTACATACAAATTCCTCCCATAGGCCGTAATGATAAGAAAAACTTTGGCGTGTCCCTGTACACAAATTACAAATGGAATACACACCGAAAACTATACAGCAGATTTCGCGGGGCACATGAACACGTGTACCAAATTGCAAGTCAATAGCGTGATTTTTGTGGCCGCTATCGTGATACATATAAATTTCTCCCATAGGCCGTAATGATAAGAAAAACTTTAGCGTGTCCCTGTATACGAACTACAAATGGAATACATACCAAAAACTATACAGCTGATTTCGTGGGGCTCATGAACATGTGTACCAAATTTCAAGTAAATAGCGCTTTTTTGGCGGCCGCTATCGCGCGACAGACAGACACAGCCCAAAACCGTTTTGAGTCTCAACAGAGGGCCTCCACTGACGTTTCGGCAATAATGTTAAAAGAAATCAATTTGACCAAAGCTTCATACAGTGACAGAATGAAATCCCCGCCTAATAGGCTATCCACCGTTCATTTCCATATATTTATCTTATTCTAATCTATTAATTTATTTTATCAGGGTCAATTTCGTTGTTTAGTTTTCATGCTACTATTTCCAATGCAATAATCCTCAAATTCATATTTATATGAAAAATTTACAATTTCGCTATGTTGATAAAATCGTAAATTACGAATAATTTACGAAATTTTCCTATTAGAATATTTGTATTCAATCATGTTCAAACAAATATCATAAACGTAATTTTGAAGTTGTCTAACGTATTTAGGATCCTCAAAATGGAAGTTTATGCTCAATTTTGCTTTATTCTGACATGTTAAATAAATCGTAAATTCCAAATAACTTACGAATTTTTTAAATTGGAAAAATCATAGTCTATGATATCCATGCCAGTATCCTAAATATTATTTCGAAAGTGGTTTGACATCTTTACGATGAAAATATCCCTCAAGATTGACGTTTATGTGAAATTTTGCTCTTATTCAGCCATGTTAAGAAATTCGTAAATTTCCAATAACTTACGAAATCTTTATATTGGAAAATTCATAGTCATTAATATTCATGCCAGTGTCCTAAATAATGTTTCAAAAGTAGTCTGACATCTTTACGATGAAAATATCTCTCAAAATTGACGTTTATGTGAAATTTTCCCTTATACTGCCATGTTAAGAAATTCGTAAATTTCCAGTAACTTGCGAAATTTTCAAAGTAGCATATTTATAGTTACTGATGTTCATTCCGGCATCAAAACTGATATTTTAAAACTGGTCTGACATTTTTACAATAAAAAGTTTTCATTTAATGCACGTTTAAGTGATTTTTTGTCCTATTCTCCCATGTTAAGAAAATCGTAAATTTCGAATAACTTACGAAGTTTTTAAAATCGAATGTTGCAAATGAATAGGGTTCTTGCCAGTGTCGAAAGTAATATTTTAAAACTGATCTGACCTCTCTGCGACAATTTGTTCTTGAGATATCGTGTACACAGTCTAACAAACTAACGGACTGACCCACTAACACACTAACAGACTAACAGACTAACAGACACCCAACAGACAGACACCATAGAAATTTTGTCATTTTCGGATTCCTCACACCTGAAAACGTGTAGAAAAGTCAAAAAACCGAGGTCGAAATTTTTCACGATTACCTAAGTTCCCCATACCTATAGTATGATGGGGAACTAAAAAGGGGGGGGGGGCGGTACTAAGAATTTTACGTAATATTAATTATAACTAGGATGTTAACAGATTTTCTTTCAGAGGTGAGAAAATTACGAATTTTTTGCTATCACTATTTTCGTACAGAAAACTTTACCGTATTTTTATAGTAATGTATTGTGATTAAATAGGATAGAGATTCTTGTATAAAAAAGCGGTGGCATAAAAGTCGGAAATATCTCATCTCTGAAAGTGTCCTGAAACAAGGAGAGAAGTATGCATAGCTGCCAATATTTAAGTTCATTTCGGAGTAATTTTAGCCCCGCCTCTATTACGTACCACTTATTTTTTAAAAGCAATTTTTTCTTATTTTATCGAAGTTATGTATTGAAGAAAATTTTTTTATAAGTCAAATGATGCGAAATAAAGGCGGAGCTAAAAGTACTCCGGAATAAATTAAAACATTGGCAGCTATGAGTATGACCCCTGTTTGCAATGTAACTATACTCCAAAAAGTGCACCTTTTAAAGATTTTTTTTAAGACTTTTTTATGCAAATGTTATGGATATAGTCATTTGTACCTATCGATTTTACCATGTTTTTATTAACTTCGATTCTTGTTTGTATGTATGTTTGTTTGTTTGTTTGTGTGTTTGTCAGGGACAAATCTTGCAATCGATTTTTAACTAACTTCCAGACTACCTAGATATTTGAAATTTTCAGGACAGCTCACAACCAACACGGTGACAATACATTTTTCTAATAATTTTAGTCAATTACTTCAGGTCCCGCTGCCTTCGGCAGCGCTTATATGATTCGACAAAAAATTTATTTAACTAACTTCCTGACTAGCTAGACATTTGAAACTTTCAGAATAGTTCAGAACACGGTGAAAATACATTTTTTAATACCTTTAGCCAACTGTTTCGGGTTCCTGCTGCCTTCGGCAGCGTTATCTGTACAAGGCTTGCAATCGATTTTTCACTAACTTTCCGACTAGCTAGACATTTGAAACGTTCAGGCTAGCTCATAACACGGTGACAATAAATTTTTTTAATACTTTTAGTCAACTGTTTCAGGTCCTTACTGCCTTCGGCAGCGTTTATATGATTCAACAGAAAATTTATTTAACTAACTTCCCGACTAGCTAGACATTTGAAACTTTCAGAATAGTTTAGAACACAGTGAAAATGCAAATTTTAAATAATTTTAACCAACTGCTTCGGGTTCCTGCTGCCTTCGACAGCGTTACCAGTACAAAGCTTGCAATCGATTTTTCACTAACTTCCCGACTAGCTAGATAGTTGAAACTTTCAGGATAGCTCAGAACACGGTGACAATGCATCTTTTTAATACTTTTAGTCAACTGCTTCAGGTCCCTACTGCCTTCGGCAGCGTTTATATGATTCGACAGAAAATTTATTTAACTAACTTCCCGACTAGCTAGACATTTGAAACTTTCAGAATAGTTCAGAAAACTGCGAAAATATATTTTAAAAATATTTTTAACCAACTGCTTCGGGTTCCAGCTGCCTTCGGCAGCGTTACCAGTACAAAGCTTGCAATCGATTTTTCACGAAATTCCCGACTAGCTAGATATTTGAAACTTTCAGGATAGCTCAGAACACGGTGACAATACATTTTTTTAAATACTTTTAGTCAATTGTTTCAGGTCCCTATTGTATTCGGAAGCGTTTATATGATTCAACAGAAAATTTATTTAACTAACTTCCCCAGTAGCTAGACATTTGAAACTTTCAGAATAGTTCAGAATACGGTGAAAATGCATTTCAAAAATATTTTTAACCAATTGCTTCGGGACCCTGCTGCCTTCGGCAGCGTTACCAGTACAAAGCTTGCAATCAACTTTTAACTAACTTCCCGGCAAGATAGCCATTTGAAACTTTTATAATAGCTTAAAACACGATAGCAAGGAATTTTTTTAATACTTTTATCCAATTTCTCCGGGTTCTCGCTGCCTTCAGTAGCGTTTATATGATTCAACAGAAAATCTAAAAACATGGTGTATAAAAGTTCTTTTTATCTTGTAATTATTTATGCATTCTTTTCATACGTATACAGGGTATTAAAACTGTTTTAACCTATAAAGTCCTATAAAACCATATAAAAAATTTTATTTCGTAATTTTTATCAAAAAACATTTACTGTCTTAAACCGTTTCTAAGATAATGATGTTAAAATTTAAATAATTTTTACATTTGCAAGTATATCTCAAGAGATTAACGGTTGGAAATAAATCTGACATCCAGTGACTGGAAATCTACGAATTCCTGAATGTTTAAAATAAGAATATAATTTTAAATATTAGAGATTATTATAGAGATTAAAAAATAATAATAATAAACATAGTAATCAGTGGTGCCAGACTTTGGGACTTTTTTATTCAGTAGTCACCAACAATTTTGAGAAGTGCCATTTGATATTCATAACAGACGAATCGAACCGAACAATCGTCGATTATGCATATCAAATATATTTCTCAAAATTATTGGTGACTTCTTAATAAAAAAGTCGCAAAGTCTGGCAACTTTGATAGTAATGAATTCCAACATGGCCGCTGACATAATAATCTGAGAGATGGTTTCCTTTCGAGATTTCACTTAAACTAAAGATGCGCATATGTCAAAGACGCTGAATGAAAAAGTTTGCTACTGACAAATCCGTTTTACTGTAGTAATTACATAACGCTTTACAATATTCATTTTAAAAATATTTTTTAAGATACCACCTATGGAATTATGCTTATTTCAATACAGATGCTGCTGTAGATTGCTATCTGTTGATATGAAACAGCCGTGTATAATAAACAACTTTTTTTTTTTTTTTTTTTTTTTTTTTTTTTTTACAAAAATGAAATCAAACAGATAACGTTTACACAGTTTATAATGCAAATGTTTTCTAGTGACGTAGAAAACCGCGCGTTTTGGATAAGGAGTGAAAAGGGACCTGCAGCATTGCTTACGTAGTGAGATTTAAAAAAAAAAAAAAAAATCGCACGCATTGAATACTTTGTAACTTTAAATTCGATGTCCCAACAAAACAACATAATTTAGCTGAAACGGTAGTCTGTAGAGCCATCCACTGTTTACAGGTTGATCAAACGTAATCCCTTGTAGCAGAAGTTTCTCAAAGCGTCATTTCCAGACGAAGAATCTGAATTGGTTTTAGGAAACTGTAAATATTCGCCAAAGATCAGGGCAAAGTCATACACCTGCAACAATGCAAAGTGAGGACCAGTATTTTACACTAACAGCCAGAAGAAACTACACAGTATTAACGCTCCTCTATCGATACATCACTTTCAAAGGGTTACTGTACCTGTGTTGCCAGACTTAGCGACATTTTTATTCAATATTCATCAATAATTTTGAGAAGTACAGGGGTCGTACTCTCCGCCCTTTTTTCAGGACACTCACAGGAACTAGACATTTCTGTCTTTATTGCTACCACAATTTTTATGCAATAATCTCTGTGCTATTAAATCACGACACATAACGCTAAAAATACTATAAATATTTCTGCATGAAATCAGTGGTTGCAAAAAATTAAAAAATACCTTAACCCTGATAGTGTCCTGAAAAAAGAGCGGAGAGTACGACCCCTGGAAGTAGTATTTGATACATAAAAGACGAATCAAATCGAAGAATCGTCGATTATGTACATCAAATATCACTTCTCAAAATTATTGGTGACTATTGAATAAAAAAGTCGTGAAGACTGGCAACACTCTACTGTACCAGAGTTTTGACCTGAACTGTTGGAAACTGACTCCCTTATGTTAGTTTGTATACTCGCGGGCACCATGAACAGCAGGCCGTAATTCTGTCCAAGAGGACGATCACAAGAGCATCTCAGATAGGAACGAGATGAGTGAAGCAACGTACTCTTCACGGGTGAGTCCCGCTTTAATGTACAATCTAGCAACAGATGGATTATCATCTGGAAAGAACTTGGCACTCGAAATAATCCTTCAATTTCGTATGAAAGTGTTCTCTTTGTTGAAAGTGGCTTGATGATTTAGGATGGTATGCCTATTAATGGACGTAATCACCTGTACACCAACAGAAATGGACTACTGATGACTCGACTCAGCTGTAATGAGATCCTCATGAGTAATAAGATCCTTAAACCTATTGTGGTCTCTTAAGCTGAAGCAATCGACAATGAATACAGCCTCATGGACGATAAAGCAAGGCGACATCGTACTCAGTTAGGGAAAATTTCTTTTATGACAAAAAAAATCCTTTGAATGGATTGACCAGCATATTCCCCATACATTTTTGCAATGGAACATATTTGGATACTTTCGGGAGAAAAGTCGCTGATCGCTTATCAGTCCTAAAAAAATTCAGCAGTTAAAAATCTCTCTTCTACAGGAGTGGAAGATTGTACCCAATTCCTCTTTGATAAAATCCTTGATTCCATGTCCCGTAGCTGAACGACATTGCTTTCTATTAGAGGATACCATTCTCCTTATTAAAACTCGTTTTTATTCAACAAATCTCAGATTTTTTTTTTTTTTTTTTTTTTTTTTTTTTTTTAATAAGCATGAACTGTGCACTTTTTGTTTGCCGAGAAATATCATCAATGAAATAAATTTTATTTGTTGCTTCGTTTTCTTTCCTCGCGTTTTTTAACACCTATATATCATATGTCAGCCAACAAAACAATTTCTCATCTCCAATCGTAACATCCTCTAACTGTTTCGAGCAGTGCATAATTATTAGCACTTAGAAGTTACATATAAAATCACCTCTAAATTAGAAAGAGTATGTATATCTTTGAAGATCTAAAACTTTAAAACAAAGATTAAATTAAAAATAAATGTTCTTATTACCACGAAACTAATGAATAGAAATATACATCATCTGCGCATGATTTGTTTCTGTTATTTCCTTGAAAGTAATTTTGAAAATATATAATTATTTCTTTCCCTTAAATTTTAAATTAATTCATTTTATACAGTTTGCTAGGTTCTTTTTTTTTTTTTTGTGGATTTTAAAAGACAAAATGATTTTTTTTTCTATAGTTTTATTTATAAAAATACAATCTAATAGACAAACACTATAACTACACTCAAAATAAAGTAAATAATATTAAGAGAGTTCAACTGGTCAAGACTGTCAAATTTTGTTAAACACAGTCCAGTGGTTCGTATTCTCATGAACAAAAAGATTTCTTAATAGTTTTAAATTTCCTTTGTTAAAAAAAAAAAAAAAAAAAAAAAAAACTATGGGAAGATTACGTAACTATAAAAAATATAAATCCAAATGAATTTAAAGGTGCACTTAAAAGATTTTAAAATTGTATAAAATATATTTAATCCATTGAATCAATGGCTTAGCCAGAGATACTGTCTGCAGTGGGCTAAGCCAGGAGTGTAGCAATTCAAAATTCATGGGAGAGGCTCAAAACATTTCCTTTTAAAAATGATTCAAAATGAATATTAAGAAAATAAATTAATAACTAGGTGTTAATTAATATTTACTACTTATTAGTATTAATTATAAAATATCACCAATTATGAGCATTTATAAGACATTAATTCTGGTTTTAAATTGGTAATTCTTTCATTTGACATTAAAGAAAAATTTCGTAATAATGAATGAGGGGGGGGGGAGGGGATTGAGCCCTCTGAGCCCCTCCCTTTCCTACACCCTTGGAGCTAAGACTCATTTAATAATTTGTTTTAAAGGTCAAAATGAAAATTTATTTTATTTCAAAGTATCTAGAGGGACCTGAGCCCCCATAGCTCTTCTTAGCTACACTTTTGCATTGAAATATGCATGAAAATTACTATTTTTTTTTTTTTTTTTAATAGAATGCGCTATACAACAAATTTCTGGCTTTATAAATCGTAAGTTTAAACTATAGCATACTTGCCAACCATCTCATTAAAAACCGTACAATTGTTAACGCCCCCTGAAAAAACGCCTCTTTTCTCACACCACTATATTTTTAGAGTTATTCTCTCCAAATGTTGTTATGATTAAATAAGACTAAAATTACTCTAAAAAATTATTGGTGGGAAAAAAAAGGCGGGTGCTAAAAATTGTACAGTTCATAATGAGATGGTTGGCAAGTATGCTATAGAAATCTTTTCATAACATTGCAGCAAGTCAACAGAAAATAAAAATATTGTAAGAATGCTTATCAGTAAATCTCTATTATGATATTAAAAATTTTATTTTACATGAAAATTTGGAGTGACACGCATTTTCACTTAATTTTAGGCTTAAAATTTACAAAATCTCATTTTAATTTGTATCTTTTTTTTTTTCTATCGTACCTATTCTGAATAAATATATAGTTAAATAACTAATTAATATGTATATATACACCAGAAGAAATGACCATATATGAAGCAAATATGCTACAAGTTACTTTAAGTCATCTTTATACATTCGGGTATTTTTTCAATACCGATGTTAAATTAAAAATCTAATTTTTTAAAAATGTACTTTCATGACACTTCTAATTAAATATTCAGAGCACACTATTATTTTAATGAGAACACGTGTATTTTTAGCATCCCGCGAATGTAATAGATGTTTCCTAACTAATCTCGAAAATGTTGAAAAGCAACTTGAATTTAGAAATTTCTCCAGCACTTTCAGAGCTTGAAAATTTTAAACATTCACTGACCAGACTCTATTCAAAATCACTACTAAAATGAAAGAGCTCTCTGATTAAAAGCTAATTGAAAACGAAACCCAAAGTTTCATTACTTCGTATTCCGTGGATTAGCAGTTAAGAGCAGAAACGCGAAATGGACCTTTCAGCCATTGGGAGAGACATAACAGAATGTTTCGTTTCTGGATATATCTGATTGGAGTGGGGAAGGATTTACATGCAATTTGCTCTCATGGTTTATCTGTGGAAGTTTTTAATTAATAAGGATTATATCAAGCTAGGTAAGCATTTCGTGTCTGTCCTGGTCATTCAGGCGATATTGGAAGATCAGAAATTTTGTTCGTTTTTAAAAGTAATTAGGGATAAGTCTGCTTTAGAATTTACAATTAAATTGAAAACAGGCTGTTTAAATGTTTGTATTAAGATTATATTTTTGGTCAGTTTTTAGTAAAAAGTTAAACAACTAATCTCCCTTTTTATATATAAGTATTTAAAATGTTAAGTTATCTGATTTTTCTTTTATGTAAACTGTTTTATTTTTTAATTATCCATATGTTTCAGCGTGCAAGCATGCATAATTCATAAATTGTAAATATTTTCTTACTGAAAAAAGAAAGTCCATAAATCATGTACCGAGGGAAATATGTACGAAATTTATTTATTTAACTTTCACGGAAAGATATGTACAATTCTGTTTTACCTGTCATGAAATAATATGGCTATAAAATAACTTTTTTTATTTCAAAGCAACTGAAGCTAAAACTAAGAGAATGAAGTCAATTTTTATATACAGTGCTTGGAACGCATAGGGAAATAACTTTTAAAATTTAGTTCTAAACGTCACCTATTGAAAAAATTTGAAGCTATCGGAAGCGACAGCGGCCCAATACGTACAATCACTGTGCGAAAATACAGCAGAATATGTTTATATTTCCCACTAATAACAATGTTTAAATGTATGAGAAGAATTGTCAAAAAAAAAAAAAAAAAAAAAAGAGCATTATCCTGTTCTGAAATCGACCGTGAATGCACCCCACGATGTTATTTTTTAAGAATGCAGTGACACTTCAAGGATCTTCGTTGGTCGTTAAAATGCTAAAGTCAACGATTGTAAGCATTATAGAACCATTCAAATAAAATTGAGCACCATACTCCAACAATATTTTAAGGGGCCAATTTTTGTGGGCTTCCACTCGGGTCGAGGAAATTTTACGCCGAACCAGTGCTACGCTAAGAGAACCTAGCGACGGTCTGAGACTCACCCTTAAGAGTGGACTGGAGACATGCCATCACAATTTTGATCCTCCACAGAGGGGATGGCTAAGTTGACCAAACGTTCCCATTTTCTGGGGACAAATGGGAACATCTGGGGACTTCCTTTATTTTTAAAGAATATTTCTATGTTTTATAAAAATGTAGAAAGTAAATTATTAATCAATAATACTTTATTTTTAGTCCTTATTTATTAGGAATCAAAAATTGTATCCGTAATTGGATAATTGTAGCAATTTTTAACGTTTGTCTATTATAAAGGTACTTTGATCTGGCCAGCCTAGGGATAGCTCTCTTGATTCTGCGACCCCCAGAGGTATTATTTGGAATTGGAGTTCCATTCGACAAATAAATGATAGCGCAAAAGTCAAGTCTTATCATAATCTACGAGTCTTAATTTTTCGATTCTTAATTTTATTCGGAGGCAATTTCAGAATTTTTCGTAAGATTTTCTTGATAGCATCATAAGGTCTTTCGGTTTGGAAAAATATCGAACTGACGCTTGAGCTATTCTTAATTCACGTGTTGCTAAGCATTGCATGTCAATGACTGTTAATGCATTTGGTCTGCTCTGCGTCCTCTGCCTCCTCTGAAAACTGACGAGCCTATTTCCTCGAATTTTGCAATTATATTTATCAGTGATACAACTGGACCTTTTACCGATATTATAAAGCCTATGGATTCCCTGCAACATAGTATTGTCTTGGAAGGTAGGCGTTTAATGTAAGAATTGATGGTCAACTTTCGCTCTCTTCTTTTAAAAACGACGAGTGACGTTGTGTTACGTACTCACTGTAAAATTTATACATTTTACACAGATTGTGTAACTTTTATATTGAGTACGTAAAAGAAAGTCTATCCAAGTTGGCGCACTTTTTAATATGTAGACGATTCCTAGTCTGAATTTTCACTTCATTTTCTAAAATAATAATAACAATAACAATAATAATAATGATGATGATGATAATTCCCCACTGATATTACTTTTTTATTCTGCACTAAGTTAGTAACCAAATAAGATAGGATGTTGCGCTTCCTTTTGTTTTGTATTGTTTTCTTTTTTCTTTTCTAAATCATGAATTTTGCTTCTACAGTAGGAAAAAAGATTCTTTGAACATCAAATCGGCAAAAAGAATTAAAAATTACTACATTTTCTTTAATTTGAAGTACCCATTTTTAACAATATAGATTTTTTTCTTTTCTTCATTTCCTCTTATGAAGAAAAATTTAAGCAATATAATTACATTGGGATTAATTTTGTAAATGGGTATAAATAATTAACTATTACTAGAAACAAATGATTAAAATAGTGGGACAGTGTAGCAATTATGATTATTTCTTATATTTAAAAAAAAAAAAAAAAAAAAGTTTTTATTGAAGGAGTTTTTTCTTATGAGCTAAATTAAAATTGATCAAATTAGAAATGAGTTCAAAATAAATTCTTATATTACGCCATCAATAATCTACAAAATTTAAAATAATTGCACATTCGGAATTAAAAACATAAAAATTAATACTTTATTCAGGCTACAGCTTAATTTGTTATGGTGCAAAACTAATAAACGTTTTGATCGCTTCGATAAAATTTACGCCGAATACTTGAATTAAGCCTAATTGCTCCGCACAACAGTGGGTCGAGAAAAAAAAAAAAAACTCGAACTAATTTGAGTCGATCAATTAAATCCAGTAAACTTAATCAACTCCCTGAAACAAACACACACAACGATACTTGCGACAATTTACTTTCTCGTTTTTATTTCTTTTTCCTCTTTTCCTCATTTACTTTAATAATAAGCCTAGAATATGATCAACGCTTTAAAAGAGTTTCTTTTTCGGAAACACATAAACGCGGCTTTTCAATCTAAGGAAACCCACGCCTGTGCATTGGTAATTGAGTCATAATATGCAAGTAGGCAGATTTTAATTTAATCCAGTTGGTCAACGGAATTTGATTAGTTTCCAAGTGTTGTTAATTAATTTTGGAATTAATTCCGCACGTTATAAAGTTTTGAGTTTTATTAAAATACGAGTTTGTTTATTTTTTATTTTATTTATTAGTTTATATTTATTATTTATTTATCTATTTATTTTCCCCCTTATCCGGATTTATTTGAATTGCGACTGAAAATGTGCGACTGAAATAACGATTTTTTTTTTTTTTTTTTTTTTTCATATTTTATATTATGAATATTTAACTCACCAATGCATGGGTGGGAAAAAGACACATTTTTTATTTTAAATTTTTGAATGGTTATAATATAATACCCACAAAATAAAATCACACAATAAAAAAATACGAAGTATAAATTTTACGTTTCTTATAATTTTTTTCACAGAATACATAAAATGTTTCTCCTCTTACATTGCATTCTAGTTAAATAAACTGGGTATCACAGACCCAACCCGTGCACTGACGGGTTAAAGGGATAAAGTATCATTTGTATAATATTTACTTTGTTTTCACAACGGAAACTGTACAGGCGAATTTCGTGTGAAGCGTTTCCAATTTGTAAAGAATTTATATTGATGTTTATTGTAATATTTAAATAATATTATTTTTAACTCTTGTTACCACAGTTACCCTTTTTTTTTTTTTTTTTTCGAGTTTTCCCGGAAGAGGTAATACCATCAAGTTTTAACAGAAATTTTTAGTAAATACTTTCTACTAATTATCTACGATTAATTTCTCTGGAAAAAGCTATTAGAAAATAATGGTCATTAATCTTAAAAAAGAAAAAAAAAAAAAAAAAATTATTGTTAAAAAATAGCGGTAGATTATAAATAACAAAATTTTGTCGCAAAGCCAAATGTTCTTTTTTGTTTATAAAAAGAAAAAAATACACTGATATCTTAAAAAAGGACATCTTAACACATATCCACGTAATTTTTTTAAACTACTAAAAAAAGGGGGGGGGGTCAATGTAGTGTATCACACATCGTTTGTGAATGTACATATTCATAATTTCTCCAATCAATTAATGAAAAATTATTTTCAATTTTCAATTTGATATCAATTCTTAATTTTTAGAGAATTTGCGTATATATATACTTATATGATGCTTATATGCATCATATAAACAAAAAATTTGAGGAAAAGTAATAATTTTCATTTGAGTTTTTCATATTCTTAAATTGATGTTTTTAATAAAAAGAACTGATGTTTCTAAGAATTGAATCTTACTTTTTTTATTTTAGCCAAGAGGTAAAAAATAAAATAAAATAAATAAATAAATAAATACAGGTATGTACTTTCTAGAATTTCTTAATTATGGTAGACAAGAGCTTTTTTATACAGTCTCAGTATAGTCTACAAATTGTTATCTCTGTGTACGGCGAAATTTTGACATCTTTAAATTTATACTAGAAACAAAGCTCGCGGGATTTTTAAAATTTTATTATATTATCACCACTGAATATTTCTCGAAGGAATGAATATTGAATTGAATCTAGAAATTCTTGAATGCTATAATATTATTTAAAAAATTAATGTTTTAAAATCGCGGTGGCAATATAATGAAATGAGGGTAACATTTTAGTCTACGCAGTGAGGCTCGTAGCAGACTTCACCCGCTATACTCGCCAGTACGTTAAAATATATCATATTTTTTATGATCTTTGAAATAAAATTCCATTGAAATTAGTCAATTAATTCTTCAAAAACAAATAAATTTCAAAATTATTGGAGGTTCGAGTGTCCACTGCTCTCAGCAGAGAATTTTTTATAAATGCATATTTTACTTGTTTAATTATGTATTTAATCCATGATAAATTAAAGAAAATTTCTTTATAAAAAATAGAAGTATTTTAAAGGAATGTTGGTCAATATAATAAAAAATGTAATAAACACTTATTTTACGTAAGTGAATTTTTAAATTATCGTTTGTGTCTCACATTTCTACAGTTAATAAACTAGTATGTAGCATGATGAATGCAAATGATTTTCTTCTTAGAGAAAACTAGCACTAAATATCCAAAAAAAGACAGTTTTATTGTCGATAAATAACACCTTCAAAAATGCATTTTTATAATGGTTATCTCACATATCAAGTTTCGTACATGTATATGCTATAGAGGTTTGAGATATAGAAATCCCGTTATCGATGAAATTTGCAGTATAGCAGCGCCACCTATTTCCCGATAAGCATCCAAATTGAATCAGCATAATGTCTCATAATGGCAATTCTCACATACCAAGTTTTGTTTGATGACACGCAATAGACCAGCGTCACCTGTTGAGCGGTTGACACCAAAAGTTGGCAGACACTCAATTATGTTAAGGTGCATCTACATACAAATTTATATGCAATTCTGTACACTAGTTCCTGAAATACAGTCTGTTCTTAAATTGTGGAAATTGCTGTACAGCGACGCCATCTGTTGGCCAATAAGCATTCAAATTGAATCAGAATAATGTCTCATAACGGTCTTCTCACCTATCAAATTTTGTTTGATTATATGCAACAGAACGTGAGATATAGCCTCCCCTGAAATTGCAGAAATCGTTGTACAGCCGCGCCTCCTGTTCAGCGGCTGACACCAGAAGTTGAAAGGCACCAATTTAAGTCAAGATGCATCTACATATAAATTTATATATAATTCTGAGCAGTAGTTCCGGAGATACAGTAGCCACAAAATTTTTGTCTCTCTCACACACACAGGCAGACAGACAGATATTTTCTAAAAATGGTTAGATCGTGTTCTAGACCTCTCAAATCGCGTAAAACCGTCGAAAACCGGAAGTCGAAAATGTTTACAATCCAATACTTTCTTCTATTGAATATAGAAGAAAATAAAAATATTAAATCGTTGTATACCTTTTGATAAATATTTTAAAATATTACATATTTTTATTTGAAACGTTCCAAGTATGTTTTTAGCTTAAAAAAGTTTACCAAGCTAATGAAAAGGTACTAAATATTCGTAACATTTTTCTATTACCCAGCACAACATTAATAAATCTTTTAAAATACAGAAACGTAATTCTTAAATTATGTATAAAACTTTTATTTTAATGAAAAAAATAATTATTTATCTTGTTATCTAATAATGAAATTAGCTTGTATTCCATATATATCATAAGCGGAAATACTGTATTTACGTATTTATTGTTTTTATTTTTTTATTTTTTAATATAAGGTATACTTCTTACAAATATATAAAAATGCATTTATTTTTCATAAAGTCCAAGCTTTACCGAGCAGTTCTAAATTAATTTCTGATTTTAGGAAACTTTTAAACTTCTAAACTTTCAGATATATCTGAAAGTCAAATTTTTCGAGAACTCATTGCCTTTCTTTCTAATTAACTTTGAATGAATAATTAATATTTAATCTTTTGAATTGCATTAAACAATTATTTATTAAATATAATTATAAACAAATATTCATCTTTTGCAATTACATTTTGACGGTTCTGTCAGCCATTTCATATGATTAATTTGGAAGAGCTTTATTTTGATATTATTTCAACATATCTATAGATTTAATTAATTATATTCATAAATCATATAGTTTGTTTTTATTAGGCATTTACGTATTAAGTCTATACACCTGCGTTAAAGTTTAATGACAGTTGAATCTAATTAGTTTGCGTTCCATATGTTTATTTATTTATTAAACCATTGAATAAATAATTTGATCTACCTAATTTAATAACTGCAGTTACTTTCTAGATATGATTACTGTTTAACTCTATAACGTACACTCTGATCTGGGAACTGGTATGCGGCAAATTGTGTTTCACAGCAATTTCATTAAATATATAGTTAATTGAAAATTAATCTGATATTTCGAGTAATTATGAAAGTTATATTCATTCTTTTGTATCGCATGAAGCAGAATTAGGTAATTAAATGAAATGAGCAGAATCCAAATTCATTCAAATGAAATGCTTTAAAAATGATTATTTTACATGTCGACATATTACTTAAAGTACATTTAATTAAAGTACTTTTTGCTCATTTCATTTTTAGTAAAATTAAATTAGGAATCAATGAATATGTAGATTTTATAAAATATAGCAGAATTACGTGTTGTGTTTCTTTAGGGACCAAAGTTATAAATCAGAATAAGTATAAAATTTGATTTATAGCATACACATCCAAAATTTAAAGATAATAAAAAAATAAAAATAAAAATAAAAATCTATGTTTCAATTTTTTTTTTTTTTTTTTTTTTTTATGAAAATAGTAATAATATATAATAATAATAATAAATAATACAAAAAGAGGGTTAATAAATATGAAAAATAACTTACTTACAAATGATTCTCACATAAAATCTGCAAATATGTATTTTATTATTGTATTTGTGTGTCTATAACATTTTTCGCATTAGAAAAATATATAAAATGAATTAATAAAAATTTTCGTAAGTTTTAAATCAATTATTATGGGTCATCGATTCAATTCGTGATATTTTAATGGGAGTAGTTTTCACAAAATGGATTTCCCCAATAACTATTCGCGCTAGCCTGGTCGATAAAGCGCCGAGTTCGTAATTGGAAAATTGCAGGTTCGATTGCGGGGCCGGCCGAAGGCTGTCGTGTATACTAATGGTGGCTGCATGGTGCATGTAAAATCCGTTTGTGGTCGCAATGTCCTCCATATTCCAACCAAAATCATACCTCTTGGGATCACCGAAGCGGGAAAGCCATCCACTCCGTGAAGGATCAGAATTGTAATGGCATGTCTTCGTACCATTCTCCAGGGGGAGTAAAAAAAACATAGGAAATACAAATAAAGAATAAAAGTATCTTCATGTGAAATTTACTTTAGTTATTTCATGGTAGTTTAGCTTTATTCTTACTATTAGAGGCATCATTATAATTTGAAATTGAATTATCATTTAACACATACATTACAATGAAATAATAGGTATGGGCTTGCGTTTCTGCCATGATATTATCTCACGTGTTTTGACATCTTCTTTGGAATAGAAAGCCCATATATGTCACTTGATTTTTATTAAGACTATTCATATAAATTTTTCACAGAAATAATCCAACATTATTTTCTTACATTGAATAAATAATAAGTAATTAGAATAAATCCTTCTGATTATATTTCATTTAAATTAAAAAATATAATAATAATAATAATACGAACTGTTGATTTCATGCTGCACATACCTACTTTTTCACCTGATGAAGGATTTAATTATTTCGGCCCAGTTTTTGCGTATTTGGACATTTTGTGGTGTATGTAAATAAAGTTCTTATTCTTTGCCTAAAATATTTGTTAAACAATTTGCAGGTAAGTGTTTTCAAGCTTACTGTATTTTATTTGTCATGTTTGTTTGTCAAAATGACCACAGGTAGTCACCTACAGAGACTAAAAAGGATCATGTCCACTATATTTTGAAATCTCATCTTAATTTTTATTCTCTTCCATGGTTTAAAAAAATTATTATTATTTCAAATAGCTTAAAATAAATAAATATTAATGGAAAATATAACAGTGGAGGATAAAGTTATAACAACTCATTGTAATATATTTATTTATTATTTTTTTTTTTTTTTTATTTATTTTTATTTTATTTCATTTATTTATTTATTTATTTATTATTTATTTCTTTTTCTTTTTTTTTTTTTTTTGGGGGGGGGGGGGAGGGATTTTAAAAATTCTTTTACATTCATTTACTTTTTCAATACCTTTTGCTTTCTATAATGCTTCACTTCCTTATGTAATTATTTAATGATACTTTGCTTATCAAATCTTCCTCTCTTTTGTTTGAACATTATAATGAATTATTATTAATATTATTGTATGCCGAGTGTCACATATACCTGTAAATATTTTTAAAATTTTTAAAAAAAATGAAGGAATCGGTAAAATTGAACGTGGTTTACAGTAAAATTATTCTCGTAAAAAGTTTTTTTTTTTTAATAAAGAAAATAAAAATAGTTAAAATTTCTGTCGATGGAGGGCACAGCACAGACTCAGCAACAAGAAATATGAACGAGCCCTATAAACCGCAGGGTATAACGGCCCATTTCTAAGTTTTCTTCATACTTACTCGTGCATAAAATTTTAATTTAACCTATTGGAAGTATTGGATTATTTTGTGTAATAAAATACTGTCTTTCGCTACGAAATCCACTGAATTTAATCGGATGTGCTACATGCTGCAGTTAGTGGTGTTGTAACTTACTTCTAAACTATAATTTGTAGTGATGGCGAACACATAGAGAAAGAGTGATATGCTCGTAAACACTTGTAATCCAAATAAATATAACTTTTCGTGTAATGTTCCGGACGTAATTCATATGTTCTTTTAGACGACAACCGCGAACAAAAAACCAATAAATCGGCTATTTCTAAACATTGCTGGGAGGAGAAAATCATAATTTTAAATTTAATTCAGCTAAAATAATTTGCAGACCTAAATCCATTCATGAATTCGATTTCTTTGAAGCTTTTCATATTTATAAAAATTTTAAAAACTTTGTAAATTGTGATTTCGCTGTTCCCTATTTGTCTGATTGTTGGAAATTTTACATTCAGTCCACATTTTCTTAATTTTTCTACTGTTTACACAGCTTACATTCCTAAATTCCTATTGGCCACCCTCCCTACCTTTCCCGTAATCCTATTGGATTTTTTTTTTTTTTTTTTTTTTTTTTCAAACCGCATAGATTCTACCAATTCACTCAATTTTTATGCATTTTAAAAATATTTAAACTAGGACATCCGGTACATATAGGGCAGCAAAGCCCTATAAAAACTATTCGGAAAAACTTCTTTTCATATTTGAATTTCATTCCATTATAATAACATTTCAACTGATTGAAAGTCAGCTTTTGCTGATACTACTTCACGTTAACCAGTGGTGTAAAAATTGCTACATTTTAATATATAACATGTTTTTCGCATTACATGAGAACTTAACATTAACGTTTTATTTAAGTACAAGAAAGAAAAAAAAAACGTAAATGATTGCACTATCACCGCAAAAATTTTTCTTATTATGCTACTGTTAAAGTTTCGCAGGTTATACAATTCGGATGAATGCCAAATGTGGCAATTACGAAGCCCAAATGCTACTTGTAAATGCTAATAAAAAACGTGATGCGATTTCAAAATACCATCGATACGTTTGTGAGAACTAAGAAAGTATGATGCATTTTTCGAGAGTAAAGTATGAATTAGGAAGAATAACACATTCAATAACAGCAATATGTAATTTAATCAGATGAAATGGCTTTTGTTCCGGCAAACCCATTTTTTCCAACTTTTGCATTATGTATAATGAAATATAAAAAAGTTGTTTTCGCAAAGTTACGGGAAAATATATTAGACTTCATAAAACGCAAAGTTTACATGATTCGGAAGATAAGGTAAAGCTACTCGTATACGCTGTGTTTAAATTTAGTTCTTTAAAAGTGTAATTTGTCTGAGAATTTAGTTTTTTTTTTTTTTTTAATACTTTTTCTTTTCTTAAGTCTTGGAATATATTTTATTTAAAAAAATGTATCATGCGATATTTTAAATAAAGCAATATATTACTCTGATTTAGTGCTTAGAGCATGAGTTCTTTGTGAAATGCTATAATGTAAATTTTAAGATTAATTAAGCACTATATGACATTTTATAACGTACTGAGGTTATTTTCTAAGTTGTGAATAAATGAATTATTATTATTGTTATTATTATTATTAAACTAGAATTAATATTATATATTATTATTAAACTAGAGCATTCACGATATACTTTCTCTTACCCTGCATTTTAATAGAATATATATATATTAACACTTTACATTCTTATCTACACCTTTCTGTGATGGGGAAAACTTTTATATTGATAATTTTTGTAGACGTAATATAATCAATTACAACCAATAAAAAAATATTATTTGATTAATTTTGGATAACCTGTATATTGTTTATAATTTTATCATATAGGTCATTTTAATTTAACACAAAAAGAAAAAAAAAAAATGTATAATGCTGTTTTAAGTACCCTTCGATGTATATCCAGTCATAGCCCCTAATATATCTGAATTCTTTTGTGTTTGGTTCTTGTATTTACATATCATATTCTACAACAAACATGTTTTGTGCATACATTAAATATGTGTTCATTTCATTATGCCGTTTAAATTTATTTAAATTTATTTAAATTTACCATCGAAAAATTCTGGCCATTGACGTATTTAAATTGTTTGTTTATCCCTGTGCACAGGCTATTAGACTAATCTTAGAAAAAAGTTTCGAATAATAGTATCACATTCTAATACCGAATACAATAGCGATAGAATACTGAATTTGAGCTTTCTACTAATATCTGTTTTTGAGTTATGCTTATAACAAAAGCACAGACACACATACACTCAGTGGAGGCGAGATAAAAGAGGCAGAGTGAAGCAAACACGAACATATCAACCGTTAAACACTTGATTTTCGGACTCACGGGACCTAGAAACGTGTAATTACATAAAAACCTTGATATCAAAAAATCGAAACTCACAGTAATACTTTCTCTACCATTGATAAGTAAGAGAATGTAAAAAACGTCAATAACATAAAATGAATAGCCTAGAAATAGCCTAACAAGGAATTAAAACAACAATGGATTTACTTTCAAATGGATTTGATTTAAAAAATTCGAAACCTCAAAACAATACTTTCTCTGATATTTATGGGTAAATGAAAGTAAAAAACGTCAATAACTTAATAATGAATAGCCAAACAATGGATTAACACAACAATAAATTTACTTTTGCATGAACTAAAATGATTTAGTTAAAATTCGACACCCCAAAACAATATTTTCTCTAGCATTTATGGATAAAAAAAAAGTTAAAAATGTTTACAACCTAAAAGTGAATAATCCAGAAATATTCTAACAACGCTTCGACATGACAACGAATTTACTTTCAAATGGAATATAAAATGATTTAAAATTCGATTTAAAAAATTCGACAACTTAAAACAATATTTTCTCTATAGAGAAAGTAAAAAAGTCAATACCCTAAAAATAAAGAACCGTGGAGAAGTTTAACAATGAATTGGCCAACAAATAGATTTACTTTCGCAAATGAGAGATGAAATTGTTTGAATGGCGATTTGTTTTCATACAACTCGCTATTATAGAAAAAGAATAGAAAATCATGCATTAATTATAAGTATGGTTCTGAAACACTTTCTAATATTACGGGACATTTAGAGTGTTGTTGCTTTACATTATACCCGTGCCTGCTTTTTCACGCCTAATGATGCCTTTTATTTCCCAGAGGTTTTTAAAGGGTGTACTGAAATTAAAGTATATTTTCATTTGCACTGGAATATGCTTTTAGCTTTAGTTTAATTCTTTGAATCAGCACAAATCTTAAATATATTTGGAAATTTCTATTTTATGTCTCAAAAATAAAATTCACATTTCATCCATAGTTTGTACAGAAACATATAAAATGTTATTATTGGCTACTGCTTCTGTAAAACAGTACAAATATCGAGGAACTTTTCACATGTTTCTAAAAAAGACATAAAAAATAGTCATCCTATCTCACATCCTTTTCCACAATGACCCATCAAAAGTTTTAATATAATAACTAATTATTACATTAATTGCTTAACATGTAAATTAATTATCTATCAGCGACAAATTATTGTTAATGTGCGTTCTCAGTAATATAAATAATATATATTAATTTCTTCCAAAGTCGAAGTTTACGTTACAGTAGCAAAACGTTATAGCATTAACCTGCTATAGTAGCAGTTTCCAAATGAAAATCTAAGTCAATAAATTTTAAAAGGTATTTTTAAACATTGCTGGCAGAAACAAAAATATTCATTTAGTAAAATAAAACAAGCCTAGGCGTTTTTTTTAAAACAATACATTATTTTAAAAGCGTGTTCATATTTAACCCTTTAAATGTCTTCGATGGGTATATACGCCAGTGGTATTTACTTCATAGATTGTTCATGATAAACTTTAACTGACTTAACCCTTTAACGTCCACTACATATTTTCTTTTGAAAGTTGCTAAACTAATTTCTAAAAAGGCTGTTAGACACATAGCTGATCATAAATATGAAAAAAAAGAGAGAGAGAGTGAGAGAGAAATTTTTTGGTTTGAAATATCTATATGTTAACTTGATTAAATTTTTAAAAATATTAAATTTATTAAATAAATAACTTTGTAAGTACATAATAGCATCTAATCATTAAGTAAAGAAACTAGGCACGAACGTATCATCAAAGCAGGAAGGTGCACTTGTGCCCACTAAAAATTTAAATTGACTGTTATACATGGCTTTCTCTGAAATATCTTTGTTTTTTTCCCCGAATTAGTGGTGCTACTTAACGAACAAAGAAAGAACAAAATAATAGAAATCAATTAAAAAATAGAAAATAGTGTTGAAAAATTGTTGCATAAAAATACGTTGAATGTTTGCTTTCAGTGCAGCGTAGGTTCAGGCTAAATGGGTCTTACGTCGCACTAGTGCGATTCTATAGGCAATTAACGATGGCCGAGGATTCAACCCTAAGGGTTGTCCGGAGACATGTCATCACAATTTTAATCCTTCACATAGTTGTTGACTACCCCGCTTCGGTGACCTCCAGGGGTATTTGAAAAAAAGGAACACATTGTGGGCCCGATGTGCAACAACCACCATTAATGTACACGACGGTCTTTGTACGGCTCGAGTATCGAACCAGTAATCTTCCAGTTACGAACTCGGCGCCGTAGCGACCAGGCTACCGCGGCTCTAAGATTTAATGGGAAACTATTCAGCAATAAAGGATTAAATACGAATATATGGAATTATATTTTTAAATCATGTAACTTTTAAGAGGAATGCCGAAAGACAGGTTTTACAGTTTAAAATCGAAAATACCCTGACGACAGCAGTATATTAAAATACTAAAATCCAGTTTCAACAAAGCTCCGTCAGCGGTCACTTTTTGTCTCCCTATGCTATCAAAGGTAGTCGCGCTCATCATCTTAGGCGTTCTGAATTTTCCATGGTTTTCTCCAAATCTCGAATGAATACTAGGTAGTAGACTCACGGATGGCGTTCTATTCCAAAAGAATGATAGTCTTATCCTCCTAGATTCCACACAGGCCTAGCTAATTCGTATAAACAATCAAACTTCATCCACACTCTACACCATCAAGCTTAAGAGTAGAGTACTTTTTCTATCTTTGTCTGTATAGACACCGGAAATATATATTTCATTTTTTTTTTTTTTTTTTTTTACAAATGCAGTTTAAAATTGCAAGTAAATAATGCGCATCAATTTAAACAATTACATAATAAATATAACTAAATAAATAAAATAAAATAATTTAAACTTGCATTCCATTGAAAATCATCTTTATCATAATTTATAAATACTTTTATCAATACTGACTAATACAATATGGAATTGGAATATTGATTTGTTCATAAAGTTTCAATTTACAACTTTCATCTTTCAGAATTATAATATAAAAATTTAAAATCGAAAAAAATAAGAAAAGTTTCAAATATTTCAATTTAATATACCTTGGTAAGTGTGTAATTATGAGCTTAAAATCCAATCTATTTCAAAATGAGTTAATTTTTACATTTTTATTTCACACATATATAATTCCGCAGCTCTTCACCAAAATCCTACCCAATCTATAGCGATTTTAATGAAATTAACTGCCAAGTAATTTTTCTAACACGTAATTGAAATTCGCAAAATAATTTAATTTGCACTTACATTTTTAATTACCTGAATAAATTCAAATTAAATTCTTTGGATACATTTAACAAATCGCTCTTTGTTTAACCAACAGATTTTATTATGAGAGAAAAATTTTCCACCATTTTTCTGTTAAAACTCATGATGATGAAATTGGTTCACTGCAAAATAAAGGGAAGGGAATATATCAAACATCGTAGTTCAAATAAAACTGTTCTAATACAAATAAAGTTCAATGATTAATTTAAAGAATCGTCTTGTATTTATGAAATCTGTGGAAAATTACTTAAACACACACTATTTTCCCTGAAGCGTTTGAAACGCGTTTATATGTTCCATATATTTACGATACGCACAGTTCTATAGATTTAATTTCGTACCTAGTAAGTTATTATTTGATTAGAAGCTCATTTTAATGAAAGGCGCGGCATTCCGAAATAAAAACCTCGTGTTCTCAACAGCAAATATTATAAGGAGAGGTATTTAAAAATAGCGAACATTTCATATTAACTTATTCTTCCTGCAAGATACTGGAATTTTTAAAACGAAATCAGTGTCTGCTTTAGAAAAATGCCGATTATCTATCCTGCTCGAGACATTTTTACATCCTCGAATTTCATATTAGCATATTTACAACTATACATACAAAGATGAGATGAGGAATCAGGGATTTTTTATCCCTCCACTCCAGTTCCGGCTGGGAATTTTAATAACTCTAGCTCCTAATCTCTCAGCGCATAGGTATGTATATATACATAAATGCTCTCTCTCCTGGTGCCCGATATAATATTTAACCCGTGCAAAAGATTACAGCTTTGAAATTTCTACAGGTACACCTAAAATTCAAACAACAAGTTACGGTCGGACGGAGAAAAATATTAACATTATTTTACGAGTGTTCTGTACCAGGCTTATTTGCATTAATTACATCATATATATTCAATCGAGGAGTTATTTTATTTTTCAGGCATAAAAATTGTCTTCCGGAATCACGTTTTACAGACCGTCCCTTTCCCACCCTCTCCTCGCAAAATCCTCCCCCCGTCGTCGACCAGGTAAAGCTGAGATTAACGTAGTGGCTCTGAAAGTTTTATGAAGGCAAAGCGCAAATCACGGATTTTAATTAAAGCAGCCAATCTATTTGCTGCTAATGGATATTAAAAAGTAAATATAATTAACTCCGTTACGGACGAGTCATCAAGATTTTATGAGTCATTTCCGCCTTCCCTCCTATCTTACAATAAAGAAACTACGCGCTCCACCCTAGACAAAAGCTTACGCCACTCTCACTTTAATATAACTGAAGGTGTGTGCCCTATACTTAGAAGATAAAAGCCTGGATTTTCATCAGGGGCCTAACAGGGTCCGTTATGTTCACCTCTCGAAACTCATTAAATACAACCCGGGTGAATCGAAGACAAACAGTTTGACGATCCGAAAACTTGCCTCCATTTTTCTTTAAGATAATAAAAGCATAGTTTTGATGCACGCTGGCCACGCACGATATAAAATAATTTTCTTTTCGGAAAGTAAAGGTCTCCTCTGTCATTTAACTGATAAGAACGTGTGGTAAAGGTAAACCTTTAAAGTAAAAATTTAGAATCTATTCCGTTTCCATCGTTTAAGAAAAGAGCATACAAATGGACAATTTCACGTAATATGGGTGAGTAGATGTTAGGATCACGACCAGTTGACGACTACCCGAGAGTTCTAGGCTTGGGTGGTATGCTAGAGTCTTTCTAAGAGGTCCTAACCCGAGTTTCGGAGAAAACCACGGAAAACTCAGAGCAACTAGGCTGACTAATACGATTATATAATACACGAAAACACTGTAAATATATATTTATATACATAATAATAAAACAAAACCAACTTAATTTATTTCTGCTTTTTTAAATTATAACATTTGGTTAATTGATTTTAATAGTTCAGTTTAGTTATTTTTAAGACATTAGCAGGCAATATAATACGAATTACAAAACAGTGTAATGAGGGCCGTACTTAAAAATTTTATTTAACATAACAGACTATTATTAAAAAATCATGTTAATTTTGTATATATCATACTTTTAAAATGTTTTTTATTCTCTAAAACATTTTTTTTAATCTTTTTGTTTTTATAGAAGCTAAATTTTATTCCGCAAAACTCAAATTATTTTTTCTGTAAAGTGAGTCACTGTGCTAAATTTTGATATAGATGCCACCTATTCATATAAATAGTAAAATATTGATATCCCTGTTCTCTTTACTTTTACTTGTATCTTAGAAGTCCATAAAAACACATTTATAAATCAAATGTGCCATTATTTTGATACATAAAAAGTTAAACTCTCAGAAAATGCGTAAAATGGTAGTGTAAGTCACATTATGTAATTGCCCAAATAACGTTGTACCTAAACTTAGAGGAGTCAATATTGATAACTTTTAAATCACATAAAATGATATGAAATTGTAAAAGCTTTTGTCTATTTTAAAACTTATTTTTTTTTCTATTAATTAAGATTAAGATAACGACCTAAAATTAGTATGTTGTGACCATCACAAGACTTTCTTCTGTATCATTCTACTTAACAAAACTACCTACCGTTTCTAAATTCTCACAATAAAGATTTTACACATGCAGTTTGGTAAATTTCAATCAACAGATGCCGAGGTGCAGCCATAAGAAAAATTACAGAGGTGAGTAATAGAGTGCCACCTATAGACCAATACACACTCAAATTCATTCAGCATTCTTTTTTCATAATGTCTATCTCATTTAGCAAGTTTGGTGCATTAATAAGCTTAAGCTTTCCGTACACGAGGAAAATTACAGAATTGCAGCGCCACCTCTTGGTGATATTCACCCAAATTTAATCAGCATAGTTTTTATAATGGTCCTCTGACATATCAAGTTTTCTGCACTTATTCAAAATGCAAGTTGAGCTATAACCTTCCCGGTAATTGAAGAAATTGCCGCATCGCACTGCCATCTGTTGAACGATTTTCACCAAAAGTTGAAACTTATTAAATTATGTCAAGGTGCAACTAAATATAAACATATATGAAATTGCGCGCATTAGTTATTTTAATCATGCACACGCAAATAGGCTGATTGAGGGACAAATAGCAGTTTTCTAAAAATGCTCCATGTAAATTCATCAAAAACCGGAAGTCGAAAATTTTTCGAATCCAATACTTTCTTTTTTCAATATAGAAGAAAATAAAAAGTGATATTCAAAATTCTGAAATTTGGCAGCTATGAAGTACCGACTAAAATAGATTATTTAGGAAATGTCTAAAAAATAGTTTTTAGTAAGTTTGTAATTTAAAATAATTCTCTACATAATGTATTTTTATTTTTTATTCCATAAAATTTTTAAAAAATATTGTAATTGAAGTATGTTTAATCTAGTGAGGCTTTATATGACAAATTTGAAAGAAAAACGTATGTAAGATAAGATTATATTTATCCACCACGTTCCATCTGTCATGGATAAAAAGTTTGATTGTAAGAACTGTGGATAAATTTTCTTTCACTCGTGAATTCATTTTATCATAATATAATTATAATAATGTAGTATTTTTTTTTTTTTTTTTTTTTTCTTTACTTCCTAAAAATTCATAAGGTCACAATTTTAGCTTCGAATACAATTGATTACCAGTTTAATTTTTTGTAGCATCCTTTGTTAGATGAAAGAGAGAAGAAATACACTAGAAAATATAAATGAAATTAAAGATAATCGTTTTTACATTTGTTGGGATAAAAACTCCCTAATTAAATAATTCTTGTGTAAGTACTTCTAATATCTTTCCAAACTACAATCGTAGTTTTATATATCTTTGCTAATAACAGAATGTTTTCGGTATTTCTTTTTTTTTTTTAAAATAGTGTATTATTGTTAAAATATTAAATTTTCACAGCTATTAAAATCTATAAGATTAATTTACATTATTCTTTTACATTTTCGTATTGTTATTATTTAATTAATTAATTTATTTATTGTAAAGAAAATTGTTAAAAAAAGTTATTGTTATAAGAAAATGGTTAACAGAAAAAAAAATAGTTTGCATAGGTGGACTCTGCTCAGTTCCCCATCATATGTATATGCTCATAAATTTCTAGTGCAGGACATCATGTTAAGAGAAATGAATTTGATCAAACACTTGACACAGTGATAGAATGAAATCCCCGCCCCGCCCAATAGGCTGCCCACCATTCAGTTCGATATATTTATCTTATTCTAATCTATTAATTTATTTTATTGGAGTCAATTTCGTAGGTTAGTTTTCATTCTACTATTCCCAATGCAACAATCCCCAGAATGCATATTTATATGGAATATCGCCTAATTCTGCTATGTTGATAAAATTTTAAATTACGAATAATTTGCAAAATTTTCTTATTAGAATCTTTGTAGTCAATCATGTTCAAACAGGTATCATAAATGTTATTTTGAAGTTGTCTGATATATTAATAATCCTCAAAATTGACGTTTACGCTCAATTTTGCCCTATTCTGCCATTTTAAGTAAATCGTAAATTCCAAATAATTTATGAATTTTTTAAATTGGAAAATTCATAGTCAATGATATTCGTGCCAGTATCTTAAATAATACTTCAAAAGTGGTCTGATATCTTTACGATGAAAATATCCCTCAAGATTGACATTTATGTGAAATTTTGCCCTATTCTGCCATGTTAAGAAATTCGTAAATTTCCAATAACTTACGAAATTTTTATATTGGGAAATTTATAGTCAATAACATTCATGCCAGTAACCTAAATAATATTTCAAAAGTAGTCTTATATCTTTACGAGGAAAATAACCCTAAAAATTGACGTTTATGGGAAATTTTGCCCTATTCTGCAATGTTAAGAAATTCGTAAATTTCCAATAACTTGCAAAATTTTCAAATTAGCATGTTTATAGTTAATGGTGTTTATTCTGGCATCAAAACTGGTATTTTAAAATTGTCTGGCATATTTACAGAAAATTTTTTCCATTTAATGCACTTTTAAGGGAAATTTTGCCCTATTCTCCCATGTTAAGAAAATCGTAAATTTCTAATAACTTATGAAGTTTTGTAATTCGAATGTTGCAAATGAGTACGGTTCTTGCCAGTGTCGAAAGTAATATTTTAAAACTAACCTGACTTCTCTGCCACAATTTGTTCTTGAGACATCGTGTACACAGACTAACAAACTATCTGACTAACGAACTAACAAACTAACAGACACCCTACAGCCGGACACCGTGCCAATTTTTTCCTTTTCGAAATCCTCACACTTGAAAACGTGTAAAAAAGTAAAAAAAAAAAACGAGGTCGAAAATGTTCACGATTATCTAAATTCCCCGTACCTATAGTATGATGGGGAACTAAAACTCTTATAATGTACTTTTATGCATGAGAATTAAAAAAAAAAAAAAAAAAAAAAAAAAAGACTTTAAACATTCAATATGTAATAATTTATTCTTTCCTTTTCTTCCTAACTCACATTTTTATCATTTACGTGTCGGTAAGATGTGTAAAAACTTCGGGATTTTGACATCCACCTAAAATCGATCTCTCACCTGTAAACATTAAAAGCACTTTTCCCTGTAATTCCATTATCTCAAAATAAAAGCATGCTCGCTTTCTCATACGCGATTTGTATATATCATCTACTAAATATGCGAACGTATCCCGCAGTTTAACATACTTAGCACATGTCGCACTCCGATAGTTTGACAGCAAAATTGTTTATTTAAAAGCCATTGAGTGCTTAATGCAGGAAACAAAGTCAGTCAATATTTCCTTCATAAAGATGAAAGCAAACCGTTTCCTGTGTTTGCATAGGTCTTTACTTAGGCATTTTCCCTTTCAGTACAGCTAAAGTGAAGATAAAATTCCATCCATGGGGTGGAGTCCAGACGAGCAAAATTACTGGACCACACCGATAATCTTTGCTCAGACGCACGGACGTTAAAATATCCTATTTTAACAGCACTAATGATTGTTATCTTAGCAAAAGAAAACAGTGAATTTAGTCGACGACTATATCTTAGGCGCCATTCATTAGTCGTATCGTTGTTGACAAAAGCAAACCTACTGAGTTATGATGTAAATAAATATTAGTAGGTAATTACAAGGGAAATGAAGCAGATGTAATATGTTAGACTCATGTGACGTATATGCTTCACGATATTTACAGAAGAAATTGTTCTGATTTAGATAGTCTTAATTCCGTTATAATAATATTAATTTTAATTATAGTAGTAAATATTTCGTAAGAGACACTGCGTCAGTCAAATGTTATCCACGAATTTTCATTCCTTGTATTACTTTATACGGAAATATCTAGTTCCTGGGTCAAAGGCGCTTTATGTAGAAATAAGCGGAGTTTCTCCTAACCGAAATTGTAGTGTCTTCTAACTCCTCATAATTTTTATTTTAAATAAAACATGCAATCTATTATAAGTTTCAAAGTGTTCAATAAAAATGCACGCTGATTTACAATAAGGTAAAAAATGCATGGCTAGTAAGAAATATATTATAAATAAGTTTAAAATATGACCGAATTATTCTCACAAATGCACTTACACGCTTTTTCTTTTTTCTTTTTTTTTTTTTTTTTTTACTTTCTCTTACCTATAAGGTAGAAAAAATATTGTTTTAGGGTCAAATTTACGAACGTGAGTTTTTGTTATATTTACACGTTTTGAGGTTCCCTGAATACGAGAATCCTGTTTTAAGCGAATGGTCTGTGTGTATGTGTGTTATCAGCATATCTCAAGAACAAATTGTAGCAGAAAGTCCAAACTTGGTATTCTAAATGTGTATGATACGGGGATGCTACACTAAGCTTTTCGTTGAGATAAAGCAAATGGTCCATGTACAGGGACACTCAAGAGTATTCAAATACATTACGTCTATGGGGGAAATTGTAGACAAGTAGAGTTTAACATCTATAGACTGCACTAAACCAAATGAAATGAATATATATTTTTTATATGCGTAAAAACATGCCTCATGTAGCAGGGAAGTCATTCATTGTTCATTTACAGGGCTGTACAAAAGAACTAGATTATAGTTCGACAACAGCTGAAAATTGATGGAAATGTACTTCAGGTTGTGACGTGTATCATTACTATAGGATTATATTTAGGTGCACCATGAGGTCTGTACATAATCATCAAATGATATACAGGGCTGCAAATATTTAAGCGATAACATTCTTTGTTATTGTTAGTGGAAGTACTTTACTACAGTATTTTACCATTTCCATCAAAGCTGCTCAGGAATTGAAATGAATTCCTCATAGACATATGGTAAATAATGTATGTCTTTAAGCTAAATATTCATCGCTTGTTTTTTGTATATGTACATGTTTCGAGGCTTCCTTATTACCGAAGTCAAGTTTTTTAACGTTCGATCTTTGTCTGTGTCTCTTAGATTAAATTAAAAACGAATAATTTCAGGCGATCTAAAAGTTGTATTTTCAAGTTAATTTAAGTTTGTTGCTGGAAAAGTTTGATCAAGATTGAAAAGTTTCAAGAAATGTTGCGCGTGAAAGTTGTCTGTATAATTTTAAGTGAACTTTTAATTTTAATAACAGATTTAAATTCTATATAAATGTAGGTGCAGTAATGAAACGGGCGGTTGAGGAGAGCGGTAGCCCCCTCACACAGAACTAATTATCACATAAAACTCTTCCGAAGCCTAATTTGAACTGTTTTAACATAGGTTTACATAACAGTACGCGTTGTCTTACCTCGTAATTTCCAACCCGTATTTATGGTATTAAATTTCAGGGTAAGAGAAAGTCGTGTGAGTGACACACCAGATTATTTTCATTAACTTAAATTCCATTCAAAATATCAATAAATTTGAATTTATACTGTAAAAGATTCTAAATGGTTTCTAAAAGAAATCTTTATTAGAATAATTTTTTCTGTAGGTTTATTAGAGTTTAAAATGTAATTTTAAAATATGCTAATATTCGCCGAGCGTATTTTGATAATTATAGTTTTGCTGTTCGGAATCTAAAACTGGAGTTTTCATAAATATTTACACTCATAAAAAAATACCGATTCCCTTAGAAACAGCTCTACCTAGAACTCCCCCAAAAATTCTAGTTCTACCCTTAAGTCTACCCTTTCGTCTTCGTAACAGAACTATGACTAATAAACTTGATTACCGAAATATGGAAGTTTTATTTATTTAACTAAAATGAAAAAAATGATAAAGAGTAAAGTATATGCATTTTAGACTGCACTAAAAATGAGAAATTGATATATGCTTTTTATATGCATTCAACCCCATTTTGCGTGCAATAAAATATTTAAAACATTTATCTTTCGTTTACAAAGCTACGCAAAAGGTTTTTGATATATGATGTGTTAGATTTAGAAGTTATTTGAAATAAATTTCAAGTTGTTGGATTTTTTTTTTTTATGCGCTACATTTAAATACACCGTTTGATGGGTATGTAATCCATCAATAATATTCAGGTCTACTCTAAATTAGTTAATTAAATTTCAAAAAGAGATATCTCTAAATAATTTCTTTTTTTTTTTTTTTTTAATAGCAGCTTTAAATGTTATATGAATGTAGCTACAAAACATAAAATTCAACAATAAGAATAAAACACTTGCATCGTCAATTTTATTAATTTGTCCTTTTAATCTAAGCACAAATTTCTTTTTAATACAAGAACGAATCCAAATATCAGAAACCTGGATTTAAAAGGAAAGAAGAAAGAAAGAGAAATGTTAGAATTTACTCTACACGGTATACTTGGACTTACAGTTTCATTAAATAAAGTACTTTGACAATATATTTCTGAGAAAAAATGTTGATCGTAAAACTTTCAATACAAACCTTAATATATATTAGCTGCATATATCAAATAAACTGCAGCTGTTTCACTGAAAAATTCTTTAGCAGCATTAAGCATCAGAACGTATGTCAACAAATGATGGTTATTTTGAATTCAGCAGATAAACCGATCCCTTGCATTTTATCGTGAGAACTGACTTTTCTTATCGAGCACAAACATAAAACGAACGGAACAACACCCCAGAGTACGGAAAAATTGGAGAATCCGGAGGTGTCGGGTGTCACACCCGATGAGAGGTGTTTAGATTCCAGACTGTTTTTCTGTCTTTTCCCTGGAAAATGTATTGAGCAGATGCGCCTTCTCAAAAGCTCCCGATATTTACTTTTATTATACACGAAAAATTCCTTGTAATTGCTCCCTGTGGTACTTATGTCAGTGGTGTAGTTTTTCACAGTTGCGATTTGGCAGCGCTATAAATTTTTTTTCTCCGGAATGATGAAGATTAAGATTCAGCTGTGAACGATTTGTTTTGTTGAAAGGGGATTTAAGAATCTGATGTTTAGAGAACGAGCAGATATGATAAATATGGAGCAGATGGTAGAAGTCGTGAATTTTGAGGGCAATATATTTTACAGCATACAAAGCGATGCATGCATTGTAAGAACAAATCACTATTTCAGAGAATTCCAGTAATAGAAAAATTTCAAAAAGAAAAGAGAAATTTTTCTTTTAGAAAACTTCCTTTTCCGATTTAGTAATGAGCTCTATTTTAAACCATTTGCCAATGTAACTTTGATGCTGTTAAAA
Source organism: Salticus scenicus (assembly GCA_963930645.1). Lineage (NCBI taxonomy): Eukaryota > Metazoa > Arthropoda > Arachnida > Araneae > Salticidae > Salticus > Salticus scenicus. Next base: position 165,028,286 of record OZ005653.1, on the reverse strand, counting down.
TAACTTAAGCCATAGGCGTCTTAAAAATGCAATTTTCCAATAAAATTAAAATCCTGTTACAAAACAGTTGTGTATATCAACCATTAATAATATATACAGGGTGTACCAAAAGTTGCACACACTAGAGGTCTGCACGGGCCGGGCTTCCGGCCCGTGCCCGAGCCCGGCCCGGTCCTCGGGCCGGGTTCGGGCCGAATTTTTGAATTTGCTCTCGGGCCGGGCCGGGCTCGGGCTCAGTTTTTTTGTGCATTTTTAGGCCGGGCCGGGCCTGAATGAAATTTTCTCCGGGCCGTGTCGACCCGAATCTTTTTCTGGTTTCCTCGTTAATCAACGAAAAAGGAAAATTATAAAATATTTCTTCAGTCCTTTATTTTACGTAATTTTACAGGCTTGTATGTCACATAAAGTTCTATTTCGTTAAAAAAGTGTCTGTAACGTCAATATAATTGTCTATCAGTCTGTCTGTCCGAAATCTAATTTTTCGCAAATATTTTTGGCATGCCTCGAAATTAATATATTTTATTTAAAGTTATATTAGATGGTTTCCTATTCAAAATAGTATGCATGTCACTGCCAGTTTGCGTACATGTACATAGCAAAAGAAATTAGATACATTACTGTGTATAAAGGTTTGTTTCTTATGATCTGTTGAGTTTAGGTGGTATAAAGGCTATAAAAATCTTTCCGTTGTAACTGTTTCTCTAAAGCTCCTTTTTCTTTTCTCCAGTGGACGAAAGTACCATCATTTTTATCATGGGCAAAAGCAACTTTTCTATTGAATATGGTTGGTTTAACATTAAAGTTTTGTTTACCGGAGCGCATGAAAGATTCGGATACATTATGGTATATAAGAGGAAATGGCTGAAAGTGCATTTTCAGTAGTATTAACCATTTTAAATATCTTCCTATATTGTTTGATGAATGCTAATATTTTCGATTTGACTTTCTATTTGTCTTTGTGCCTTGTCTATAATAATGAATTTCTGTTTATATATAATTGTCTTGTAAAATTTCAACAGTTTTGTTAAAGAACGTACTATTGTTTGGTTATATAAAACCTCTGCAAAACACATACTCAAAATCTTTTTTATAAAAATGCATTCTTTTTTTTGTTGTTATTTTACATATTTTTGAATCGGGTCGGGCCGGGTCAGATTTTATAGTTTTTTGTCCGGCCCGGGCCGGGCCATAAACCGTTAAAAAATAAACGGCCCGGTCCGCATTTTTCGACTTCATAACGGGCCGGGCCGGGTAAGTAAAGTTTTCGTACGGGCCGGGCCGGGCCCGGGCCTCGAAATTCCGGCCCGTGCAGACCTCTAGCACACATCCCTCATAACTCGAAAATGAGTCGGAATTGTGAAAAATGGCGAAACATATGTTCAATGAATTCGAGAGGGACCTCTTTTGGTGAAAAAAGTTTGGACCCGGTGGGGCTAGGGGGCCGCTAGGGAGGGCAACTTTAAAATTTCAAATGGGGAAGTATGTCTTGCGGTACATCCCTGGAAACGTCTCTTCAAAACAATGAATTTGATATAAATAGTTTTTCCCTATGATGATTAATATCAAAGAAGATACATGAGTTTTTAGACTTTTGAAATGTGGATTTTATACTTATGTATCCCCTTTAATAATCATTGCAGGACTAAACTATTTATATCAAATTCATTGTCTTGAAGAGACATTTCCAGGGATGTATCACCAAGACATATTTTGCCCAAAAATATTTGGGCCCGAGCAAGGGGGTGGTAGGAGTGCCGCTAGGGAGGGTAACTTTAAAATTTCAATCAGGAAAGTATGTCTTGTGATACATCCCTGGAAACATCTCTTCAAGACAATGAATTTGATATAAATAGTTTTGTACTGCAATGATTATTAAAGGGGATACATAAGTACAAAATACAGAGTTCAAAAGTCTAAAAATTCAGGTACCTCCTTTAATAATCATCGTAAGGTAAAACTATTCATATCAAATTCCTTGTTTTCAAGAGACGTTTCCAGGGATGTACCACAAGACATACCTTCCTATTTGAAATTTTAAAGTTGACCTCTCTAGCGGCCCCCTCTAGCCCCCCAGGCCCAAACATTTTTTACATTTTTGACGTGTCGTGCACATCTTAAGATAAATGAATACAAAATGGTTCTCCCATTTTCTTTAAAACATTTTGCACCATCAATGGCCGGTTTAGAAGATCTGCTCCCGAAGCTGGTAGACGGGAAGTGTCGTGTTAGATCCCAGGTCGTACTCGTCGACCCAGCTACTCGAAGGTTTCTGGGTTTTTCTCTGAAATTCGTATAATTATGGGTCCCCTTAAAAAGACTCCCACGGAAATCATTCTACCCGGACCTAGGACCCACGTTGTGTTAGGTCTGGGTAGACCTCACGATAATTACCATAAACATAATTGCTAAGTCTCTGATTTAGGCGACAGACTTCATACCAGAAATTTTCAATAATAAATTTCACTATATTTAATCTTGGGAAAAATATCATAAATATTTCTATCAAGAAATACTGGTGAGAAACCTGATTTAAGAATTAGAAGTGTTGGCAAATATTATCGTTCGGATAGCAACGCTATTTTGATTAATTATTAATTAAAATACTTTCTGTGTAAATCTGCTTATACATTTATTTTATGACAAAGTAATTAATAATTTCAATCCCTCATAAATATATGACTTTAGATTTGTTAGGTAGACACCATCATTGTTAAAACAAACTTTTAGTCCGTCCGATCGCGAAGACTACTAAGTGTTAGTGTACGGGATAAAGCAAATGGATTGCACGTGAGTCAAATTGTCTTAACACGTACACCAACACTTAGTACTTTTCATGATTGGACTAAAAGTTATTTTAATAATGCTGGTGTCTACCGCTTTTCTATGATCGGTGGGCTTTCTGTAACAAATCTAAAGTCACATTTATGAGAGGCTGAAATTTTTAGTCATTATATTGTCACAATAAATGTATAAGAAAATTTACACAAAATTATTTTAATTAATAATTAATATAACTACTTTTTTATTATTCAGTAATAATTACATTTTCTAACAATATCGTTGCAATAATTTTATTGTTAAAAGTATTTTCTCTCACAAAATATATTTATTTTGTTTGTTCCATAAATCTTTAAACTTTCTTCAATTATTTTAATGACATCTTGTAAAGAGGATGGAGAGGGGTTATTTCATTTTATACGAAAAATATATATATATATATATATATATATATATTTCTGACATTAATTAAATTTCGTGGCGATGTTTCAGCTTTACTTGGATGGAAGACATTCATACGTATTACTCAACTGCTTACCACATGTGATTCTACGAAAAAAAGTAAATATTTCATTATACTGTCATTATCGAAAACGCCATTCATTTGAATTCCCGGAAAAATTCAAAGTTTCATTTCGGCTTTCATTTATGAACTGCTGTATAGAAAAAATTCAGTATCTGAGGGAAAAAAAACGTTGTTTTTCGTCACCGAGAATTGCGCGGGTGGTGAAGCTAACAGATGGAAGGGATGTATCAACGTCTTTTGTCGGGTCATCCAAAATGAATTGAAAAACCATCTGGATGTGTCACAGTCGTCTGAGAATCCATTTAGAGCTTATGTTTCTCTTTGCTCAATGGGTTTTAACGTATAATCGCATTCCCGCTCTAGACATAAATCTGTTACATTTGATTATAGAAGTTCTTTTCTCTGTTTTTTTGTTTTTTTATCTAGACTTAGTGAATGAGCTACTCGTGTAGCAGTTAAATGTATTTTTCTGGCAGTAATATATCATAAATACTTAATTAAATACCAACATTTATGTAAACAAAACAACAAATTAAAATATTTATATAAAATAAGATACAAATAATAAGTTTTTTTTTTTTTTTTTTTTAAGTAAAATAAGAAGTTTTTACATAAAAAGTGCCATTTAAGTGCAAGATAAGTGTTAAGATTTCAGTCTGAGAGTTTTAGCATAATTTGATAAAAGCAATGAACCAAGAATGACAATTCTGTGAATGAATATTTTAAAAATCTCTGTTTTTCTCTTTATAAATATATATATATTCAAAAAATCGTTGAGACTGATTCAACTGAACTATCTTAAGCATATAAAAAACAAGTTCGTTCAAGAAAGAAAGAAAAACTCCAGTTTTCACTTGACATACTCATTGTTTTATTATATTATTTTTGGTAATCATTTAACAAGTGTAAATTGCCTTTCTTAAATAAGGTTTATTGTATCACGAACCTTATTTGTTTTAAATTATTAAAATAAATCAAATTATATGTATCATATAATTACTACTCACTCTGTTATCTTTAACTGAAATTTTTCTACTTAAAGAGGCATTTGGAGATGAAAGTTTAATTAAAAAATTAATTAAACTTTTAATCCGATATTTAATTAAGAATAATCTGTAAATACAACCTCGTAGAAAAATCGATAATAAATATCTGCTACATATTTTACCATAAAAAAAAAAAAAAAAAAAAAAAAAAAACCTTCCCACCTCTCCTTTTTTTTTTTTTTTTTTAAGCCCTTTTCTGTACCCAGGTATGACATCATTCTTAATTTATTAAGAAACACATTGATTCACAAATACTTTCTAAAACCCATGTTAGTACACTTTTTTTTTTTTTTTTTTACATTAATTTCTATTAAGAATAATTTTCTTCTTATTTATTTGTAATTACAATTTGAGACAATTACTTTATTTAAAAAAAAAAAAAAAAAAAAAAAAGTGGTTTAAATAAAAGACTGGTACTAACGACATTCCAGAATAAATTAGTAATGTTGGCACATATCGGTATCAGTTTCGAAATTATTTTCAGTGTCAGAGATACATAAAACTCGATTAATGATTTAATAATGAACATCGAAAAATTTTATGTTCATGTGTTCATTTGTGTGAAAGTTTTACAACGAAAAACAAAATGAGAAAACTGCTTATTAAATAACTTTGGAAGCCAAAATACAGTTAGACATATTTAGATTTAATATGAATAAAACATCATTAATAAACTGCAATATACTGTTAAAAGTTTTGAGAGCTAGTTTGAACCAAACTTTGTTGTTACAGTAGCTGCAACGTGATAGGTTGAACCACAACTTGGTGCTACAGTAGCTCCAACGTACTAGGTTGAACCAAAACTTGGTGCAACAGTACTTGCATCCATAAGATGGTGAAAACTTCTAACATGATATGGTGCTTTTTATTGAAAAAAAAAATCACCAAATATTGATAAAAGTTTTCATCATATTATGGTTGCAGATACTGCAGTACCAATTTTTGGTTAAACCAAGCAGAATCATAATAGAAGATTTGACTATCTTCTGGTTATAATTACTCTAGTATCGAGTTTTGGTTAAACTAAGCACAAAATCATGATAGAAAATTTCATTACCTTATGGTTGCAGTTACTAAAGCACCAAGTACTGGTTAAACCAAATACCAAATCATGATAGAATGTTTCATTATCTTATGGTTCCAGTTACTGTAGTATCAAGTTCTGGCTAAACCAAACACCAAATCATGTCCTCCATGTTCCCATCAAAAATTATACCTCTGGGGGTCACCGAAGCGGGAGAGCCATCCTTTCCGTGGAGGATCAAAATTGTGATGGCATGTCTCCGGATCACCTCTAGGGGTGTGTCCCAGACCGTCGCCAATTGCCCATCTGCGCAACATTAGTGCGACGTAAATCCCAACCATCCATCCATCCAAACACCAAATCATGATAGAATGTTTCATTATCTTATTTTTGGAGCTACTGTGGTACAAAGTTTTGTCTAAATGTAGAACAAAATCTTTAATAGTGTACATAAGCAGTAGAAAAAGAAGTTGTGGAAAGCCAAGATAGTCCTTAGTTTTCTAAAGAGACACTCAAGTTGCAATTTACAGTTTGCTCAGAGATGAGTCCTTGAAATGATTCCCAACTGACCTAAGCAGATAACTAAGAGAAATGTGCAATCAACGAGAATGGACGGGAGATGGGATATATTTTTATTTTAAAAAGAATTACAAGAAAAATAAGAAATGATGAAAATGGAGACGGGAATTTCTAGAGAAAATTAAGTTTGAATAAAATTAAATTATTAATTCTTTAAGATAAAACTGTGAAAGGGAGTGCACAGATACGATTAAAAAATATATATACAGATAGTAAGAAGAATTGCTCCTGTAAAGTTTAGATTGTGGATATATTCGAAGGTAAGCAAAACGTGGAAAAGAAAGAAAGGAAAGGAAGATTTTCCTCTTTGAAATAAATAAATAATATAAACTTCAACCTAAGTAGCGTTTTGTTTTTTCTTTAAAAAATTACCAACTTACAGTCTCACTCAGCAAATATCAGGAACGACAATCAGCTCGAAGACTGACTCTAAAATAACTATGTGAAAGTAAAAATAACTATGTGAAATCTACACCTAGGAGACAATGAACAAGAGATAGGATAAATTTTAATTTAAAAGTGATGCACTAGAATAGTGTGAAACCGGTGTTTTAACTGGGGATATTAGTATATTAATGAATACACTTAAACAATAAGTATTTTATTTAACAACTAATTATTTATGTAATATAAGCATAAATACAGCATTATAGTATTGGATATGAAGATGGGGGAAAAAAGGGAGGGGGGACTTTTTTTTATTCAAATCTGCCACAAAATTCTAATTGTAATAGTTGCCAAATTACTTAGAAGATAATTTGTCGATTATATATATCAAATATCACTTCTCAAAATTATTGGTGACTAATGATTAAAAAGTTTCCAAGTCTGCAATACTGTAATTACCTATAGGGACCTGAAACTGCTCAGCACTGTAACGCATTTCTGCAATAATAACAACCACAACTTACGATAATAACTACATGTCCTTATCCAATCCATATCCACAATTAATATTTTTAAAAACGTATTTATAGATTTCTCTTATTTTTTTAAGAAACGCAAAGAAACGGAGTTATCAAGTCCTGTTTTAACCTTTCTGAATTCACATGCGTACAAAATTCAACTAGGGATTTTTCTATTATTTTTTCCCATTTTTTATTTAATAGTTTACTCAGAGTAAGACAGTGCTCTGTTTAAACATTCATATATAAGGCTTAATTTTTTGCCTAGCATTTAATTTATCTCTTTAATCTTTTAATTAATTAATTAGTTTTTTTTTTTTTTTTTTTTTTTTTTTTTTACAACTGCTATTCAGAATTAAAAAACATGTTAACACATTGAGCGCCATGTTAGCCATTCTAGATTCTAGACATTTTGTCATGTATCTCTTAGTACTGAATGAATCATTTTGAAACTTTAGGAGTGTGCAGAACAGGTTATACTTCAAACATTTCAATGAAAGTTTTACCCCGAAAATAAAAGCAGCACCAATAAAAATTTAAAATGTTGAGCGCCCTGTCAGCCATCGGTGGCTGACAGTGTCAAATATGATATAAAGCCGCATCAACCATCGGTGGCGGATATAAAATAGGATATAAAACTAAAAATATTACATTTAATGATTGAAAATTTACTTAATTTTTATTTATTACAGCAGGAATCATTATGGAATTTTAATGGATTTTAAGAATTTGCGTGGCGCTCAGCATATTAATTTGCTCTGTTTTTAAGAAACCAGAGTTTTATTAAAAGATCTCGATAACTATTTTATGATTAAAAAAAAAGTTTTAGTGATAAAATAAGTTAATAAAAACATAATACAATAGTATAGTATCGTATAATAAACTGTTGCTTGTACCTAGGCCAAGATATACAAATATGTGCATATATAAATATTTTAACCAAATTATTCAGATTTTCAAAAATGCTATAAATTTATCAAATTAAATCACTTTGGTTAGTTGATTAGTTGGATTTAACGTCGCACTAGCACTGCGCTATTGGTAATCAAAATCACTTTCCTAAAACTTTTGTCTTGAATCAGATACAAACCTTTTCTGCATCTTTTATAGCGATTTCAGAACAATTTTTCTGGAACTTTCTAAAATCCAAAAATTTAAAAACTAAAAGCAGTTCAATGCATTCTTCGCTATTATTTTTTAAAATGCGTCGAAAAAAATCGTCGTATAAAAATTAATTTCCATGTTATTCAAATATTTATCCCAAAACGTTATTAACTTTCTGTACATTGTTTTATATCTTATAAAATGCATCTAACTATGCATTTTGAGATTTTTCAAGATTGAATATCGTTTAAAATATTTCTTGATATAGAAAATTCTTTATTTCAATAAGATTATCATACATTTCTACACAAAATTACCATTTTGTTTTTCATTTTACAATGTAATTCAAGAAAGAAAATGGACTCGATACATTCAAATTCGGGGGTGACGTCAGTAGTAATTTTCTTTTACAAAAAGGAAACTATTATGAATTCATATCGAGTCTTTAAAAGTTCATTGTGTATTTAATACTACTCTATTATGTTTGTTAAATTATTCGTGATCTAATAGTTATTGAAAGATCTATATACACACTTGTATTTGAAAAATGATATATTTATTTATTTTATATATATACACTTTATGCTTTTCAAAATTTTGTCAGATCGACTTTTCTTTTTAACAATTGCATAAAGGAAAAGAAAATAGTAGAAACACTCAAACAGTTATATATTTTATTAGTTCAATAAAAATTAAGCTTAAGAGTATGGGAAGCGTAGCTAAAGCTATGTATTGGGTTCCTCATTATTAACTAAAAATTTTATCTTTCGAACTGTGTAATAAAATGGCGGAAGTTGTTTTATCTACGAAGACGGTCTTATTGTTGGAAAAATTGTTTTACAGGTTTTGTACTTACTTCCCAATAAAAATCGATTGACGGTAAAAACACATAAAATTTTTCAAAGTAATCTTTCAGTAAAATATATGAATAATCGTTAAAACTTATCAGAAGTTTAATTTAAAGTTCTAATACAATTGTTTTTAATATGAATTAAAATGAAATAATAATTTAAAATCAGTTTCAAATTAATTTGCTTGATAACAAAGAAAACAGTACAAGAGGCAATCTTCACCGATATTTTCATAAGTATCGGTGTGTATGTACATGATTTTTAAGGCAATGTATATTTAGCCATGAATTTACTCTTAAAATAAGAAAATAGGAGTATATTTCTAAAATGATTTCTCGGGAGATACACAAATATTTTTGCAATTTTTTGTAGACTAATATCCTTTGATCAAATTATACCAAATGGTGCTTTAAACCTGATGATTATTTATACAAGACACACATTTATATGTGTTTAAAAATCGAAATGACTTGTTTTAATTGGTTAACATATATTTTTTTTATATTATATAGGGTAAGTGCACCAGTGATTGACACTTTTAGAGCAATCTCTGGGTTTTTTAATGTTCTAGTCATCGGAAAATATTTTTAAAAATCTTAAGTTAGTACATATGGTGTGAAAGACATTCAGAACCACATATGTGTTAAAATATATACATTTGATAACAGGGTTTTTTTTTTATGAATTTTTATTTGACACCCACTCAATGTTCCAGTAATTGACACTGCCAGTTTTTCATTTTATCAGTAATTGGCCTCTTATGTTCCAGTGTATGACACTGATAGTTATTCATTTTACCAATTATTAGCACCCTATGTTCCAGTGTTTGACATAAAATGTTAAAATTTTTATATGTAAAATGTATGATTTTATTATTTTTCTTATTTATTAATTATTTCGGGATAAATGTCAATTACTGGAGCATGCCAATCACTGGAGCACCTACCCTACTATGAACTGTTGAGTGTTCCGCACTACGAATTTCGTTCATAAACTACTTTTACAAAAATTTAATCAATATAGATTTTCATAATGAAAATTTTATATATGCAGTTTGATGCTATTTTAACTAATAAATGATGAGGTATAGACATAGAGAAAATCACAGAAGACGAGTAATAGCGGCATCTTCTGTCAGCTGATATATACATTCAAATTAAGTCAGTTTTAGTTTTTATTTAATGGTTATCTTACATATCAAATTTGGTGCATTTGTAATCTATACAAGTTGAGATATGGCCTTCCAGTGAACGAGGAAAACTACAGCATAGCAGCGCCACCTGGCAGTCTATGTGCTTCACAACTGAATCAGCATAATTTTCATAAATGGCCCTTTCATTTATCAACAATTGTGCAATACACAATAAAAATTTAAATATAGCATTCCCGTAAATCGCGGAAATTGCAGCAGCGGTACCTGTTGGACGAAATGTAACAAAAATTGACAGACAAAAATCTATGTCAAGGTGAAGTTAAATATAAAGCTTTATGAAATTCTGAGTGTTATTGTTGGTTTAGAGCTGGCACACAGACAGTTATTATTTAAGAAATGTCAAAATGTGTTCAGAACGTCATAAATGTTTAAAAAACCCGGAAGTGGAAAATTTCAAAGAATACAACACTTTTTTCTATTGAATAAATAAAGTAAATCAATGACCCATGACATGATACAAAATACATGTTTATATGTGTTTAATAATTAAACTAAAAAAACCCTCTGTTTTAAATTTATTAAAATTACTGATATTTTGCATTCCATGTCGCGAAAATTTAGAAAATATTGTAGACAGTCACAAACGTTTTTTTCCGGAGAAAAATTCCAATATGAATTCTGAAGCATATATGCTGTACACACCTTTTAAAATAGATTTTTTTAAATTGTATTAATCGTTTTCTAAAAATTTTACTCTATAATTTAATTCGAAATCATGTAAGTGTAAATGTACATTGTCACACTCAGCAACTTTTTTTTTTTTTTTTAATAGAAATAAAATATATTTTGTTTTTTTCTTTCAATTCTGCAGTAGGGTAGGTTCACTAATTAAAGAAGACGGCATCAAATGTAAAGTCGTATATTGTTTAAACGAATATACTTTTATAGATGGTAAACCTAAAGATAAATTTAAAAAAAAAAAAAAAAAAAAAAAAAAAAAACCTAAAAGAAAGTGAGTTGGAAAATTATCAGACTTTGAAAAGCAATTATCAATTTAAAAAAATCTATTTGCGAAAAATTATTCCATGATTCCACTAAATTAAAATTTTTATTCGTGAAACTGCAATATTTTAATGAGAATAATACCTCATTGGCACTCTTCATATCCAGATGAAAATTAAATTTCATTACTTTATTATCTGATTTCATTACTTCCTGTGTTTGCAAAGTCACTCATCTCCGAATTTATTTTATGAACATTTTAAAACATGATTAGTTCATCAATTTACGTGAAATTAAACCTATTATCAGAAACCGATTTTTGCTGACATGAAATATGTGATTATCATCATTTGAAATTTTTCAAACATCTAATATATTAAATTTATTTCTTTTTTTTTTTCACGATCCACACTAATTCATTACATTACAGTCTTCGTTTTTCTTTTTCTTTTTTTCTGTGCAAGGTTTTTATTTCTCACTTCAGAACTAAATTAAAATCCCCTACTTGCCGCAGCTTTCACCAACATCCAAGTTAAGTAAATCTCTGCCAGAACAAACAGTTTGGGCTTTTGTGTTTACCCGCAAAATCATTAAGCTGATTCGTTTCCCGTCAATTAAAAACGAGTCACGTTCTGTCGTTAGGAAGTAGATTTGGACTTAGAGAACAAGTTCAACAAATGGTCAGCTTGTTTCGAAATTTCTTTATTTTAGCGACTGAGCCGGAAACAAATTGAGACAAAAAATCTGTTTACTTTTCAATTGCTAACGAGGCATGGCGTTGCGTAAGCACGTGCGGAATAACTTTTACTATCACTTTTTTTTTTTTTCTTTTTTAAATGCGTGAGAAATCATTCTATGCCATTGTTAGCATAGGCGTTCCCGCAATGCGGTAAACTATTCGTTTATAGCCAATATTAATATTAAATATTTTATGCAAATTTGTTTTAACAAAAAAAAAAAAAGAGTAAGACTTTATCTGATTTTCTTTTTTTTTTTTTTTTTTTGTGTGTGTGTGTGTGTGTGTGAGAGAGAGAGAGAGAGGGAGAGAGACTATCTTATCTGATTCTATAAAAAAAAAAGGCCTTTATTGATTAACCTTCTATTCTCGCGCGTTGGTCTCTCAGACCGACAAAATTACGTTATTTTTCAAGAGGCTGATTTAAAATATTCTTTATACCAAATAAAGTTAAAGTACTAATATTTCTTTTCAGTTTTTTTTTATTCAGTTATAACCTCTTCTTTAAAATAAAAACCAATAATACTTAAAAAGTATATAATTACAATAATACAGACGAGATCAACATTCGGTCTGAGACACCGTGCGCAAGTATATGTGTAATGCTTTTATGTGCGAGTATACGAAGGTTAAAAGTGTCAAAATCTATGAGTAACAAAATTATATTTATTTAATATATGCATTAGAACATGTAATCAAGACCGCAATCCGAAAAATTTTTCGGGGGGAATCCAAACTTTAGTACATAATGTTGATTGTTAAAAATGAAGCATAACTCAAAAAATTTTGAGAAAACTGCAAATTCCGAGAGAAAAGAAACCTCCCAAAGCCCTTTCTTGTCTACGACATTGGTCAGTAATAACTTTGTAAAAGAAATTGCTGCAATAATAATAAGAAGAAAGAAAGTAATAATAAATTTAGAAAAATGTTTTATAATATATATATGTGTGGGTGTTTATCTTAAAAAAGTGAACTTTTCAAGTAATCCGTCTAGTTTCCGTAAAAGAGCACCGAAAAATACTTATTAAAGGAACTCTCCAACTATTATTACTGTTATCCAAATCTCATGCTATTCTATGGAAACTTGTTATGATAATAGTGTCACATAGTATATTTTTTAGTTGTTCTGTTTTATATGTCGCCGCTTTCATTACAAACTGTCGTAACTCAAAATTACTAAATTTCAGATGCAAGCCATAAATCCCTTATAACTAGTCAGCCAAAATTGAGTTACGCCACTTTGACCTGCCATGGATACTACCATAGGCCTTTCAATAAACAGTTTAACTCATAATCGCGATTTTTTGAGTTACCCTTCTTCGACGATATCTGTTTTTAATTTTGTAGGTTTGCCACATAAGTGCTTACACAACTAAGCAATGGATATTTATTACTGAAGAATACAATAGGATATCTAAATGTCCAGAACTGGTAAGAGAAGCATATTCCATGTGTATGTAGTTTGGGGAGAAATCTAGATCAGAAAAAAACATGCAATAAAAAAATATAATGATGAAAATCAGAAAAACAGGAACCATTCCAGATCTTTAGCTGCCCTGTTGTGTTCTTCAACGATGCATATTCGCATATCAGTGAAGTAAGTACTCATGTGGTAGGATTACAAAAACAAAAACAGATATGTTCAGAAAAAACCCTAATGTCATATAAATATACCCAAAAATATTGCCTCATTACAATTTGCATTACCCAAGAAAAGGGCATTTGATCTTGGTAGGTATATTTTGGGACTATGTCTAATTCAGTTTTATTTATTTATTTTATTTTTTTTTTTTTTTTAATCGTTTGCACAAATTTTTGTTTACTATAGAAATGTCAGAAAAACAAAATATTGAAGAGTATTCTAGAGCAGGGGTGGCCAACCCGCGGCCCGCAGCGTGTAGTTTCTTGCGGTCCGCGAGGAGACTAACGATATTTAAAGTTAACGGATCAAAAATTATAATTAATAAAAACTTTCTGACCTTTCGAAGTGAAAATAACTTTCAACGATTATGGTAACTAAAGAACTGTTGTAATGAAATTCCTTTTATTATAGTTTTAATTTATGATCATAAATTTTTCACGATTCTGTTGTTAATGTATGAACGAAAATAATTTACTAAATTAAAGTATTCTGCTCCGAATTTTCACCCTGCCTTCCCCGAAGATAATGTGAATGATATACTCGCAAACATATATGAACATATGCATATCTGCAGTCATAAAGTAATAATAATAATTATTATTTCCTTCCCCGACTATAATTTCGCCGTAAATTATCGTAGAAACCAATTATGCCTAACGATTGGTAATAACATCTAAATTTTAATTCAATTGCTAAAGTTTTTTTAGGGTGTCATCTACATATAAAAACTTGCACAAACTTCTTTTTTTTTTTCCCCGAATAGTAACACCCATTTTTGACTACATATTCGAATTTCTGAGGTCAAGGCGGTTCGGAGAAAGGTATAGTTTATATTCTTTATATCAAAGTCTTCATAAAGTCACAAGCAAAAATTGATCAGGGGTAAATTTCTATATTTTAAAAAATAAATTAAGATATCACGCAGAAAAGTATTATATCCATTCAGATAATAATCGGAAAAGAAGTATAACAATTTTAAATATAAAATAAAGTAAAGAAATGCTAATTAAGAAATGATGTGTACGTCTACTCTTACTTGAATAACTATTTTAAATCATGCGCAAGCAAAGTAATATATGACACAATATGATAACGAATGACAATAAATGACAGCCCTCTAATAAAAATTGAAATATCACTATAATTCGAAAAATAATGATAGGAATTAACTGTAAATTTAGAAACCCATATTTTTGATGATGCCCATTCTATTCGTGTAAAAATTAATGTAGGTCATAACTCATAATTTCTGTAAATCTGAATTTATTAATAATTTTCATAATTCAAAAAATGTTTTTTAATCGAAAATATGCATGGAATATATTGTTACTTCATTCTAACGTAAAAAAAAAAGAAAAGAAAAGAAAAAAAGAAATTTTAATACATTAATTTTTTTGGAAGACACGAATTAGTGTTTGTTACGTTCATTTAGCATTAGCATCTCCATATTTTAGCAAATTATAACTCTCTGAAAAACTGAGGGAAACATATAAAGTATACCATTTTCTGGGCTGATTTGATCCAAATAATCCGAAAAGCTCGTCAAAATTGGGGGTTGCCTTTGAAAAAAATGAAGTTGATGCCAGTTTTAGTATGTAGACACCCCTTAAGCAAAATCTAACTAAACCGTTCAAAACTAGACCTTATTACTAATCGATCGGCACCAGCCGCATGTCTCTACACTAATTTACGGCGAAATTAGTAGGGAAAGGAAGGGGGGGGGGGGGTATGACTGTACATACGGTGTGGCCCGAATGAATAAAATAGATTTCCAATGCGGCCCACCAAGCGTTTTGGGTTGGACAGGCCTGTTCTAGAGTATCACCGTGGGAAAAAATAAAGTAAACATATGAAAATTAAAATAAATATTTTGCATCAATATATATAAAAATATAACATGTTTTTGCAAAATACTTAATCCCACACTCTAATAAAAAATGATAAGAAAAAAGGAAATTATTAAAATAAAAAGTATTCGGTAAAAGTATAATTTAATTTTATGAAAGGCGTTACTAAAAGTTACAATATTATCATCTCATTTCACACCTTGCATTTGCTCAAAAATGACGAAAATCTTCTCATTCTTGTCAAAATTAAGATGGTACTTTATTCGAAAGTGAGGAAAAAAAAAAAGACTTAAAAATGAGAGGTTCCTACTCGGAGATATTATAAGAAATGAAACTTCTCAAAAATGAGAAGATTTTACTTATTTTTTTGAGAAGCGTGTTTTAACAGTGCAGCATGGCATAAATAAAGAACATATATGTTCTCTCAAGAAAAAAAAAAATGCCTCCAGAGAGGAAAATCAAGCACAATGAAGAATTGATGAATGAAAATTGGACGTAATAGGATGTAATATTCCTATAAATAAATATTTATATCTATCCAAAAGTTAGGCAGTAATATTCTCCCTTCAAACCGTACATTCTCATAATTGAATACGTACGTTTACTCGAATATGAGAAGATAATTTTCTCATTTATTAAAATATCTTCTTAAATGTCAATCTTACCATCTCATTTCACACCCTAAATTTTCACAAAAATGAGAAGAAAAAAAAACTCTCTCTCTCTCTCTTTTTTTTTTTTTTTTTTTTTTTTTTGTCAAAATTAAAATGATATTTTATCCTAAAATGAGAAAAAAAAAAATCTTAAAAATGAAAAGATTCTACTCGGAGCTATTGTAAGAAATGAAACTTCTCAAAAATGAGATGATCCTGCTTATTTTTGAGAAGTGTGTTTTAACAGTGCAGCATGGCAGAAATAAAAAATATACTATATTTGATGCCTCCAGAGAAGGAGATCAAGCGCAACGAAGAATTGATGAATGAAAACTGGACGTAATAGGATGTAATATTCTTATAAATAAATATTTATATCTACTCAAAAGTTAGGCAGTAATATTCTTCTTTCAAACCTCACAATTGAATACATGTATTTACACAAATATGAGAAGATAATCTTCTCATTTATTAAAATATCTTCTTAAATGTCAATATTACCATCTCATTTCGCACCTTGAATTTTCTCAAAAATGAGATTATTTTTTTTTATTTTGCCAAAATTATTTTGTTCTAAAATGAGAAAAAACAAAATCTTAAAAATGAAAAGATCCTACACGGAACTATTGTAAGAAATGAAATTTCTCAAAGATGAGACGATCCTGCTTATCTTTGAGAAGTGTGTTTTAACAGTGCAGCATGGCAGAAATAAGAAATATACATGTACTGTCAAGAAAAAAGAAAAAAGTATATGAGAAGAGGATCTTTTCATTTAGTAAAATATCTTCTTAAATGTCATTATTACCATTTGATTTCACACCTTGCATTTTCGAAAAAATGAGATTTTATTTTATTTATTTATTTATTTTTTTTTTATTTATTTATTTATTTATTTATTTGTCAAAATTAAGATATATTATGTACATTTCATATTTTGTTCGTAAATGAGAAAACAAAAAATTCTTAAAAATGAGAAGTTTCTACTCGGAGCCTATTATAAGAAATGAAACTTCTCAAAAATGAGAAGATTCTGCTTATTTTTCAGCCGTGTGTTTTAACAGTGCAGCATGGCAGAAATAAAGAATATACATGTACCCTTAATATATATATATACATATATATATGGTGCCCCCAGAGGAGAAAATCAAGCGCATGGAAGAATGAAAATTAGACCCAATAGAATGTAATAATCTTATAAATAAATATCTATATCTACTCAAAAGTTAGGAAGTAATATTCTCATTTCAAACCGTGCATTCTCACAATTGAATATATATGCTTACTCAAATATGAGAAGATATCTACTCTCAAGAAAAAGATACTCTCAAGAAAAAAGAAAAAAAAAATATGAGAAGAGGATCTTCTCATTTATTAAAATATCTTCTTAAATATCAGTATTACCATCTCATTTCACACCTTGCATTTTCTCAAAAATGAGAAGAAAAAAAAAAAAAATCTTCTCTCTCTCTCTCTCTCTCTCTCTCTTTTTTTTTTTTTTTTTTTTTGTCAAAATTAAGATATATTATGTACATTTAATATTTTGTTCGTAAATGAGAAAACAAAAAATTCTTAAAAATGAGAAGTTTCAACTCGGAGCCTATTATAAGAAATGAAACTTCTCAAAAATGAGAAGATTCTGCTTATTTTTCAGCCATGTGTTTTAACAGTGCAGCATGGCAGAAATAAAGAATATACATGTACCCTTAATATATATATATACATATATATATGGTGCCCCCAGAGGAGAAAATCAAGCGCATGGAAGAATGAAAATTAGACCCAATAGAATGTAATAATCTTATAAATAAATATCTATATCTACTCAAAAGTTAGGAAGTAATATTCTCATTTCAAACCGTGCATTCTCACAATTGAATATATATGCTTACTCAAATATGAGAAGATATCTACTCTCAAGAAAAAGATACTCTCAAGAAAAAAGAAAAAAAAAATATGAGAAGAGGATCTTCTCATTTATTAAAATATCTTCTTAAATATCAGTATTACCATCTCATTTCACACCTTGCATTTTCTCAAAAATGAGAAGAAAAAAAAAAAAATCTTCTCTCTCTCTCTCTCTCTCTCTCTCTTTTTTTTTTTTTTTTTTTGTCAAAATTAAGATATATTATGTACATTTAATATTTTGTTCGTAAATGAGAAAACAAAAAATTCTTAAAAATGAGAAGTTTCTACTCGGAGCCTATTATAAGAAATGAAACTTCTCAAAAATGAGAAGATTCTGCTTATTTTTCAGCCATGTGTTTTAACAGTGCAGCATGGCAGAAATAAAGAATATACATGTACCCTTAATATATATATATACATATATATATGGTGCCCCCAGAGGAGAAAATCAAGCGCATGGAAGAATGAAAATTAGACCCAATAGAATGTAATATTCTTATAAATAAATATCTATATCTACTCAAAAGTTAGGAAGTAATATTCTCATTTCAAACCGTGCATTCTCACAATTGAATATATATGCTTACTCAAATATGAGAAGATATCTACTCTCAAGAAAAAGATACTCTCAAGAAAAAAGAAAAAAAAAATATGAGAAGAGGATCTTCTCATTTATTAAAATATCTTCTTAAATATCAGTATTACCATCTCATTTCACAACTTGCATTTTCTCAAAATGAGAAGAAAAAAAAAATCTCTCTCTCTCTCTTTTTTTTTTTTTTTTTTTTTTTGTCAAAATTAAGAAGATATTTTATTCGAAAATGAGAGGAAAAAAAAAAAAATCTTAAAAATGAGAAGTTCCTACTCGGACCTATTATAAGAAATGAAACTTCTCAAAAGTGAGAAGAGTCTGCTTATTTTTGAGAATTGTGTTTTAACAGTGTGATTAAGATTAATTTTAGTTTATACTTTTTCATCTATGATTCATTCCTCTGGCTTACACTATATGAGAATAAGACTGTACTATATGAGATAATATACTTATATTACATGATATACTGTTAAAGTATATGCTTATACATATACTATATGATATATTTATAATATGTAAGAATCATTTCAACATTCTACTCTAAAACTTTCTGTCGAGAAAACAGCTTATCCAATCAGGATTAAAGCAGCTCCTGGGTGTGATAAACTATTTATTCACCCTCTAGATATTTCCAGATAAGCTGACCCCTAAACAGCACCCAGGTTCTGAACTTGTCACCTCGAGAGTAAGTTTGAGGATGACGAGACTTTGCATTGCAGTTCCGAAAAATCTGTTAACATCTAAGCTCCCATCCAAGGGGATTTCCAACCACTTGTGTAAACAAAGGAAAAAAACATGTTGAAAGCTTCCTGCATAAAATGCAGAAGTTAATCCTCCATCCCTATGGTATGCAGTTGTATATACAAAGGGAAAGAAGCATAGTATTACACAGGCTTTCAACGAAAAATCTCTTGTGGGTGAATTGCTTCTGTTTATACCATATTCGAGTTTACTTTAGTGATGATCAATATTCCAACATAAAAAAAAACTGCACAATTTTTGGTGGTGCAGAGTAAATATTTATTGGTAGATCTTTCGACGTGGGGTTCCGTTTGCAGATGGTTCAACTTCTTTTCTATAATCTAATAAAAAGCATCGCTAAATTTTTATTTGATAAATTCTTACTATGCAGGTTTATAATAAATACTAATGCTTTTTCATTTATAACACATTTCTAAATAAAATCTTTTAAAATATATGTATATATATAATATTTCAAAAGAATAGTTCCTTTACTTGTATATATATATATATATATATATATATATTATAATAATAATTTATTAAGCGAAGTAAAAGCCAAGCAACAAATACAAGATCACTGAAACCACAAAGACCAATAAGAATGAAAAAAAAAATATATCTAGGAGATAGAGGTGAGTTCGGGCTCTATTTTGGCAATCCGAGCCCGCCCGGGCCCGAAACATTTTTGAACTGAGCCCGCCCGAGCCCGAAAAATTTTGCGTGATCAGAGCCCGAGCCCGCCCGAGCCCGATATTGAAAGTGGTACGCTATGCAACGCACACACAATAGTAAAATTAAATACCGTTTTCATTTTCAAATTAATTTTCTTGTTATCAATCTTCAATCTAAATAACTATAAATGTTATTATAACAATTTATAATGTCTGTGTCTCTGTATACATGTATATATTTATATAATAGATATTTATAGTGCAGCCCATTGTTTATAACGCGCCTATCGGGGGGGGAAAAAATTATCCGAATGAGTGATATCATGAGGCCCGATATAACGAAGGAGGAAGGATTACTGCATTACACTATGACATAATATGCATCCCGTTGAAAAAAGAGTTCTATTTAGAAAAAGGAAAGTCAAAGCTACTAAGGTTTGCAAGATTATTTTGTGATTTATAACCTATCATGACTATTATGACATTACTAAAAGTGCTCTCAAAATGAATAATTTTTTTTTTTTTTTTTTTTTTTTTTTTTACATTTTCCAGTTAGTGAAGAATAAAATAAACGGAACTTTTAGCTTGAATCCGAGCCCGCCCGGAGCCCGAAGACTTGCGTAAGATTTGAGCCCGATCGGGCTCGGGCCCGGGCTCGGGCTCGGGCTTACGGGCTCGGGCTGAGCCCGTCTCATCTCTACTAGGAGAAGCTCAGAAAGGCGAAAAAATCTTATCAGGGAATGAAATACAAATATTTAAAGAAACCAAATTTGTTAATTAACAGCCTGAAAAACAAACGAAACAATAAACTAACAAAATCTTAACAGAAAAACTTAATCTGAAACGAAATTTATGAAAAAATAATTTAAGAAACTTTAGAAAGGTAGGAAGGAATATATTTTCGTGCATTTTTCCCCTTTAAGTAATAAAATAAATAATATGCATTATGATTACAATTCTTCATAAATTTTAATATTGGAAAACAGTACAGTTTCATATACGTAATGGTGTTTCTAACCTAGATACATAAAACATATGATTATTTTAATTAATTACACGATTTTTATTTATTATTATTATTTTAAGTGTACAATGTGAGAAAAGTAAAGAAATGTATATATATTTTGTTTAAATGCAATTAAAAAGATAGAAAAAAACAAAAGAAAGAAAGTTTTTTTTTTTTTTTTTTTTTTTTTTTTTACCCTACAAACGAGGCATGTCGTAAAAATTAAATAAGCATTTACATTAATGTCAGAGCAGTCATCAGTCGCGTGACACTCATGTTAAAAACACAAAATTAATATATACACATATAATACAGTATATATTAATAACTTAATTACTATAATTATTTAATTCAGTTTATTTAATTTAAACAATTAAACAATTAATTAAATTATAGTAAAACATACATAAACATAGTGAATTTTATGAAATAGTAAATAATAAATTTGTAAATGTAAGTAAAATAGCACATTAAAACCAAGTAAAAACTACAACGTATAGAACGCCAAAGAAATTATTGGAAAGCAGACAGCAGTTTCGGTAGCATTCAGCGTACTTTCTTCATACAGGCTTCATGCGCTGAAGGTGATACACTGAATGCTACCGAAACAGCTGTCTGCTACCCAATTTTTTCTTTGATGTTCTATACATTGTAGTTTTTACATGGTTAGTAATTCCAGCGCCAAGTCTCCTTTTAATATTTTTTAATAAAATATCACATGATTAAATTATAATAAATTAAGTTGCTACAAATTGAAAAATAATAATAATTAATGTAAATATACAATATAGTGAGCAATTTTCCACATTTTAAACATTTCTCGTGACAATTAACTTATGGATGAGAATTTTCAATTATGAGACTTACGATAATTTCCATTTATTCATATAGGTAATTGCTTAAGAAATTTAATATGCATGCACTGGTATGTTTGTACGATACTTCGTTTAACATCTGAAATAAGAAAACGAAATCTCTAATCCAAAAATTTTAAAAAGAATTTTTATTTATTTATTTATTATTAAAGAGTTAATTTATTATTGTTTCATAGTAAGTGGCAAAAAATTTAAGGACTGCAATCATCAAAAGTTCCATAATGTTTGAGAAGTATTTTTATACATTCATAAAATCATGAAAGTTAAAATAAATAAAAATATCAGTTTGCAGGGTTAAACAGGGTTTATTATACCAACGTACAATCTCAACAACCACTGTAATTTTGTTTTTGAACTTCATAGTGTCATGATAATTGTAACCTTTTATTATAAAACCATAGGGATACTAAAATTCAAACCAGACCCCTTAAAAATATAATAATAATAAAGTTTTTTAAACTTGAACAATAAATTTCTTTTGAAAATGATACCATCTATTCAGGGTAAAAGAAACCAAGAAAGAAAAATTATGCGGTTCACACAAATTTTAAAACACTTTCAACTCTACTTATAACTTATCTGTTACATTGTCTGATATTCAATGTACTTTATTTTCGTTATGACAGCTTAAAGTTCCTTTAGTTTTTTCTTTCTTTCTTTCTTTCTTTTTTTTTTTTTTTTAATTTAATTTTATATTATTTAATTTTTAAGTTTTCTACTATTTATTTTTAGATTTTCCTTATTAACACTTCGGCTTTGTAACACCTTTTTTTTTTTTTTTTTTTTTTTTTTTTTTGGTTGTTCTTTAAAACGTTTATGTTTACCAAAATAATTTTCATGTTTGTTATTTAATTATCTATTCATCAAAAATTCTCAATGATATTTTTAAAACGATACATAAAGCATGAAATGTACTGAGTAAAATAAAAACTAATGGGCCAAGTAGATATCGAGAATACATGGCGATTAAATTATTCACTTTTGGTTGCAGCAAATGAAAAAGGGTCGTCTATTCAATTTATTGTAGAAAACACATTTTTGTTTAAAAATAATAATAATAATAAATAAATAAAAATATTTTACTCAAATGTTTTTTTTTTTTTTTTTTTTTCTTTTACTTTGAGACATTTTACTCAAATTAAAGCTAAAAATATTTCGTTCAGTTACATGTAGGCAAATTCCCTCACACATTTTAGGAGAGATTTCTTAAATTAGATTGTTTTTTGTGATATTTATTTGATGAATATGCACTTTAAACTCATTGTCATTAACTTTTTTTTTTTTTTTTTTTTTTTTCCACACACAAATGCATGGCAATGCACTCGATTACCGAAGTTTAACCGTGAAAACTAAGCAGAAAATCCGAGGTACCGTAAAAGGAATTTGTATCATGATATGGTGACGTTATAAAGCATAAGAAAAAAATTTATTTGAAACATTATTTTCAAAACTACCCTCAAAGCAAATCCCGATAGTTAATTAATAAAAACCACCTTCTTCTTTGCATGTAATCTTCTTTGACGTTTAAATGTTTTAAGTAAGAAGAGAAAAAAAAATTCAAAATCAATGAAATAACAATAAAACATAGATAAATTTTTCATTTTGAAATTATTAATCACAATACATCTTAAATTTACAGAAAGAACAGAACTGTAATTATAACTGAAATTATTAAAATTGTTCTGTAGAATTTAAAAATTAGGTCTTAATTATATTGAATTATTTTAATTAATAAAAGAAATTCATTTAAGGCTCAAAAGTATTCAGAAACGCTGTTAATTAGACTCGTTGGATCCTTTTGTTTGCCATAATTTTAAAGAGGCTTAGTTAAGAGAGGATGATAATAAATAGAACTAATTTAGCCCTGAACACAAAAGGGGGAAAAAAAATGGAATAAACCCGAAAGCTTATCAATGGAGGACAAAAGGACATTATGTATAAAATACTGACATCAAAAGCAAGATGTTTATTATTACCCAAATAATTGTGTAATACGCAGGGCAATCAGGGATCGAAACATTAAACAATCCCTCATTAAAAGCGAATCTCTTTCATTAAAAGGACAATTTCCAACAAAATTTTTAGAACCTATCGACTCTAGACCTCATAAAAAAAAAAAAAAACCTCACCATTATCACTGTAAACATGACGCCCTTTGGACGTGCCTCGCCTCTGAAACAAAGAGAAAAAAAAAATTAAAAAAACAAGTAAGTGTAACTCAACTTTATCTTAATGAACGCGAAATATTGATTCACTCATTTTAACTCGCTAACATTATCTTTTTAATGACTCAGGTCTTCATTTGTTCCTTCACGGTGTAACTATAAATTATTCGGAAAAACCTAAAATAAAAAAGAACAGAAAATATTTTTCCTTCGCAATTTACGTTAATCCTACACACGCCTTGTTGGAGGGAAAAAAAGTAAGGGAAAAAATCGTCGAAGCTTTATTTTTTCCCTTCATCGTAGTCTTATAATCTTTCAGATAATTAGTCTATTAAGACAATATTTAGAAAAGCACCTCGGGCAGCTCAAGCTAAATGATTATGGGCTACAAAGTCACCTTCATTAGCAGAGCTTGTTAAGGAGAAGAAGGGTGTAAGTTCCGAGATGCAACGCGCTTATAAAGTCTTGGACTCGTTTATTAGTTCCTTTTATTGTACTTTTAATCTTACTAACTGTATCATTAAGTTTAAGAATTATTTTATGAAGATTAATCCTTATTGGCTCAAATTGCTGCATTATTATTCATTTGGTAGTACTAGATGTCAGGTTGTTAGTAATTAAATTGGGGTCGAGTAATTTAAGCAAGAAAATTTAGAAATTTTCCGCATTAAGCAGAATAAGATGCCATAAATTTTAAAATCTTAAAAATAGCCTAAAATCAATTGTAATGATTTTTGAGTTTATCTCTTAATATAAACACAAATCTTTTAAGCAGAAAATTTAACATGCTTAAAGTTATATTAAATTGGAGTTATGCTAATACGTAGTTTGCTTATTCATTACAGAGCAGAAGAACAAATATCGTTGAAGTAAAACTTCATAAAAGCAATTCTTGTGTCATCTAAAACAGTCTTTATTTTCAACTCTCCAAAATAATAAAATTTTAAATAGCAACGTTTGAACACTCAATACATAGGTTGATGAACGAAATCAGGCCTCTACGTAGGCAGTGAAAGTGACTGTTGTGGACAATATGGCTGTCAAAAACAAAGAGCAGAGGGTGGTAAATGCAACTGTTAATAAATGCATTTATATCAAGTGTTTATTCATTTAAAATCTAAGGAATAATATCATTATAAATTTATATATTAATCGAAAATAAGAAGCAGTCAAAATGAATTTCTTGGGCCATCTAGTGTTAAAGACGACGTCATTATTCAATTTTAAATAAATGTAAAATACTGAATTATAGTATACTCCATTAAAAAAGAACCCTAAAGGAGTCTTCACACACTGGCAACTGGAAAGTTTCAACTTCGGTTACTTTTGATATTTCTTTTGATGTGGTTTTTGAGAATCGAAGCTCGCTCGAGCGTTCGCTCACAAACCCCCTAGTGCGATAATTGCATGGGAACTGGTCTCTTTTGTAAAAGAGCAATAAAAAGTAATGTCCTTCATTGTAAATATGTGCAAAATTTCAAGGGTCACTTTCGGACAATAGATAATTTATGAGTTTTGAAGCTCTGTATGTTGCCAGTGTCTGAAGGGTCCTTAAGTCCCATGAAACCATAGACCTTATATACTAGACAACGCATTTCCCCTCGTTATTTGACTGCATCATGAACGAGCTTCCCCAGCAAAATTGTCACGTGATGTTGGTCTAGAGGAAGAGTGGAGAATCATCACTATGTTATTTTTCTGTAGGAACGAATTTTGTGTTTTTTAATATTTTTATTGTGCACGCACTTTTTATTTTAGCATTTAGATTTACACATGGATGGAAAGCTAAACTTTCATAGATTAATTACATAGAAAAAAAAATTATGATAAATCATTTTGCAAGCGAAAAAATTGCGTTTGAATTCTTACTTCAGTCAGAGAAGTATGAGATTATGCTTGCATACGGGAAAAAAGAGAGAGAGAGAGAGAGGAATCACCCCTAGGCCAAGATCACGTGACTTCCGAGACTCAGAACAAAGGATGGAGGTATCAGATTACACCCTCATGTTGAAGACATTCGCTGTAATGGTCAGCCGTATTGGTGGCGTGGTCTATAGTATATAAGGTCTATGCATGAAACGAAAGGGAGACTAAAGCTGCCTTCAAACTCTGGCAACTTAGAAAACTTCAAGTGCGGCTCTATTGATATTTCTTTGATGTGGTTTAGGAGATCGACGCTCGCTGGAATCGAAGCTCACAAACCTCCTAGAGCGATAATTGCATGAGAAGGGGGTCTCTTTTGTAAAAGAGCAATAAAAAGTAATGTCCTTCATTGTAACCATGTGCAAAATTTCAAAGGTCACTTTCGGACAATGGATAATTTATGACTTTTGAAGCTCTGTATCGTTGCCAAAGTTTGAAGGCAGCTTTAGGCAATGCCTGAGGGGGAAGTTTCCTATGTGACTAGCCATGGAAAATTATTGCAGTAATTGTGGCTCGAATTTTAGGCATGCTGGTTCTGGTAGGAGGTACGCATATGTATGAATTACGAAATCGGGCCTAATCATGAAGATGTCTTTGCTAAGCTTTCCCTTTGTAATGCTATCATCGACAAAGTCATGAATTCAAGAAATATCTGTAGTTAAATCATATTGCACTTTGGTGTACCAGAGGGAAAAAATAAATTAACCCTTTGTGAAGAAATTGTTAGCACCCGACTATTTACTATCATAAAAATGATTATTAAAATGAATTTTTTAATACCACTTCTGTTGTAACAGAAAGCTACGTAGATGACTAAGAATTACAGTATGGCTTTAATTTCGATCCCGAAGAGCCGTTTTCTTAGTAATCAAAACAAGAAGTTGTAAATATAAAAATAATGCAAAAAGCAGTTCAGGCATATGATAAAGCCAAAAAGTATAAACTGGCAATTGCAAAACTTTGTAGTAGGAAGGAAACACAGCACAGTACGTCGTCATTGAATGTTGGAGAACGTATTTGGAAATACGACGGAAATTCTTGCTGAAAATACAACTTTTTAAGCAACATTTATAAGTCTGAATTAATTCGTTACAAGTAAAAATTGAAAGCAAATATGCATGATCGATATTTTAAAAGGGTGAGTATCGATATGGAAAATGAGCTCCACATTCGGTACTTTAAAAGAAGCTTTACTTTTGTAAACAAATTCCAGTACAAATATGAAATAGCTAACTTCAAGGTGTCTCACATGATGACAGGAAGAAATCGCTTTCGAGAAATATATCTTCAGCCTATTATTATGAATCGTTTCAAAGAAGAATCCATTCAAAAATTAGACAGAAAATTTGTGGTTTTACGTAAATTCTCAACATTCATTAAAGTGTCAACCAATACAAGTCCAAAAGAACCCCTCGTGTGAAAACTACTAAAAACGTTGAGACGTACCTCATTATTAAGAACAAGACGATACACTCGTACTAGGTCGAAAAAATTATAAAATTTTGATTTTATAATTTTGACTGATCTTTATGTTTTTTGGTGAGCTAAAACCGAAAATGAAGTCAGTTTTTCTCTATCACGTAGAGATTTTTGTCAATACAGGGTGCCTACTTATATAATTTCTTCCATTACTCTCCCACCCATATATTTATACGGTAAGTTTTATGGTATGTTTTCACGATTAATTAATTATGGATACCTACTGTTGTAATAGCACAGCATTAGTGCGACGTAAAACCATACCAATCAACCAACTAACCTATTGTTATGAGGGTACATGTAAGAAATTGAGTCGGCAAGCACCCTGTATTGGTAAAAATCTATAAGTGATAGAGAAAAGATGGGCTGCATTTTCGATTTCAGCATATTAAAAAGCATAAAGTTCAGCTAAAATCATCAAATCAAATTTTGTCGACTTCAATTATGTAGGCCTGTGATAATTAATGCAGCTGGTAAGTTTTTCGGTCCTTTGGTGATCGTTTTGCAGAAATAAAAAAAAAGAAGTTTGATCTCCGAGTGAGGGACTGTCTAAAAGGTCTGAACTATCAGAACACAAAAGAAATATGTGGAAAGTGCTTTTAAAATCTTAAGGAGTAGTTTGACGACGGAAGCTTTCTTCTCCATAACTAACTAAAAAAAACAAAAATGTTGAGGGTTTTTTTTTTTTTCCCCTACATGCAGAGTATTTTATGCCTAATAAATTTATCGAATTCTAAATCAATTTTGAACTTTTTAAAAAGTAATTTAGAAATGGAAAGAGATAAATTAACCAAAAGGATCCGATAAAAGAAAGGAGAATTCATGAAATGAAAAATAGAATTTTAAATGCTGAAAACTAGAAATGTTCACTTTCAGGAAACTTGCACCTCTGTCAGCATAATGCAAAATTTCGGAAAGCTGTATAGCTAATTCAAGCAATATACAACACAAGTCTCTATCTTGCAACAAAACAAATTAAAAAAGGAAATTAGATTAAACAGTAACACAAACCAAAATTGAAACATGGAATAAGTATTTTTAATAAGTCCACATGTAAACGATTCCATACAGAGATAGTAGAAATAAACAGGTTGCCAAAACGAACATTAGTGAAAAGAAAAGGTTAAAAGTAAAGAAACGATTAATCGATCTAGGTGCTTCTGAAATGAAATAATTGAATGCATTAAGTGATAGTTATTAATCTTTAAAATTTAAAAGCTAATAACAATATTAAAAAGGTGATATTTAAAAGGGTTATTTAATTTTAACGTTAATCATTTCTAATTTTCAGTTTATATTTAACGGGATAACCCATACCAGTAGCAGTTTTAATTAAATGGTTCATATTTTTGTTTTTGTACTCAGATGAACAAAGTCTATGTATGCGAAATAGGTGATTAAGAATGATATTTCTGTATACAGATAAATGAAGACAGGAATTAAAATGTGTAAATAAATTTACTTTAAAACAAAAATCATTTCGTTTATCATATAGATCAGTAGATATTTTACCACCATTAAGTTTAGTTTTTAAATCTAAAAAACTAATGCAATTATTGTTAATAAAATTATGTGTTAAAGTAAGGTGAGAGGGATATTGAAATTTTAATGAATATGGAGTAGAATTATTGACATAAAAACTTGTCATGTCATGAATGTATCTGTAGATAATGACATTATCATGACAGAAACTTTTTTCATAATGGTATAAATATAAGTCAGCTAACAAACTCGAGCTACATCTACCTTGTGGGATACCAACCTTTTGGATATAAATAGTGTTATTATGTAGAATGTAATTATTATGAATAATAAAATTTAAAAGGGTCTTAAAAGAAGCTACACAAAAGTATTTAGAAAGAGAAAGTTCACTTTTAAAACGCACATAAAGGTTGTAAATGATTTGATGAAGATCGGTTAAATTAATATTATTAAACAAGTCAGCAAAATCATAAGTAATAATATCAGTAACATTGTTCAGAGTTTGGACTATATCTTTGAGTTGATAGCTATTTTTAAGACAGTAGAAATTCTTGGATTTACTAATTAAGTTATAAATTTGTTTAAGAATGTCTAGGAGGATTTTATTAGCATTATTGTTGCATGTATTACAACTAATAGTTACAGTTCTAAATTTAATAGGATTTTTATGAAATTTAGGAATAAGGACAATATAAGGATAATTGAAATTATTAAATCGAAGCTTTAATAATTTATAAAAGCTATGAATTTTTCTATTATTAATTTTAATGTCATTACAGGTGGGATGAAAGTTAGCACTCGAAGATATGGTTTTACCAAGAAGAGATAAATAATAGTGCTTACAGATTATGGCATAATTATTCGGAGATTTATCAACATATGTAATTACATAGTTTTGTTGGAGTTCATTAATAGATTTAAATAGATCGGATTTACTGTAATAAGTTAAATTTGATTTATATTTAATTAATTCAGTTTTAATCTTCGAAATCACTAAAAATTTCCATTGATTAAAAAATTCAATATGTTTATTATATGAAGTAGATATTTTATAGATAAACAAATCAATATCAAAAGTTAATTGCTGTAAAATCTATGGAATATTAGTTTTTGATGCAAGTCTAAATTTTGTGCCATAATACATAAGTTTTTTTTTTTAACAAATTCAAGATCTCGAGTAATAATATGTCCATGGTCCCTGTCAACATATTTTGCATGGGAAGTATCATCACAATTACAAGATACATCAGCAGAAAAGTTAGACTTTGGCACTGAATTATAATTGAATAACAATCGACCAAGAGTAATAGGATATTTGAATGTGCGAGAAATATGTAAATCGTTGATGGGAAACATGCAAGATTTATCATTAATAATTAATATGATATTGATTTTATTAAATATTTGATTTGAAAAAATAATAATTATCTGGGAATTAGATTGTATTTTTTTTTTTTTTTTTTTTTTTTTTTTTTTTTTTGAGGTTTTTTAGAAATTTTGAGATAGAATTGTTTTACACGATATAAAATTATATCGGAAAATGTATCAGAAAAGTGTTGATTATAACTTTTATTTTTAAATTCATTTAGAAAATTAATTATTATTATTATTATTATTTATTTATTTATTTTTTTATTTTATTTTTTTTTTTTTTTGATAGCAAATATAAACTTTCTAACAGAGAGCCTATCATAATTATTAAGATAATTTGACTGCAATTCTAGGTTTTTTTTTATTAATATCATTCTTTGATATTGCATAAACAGAAGATTTTTTACCACGTTTGAATCTAGTAGTTTTCTGGTTGACATTATGATTAAGTTCAGAGTAAGTAGGGGAATAATCATGGAGGGGATTAATGTTGGAATAAACCATATATATATATATATATATATACAAAAAGGAGATGAAATAAGTACATTTTATATAATTAAAAGACACAAACCTTAAATCATTAAATACACGTTTTTCCATTTTTCGTAAATCGTGTAATCCAAACTGTAGTCAAAGGACTAAGTTTGCTGTTAATTTTCGGTAATTTGGTCGCACTTGTCAAGATTCATTTTAATACATTTCCTATGCAACTGAAATGCTAAAAATTAGAAAGAAGCACTTGCTATAAAGTGAAACCATATTTTAATCCCACACAATATACGCTTGCTATGCTTCTCTCTTTTTTACATATGGGTGCGAATGAGTAATTTCATTAAAAAAAAGTAGTATAGTAACTTAAAATGTATCAAAAATATATTCGATTTTTTTTTTTTTTTTTTTTTTTTTTTTTTTAAGCAACTCCCGCATTTTTACGGCATATTTTGAAATCCTACACTTTTGTGCAAGATCATAGAGAATTTATTTTTTTTTTTTCCTTTTTTACTTCAGTTTGATAGACATATTTATTCTGAGAAATTCACTCGCGCAGCCATTTTTTTTATCTATTCATCAAACCCAATAAGTGCCTGTTCTCTTTTGACAAATGTGAGAAATTAAAGCAAATCTGCTCGTGAATGATTTTGCTACCTCAACAAAAAATGGGGGTGGAGAGAGCTTTTTTTTTTTTTTTTTTTTTTTTCCATGTGTGTTTTTAACTACAGTTATTTTTTATATAAGTACTATTTTTTTATTATTAATATTAAACTATCGTAATTTTTTTTTAATCTACTTCTGTGCTCTTTCAACTTTAGTACAGTCAGCCAAAAAAAAAAAAAAAAAAAAAAAAAAACGCCACCCCTCCCACCTAATTTCGCCGCAAACTATCGTAGAAACATTTGGTTGGTACCAATCGATTTGTAATAACGTCTAGTTTATAATGATATAGTTAGATTTTGCTTAAGGGGTCGTCTACATATTAAAACTGGCATCAACTTCATTTTTTTCAATGGTAACCCCCATTTTTTATAATTTATTTGAATTCTTTGGACAAAATCATCGCGGAAAATGGTATAGTTTATATATTTTGCTCAATTCTTCACAGAGTTATAAGCTGTCAAACTATGAGGGTGCTAATGTTAAATGAATGTGACAAACATTAATTCATATCTTCCAAAATAATTATGATTTTCTAATTCTGTTTTTTTTTTTTTTATATGATAGAATGAAGTGACCCAAACATATTCCATGCATATTTTTGATAAAAAAATTTTGTTTGAAATATGAAAATTTTTAATAATTTCATATTTAAAAAAAATTATGAATTATGACCTATGTTAATTTTTGCATAAATAGAACGGGCATCATCAAAAACATGGGTTTCCAAATTTACAGCTCGTTCTTAATATTATGTTTTGAGTTACAGTGATATTTCATTTTTTACTGTTGTTAGGGGGCCGTCACTTATAATAATTTGTATCTTCTGTGAGTAAATATCTGTATATATTTTGACGAAAAACTATTTTAATTTACCTTAATGTTATTCTAATTGTTTTCTAAGCAACATTTCGATGTTTATGATACAAATTGGATCATTTTTATGAAATTATCGCAATGCAAGCGAGAGATTGTAAAAAAATTCCAAAAAAAAAAAAAAAAAAAAAAAAAAATGAAGCCCCGCATCTATATTGCGGAAACAATATTAAAAAAACTAGTTTCTGTATTCGTATATGACTCTCTATGTGACGCTGGTATGCATAAATGTCAATGGCATTTACTACATCGAATGCTGAAGACAAAATTTAAATGATTTAATTGGAAGTATGTAAAATAATTTTGTTTTATAATGTAAAGTTGTAGAAAAAAGGCGTGGCTTCCGTTTCAAAGAGGTTTATACTCGATTCTGAAATGTTAAGTGTTTGTTCTTAAATATTACATAACGTTTCCCAGTTTCTCACGGCTAAAATTCTATTTTGTCCCTTTTGTCTTTTGTTTTTAACTTGAATATTCTACGATTCGTGCACCTCAAGTTAAGTATCATGACGGTAAAAATACGCGGTAAGACTATTATTTGAAAGAGCAATACGCAGTGAACAATACTTTTGTTTTTTCCTTTTTTTAAATTAATATAATTGATTTTTATTGATTTTTATCAGATTTTTTAAAACAAATTTTCTGTTTTAATCTTGTTGGGACATTTTCGCATTCGCTTACTCTACCGTTTATGCTATTTAAATTTTATCGCATGACGTAACATAATAAAATATAAAATTTTTATTAAATGTTTTTTTTAATACTGAATAATAAAGTGGTATTTTTTTTTTTTTTTAAAGTTTTTAATATCTATTATTGAAACAAAGCGCAATATTATTTATTTTCTATTATTCTAATCACGGCGTAAAACTGGCGTCACATTTATCACGGAAAAAGAATTTAAAACAAAGTAATATGTCTTATTACTTTTAAAGATATAGATTTTACACATTTAAAATTAAGAATTCAAGTACAGTAGACGACTGCAGAACGGGGAATACTCGTTCTAGGCAATAGGAAACCGTTTTTTCTATATCCATATTTCTTTTCTTATGGATATACATAATAATTATACTCTTTCTAGTGAAAGTATTTGTATTCATACTATTTTATTTATATATATATGAATATAAGGAATATTCTTAAGAAATATCGTAACACACAAATTGTGAAAGAAACGCCCACTGAAGGAGTTACAGATTTCAAAATGACATGAAGCTACGTCAGTGGTCGCGAAAATGTTAAATATCCTTTCTCAGATTTTAGTTTAAATCTTGTTATCTATATTTTTGTATATTATCTATTGTTGGTTTGTACGCCTAAAATTAAATGTAAATCTTTATAGTAACACTTTCATGCTCTGTATAAAATAAAAATATACCCAACAAGAAGTAGATAATAATTGTTAGTTAGTAGATTTTAATTGTTTTTATATATTTTTTTTGAAAAATGTATTTTATATATATATTTTATTATATGTGTATTTTAACTTAAATTTTTGTTTCTTAAACAAAACAGTTTTTGCTTTTAAGAAGTAGATAATTCTTTTTCTTAAATACGAGTATTAAACACTTTTTTTTTTTTTATAACCGCTATTAATATTATTATCATTATTACTATTGTTCTTTTACCTTGGTATCTAGATTTTTGTAATTCTACATTGTAGGGTTCATATGATTCAAGCTATTTAATTTTCTTTATATTATGTGTTGTATTTAACTATTCGATGTTTAATAAATTGAAACCAATAAAAATCTTTTAATTCATAAACTAACACTTGATCGTTTTATATTTTGTAATAAAAATTTCTGAACTTTTTTTCCGGTGTGAAATTTAATAAATAATGTGTATTGGGTGGTAGACCACGATTTATTTTTTCTAAATGTATAGACGGTCCCTTAACACATTTTCACGTGTAACTCTGTTTAGAATTGATTTAAAGTATATAAATAGGTAAGTTTTCCGAACTGCCTTGATCTCAGAAATCTGAATATGAGGTCAAAAATAGGGGTCGTCATTGAAAAAAAAAAATGAAGTTTATACGTGTTTTAATATGTAGATGACCCCTTAAGCAAAATCTGACTGCACCATTAAAACCTAGACGTTATTACAGATCGATAGGTACCAGCCGCATGTTTCTACGATAATTTACGGCGAAATTAGATGGGGGGGGGGGCGTTTTTTTTTGGCTGACTGTATACGAGTATCTTTGACAACAGTTTATCGAATTTATGATAAGAATTTCAGTATTTTTAAATAGTTATTATTGTTTTAAGAAAACTATTTAAAATATAATATATTCTTGAAGAATTCTTATTATTAAAGAAGGATTCTAATTTTTCTTAAAACTGACATTTTCATAAATCAATGATTTTTCCAAACATTGGAATTTATATCGTACTTTAAAAAAAAAGTGCTTTCATACGTATAATGGAAATTTTTTCATACATATAATGAAAGCTGCGTGGATGATTTCATTTCTTGACCTTGTAATTTTTCAGTGCAAAACATTATCTATATAAAGAATATTCTTTTAAACTTTTTTTTTTTTTTTTTTTTTTTTTTTTTAAGTTTCTTTTGCATGCGTTATGAATCTTCTACATACCAAAAATTTGGTGGAAGACCGCTCGTCGGTTTTAGATGCAAGATATTGTTTATAAACATTCAGTTTAAATTTAACATATTGTTTTAAATATAATTTGTTAAACTATACAATAGCCTATAATAGATATTATTAGGAATATCAATATCTTTAGTTGAAAATCTTAACAAAGAGAAAGGTTGGTTGGTTGATAGGCTAGGTTTTACTTGCACTAGTGCTGCGCTATGGGCAATCAGCAAAGGTCTGGGACTCACCGCAAAGGATGGTCCGGAGACTTGTGATCACAATTTTAATCCTCTACGAAGGGGATGGCTTCCCCTCCTTTACATGGATATAATTTGGATGGGAACAGGGAGGACATTTCGGCAACGATGGATTTCATGTGCACCAACCGCCATTAGTGTACATGTGATGACTGGTCGACTCGAGTATGGAAACCGTAATCTTCCAATCACGAGCTCGGCGCTCTAACGACCGCTTTCGCGGCCTTACAAAGAAAAAGGAAATCCAACATAGATATACAGAAGACTCTTTATGTTTATAGGCTGGTAGAAGAAGTCAATCTTGGATTAGAATTAGGGTAATTATTCTACGGTCATTATTTTTACACTTTAATGTTCATTCGATCGAGACTAACGGCTTGAAGTGGATTTTAAACGGGAGACCAAAATGTCAACCATTCTGTCACAAGATGACAATTTTGGTACGTTGTCTGCAGTGCAATATTTATTTTTAAAAGTTTATAAAATCGAGTTTTAATGTCTAAAAAAAAATAATAAAGAAAAGAAAAAAGAATATTTACAATGTTTCGGAAAGTTTGAGTTAATATTATCAACTTTACTAGCACACCCAATATAAATGAAAGTCTGAACAACAGTGGTATTATGGACTTGAACAGTAAATAAGTAATTGAGATATGAGAGATTTTTGAAATATACAAAAGTCAAATGTATTAATCATTTCATGAACAAAAAAGCTACATGAATAGCATTTAAATAGATTTAAAAAGTATTAAATGAGTATTTTTTTGCACTTTTTTTGTATGATTCTTTTGAATAGGATGAAAATCCTATTCAAGAATCATAGAAAAATAATCTGGTGTGTCACTCACACGACTTTCTCTTACCCTGAAATTTAATACTATAAATACAGGTTGCAGATTAATAGGTAAGATAACAAGCACTGTTATGTAAACCTATGTTAAACAATTCATATTAGGCTTCTGAAAAGTTTTAAATGATAATTAGTTCTGTGTGAGGGGGGCGGTAGTTTCATTAATGCACCTACATTTATATAGAATTTAATTCGGTTATTAAAAAATAATTCTCTTTTTAAAAAATAATTTATTAAAATTATTATTTAAAAAAATTATCTTTTATGATAAGGCAGACGATTTCCATATTAGAGAAGTAGTATAACACAGAATATCCAAAAAAAAGTCCATTTTATTCTCAATATATTTAAAAAAAAAAAAAAAAAAAAAAAAAAAAAAAAAAAAGTACGTTTTTTTTTCTAAGTTTTTTTTTTTTTTTTTTTTTTTCGTTAAAAGTAAAAAAAAAAAAAAAATCGATAACTTTGTTTTAAATTATTGCAGATTGATGGTTCAACCATTCGTTTTAAAGGTATTGGCGAGCTCTTTTGAAAGATACCCATCATGAAAATTTACTCCCCTCGAGGGGAGACCTCCCCCCCAGGGGGGGAGGCGAGGCTCCTACATACACAAAAATTTTTTCACAGTTAACTGTCTCTGTTACAAAATATATATATTTGTTTCATTTGGTTTAGTGCAGTCTATAGATGTTAAACTCTACTTTCCTGGAATTTCCCCCACGGACGTAATGTATTAGAATTATCTTGATTGTCCCTGTACATGAAGCATTTGCTTGATCTTTACGAAAAGCTTACTGTAGCATCCCTATATGAAACACATTTAGAATACCAAGTTTGAACTTTCTGCCATAATTTGTTTTTGAGATATGCTGATAACAGACAGACACACACACACACACAGACACACACACAGACTCACACAGAGACACACACAGAGACACAGACACACAGACCATTTGCTAAAAACATGTTTTCCGTATTCAGGGGACCTCAAAACGTGTAAATATAACAAAATCTCGCGTTCGAAAGTTTGACCCAAAAACAATACTTATGGATACCTTATGGACCTTACCTTATGGATAAGAGATATAATTACCTTATGGATAAGAGAAAGTAAAAATTAAAGAATAGTAGATCATATCTGTTGATAGAGTGCATGTACTTCAGAAATATACAAATACTGAAGAAATTGAAGACAAATACTATATTAGTACAATTGTTATTATTAGTTATTATTAAACTAGTGGATCTGCAGATCAGGAGCCTCAACGTCCAATTTGCATCAGACATTTTTCAATAGGTCATTTTTATTTATTTCTTATTATATAATATTATATATTGATTCTATCGACTTATTACCATAATCAGATACATTCCTGAGGGGGGCTGCCGCCCCCCTCAACCCCCCGCTGTATCTCTCTTTCTATACCTATTTGTATATCATATAAAGTGTTACGGAATTGTAAATAATTGCATTTATTTTTGTATAAATTTTTTCAAAGAGGCTTAGTAAGTCGATAAAATGCTAATTTTGTGCATTTCTAGTCGTTTTAGCGTTAAAATAGCCTAATTTTCCTTTAAAAACGAATTGAAAAGCTCCAATAAGGGAAGAAATGGATTTGGCGCCAAATTTGGCGACTGTTTCCCTCCTTGGCGATTTTTTTGGCGACCTTGGCGAGAAAATCCTTATTAGGGATATACCAAATATGGAAGCTCTAATCTCATTGGCTGATGAGATACGATAATTTTCCAGAACAGTCTGTGTTCGATAGAATAGTATAAAAGGAGCATTTTTTTAGCCAAGGCTTCCAATCTCAGATCTGTGTCGGTTTCGTCAAATGCTTGCTTTGCTTTGAGCCTCTTTGAATGAGACTTGCTTTATGTGTTATTGCTAAACAGTTTGTACTGTTGTTTTGCTGTTAACGGCTGTTGTTTAAGCTATGTTTACTGCTTGAATTGAAGCTGATACTTGGTTTATAGATCTGTATTCTTCTGGAACTTTCTGTGAATAAATCACTGAATTTTTGCAAGTTTCGCCTTTCATTCTCGGACAACTTACAAACCCCCAAGTACGCAACAATATGCATTCTTATTAAACGACGGTCTTGTATTATTTCCCGGAAATTCATAAATACCGAATTTCATACAAAAAAAATTACATAGCATATCGGAAATATTTTGCGTAACCTTTAAACTAATTATCAATTCTATGCCCACAATTTTCAACATGAAAACAGGCTTTTAAAATTCTAATAAAATTTCATTATATTTGATGGGGTGTAACCATGTTAAAATACACTTTTAAGAAATACCGACTATACACCATAAAAGTACGAAATTCCTTTATGTATCCCGGAAAAGTAGCCACAGTCATTATAAACGCCAATAAGAAGAATAAATCTAATTAATTATAACTCATTAATCTTTCAAACTAATTTGACATCATTTGGATGATTACAGTACATACTCGGAATTATTTTGTGTGGTCCCATAAATTATTTAGTCTATACATAACCTTTTTTTAGAGTAACCATGATTTTAAGCATCTTTATAATGTATGTTAACTTTATTAAGTTCAATTCAGCATAAACGCATTAAAGTGCGCGCTTAAATTAAAAATTCGTCCATAGGCTCTAATGTTACGAAATTCTTTCGTGTGTCTTTGTAAACGAACCATAAACATTGTATACACCAGCAAAAACTATTCTGCTTATTTTGCGTTTAAAATTAATAATTGTTCCAAATTTAACATTGTTTGGATGACTAAGTGACATTGTCAGAATACTTTTGTCAGGTCCTGTACATTAATTAGAAAGCTTAAGAGCACATATTTTCTTCAAGCAACATAAGTTTAAGCATCTTACTCACGTACTCTAGTTTCATTTTCTTCATTGCAAAGTAATGATATTAAAATGCGTTTAAACGAAATTCACCCCATACGCCGTAATGTTAAGAATTTTGGCGTGTCCCTGTACACAGTTTATAAAAAATATAGCAATGAAAATTATACAGCTACTTATATGGAAAGCTGGAATGTGTGCGCCAATTTGCAAGTCAATCGAAGGATTTTTGCGGCCGCTATTGCGGTACATACAAATTCTTCCCATAGGCCGTAAGGATAAGAAAAATTTTGGCGTGTCCCTGTACACGAACAACAAAGGGAATACACACCTAACACTATACAGCTAATTCCGTTGGGCTCGTGAATACGTGTACCAAATTGCAAGTCTATAGCGTTATTTTTGGGGCCGCTATCGCGGTACATACAAATTTTTCACATAGGCCGTAATGATAAAAAAACTTTGGCGTGTCCCTGTACACGAACTACAAATGGAATGCACACCCAAAACTATACAGCTAATTTCGTGGGGATCATGAACATGTGTACAAAGTTTCAAGTCAATAGCGTGGTTTTTACGGCCGCTATCGCACGACAGGCAGACAGACAGACGGACGGACCGACGGAACCCAAAATCCTTTTGAGTCTCAACAGAGGGCCTCCACTGACGTTTCGGCAAAAATTGAAGTCAATAGCTTGATTTTTGCGGCGGCTATCGCGGTACATACAGATTCTTCCCATAGGCCGTTATGATAGAAAATCTTTGGCGTGTCCCTGTACACGAACTACAAATGGAATACACACCCAAAACTATACAGCTGATTTCGTGGGGCACATGAACACGTGTACCAAATTGCAAGTCAATAGCGTGATTTTTGTGGCCGCTATCGTGATACATACAAATTCCTCCTATAGGCCGTAATGATAAGAAAAACTTTGGCGTGTCCCTGTATACGAACTACAAATGGAGTACATACCAAAAACTATACAGCTGATTTCGTGGGGCTCATGAACACGTGTACCAAATTTCAAGTGAATAGCGCTATTTTTGCGGCCGCTATCGCGATACATACAAATTCCTCCCATAGGCCGTAATGATAAGAAAAACTTTGGCGTGTCCCTGTATACGAACTACAAATGGAGTACATACCAAAAACTATACAGCTGATTTCGTGGGGCTCGTGAACACGTGTACCAAATTGCAAGTCAATAGCGTGATTTTTGTGGCCGCTATCGTGATACATACAAATTCCTCCCATAGGCCGTAATGATAAGAAAAACTTTGGCGTGTCCCTGTATACGAACTACAAATGGAGTACATACCAAAAACTATACAGCTGATTTCGTGGGGCTCATGAACACGTGTACCAAATTTCAAGTCAATAGCGCTATTTTTGCGGCCGCTATCGCGCGACAGACAAACAGACAGACAGACAGACAGACACAGCCCAAAACCGTTTTGAGTCTCAACAGAGGGCCTCCACTGACGTTTCGGCAACAAGTATTGCATCATAGTACGACTTTTTAAAATTATTTTAATACTTTTAATAATGGTCAAAACTTGTAATAATTTTTCTTGTGAATTAGAATAAATTACTTTGATAAAGTGCTTCTAATAATAAATAGATTCTAATTTATGTGCTATTTTTAGTATTTTTATATTTTTGTAAAAAAAAAAAAAAAAAATTAATCCACAGACATGCTTTAGACTGAAACACGAAAATTGTGTTAATGCTACAATTGTTTATTAAACTCTTTAGTTTCACAGTGCTTCTACAATTATTTGACACTTCAACATGCATCATGTTGATCTGAACTCATTTCACCACAGCAAAATTTTGCCTTTATTTCATACCTACTTCATACAAGATTCCATACTTGAATTTCTTATGCTGTAATGTAACACTATCCCATATTTTTTACCTACTTTTTTTTTTTTTTTTTTTTTTTTTGCAAAGTGTATTAAATGCATGAATTTTTATAGGCTTCTTTCTCAAATATAGAAAAAAAAAAAAAAAAAAAAAGTTACTAATATAGTGCATGGCTGCGAGAAGAGTTTTTTACGGTGATTTTTTATATACCTTTTTTATAATGCTTCAGCTTACTAGAATATCATTATATTTCTAGATAATAATTTAATACATAATCTAAAAGTTATTTCTTTTTAGTGTAGTTTTTAAATTATCAATTTGTTACTGTTTTGAGATTAAATTTAGAAAATATTATATTTTTGCATGATATCCTATTTTTTGACTTTTATTAAAAACTAGCGGTCTTTGTCTGCTTTGCTGTTTACTATATTTCAATGAATATATATTTTTTAATTGAATCACAATTTTATACATAACTTTATAAATAATTTTAAAAAAAAAACTATTCGATTGAAATTACTCAAAACCTCGCTTCGGGTCCCCACTGTCTTCGGCAGCGTCTGTGACTGATTTGGGTCATCACTACCTGTAGCAGCCGATTACCCAGATATTTCGATTTGCGGTGTTCTTCGGACGACAGATGGCGCTACTGTTATTCAAGAATTACTACTTTTCAGATAGCTATAGCTCAGCAACTGTTAAAAATTTTAATTTTGACACCGTATGTTAATAAAACCTTGTAAAACTTTTTTTTTTTTTTTTTTTAAGCTTTTACTGTTATAAGAAAATTATTTGTAAAATAAATTTATAATTATAATATCCTTAATTATTAATTATATTATAAAATAATTATAAATACACTTAATTGTTATAAGCTTTAATTTAATTTAAAAGTTCATAAATTTATTCTTTTCTATTCTCTATGAGTTTAATCATTTTCTAATTGCCCTTTGACTCCGATAGAAACAATAAATTAAATGATAAAATGTATTTAACTTTCAAAGAAGTTTTTACCTCTCCACATAAAAATTGTTTTCAAATGGCAGAAATTGAAATGAAATATCGTATTTTATTCAATTTAAAATTTTAACCATTGCTTCTCTCAGATTGAGAAAATTTACACAATCAAAAAGTATCTATATCAGAAACATCTAAGCAATACTTCCATTTTAAAATCGCGATTATACGTAAACGATAGTTATTTACGGGTCTGAAGACGAAAGAAGGAAACACAATCAATTTAATAATAATTAAACATTTAAGAAACGCAGTTCCTTAACAAAAATGCAGTTTATTTATTTATGTAATATTATTATGCAGTTCAGTTATTATGCTATTTAATTATTTAACACTCCGTCGCGGGCGCGCTTCAAATATTATTCCATCGGACGCGTTGTATCTGACAAATACATTTCACGAGTTGAAGTTATTTATAAATTTAAGGAGTTTTAAACAAATTATATTTTTGTTTTTAGTACTAGGATCCTTCTTATCTACATCTGGACCTTACTTCTTCTTTCTTTCAATAAAAAAATTTAAATACAATACAGAGAAGTATAAGTAAAAAATTAAATTAAAAATAATACATAGTATCAATTTTACGAGCATCTCTTTCTTTCTCTTTTTTTTTTTTTTTTTATTGACTGAAAGACTTATTAGTGTAGTTTATATAATATTTAACATTTCAACTGTAAAAAAAAAAAAAAAAAAAAGCAGTTACATGAAGCGTGAATAATTCTTATTTTCATAGCAGATCAAATTATTCTAGGTAATTTTGGTATGTTATTGTAATTTTTTTTTCGTACTATAGTTTCGCTAATTTTGTTGAACAATATTTTCTTACATAATAATCTGCTAAGCAGACAGTATTGTCAAAGTTACTGGCGTCACTTACCCAACAGTTTTCACAATTATACCCTGTCAAATATTCCTCACCTTCGACACATGCATCAAGATTTTCTACCTAAATCTTCATTTCTCTCAAAAATAATAATAATAATAATAATAATAATAATAATTTTTCGAAAACTTTTTAATCATTTAAATCTAACAAAATATTTTTTACCCATTAAAAAAAATATCTATCAAAAAATAGAAAAATTCACAGCAAAACAAACGACAGACGTTATCGGGTGCTTTGTATCTAAAAGATACGACACAACAAATTTACCCGGAAAACTGAAAAAAATATCCACGGAAACCTACTCCGTTGAGATTCTAGGTGACCACATGACCAGATAGATTTCATTCCGCCTAAAGTCGTAAGTTTCCTTCTTCTGTTCAGAAGAAAGAAATTTCAGAGTTTTGTATCTGTGAGATACAGCGCGACCGACACGGAGTATTAACTGATTGCTTTCCTTAACCGCTGTTAACCAACACAGACAAAGTAAATGAAAGAATACACAAACAGTCAACCAACCGATTTATACTTTTAGCCCTTTATTTAATCAAAAATTCTGTTTTATTTAATTTTCTTTTCTAAGTTAACTTTAAACAGAACTTTTAAATTTATGTACTTATTCTGGAATTTATTTATGTAAAAATCATGTATCTGAGCTCATGGTAACTTCAATTAGTACCGCTATTCAGATTTCCTGCAAACTATTTCTAGTTACTAAGATAAATGATAAATAAATGGGTGGAAATGAAGGTGAGATTATTTGAATAAGTCGTTTTAAAATTTATGCTACACGTGAAAAAAAAAAAAAAAATGAAAGAAAAAGAAGAAGAGGGCAATATTTTAAAAGTAATAAAAAGAGGCAGAAAACTAATCTGAATTTTCTAATTCTTTGATAAACACGATAAATTTTGTTTTACCAAAATGTTTTAAACGATATCTTCTTATTTATTTATTTATTTATTTATTTATTTATTCATTCATTTGTGTGTGTGTGTGTATTATGAACTACCTTATTCTTTTTTCTATATATTTATTTGAACATTTTATTCGTAAATTTTTGTGATATTTAAAAAAGAACGAATCTAATATATAAGAAAAAGAAAGAAGAGTTGTTAATTCAACATTAATTTAAAAAACTGTATTCTTTTTTCTTATTTGTTATTATTATTTTTAATTATATTTTCTGTATTGTATATGAAATCAGGAGACAAAAAATCAATGAAACTCGTAGCTTTATTAGTGTAATAAGAAAAGGAAACCGCGAAGGAACCGTGTATTTTTTATATCTCTTGAAGAGAACGAGTTAATTTGACAAGAAAGTGAACGATACAATGATTTAAAAGATAATTTGCACTTTTTCTTTTATAGTAATAATAATAATAATAATAATAATAATAACAATAACAATAATTTGGTTCGGTGATTCCTTCAGCTGAAACAATAAATCTAGTTTGCATATTCTTATCACAGAA
The DNA here is from genome assembly GCA_963930645.1 of Salticus scenicus. Lineage (NCBI taxonomy): Eukaryota > Metazoa > Arthropoda > Arachnida > Araneae > Salticidae > Salticus > Salticus scenicus. The sequence continues at coordinate 164,984,402 of OZ005653.1, read as the reverse complement.
TGTCAAAGAATTTCTCCTAATAGATCTATAGATCAAATACAGTGGAGCACCGTTTATACGTTTTTCAAGGGACCGTTCCTGAAAAACGTATAACTGAAAAAAACGTACAACTGAAAATTAGTTTTTACATTAATACACAATAAAGTGTCATATTAATAATAAAAGTCTAATCAATTTTCATGATTTTCTTTACATTTATTTGAATAGGTTATATTTTTAATTAAATTTAAAATATTTTTAAAAGGTAGAATAAAATTTAAATAATAATTAAAAATACAGAAATTCAGAAAATTTTCTCAAGATTTCGATTTTAACCTCTAAAGACAAAGCCTTTCGTTCTCTGAACGAAGATGACAGTTTTGCAAACGATTAAAAGAAGGGGGGTGGGGGGGGATCCTTGTTTCTCCAACTTCTCTTCCAAGTCGCCCAATGGAGGTGAGTAATAAATCTTCAAGTTTACAAAATGCCTATAAAGTTGTGGGTTTTTCCCTTTCATATCCCATCCCTGGAATCAATTAAAAGAGTAAGTGGGAGGTCTTCAAATGGCCACTGGCTACTTGTATACCTACCATTCAACCCAGTTGATGGGAAAAATCAGCCATTTTGTTAAAAGCAAAATAATAAAGATACAAAAAGGCATTATTTAAAAGGAAAAAGAATATAAAAATACAAAAGCTGTTGTACTGAAGAATACAAGCTGTTTTATTACCTTTTAAAAGCCTAAGACAGAAATACAACGTCATATTTATGACCTGCACCTGCACGTGGAACTCTGAAAGGGGACCACCCGCATTTAAGCCCCACTGGCTACCGCCAAAAAAGCCCCGGCGAGGTCGTAAAAAAGGCACCGTAGTAATCTAGAAGCAAGCAGATTGGTCGAAGAAAGGTCCAATCAGAAGATAGACCCAATGAAAAAAATGCAAGGGGAAAATCTCCTCCAAAAATTATAATGAGGGACTTAAAAAATTAAAGGAGAGAAAAGATTCCTTTAAGAGTCAGCATTCTAAAAAAATTGCCTTCGTGTGTGCAGACGTAATGTGAGGTCCTGCTATCATCAGTGTGGTGCTTCCTAGCCGAAATGATTCATCAAGGATACTTAAAGATGTGCTCCCTGCTAGCCAAAATATTCCTCTTGCGCCTGGACTGTGACATAGCATCTGATAAATCTGGTGAGAATTTCTTACATTTCTCGGTCAGTAATTTTACCGTGCAATGCTGGTAAAGCGCATTTGTTTTCTAGTACTCATCTTTAGCACATTGATGCAAAATCAAAGATCATTGTTATATCATTTTCATTGTATTGTAAAATTATAGAATAATCAATTTAATTAATATTCAAAATTTGGATGTTTAATAAAGAAATTAATTAAAATTATATGAATCTGATATTATTTGACAGTAAATTTATTTATTATTAAACTTATTGTTTTCCAGATTAATGTTTGCTTTTAATTAGGATTAATTTTAGGGCATTTCACAACGCGTGCCCGAATATCGAATTGATATTCCAAAATGTACTACCACGAGGATGTCACCTTAGAGCCACGGAAAGGAGGGTAGTCTGATTTTGGTTAATATCCGCCCAACATCTACCCCCTTTGAGGATTTGGTGCCGTGTATTTGGTGACGAATTTGGCACAGTTAACTTTCAAAATTCTTACGCGTTATTTACTAAAATTTAATACCATTAAATTATTAACGTTAAAGGAAAAATAAATAAAGTAAAAATAAAAGATGAGTACAGAGAAAAAAGATTTAAGGAAATATAATTATTTGTACGTATACTAACACTCCACAAATATGTGTATTTTATAATTGGTGTTTTTTATTTAGTTATACATGTGAAATGTGACATGAAAATCAAAGATTAATGTCAAAAATAATTAAATAACAGAATTAATATAGAAAGAAGATATATAGATTATATAGGCTGGTGTGGATATAACATAATAAAAATATGTATGTATATAAGCGTATAGTATAAAAAAAAAAAAAAAAGAATAATAATAATATTTTAGTATCTTATTTATCTCATGGTGTTATATATATATAAAAATTTCTTAGGATGTGATAAAGAATAATCACTTCATAAATACAATTTGAAAGTGGTAGAATAATGTGTTTGAAAAAAATTTTAAGAGATTTATAGCAAAATTAACAGAGTTATTATTATAAATTAAAAATTTTTTTCAAGAAATTGCATCTTAAGTAAAAGCCTTATATACAGGAGTAACAAATAAGGTGCAAATAAATAAATTGAGTAATTAAGAAACTTGTGAAAATAAATTAAAATAATATTTGCAAAAACAGAAAGTTATTCCTGTATATATGCTAATGGCATTTTGTGTACATGTATTTTGATTTTATATACATTGTATTTTATTGCATATTTTGGAGGGGTAATCAATTTAATTAAGCAAAAAAAAAAAAATTTCGCGTATGAGATCCTCTATACCGAGATTGGCAAAAAAGAAAATAAATTACGCGGAAAATAAAGAAATAAAATTAAACGAAATTTCTAAAGAGAGGAATAAACCAATTAAAAAAAATGGCAGACAAAATTGTAATAAGTTATGATGCTATCCTGAATAGTCTACCCAACTTTGACGAAAAAAAAAATAATAATATCGTAAACTTTCTAAAAGAATTCGATACGCTAGCTGAGGAAATTAAGTTGCCAGAAAACTTAAGAGTAATATTGTTAAAAGCCAAAATAACGGGCCAGGCAAAAGAAAGCCTAATTAACGACGAAGACACAAATAATATTAACAACTATGCTGACATTAAACAAAGGTTACAAGAATTATTTAAAAGGGAAATCTCTTTTGACATCTCACAAAATGAATTCATGAATTTGAAACAAATACCGACACAATCAATAGAAGAATTCACAAAAATATTCAACAGGGCGGCAAACAACTATTTAAAAGATTCAGGCCATTCAGAAAAAACTGGGGCTAAGCAATTTCTAGACACAATTAAATTGACTAAATTTTTAGAAAGCATAAGGCAAGATATTGCATTAGAAGTTAGAAAAATGGCACCGGACTCGATAGATAAAGCAATTAAATTTGCTAAACAAATCGAAAGCGCTTTTAACGCTTCTAAAATAGAAGAAATTAACACTACTTCCAAAGAGGAAGATAAACTATATGAAATGCTCCTAAACATGACAGTCAGACATAATGAAGAATTAAAAGAAATACAAAAACAATTAAAAGAGAGCAAAGAAATTCAGTTTAAACAGACACAGGTACCAAACACAGAAAGTTGTCATATTTGTAAAAAAGGAAATCACACAACAGAAAACTGCTGGTTTAATGAGACAAATAAAAACGTAACACAAAATAAACGGAAATATCAAAATAAAGATTTAAGGGGAAATAACTCATATCAAAGTAGGTTCCCAATAACAAACCCTCAAAATTATCAAACTTATCCTCCTGTGAACTATTATTATAATTACCCACCGCCTAATAATTTTCCAAATTATGCTGCACAATCCCAAAACAGTCCCCACTTGGAAAATTTTGCTTATCCACAACATTACACAAATCAAAATGGATATAATCAAAACAATAGGGGTGCTAGACCCAAAACAACATACAAAAATCAAGGCTATAAAAACCAGGAAAACTACAAAGGAGGTTTATAAATAAAACAATAGATAACAATAATTCAAGCTCATATAAACCTCCAAATTTCGGGCTTAAAACAAAAACTAATACCTACGGAAATTCATACACACAGAAAAAAAATTACAAAAAACATCACAGTAAACAGTATGACACAATAGCCAGTGTAAGCGACGGATCACAACTACCGCTAATTAACGTAAAAATTAAAGACTTAGAGGTAATAACTTTAATTGATTCCGGAGCTAGTTTATCAGTCCTATCACCAGACATTTTCCAAAAATTAAAAGAAGCAAATGTTAAAATAAAATATCTAGCCAGACAAGTAAGGATTCATACGTTAAACAATGAAAATATACCATTCAAAAAATGCGTAAAAATATCCTTTAAGATACAAAACATATTCGCAACTGGAACATTTTACGTTACAACAAGAAACCTAGATAAAAAATACAAGATCATACTTGGATATGATTTTCTAAAGAACAATCACGCAATATTAGATTGTGAACAAAAGGCCTTATACATAAAAAACAAAGAAATACCCTTAGAAGGCACGGACACAGTACGAAAAAGAAATGAAAATGAAATAAATGTCATTTCAGAAATTGTAAATACGCAGACACAGAACTCACAAAATAATAGTGAAAATACTATGAGCCAACAAAAACCCGCAAAAAATTCAAATAATGACGAAATTCAAAATGATTTCACAGAGAATATAGAGAACAAAAACAATAATACAAATACTCAAAAAATCAAAGAAAAAACAAATAAAAAAAATAAAAAGAGAATTTCGCATAAAAACATGATTATGCCAAAAACGGACAAAAAATATGGCTTAGAACCAGGTGAAACAAAAGTAATTACATTAAAATGTCCACCCAGTTTACAGCCAAACCAAGTAATTTTATTAGAACCCCTAAGGCATAACATTAGGATTAAATATGACCAATCCTTACATCAAATCAATGAGAAAAATACGATACACTTAATGGTTCAAAATGATAGTGAAGAAAAAATAATGATAAACAAAAAAATGAATATTGGAAAAATATGCACAGAATTTGACATAAAATTAAATGGATCAAAAACAGATAACACTCCCAAAGTATATGAAATGAACAATTTAACAATGAGTGAAATTCAAGAATTAAGAGAAAACGAATTCAATTTACAAGATTTTGATCTAGAACACTTAGATCAATCACAAAAAATTAAATTTCAAAATTTACTAAAAGATAATATACAAGCGTTCTCAAAATCATACAAAACCTTGGGACAGACTTCAATAGTGGAGCCCAATTTTAAATTACTCCACGATTATCCAATTTCTACTCGACCTTACAAAATTCCGCAAAGTGTAAGAAAATTTGCACAACAGGAGATAAACAAATTATTGGACGCAAACATAATAGAAAATACAACGTCAAGCTACGCATTTCCGGTTATATTTGTAAAAAAAAAGGCAAACTCAAAAACTAACGACCCTAATAAAACTTCGTACAGGTGTGCTATAGATTACAGATTGCTAAATAATATTTTACAGGGCGTACCATATCCCATTCCGGATATTAAGTCACTTTTACAAGATATAAGTGGCAAAAAATATTACACAGTGCTGGATTTTCATTCAGCCTTCTTCCAAATAAATTTAAAAAAAGAAGACAGACCAAAATTAGCCTTCATTACTGAATTTGGTAAATTCCAACCTACGCGACTAAATTTTGGTAATAAAATAAGCACATCAGTATTTGCGGAACTAATCGATAAAGTGCTAGGAAAATTTGATCAATATAAAGTACGTTATTTCATTGATGATGTTATAATAGCAGCTGATAGCATCAATGAAATGTTAAACTTATTACAACAAGTACTAAGCACATTAATTAAAGAAAACCTAACAATAGAACCTTCAAAAATGCAAATATGCAAACAAGAAATAGAATTTTTGGGATTTAAAATCAATAAAAATGGTTATGCACCGGCCAATAAAAACATTCAAAAAATTCAAAAATTAGAAAGACCCAAAAACAGAAAAGGCGTAAAATCTTTACTGGGTCTAACAAACTATTTCGCATCACTGATAGACAATTACGCTGAAATAGTAGCACCATTAAATGAATTAACAAGTGAGAAAAGGAAATTTGAATGGACGGAAGATGCCGAAAATGCATTAAAACATATCCAAAAAATTATTCTAAACAGTCCAACTCTCAAACCACCAAATTATGACAAAGAATTTTTTTTAATTACTGATTGCTCAAAAATAGCGACGTCCGCGATTTTATCGCAAGAAATAAATGGCATAATGTACCCTATAGAATTCTATGGAAGAAAATTAAAAGATACTGAACAGCGTTACCCAAGTATTAAGCTGGAATTGCTCGCCATATACGAGAGCATAATCCATTTTAAAAATATTTTAACAGGGAGAAAATTTACGGTAGTGACTGACTCAAAAGCCATCACATATCACTTAAATTTAGAAAAGAATTCAGACATTATAGCCAGATGGTTACTGGAATTGCAATCGTATGATTTCACTGTAGAACATATAGAGGGAAGAATTAACCCTGCCGATTACATATCGCGACATATCAATAACATCACGGAAACAAATTCAACCAACAACTTATTTGAAGTTAATAAAAATTTGACAGACGAAAACATAAAACTTGAACAAATGAAAGATAAAAAAATATCTAAAATAATATCAGACATAAAAAAAGGAAAATCAAATAGAACAACTCGAAAATTTGAATTAACAGAAAAGGAAATATTAATTTTAAAAAGAAGTACAAATGATAATCAAAAAGAATTATTAATTATTCCAGATTCGTTAAAAAACGAAATAATTAAAGAAGCACATAAAACCCATTTTGGAGTTAAAAAAACCTTGCATTTAATAGGAACGCGTACATACTGGTATGGAATGTACCAAGACGTGAAAAATCATATTGCAAATTGCGTTGAATGCATGAGACACAAACAACACACAATCCCCAAAATTGAAATACAAAAAATGAAAAAAAATTACAAGCCAGGGGAAGTATTACACATAGACCTCATAGGTAAGTTACCTATGACTTTTAAAAAAAACATATTTATAATGGTTATAATTGACTCCTTCTCGCGTTACATGGAGGCAGTGCCACTCAGAAATGCGGAGTCACAAACCATATTAAACGCATTAACAGAATATATAGCCAGATTCGGCATGCCAAGAGAAATACATTTAGACAATGCACAGTACTTTAGAGGCAAAACGTTCACAGAATACATGAAACAATTAAATATTAAATTACATTTTAGTTCTATTTATCACGCTTGCTCGAACGGAATTGTAGAAATTTCAAATAAAATAATAAAAAATTCACTAGCCGCCATGACAAAAACAACATTCCAATGGGATGAAAAATTAAATTTTGTGAAATTGCATTATAATGCAACAATACATAGAGCAACAGGCTTTTCTCCCGCGATGATTTTTTTTGCTAGAGAAATCAACACACCATTTAATGCGTTCTCAGATGCAACAAAAATTACTACTGACAGCTATACAAATAAGCGTCTGCAACACATTCAGAGTGTAAAAGAAGCCGCACTAACAAATCAACTTCAAATTATGAATGAGTATAACAAAAATTTAAAATATAAGGACAGAGACCTAAAAATTGGACAGACGGTATATATGAAGAGCCTTAGAAGGCCAAATATATTTCAGCCTAAATTTCTTGGCCCTTTCTATGTATTGAAAATACTGCGCAACATGAATATTGTTTTGAAAAACGCTCACGACAATACAGCGAAACCCATTAAGGTGCACATATCTAAACTATATGCACCAAAATATGCAAAATAATACAAAAAAAAAAAAAAAAAAAAGTTTATATAGAGATACAAATTATACATATGAACTATATTACAAAATCAATTATTTTGCTATTTACAACCGAGAAAAATAATATGTGTAAAAAAAAAAAAAGAATATATATATGAAATGATTTTGTAAATAAACCAATAATTATTCATTAAATAATTAGATAGTCATAAATTTTCGAAAGAAAACATTTTTTTTTTTTTTTGCAATACATACAAGGAAAATGTAAAGCAATGCTCAATGTAAATAAACAAATAAATAAATGATAAAATATCATCGGAACAAACTCACAGGTGACGCACACTTCTGCGAAACACGTTGATTGTAAATACATAAAATAAAATTATATATATAGATTTTTTTTGCCATAGGGGCAATGTGAATAAGAAAACGTAAATATACGTGTACATAGAAACAAAAACAGAAAAGGTGTCTGTATTCATAATGGCAAATTAATAAAATAAATATGTATAGATATAAAATAAATAAAAGTAAATGTGAACGTGACATAAAAAATACATATATGTATATATTTAGATACTTAAATATCTTTATTCATGCATCTCATAAAAGAAAATAAAACAAATAAAATAAAATAAAATAAAATAAATAAAAATAAAAAACAGACAAACGAAACTAGCACAAAATGAAAAATAGTAAGGCAGGAAAGAAAACTCATGCAAAAGAGAAGGAGCGTGCAGATCAAAATGTAAACAGAGAGGTTACTCGTTTACAAGAGAGTTACCATAACAACGAAAAAAGAGCAGAATGAAAACGACGGGACAGGTTAGGAGAAGAAGGAAAATATCACGAAAGAAAAAAAAAAATACTTACTAATCCTAGGACGGACTTCGAGGTAAAGGAGCATGGCAGAAGGGTGACGATAAAACGCTTGAGAATACAGGAAAGTAGTAGCCGCATTTCTGCAAAAGAAACGAATTATGACTCAAGATATCAAGTGAAACGTAAAATATGGAAATTAAAACATTCACAACCATTCACACTTTAGAAAGATTAAATAATATTTTACTTGCAGAACTATATAATGGTTGTAATATTAGTAAAAGGCGCATCATTTCACACTTAAACAAAGATGCATATATTTCCTCTAATAAGTTAACAAAAAAAAAAAAAAAAAAAAAAAGCAAAAGCGGAGGATTAAGATTCATATAGCTATACACTATATATATAAAAAAAAAAAAAAAAAAAAAAAGCAAAAAAAGCGGAGGATTAAGATTCATTATAGCTATACAGTATATTTATAAATGTATTAAAAAAAAAAAAAAAAAAAAAAAAAAAAAAAACCTTAAAAGCTTAGGATTACAATTCATTAGATTTATATACAAAAAAAAAAAAAGAAAAAACCCGTCACTGTAAAAATATTAATCTCTAACACTCGCACACACATATGCACGTAAATAAAAAGTAATAAAATAATGCAAAATTACCATATTAATACAGAATGGTCTAAAAAAAAAAAAAAAAAAAAAAAAAAAAGAAGGTAAATTAAATGCAGATTAGGTACAGGTAAACGAATAATTAATAGATAACCTATATTTTATAATAAAAACACTTTTACATAGCCTACCTTAGATCAGGGTTCAGAACACAGCCAAGATAATGAGGTGGCCCTTTGGTCGGGCGCAGGCGTCTTCTGCCAAGGGGGGTCGACCCACACTCGATACTCTGGCGTACCCTGCCAAAACAAAAGTCAAGACTGGACAGAATTTTATCAAAGCAAAACAAAAATAAAATAAAATAAAATAAAATAAAACACAACATTCAATGGGTTAAAAAATCCACAATACAATGGAATCAATATACGCAAATTATGAGCAGATCTGCATTTATTATTCACACATAGTAAAAAAAAAAAAAAAAAAAAGTAACATTAATAAATAAACACATGAATATACACAGAAATATACACAAACAATCTTCTACATTATTCTACGCTCACGATTCCTAATCAAATATGCGAGAATTACGCAGCGCTAAAAAAAAAAAAAAAAAAAAAAAAAAAAAAAAAAAAACGGAGTCCGAAAAATACAGAAAAATCATGCAAAAATCAAGCAGCAGCGGAAGGAACGTAAGATAATAGAAAATAAAGCAAGGCGAACGCAAGTTAGATAAAATAATACCAAATTATATAAAATAAACAAACAAGAAATAAACCTGCAATGAAAATACATTAATAAGAGCTGAAAGAAAAAGCAGATGCATATTAATAATAACGCTGCAAACAGAATACAAAAAAAAAAAAAAAAAATGCACTATAGCTCACGCTTATCCAAGTCAATGATGGCGTCAGTGCAGATCAGATATATATATTGCGAGGGGCATTCAAAATTCCACGAAGCACACACATGAAACAAAAAAATAACAAAAGGGATTTATTAAAGGATAATGGATAGCACAATCACCTAACTCAAACATAGGTGAAGCAACAAAGCTTAAGCAAAGCAATAAAATATACATATAATAAAATTAAACTCACTTGTAAAAAAGTAAACAAATTTCTAATCCGATAAACGCGTGTGTCTCTGCGCTTCTCTCGAGTAACTAACAGAAGAATCTTATCTCAGCTCTCCCCCCTAAAGAAAACGATTATAACAGGATGTACTAATCATTAGCGCTGGTTTATTCCCACGACATATCGGCGCAGGCGAAAGAGGGTTTGTCACCCCCCATTACAAAACTGCAAAACAGCTCTCGGAAGTTAAAATTAATATTTCAAATAAAGCGAGGGACTTTTCAAAAAAAAAAAAAAGAATACTGCCTTACTTAATGGTAATAAAGACATACTACCAAAACGATTAAATACATTCATGATATCATGTAATATACAAAATTTTTTTTATTATTGCTACTATACACTGAAAGTAATGAATGATATGTATATAGAAGGAATGCATACACTTGTAGAATTTTGCTAACAATTCAGAAAAAGTACTATTATATGTGAATTTATTGTATTGTATATATATTTATAAATGTTAAAAAAAAAAAAAAAAAAAAAAAAAAAAAATGAGTGTTGGTATACGGTATAAATAATTATAAGTATTGAATTAAAATGCAAAGTAATAATAATAATCTTTAGCATATGATATACTGACCGAGTGAAGTAACACTATACAATATGTGTCACAAAAAAATTATAAACTGAATAAAATTTACAAACTGTTGGCACAAGCATCGGCTAAATGCAACGACAGACCATAAAACTGTCTATCACAAATTCATGATCACAAATTGAACTATCTCAAAAAGCAAATATTGAAACATTTACATATTTGGATCAACTATGCATGATAACCAATTAATAAACAGTATTGAACAGTATATTATGAACTATCATCAGTTACTATTGAACTAAACTTCATGAACAATTAATAATCCAGTGTCGAACTGTACGCTCATTAATCATTATGCATATATATACAAGGAGCTCATAGTGCTCAACTACATCACAAGGACTCTAATGTGCACTAAAAAACAGTTTAGCACAAATATGCATAAGAAATTTACTGGCCAAATACACCAGATTACTACGACAACTAAAGGACTCATAATGTATTGAGATAAAGAAACTGTCTCAAACTTATTCGACAGGGGGATAGGCTGATGGGAAAAATCAGCCATTTTGTTAAAAGCAAAATAATAAAGATACAAAAAGGCATTATTTAAAAGAAAAAAGAATATAAAAATACAAAAGCTGTTGTACTGAAGAATACAAGCTGTTTTATTACCTTTTAAAAGCCTAAGACAGAAATACAACGTCATATTTATGACCTGCACCTGCACGTGGAACTCTGAAAGGGGACCACCCGCATTTAAGCCCCACTGGCTACCGCCAAAAAAGCCCCGGCGAGGTCGTAAAAAAGGCACCGTAGTAATCTAGAAGCAAGCAGATTGGTCGAAGAAAGGTCCAATCAGAAGATAGACCCAATGAAAAAAATGCAAGGGGAAAATCTCCTCCAAAAATTATAATGAGGGACTTAAAAAATTAAAGGAGAGAAAAGATTCCTTTAAGAGTCAGCATTCTAAAAAAAATTGCCTTCGTGTGTGCAGACGTAATGTGAGGTCCTGCTATCATCAGTGTGGTGCTTCCTAGCCGAAATGATTCATCAAGGATACTTAAAGATGTGCTCCCTGCTAGCCAAAATATTCCTCTTGCGCCTGGACTGTGACATAGCATCTGATAAATCTGGTGAGAATTTCTTACATTTCTCGGTCAGTAATTTTACCGTGCAATGCTGGTAAAGCGCATTTGTTTTCTAGTACTCATCTTTAGCACATTGATGCAAAATCAAAGATCATTGTTATATCATTTTCATTGTATTGTAAAATTATAGAATAATCAATTTAATTAATATTCAAAATTTGGATGTTTAATAAAGAAATTAATTAAAATTATATGAATCTGATATTATTTGACAGTAAATTTATTTATTATTAAACTTATTGTTTTCCAGATTAATGTTTGCTTTTAATTAGGATTAATTTTAGGGCATTTCACAACGCGTGCCCGAATATCGAATTGATATTCCAAAATGTACTACCACGAGGATGTCACCTTAGAGCCACGGAAAGGAGGGTAGTCTGATTTTGGTTAATATCCGCCCAACACCAGTCGCCAACTGCTTATCTCTGAAAAACATCCCCCTTGCCCCAGGCTACCGATGCAGGTCGCAATTTGCTCTATAGCCGCACTTTGTTACCATAGTTCTTAGAAAAAATAATCGAAAAAAAAAAAAAAAAAAAATAAGAATAAAACATAAAGAGCATTCCTCTTTTTTTTTTTTTTTTTTTTTTTTTTATCCTGGAATGAAACTCAAACTTGGGATTCTACAAGGAGAAAAAAAACGTATAAGTGAAATTAAGAATTTATTCGTGTCGTATAAACGAAACATTTTAACATTAGAATTCAATGGAATGATTTGGGACCGAAGTCAAAAAACGTATAAATGAGAAAAACGTATAAATGAGAAACGTATAAAAGGTGCTCCACTGTAGTTCGAATGTAGATCTATAGCGCTATAGATGGAAAATTACATTGTAAATTTTTGATAGTCGATAGCAAAATTTCTTACTCCTAATAGAAGATAGTAAAATTTATTACGCTTAACAGTAAATATTAAAATCGGATTTTTAACAGTAGATAGTAAAATTGATAATGATAGTAGATAGTAATTTAACAGTAGATAGTAAAAGTGACCCTTCATCAGGCCCAAGGGTCTTGTTTTATTTTGATCCTGAAACATTTGTTGCGAGTGTTTTGCATTTTATTGTGCTTTAATTCAAAGTTTTATAACTTATTAAATACATTTCAACGCTAGTCCTCAGGTTATATATATATATATATATATAACCTATATATATATATATATATATAATATAAGAGTACTTCCACTCACTCACTGACTAACTCACTGACTCATCAACGCACAGCAAAATCTACTGGAGCCACTAACTCGAAACTATGTCAGTTTATAGAGCATATAGTGTAAGCACGCCCTAAAAAATGATTTTACAAAATTCGCCTCCCAAGGGAGAGAGGGGGAAAACGTGATTTCACAATAATCTTTCTTTATATCTCAAAGGAAAAAACAAATATCCGTAAAAATTTTTGCTTTAAAATATAGCTAACACAAATTCCTAAAAAACAATTTCTGGAATTTTATAAATTCGACCCCCAATGGGGGAGGGGGCCAAAAAGTGATTTCACATGCACAAATCATGATTTCATGAAAATACTTCATATGTCAAAGAAAAGAACAGATATTCGTAAAGATTTTGCTTTAAAATATAGCTAACACAAATACCTAAAAATCAATTTCTGGAATTTTAGAAATTTGGTCCCCAAGGGGGGAATAGGGTGCAAAATCTGATTGCACATAACCCTTCATATCTCAAATAAAAAACAGGTACACGTAATATTTTTGCTTTAAAATATAGCAAACACAAATATCTGAAAACCAATTTTTGGAATTTTAGAAATTCTGTCCCCAGGGGAAGGGGGAGGAAGCAAAACGTTATTTATATTATATCTTCTATATAATATATAGATATCTTCTATATAGCTTTAAAATTAGGTATTTAAATTTTTAATTGTTGCCAAAAAAAGTTTACGAGTTATCTATTTATTTTTATTTTTTTCCGACGTGTAATAAAATATATTTTTACGAGAATAATAAACATAGATATAGTAATTTATATAGATCTATCATCCCCATGTTATCGAGCAAAGACTTTTGACGCCGAATAAAAGTTTTGGCATTAGCCATTAGGGAGTGTAAAACTCAGAAATAGTAATAGAATAAAATGTCGGTGAATTTTGAAAATGTCGAAATTTGCGCTATTTTTAATTGTTCTAATAAATATATGAAAGGAAGTAGGATAAGTTTTCATAAGTAAGTTATGTTCGACAACTTTATGAAAAACATATTTTTTATAATCAGTTGCTTTGTTATTATTATGAAATAATTACTGTCTTCATATTTAATAAAATACTTTTTTTTTTATATATAATATTTTTTTAAGTTTTTATATTAGTAAATAATATGGAATTTTCAAAATTGATTTAAATACAATTAGCAGGGCAGAGGTAATGCCCGCTAGTTTTAATATATAACTAATGTATTATGGCTACCACAAGACTTTCTTCTATATATAATCCTATACAAATTTGCGCAACACAAATTATTTATTAATTTATAATTTATTAAAATTATTTTCTATGATAAATACAGTGTTATCTCAAAGTAATATACTAATAAATGCCGTAAAAAAATTATTTTGTGCAGACATGAATATACTATAGTATAGTAAAAAAGAAGAAAAAGAAAGAACGAAAAATGAGTTTTTCATTCACCTTTAGCACATATATTATTCATAAATTTTATTTTCTAAATTATCCGTGTGTATTACCGTGTTTATTCACTCGGGGAGAGACACCCATTAGAGAGTAAAATGGCCGTCTTTCCCTGAATGAAAAGGAATCACTTCCCCCCCTCGATGATCAATCTATGTCCTATTACTGTATCTATGATAATAAAATATTTGGATATAAAATATTAAATTTGCTGATGCATATGACGTTATTGTCAAAATTAAATAATAATAATAAAAATTCAGCATGTTTCTTCAAGTTTTTTTGCATACCCTTTTTTAACATACCTCAATTTTAGATTTCTTTTTTAATAGTTTTTTTTTTTTTTTTTTTTTTTTTTGTGGTGGTGGTGATGGGGGGGGGACACGAATAGGACGTTGGCGTGAAAGCTGATTCCGCATCATATTAAAGAGCTTTACTTATTGATAATCTTTGGTATTTTTGAAATTTTGATGCTGAAGTGGATAGGACATTTTTCGCCAAGGACTTTACTTTCGCGACAGCCACTTTAAGCCAAGTAGCTCATAAAAAATATAAACAAGTAAATTATAAAATATTGAAAGAAAAAAGAAAGAAAATGAAAGAAACAGAAACAATAATCTCATAAATTACGTATTTTTGTTTAAAATGGTGGCAAAAATTCAAAAGTCATCAAGGTGAGCTACAATAAGTCTGTACCACGATCAGGTTACATATGTATTTATTTATATACTAACCACTACTAAATAACTGTGAAATACATATAACAACAAAAAATTAGTTGTCTCATACGATAGACATAGCGCTCATAGCATATTGTAATATTTTATTTGACGAAATTGCTGTCAGTTATGGTCGACCGGAAAAATCGAATAAATATATAGGAAATAACGTGAAAGTAAACATTATGTACAGTACTGTTCATATGTAATTCAAATTCAAATATAAAAGGGCTACTTCAATTTTTTCGATATTGTCTGTTTGGAAACTGTTATCTGATAAGCACAAAAATGGAAGCTCACTGGTATGGCATTGTCGCAGGCAATAGGGACACGCACCTGAGATTCTACGTATGAGCAAAAACAATTTAAAGGTTTTTAACTGAAAGGAAAAAGCATTCTTTAACCCACCTATGTGTATAATATAAATAAATAAAATTACATTAAATTTTAATTTTCTACTGCATGTTTTCAATGTTATATTTCTTTAAAGTATCACAGTTATGTACATACATCTGTTTTTGAGCATTATATCTGATTCCGAAACAGACTTGAAAAATCTATAGTATGGGTAATTTTTCACCGTTTAAAACAATTTTATACTATGAACATTTCCATATTATACACATTTTGGTATTTTTAACGGAAGTTTGTATTATCAATTATATTAAAGAGATTATGTAGATAATATAACGAAATTATCGTACGTATGAACGGCTATATCACTATTTCTGTGTATTATTTGAAAAAATTTATTATGCTTTTCCAGTATAATTTTACTGATAGAATGTCCATCAGTATTTATGTAAAACAATATACAAAATTTATGACGATCATAAAAACGTATAACTCGTATCATTATTTTATTGCACTTTTACTTATTATTTCTTATCATTTCTCACCATTAGCATTATTTGCTATCATTCGTGACATTTTGGTTAAAATTTCCTAAAATTAAGAATTTTATTTAAAATTTAAGGAAAGTATTCCAAAGGAATTCATAGAAATTTAGTGCTTTAAACCTTCGATAATCTTACATCGTAAATTTGTGCATTCTTTATTTGTTAATGTTTTCTTATCCATTTTCATAATTTCAATTTCCGTAATACATATCGTGCTTAATAATTAATGACAGGTCATTAAAAAAAAGAGAGAGAAATATTTTAAGTGAAGCATTATAGATGTTTTATTCTACAGGACTGATAACTAGGTATGAAGAAGAATGGAAAATTAACACAGCAAGCCAATTATTTTAACAAAAGCTTAAGTTATTTTTCGGAAAAAAAAAAATTATTTGCATTAAAAAAAAAAAAAAAGAAAAATGTTACAAGAGTTTGAGGGGGAATAATTTAAAAAGAAAGAAAAAAAAAAAAACCTCTCTAAAAGATCTGTCAATATTTGTTTAACGCTTTAAAAGGGTATTTTCGAAACATCTTCTAATTACAATGTGATGAATTGTTTGCGGAGTAAGCTTAGACTATTTAATTTTTTTATCTTTTTTTCCCGCCCTTTCTCAGCTTTTTCCTCTTTTCTTTTTCTGTTCTTTTTTTTTTTTTTTTTTTTTTTTTTTTGAGGTTACATCTTTTAAGTAATTTCTCATCCTTCAAAAAAAAAAAAAAAAAAAAAAAAAAAAAAGATTCCGTGTACCATAAAACATATATGAATGCATTAATTAAATAGTGTTTGACTTTTAGCTTAGACTTTAAGCACAATGAAATATCTCTAACATGTGATGAAGACAAAAAGGATGGATTTAAATTTTCTTTAACGATAATGCGCATAATATCCTTTATTTACTTTGTCTTGCATACATTTTACATATAATGTAAATATTGCATTCTGAAAAGCTAAAATATACACATATTACAACAATTCAGCCGTTTGTTTGAAAGATTCAGTTTAAGCAAATGGCAAAATATTGACTTTATTTGCTCTCTATTCACATGACTAACACCATTAGGTGTTAAATATTTTGAAAAGTTTACAGAAAACTGTTGAATTTGTTTTAATAATAAGTCATTGATACTTAAAATTCAATGATTTATTTTCCTTTTGAAATCAGAAACCTAATATTTGTATTTAGAAAAAAAATGATGTATAAAAATTGCTGCAAAAAATACTGTTAAAATTTCTTATTTTTCGCAAACGAATTTAAAACAGTTCAAATTTCGAATTTATTGGAATAGTTATATGTGAAATCTGATGTAATTTCAATTTTTAATAAACTTGAATATATTGTTTTATATTGGATATTAAAAATATTGCAATTTTTTTTTTTTTTTTTAATTTCTGAAAAAATAGTTGTAAAATATTTCGAAAAGTTTACAGGAAATTGTTGAAGTTGTTCGAAGAATAAAGCGCTCATACTTGAAATTCAGTGTAATATTTCTTTCTTTTTAACTGAAACATAATATTTGTAACAAAATTTAGGCATATGAATATCACTTGAAACTTTACATTTATAAAAGTATACAATATTTAAGTTGATTTACGGGGAGAAAAAATGTACTGTAAAAAAAGCTGTTAAATTTTCTTATAAAATATTACAGATAATTTTTAGAGAACACAATGCTTTAAATTTTTATAATAATAATAGCATGTAGACTATGTTTAATTTAAATTTTAATAAATTTATGTACGATGGGGTTTATTGCATGTAAAAAATTGTGATTTTCCTAATAATGGTATGTAGAATATGTGTAATTTAAATTTTAATAAATTTATGTACGATGTGGTTTATTGTATGTAAAAAACTGGGATTTTCATAATAATGGATACCTTCCGTAGAGGATCAAAATTGTGATGGCATGTCTCCGGACCACCTCTAGGGGTGAGTCCTAGACCGTCGCCAATTGTCCATTGCGCAGCACTAGCGCGACGTAAAACTCAGCCAACTAACCAACCAGCCATAATAATGGCATGTAAAATATTTGCAATTTAAATTTTAATACATTTATGTTCGATGTGGCTTATTGTATGTAAAAAATTGTGATTTTCATAGAACTTCTGAAATGATATTTGGAAAATATTTCTAAAAATTTAGAGAAAACAGTTGAATTTGTCTTAATGATAAAGTGTTTTCAAACTCGAAATTCATTGTATTTATTTATTTATTTATTATTTTGTTTTATTTTTTATCGGAAACATAATATTTATAACAATATTTTAATGCATCTGAATTAAGCATTCGGATGTAATAGTTAAATTGGTTTACAGGAAATAATATACTGTTATAAAATTTGCAGACAATTCTTAGAGAGTTCTCTTTATTTTTATTTTTATTTATTTATTTATTTATTGTAATAATAATGGCCTTTAAATATGATTTAATTTTAATTTTAATAAATTTGTGTATGGTGTAGCATATTACATATTAAAAATTGTGACTTTTTCTAAAATCTGAGAGAAAAGAAGATGCTAAATCAGCAATTCTCAATCATTGTGCCGTGTTATATTCATGTGCCGCCCCTGCGAACACAGAGATATAGTACACAAAAAATTATTACACCTTTACCTCATTTAACTTTCAATATTGTTTGGCTGCGTTATTACACAGCGGGAAAACAGAAGGCTAGCAGGCAGATTAATTAAACTCGTAATCACACGTGAACATTGTTCGAAAGTGTTAAAAATGCTTAGCACAAGCGTAAATGCTATTCCCACAATTTTCAGTTATATCCCTTCACGTATTTGAATATTTTAGCATAACCTTATAAATATGAATGCTAAGAATATCATATTCTATACAAAACACTATTTTAGCATATTAAACGGAAAGGTAAATTTCATTATAATTTTTGCAGTAGAAAGTTATTTAAATGAGATTTATAAAAATGTCTCTCCTTCAACAGAATGCATTGGCATTCTTTGGGGTGTTTCTGTACGAAAACAAGTTATACAGGGCCTATGAATGCCACTTTAAATAGAGGACATTCCATAGTGAACTTGAATAACATATATGTCATTTTGAAGAAATTCTGAAAATATTTACGGACGCTAAAGTCGGGCAGACGGACAGATAGAAAAACGGGCAGTCAGACATAGATGGACTAATTCAAATTTAGTATTCACACTTAAAATTGTTAGAAAGTGTTGTAATGATGGAAAATAAAATGGTTATATAATGGAAATAAAATGGAAATATGGTTAATAAAAATGGAAAAGCGATTTCAGCTATTTCCTTGTATAGTTCTTAATATATTTGAAAATTTTTGTGCGCCTCTGTAAATCTTAATGCTAATTGTACTATATGCTATAGAAAGCACTCTTTTGTGAATATGAATAATATATTTCAGTATCGTTAAATTTGTGTAAAGTTATTAAAAAATGGTTTATAGAAATATTTGTGATAGAACACAATGCTTTTTAACACTTTCAGGTGTCCCTGTGAACAAGAAGTTGCTGGTATTTAGTACATTTTCAGTAGGAACGTCCCATAAGAATGCACGCGAATAACATATTTCAATTTCATTATGATTTGCACAAATTAAAATAGTAAAACATCATGGTTTATAGAAATACATCTGACAGAACGCAATGCCTTAGAATACTTTCAAAAGTCCCTGTACACAAACCAGCGCTGGTATTTACTTCCTTTTCCATAGGGAACATATGTTATTGAACTTGAATAACATATTTTAATTTCATTAAGATTCGTGCAAAGTAAAGGTATTAAAATAGGGTTTATAAAAATACCTCTCATAGAACGCAATGCTTTGGAATACTTTCGGGTTTCCCTGTACTCAAACCTGCTGTGGTATTTACTTATCTTCAATAGGGAGAATCTGATAGTGAAATTGAATAACATTTTTTCAATTTCATTAAGATTCGTGCAAAGTAAAGGTATTAAAATAGGGTTTATAGAAATGCCTCTCATAGAGCGTAATGCTTTGGAATATTTTCGGGTGTCCCTGTCACCCAGTGGTGGTATGTACTCCATTCTCAATAGGGAACATCCGATAGTGACCTTGAATGACATAAATCAGTTTCAAGAAATTCCATCAATATTTACGGCAGCTAGAGCTCGGACAGACAGACAAACCGAAGTCATAAACCTTGTTGGATTGTTTGAATAATATATATCAATTTCAAGTCCATCAATATTTACGGCAGCTAAAGAGCGGACAGACGTATAAACAGACAGACAGCAGACAAACCGAAGTCATAAACACTTTTCAACCTCGTTGGAAAGAGTTAAAAAAAGAAAAACGAAAGAAAATAAATTTGGGACATGATCTGAGACAAAATCTTCATTGTAATTTGTGAACAATATTAGAACTGTAATGTGAAAAGTTTGAAATTATTTTTCATAATTTGAAAGTTAGCTTTTGATTTCAGTTAATTTTTTATTTCGAATAATTTTTAGAATGTGCACTTATAAAAATTACTGCTGTCATTGTTATAAAGAAATGACAATTTTTAAATTAATAACTAAGAAAATTACATTACTTTCAGTGCATACTAGTATAAATCAGAAATTTTTGTTGCTTTAAAATAGTTAAAGGTATACTGCAAGATTTGAAAGTATATTAGGTTCATTAAAATGATATAAATTTATAGTTACAAAAAGAGTAAAAAGTTTTACATGCAGAAAAAGTTTCAAAAATTTTTTAAGTTTTAAATTTTTAATTGAGCAATATTTTATTATTATTATTATTATTGTTGCCTCTTAATATATATATTAATAATAATAATGAGCATATATATATTAATAAGCATATATATATTAATGAGCATATATATTAATAATAATACTTCCCGACTAGCTAGATATTTGAAATTTTCAGGACAGCTCACAACACGGTGACAATACATTTTTCTAATAATTTTAGTCAACTGCTTCAAGTTCCGCTGCCTTCGGCAGCGTTTATATGATTCGGCAGAAAATTTATTTAACTAACTTCCCGACTAGCTAGACATTTGAAACTTTCAGAATAGTTCAGAATAAGGTTAAAATGCATATTTTTAATACCTTTAGCCAACTGTTTCGGGTTCAATCATAAAAATTATGGGCTAATAGGTATTACATCATTTTCTTGCAATCATGATAATGTATTTATCTGATATAAACAAACAGTTGATTGTGACGTCGTATTTATCAAATTAGTTAAAATAAATAAGGTTACAAAATAAGGTACCTAAGGTTACTTCGTTACAAATAAGGTAACTTTCATTTGGTAACTTATTTGTAACGAAGTTTTGATTAGATGTTTTAGAATTAATTAAAATATGAAAATAATTTCAAAATTGGACATTTAAATTTATGATTTTGCAAAAAACATATACCAGTTACTGTCATATATATATATATATATATATATATATATATATATATATACCGGGTGATTCAAAATAGATGTTACAGCAATTATATCGTAAACTAAGAAAGATAGAAACATACTTCCAATTACAAAATTAGAGCAAATTAAGAGTAGATTTCAGATATGGCATTTTTTTGTCAAAGGGGCTGTATACATATTAAATACGAAATTTAATTTTTATACGATCCCTTCTATCATGTGACATATATTTAGAAAAATATTCTCCTCGCTCTAACAAGCAAAATAAACAAAAAATCATCTCTGTAAGTCAAAATCTCGCTGAGTTATTGCAATTTGAAAATGATGACTTACACCACTTTTTTTTCAATTTTGGCATCTATTTTTCGACGCCAACGGGCTAACTTTAGGGGGTTATCTATGAGTTGAGAAAAATTAAAAAAAGATCCTTTATTTTAAAAGAACAACTAAAATCGTTCAAACGCGTGAAATCAACAATTTTAAGAATTTAATGCAAATTTACATTATTTCGTATTGTTAAAAAATTTAATAGTTAAATTTCTGAGGGGGTCACCAGCAAATTAAAACACGTTAAGAGAGGGAAAAAACTAAAAGACTAGCAAAACCGTGTGAAATTTTCGCGCTTTATTTTTACCACTTTCCATCATGATTGATAAATTTAATGACTTCGGCTCTTTAACAATTCCAGCAAGATTGAAAAGTGTTAATGACTTCGATTTGTATGTCTGTCCATCCGTCTTTCTGTGTGTCTGCACTCTAACTCCCGTGAATATTCATAGAATTTCCTGAAACTGATCTATGTTATTTGAGGTCACTAAGGGACACCCGAAAGTATTCCAAAGCATTGTGTTCTAATAGAGGTATTTTTATAAACCATATTTTAATACCTTTAATTTATGCATATATTAATAAAATTGAAATACGTTATTATAGTTTTCTATCGGATATTTTCTATAGAAAATGGAGTAAACACCATCACTGGTTTGTATACAAGGACACCCGAAAGTATTCCAAAGCATTGCGTTCTATGTGAAGATATTTCTATAAACCAAAATTTAATTACTTTGCATAAATCTTAATGAAATTGAAATATGTTATTCATATGCACAAAAGAAAGCTTTCTATACTGTACAGTACGACTAACATTAGATTTACAGGGCACGCAAAAATATTCAGTTACGTTAAGGGTTATTATTGGACATTTGCTGGAATTGTATTTTCGTTTACATTAAACATTTTCTAACAATTTTTAACTGTGAATAAGATTTCAATTTGCATTTTTTTTTTTTTTTTTTTTTTTTTTTGTCTGAGTGTCCATCTGTCCGTCTGCCCGCCCCCAGCGTCTGTAAATATTTTCAGAAATTTTCAGAAATGATATATGTTATTCAGGTTTACTATATGATATTCCCTATTTAAAATGGCATTAATTAATTCTTTACAAATGGTTTATGTACAGGAACGCACAAAAGATGCCAATGTATTGCGTTTTGGGACAGATATTCTTATGAATTACATTTAAATAACTTTATACTGTAAAAATCATAAGGAAATTCATATTTATTATTAATATTCTAAAATAATGATTTGTATAGAATATGATATGGTATAGATGTATAATTCTATGCCAGGGGGTTACCGCCCTTCTCAACCCCCGTTTAATGATAGTGCCAAAACAAAAATCAAGTCTGTTATCAATTTCCTTGAAACTTGCAAACCTTCATCAACTTTTCAAGTGGCAACTAGATATGGAATCCAAAGTACCAAATTCGCATTTCCTGTACTTATTACTTTATTACCCATAAGGTAGAGAAAGTATTGTTTTTCGGCCAAATTTTCGAAAGTAAGTTTTTGTTATATTTAGACGTTTTGAGGTGTCCTGAAAATGAAAATCGTGTTTTTAGCGGTTGGTCTGTGTGTGTGTCTGTTTTTTATCAGTTTATCTCAAGAACAAATAGCAGCAGACATTCCAAACTTGGTATTTTAAATATGTATCATATAGGGATGCTACACTAAGCTTTTCATTGAGATGAAGCAAATAGTTCGTGTACAGAGACACTCAAGGATATTCAAATGCATTACGTCTATGGGGAAAATTGCAGGTAAGTAGAGTTTAACACCTATAGACTGCACTAAACCAAATGAAATGAATATATATTTTTTATATGCATAAAAACATGCCTCATGTAGAATATGGCAGGGAAATCATTCACTGTTCATTTACAGGGCTAGACAAAATAACTAGATTATAATGCGACAATAGCTGAAAATTGATGGAAGTGCATTTTAGGTTGTGCCGTATATTATTACTATAGGTTTATAATTAGGTGCACTTTGTGGTTTGTACATATTCTTCAAAAGATATACAGGGTTGCAAATATTTAAGCTATAATATTCTTTTTTATTGTTAGTGAAAGTGCTTTACTATAATATTTTACCATGTCCAGGAAAGCTGCTCAGGAATGGAAATGAATTCCTCATAGACATATGATAAATAATGTATGTTTTTAAGCTAAATATGCATCGCTTGTGTTTTGTGTATTTACACGTTTTAAGGCTTCCTTATTACCAAAGCCATATTTTTTAATGTTTGATTATTGCCTGCGTCGAATAATTTCAGGAAACGAATAATTTCCGGAGATCCCCCTCACACAGAACTAATTATAATTAAAACTCTTCCGAAGCCTAATTTGAATTATTTTAACGTAGGTTTACATAACAGTACTCTTTATGTTACCTCTGAATTTCCAAAATGTATTTATGGTATTAAATTTCAGGGTAATAGAAAGTCGTGTGAGTGGCACACCAGATTATTTGTTGTTAAATTATGCTGATAATTCATATATATACAGATCAACGAATAAAAATTTACCTTTTGTAATCAGGAGGCCTCAAAATGTCATATTATACAGAAAAAAAATTGTTCTTCAAAAGCTACTTTGTTTACAGTATGGATATGAGAAATTAATTTTGCGTTCTGTGTCAGCAGTGTTCTTCGAAAAAAAAAAAATTCAGCAAACACTTACACCAATTACATTTAATAATAATAAAAAAAATGTTTACCTTAATTTTGGGTAGCCCTGTATATTGTCTATAAACTATATACACATGACTTTGTGTACGTAAATTTAGTGTTATATGTAAAACAAGTAGCACAAAATGAAATACACTTCCAGCAATTCCCAAGTATAGCTCCAATATATTGAAATACTCTGGGTAACCCTGTAAATGAATGATGAATGGTTGCTATACCACAATCTACATAAAACATGCTTTTATGCGTATAAAAATTTTTTTCTTTTCATTTTGTTTAAGGCAGTCTGTACATGTCACACTGTACATATGAGAAATTTCGCTCACAGACGTAATGTATTTGAATTCTTTTGGATGACCCTGTAAACAAACAATTGTCTGATCATAACGAATACTTTAATGTAGCACCGCAATGTGATACGGATTTAGAATGTCGAATTGGATTTTCTGCTACTATTTGTTCTTGAGATATTCTAATAAAACACAGACACACAGAGAGAGAGAGAGAGAGAGAGAGACCAACCACTAAAAACATGATTTTTGAATTCAGAGGATCTGAAAACGTGCAAATATAACAAAAGCTAATTTTCGGAAATTTGACTCAAAAACAATTCTTTCTCTACACCGTGTATATGAGTAAGAGAATGTATAAAGAAAGAAAAATGAATTTGAAAATTCCTTTTCAGTACATAAATTATTCATAAATTTTATTTGTTAAATTATCAATGAGTATTCTCTTGTGTATTCACTAGGGAAAAGGAGACATAACAGGTTAAAATAACCGTCTTTCCCTGAATGATTTCTTTTTCTTCCCCCCCCACCCCCAGACGTTGATCAACGTGTGCCTTATTACAAAAGCAATAGTAATTCACTTTTGATACAACCCCTTAAGACTTGGCGAAAAATGATAGAATTTTCAAATTGCAATAACTCAGCGAGATTTTGACTTAGAGAGATGATTTTTTTTTTTTAATTTTGATTGTTAGAGCGAGGAGAATATTTTTCTAAATATAAGTCATATGATAGGAGGGGCCGTATAAAAATTAAACTTCGTATTTAATATGTATACAGCCCCTTGTACAAAAAAATGTCATATCTGAAATCTACTCTTAATTTGAATCAATTTTGTAATTGGAAGTTTGTTTCTATCTTTCTTAGTTTACGAGATAATCGCTGTAACATCTATTTTGAATCACCCGGTATATATTATTTTTGAGGGGGGAGGGGGATAAGATGAAATAATGTTCTCACGCGAAAAATTAAAAATTAATAAATAGTAAATTTGCCCATGCATACAAAAAATATTAATTATTAAAACGAGTCGAAGAAGGAAGCAAAATAAGTACTGAGCTATATTACGATAAATACGATATATAATATGATACGTTATATTAGACCTATCGTCCAGGGTTAGTAGGTATTTTCGTTAAAAGAAATAGTTTATTCGTTCGGTGCAACTTGCACATTAGACCCGTCAGGTGCAACTTGCACATTAGTCCCCTTTAAATATAGTGTCCAGCGAAGCTGGCAAAGCATTTGTTGATTCACTACCTTAACTGATTTCACATTCCGTCATTCTTTTTTTTTTTTTTTTTTTTTTTGGGGGGGGGGGGTATATATACTTGTGTATATATATATATTAATTTAATGAGACAATTTTTGAAAATTCTACAATCTTGAGTTAGATATTCACTGCCTGATAATAAAAATCGATTTTTGACAACATGAAAAAAAAATATATTTTTTATGATAAATATGGGTTTTTTTAACCAGCCCGGATCGCAGAAATACTAGCTTGTAGTCTATCTTGTAGACGATTTTAAGTAGTGGCCCTAGAATAACAAAGTTATTTGAATTCACTAGCACGAGATTGGTGGAAGTCCGTTCTCCACTAGAAAATCAGTAGAGAAAAAGACGATTTTTTTTTTTTTTTCCGACAGTATCGAAGTTTATCCAAGAATGGTTAAGATCCATATTAGCCAAGGAGTCCATTCTGCTTGAGAATCTACACTGAAAAAAGTTTTTCTTATTTAAAAACAAAATTTATTTTGTTGACTGATTTTTAGATTTATTTTATAATTTTAACGATACTTTTGTTTAGTTAGCCGAATCAACTTACTTCGATTAACCAAAAGAACATTGTTGCAATTGTAATTGGATAATTCGATAACCTATGTCATAGATTTTTCTGTAAACAGCCAATAAGCGAGTGCTAATCAACAAAACTTTTTGGTTAAAACAACACAACAATTCAGGTTCTTATTAAAAAAAAAAAAAAAAAAAAAAATCGTTGAGACTACATCAATAACTAGTGTGCTGTGGCCACCACAAGACTTTCTTCTATATTTTCCTATACATATTCAATCAGTAGCAATATTAAAAAAAAAAAAAAAAAGATTTTTTTTTCTAAGTTTTTTTTTTTTTTTTTTGTAAAAATTAATACATATTCAATCACTAACAATATTTAAAAAAAAAAAAAAAAAAAAAAAAAAAAAAAGCGATTTTTTTTTTTTTTTTTGGTTAAAAGTAAAAAAAAAAATCGATAACTTTGTTTTAAATTATCACAGATTTATAGTTCAACCATTCGTTTTAAAGGTATATTGACTAGATCTTTCGAATGATACCCATCTTCAAAATCTAGGAAGCGATGCCCCCCCATGCACAAAATTTTTTTCCTAGTTACGTACTACTATTATCAATAATTCATATTAATTTTACAATCACAAGTGTAAAATAACTCTTATTATGCACATTTATACGAATTTTTGTCCTATTCTGCCATGTTAAAAATTTAGATAAAATGCTATCACAGTGCCTCCTGTTGAGCTATTGATCCCCAAATATAATCAGCATCAGTTTATGTCGGGGACCAACTAAATACCAAGTTTGGTAAAATTTCGTTAAAAAAAAAAAAAAAACGATTTTTTTTCTTTTTTTTTTTTTTTTTTTTTTTTTTTTTTTTGTTAAAAGTAAAAAAAATCGATAACTTTGTTTTAAATTATCACAGATTTATGGTTCAACCATTCGTTTTAAAGGTATTGACGAGATCTTTCGAATGATACCCATCTTCAAAATTTAACCCCCCCATGCACAAATTTTTTTTCCTAGTTAACTACTACTATTATCAATAATTCATATTAATTTTACAATCACAAGTTTAAAATAACTCTCATTATGCTCATTTATACGGAATTTTGTCCTATGCTGCCATGTTAAAAATTTGCATAAAATGCGATCACAGCGCCACCTGTTGAGCTATTGATCCCTAAATCTAATGGGCACCAGTTCATGTCAGGGTGCAACTAAATACCAAGTTTGGTTAAATTTCATTCATTGGTTCGTGAGATACAGCGTCCACAAAAAAATGATACAGACAGACAGACACACAGACAGACATTTTTTAAAAACTATCAATTCGTGTTCAGGACATCCCAAAACGTATAGATCCGTCAAAAAACGGAGGTCGAAAATTTTCGCGAATCCAATACTTTCTCTATATTACATATAGAAGAAAGTAAAAATTTTAAATGTTTTTTTTTTTTTTAAATTATTGTTGTTTTAACAGAATATTTTTTTTCTGCGTAGAGATTCGTTAGTTCCTGCTTGATCAAAGTCTAAGTTTCATACATATTTTTCTTTCATGAGGCCAATTTAGAGCACTAGGTAGATTCCCTCTTTTTAATCTTTTTATAATAAAGAAGCAACATTTCCAAATGACTTACACTAAAACCCGTAACGTTTCTTAAGCACAACCCAAAATATAAAAGCTGATCGCTGTAAAGTTCACGATATTGAATGAGACCTGCTAGAGGTTCGAATCACCTATATAAAGATCTCAAGCATCAGACGACTAAAATATTTGGAATAAAATTCAGATAAGACAGTTTTTAATAGTGAGTTTTCAGCGTAGGATTTTTATGGTTTGTCTTTCTTAATTTAGTGGCATATTACTTTTATAACACTTGATGTTACAAAAATAATATGATAATGCTTCTAAGAGGATACTTATAAATTTACTAATATATATTTCAGTCATTGATCAAATGTAAAAACAATTAAAAAACCAACTAATTGAATCCGGTCAGCCATGAAAAGGGACTACTAAGGTTGTCCTGTAAAATAAAAATGAGTTAGAAAGTTGACGAATGAAAGTATATATCTAAAGAAGACAAGAGGGGCATAACCTAGTCATTATGGCACCTGTGTGTTTACAGGTTGAACAACCTAGAGCTGTAGTTATGATCCATGTTATGCATTCATCCGTAGTTAGCATTACTTTAGTTATGATCCATGAATTCTTCGAAAGCAGGAGTCAGAGTCTCAGCTTTTTCTTTTTTAGGACACTTTCAGGGATGAGAAATTTTTGCCTTTTTTTCTACCATTATTTTAATTCGAAAAACCATATTTTTATAGCAATGTGTCGTGTTTAAATAGAACAGAGATTACTGTATAATAATTATAAGATGAAAAAAAATTTTATATACCATGTTTTAAATAGCTTTAAAACGCATTAAAAAGCTCCAATTCGCGTTTGTAATGATCGATAGATGGCGCTCTCTGAACTGCAGTTGTTAGTAAATATAATAGCCACGTGTATTCATTATTGTTCTTTCTCTGCCATTACATCATGGAAAATCGATTGCATAATATGATGATATGCAGTGGTGTGATAATTTCACCTTAGCCCACCAGAGGGCGAGCATTTCATTACAATCGCGGACAGGCAGGTAAAGGATTTGGCGCCAAATTTGACAACTTTTTGCCCTTGGCGACTTTTTTGGCGACTTTTGGCGAGAAAATTCTTATTATCGATATTCCAAAGATGGACGTTCTAATGTGATTGGTTAAAGAGTTACCGGAAATTTGAATTTTTGAAAAAAAGTTGGTTTTAAAAATAAAATATTAATCCTTTCCGAACAACATATATTTGCATCATGAACTACATTAGCACTTTATCATTGTGTAGAAAATCTTTAAAATGATAACGACGTCAATTTTTGCCAAATGCATAATTTAACTTTTAACAATTTTTTAACGCTCACGTTTAATTAAATGTATTTATGTTTAGGTCGATAAAAATGAACTCGTAAATTTTTTTTGGCAACAATTAAATTATAGTTAATATTTTAATGGCTATTTTTATTGCTATTAGGAGCTTATAATTTTCACATTTTAATTAATTAAAAGAAAACTATTCGAAAATTCGAATATCTGACTTCGATGTATTGTGTTGTCACCGGGTTCTGAGCTACTGTGAAAGTTTCAAATATCTAGCTAGTCGGGAAGTTAGTTAAAAATCGATTGCAAGATTTGTCCCTGACAAACACACAAGAATCGAAGTTAATAAAAACATGGTAAATAATTATAAGATAAAAAAAATTTTATAAACCATGTTTTTTAATTTTCTGTTGAATCATATAAACGCTACTGAAGGCAGCCGGAACCCCAGCAATTGGATAAAAGTATTAAAAAAATTCCTTGCTATCGTCTTTTGAGCTATTATAAAAGTTTCAAATGGCTATCTAGCCGGGAAGTTAGTTAAAAGTTGATTGCAAGCTTTGTACTGGAAACGCTGCCGAAGGCAGCAGGGTTCCGAAGCAATTGGATAAAAATATTTTTAAAAAGCATTTTCACCGTATTCTGAACTGTTCCGAAAGTTTCAAATGTCTAGCTACTCGGAAGTTAGTTAAATGAATTTTCTGTTGAATCATACGAACGCAGCCGAAGGCAGTAGCGATCTGAAACAGTTGACTAAAAGTATTAAAAAAATATATTGCCACCGTGTTCTGAGCTATCCTGAAAGTTATCTAGCTAGTCGGGAAGTTAGTGAAAAATCGATTGCAAGCTTTGTACTGGTAACGCTGCCGAAGGCAGCAGGAACCCGAAACAGTTGGCTAAAGGTATTAAAAAAAAAGCATTTTCACCGTGTTCTGAACTATTCTGAAAATTTTAAATGTCTAACTAGTCGGGAAGTTAGTTAAATAAATGTTCTGTCGAATTATATAAGCGCTGCTGAAGGCAGCGGGACCTGGAATAGTTGACTAAAATTATTAGAAAAATGTATTGTCATCGTGTTGTGAGCTGTCCTAAAAGTTTCAAATGTCTAGCTAGTCGGAAAGTTAGTGAAAGATCGATTGCAAACTTTATACTGATAACGCTGCCGAAGGCAGCAGGAACTCGAAACAGTTGGCTATAGGTATTTAAAAAATGCATTTTTACCGTGTTCTGAACTATTCTGAAAATTTTAAATGTCTAGCTAGTCGGGAAGTTAGTTAAATAAATGTTCTGTCGAATTACATAAGCGCTGCCGAAGGCAGCGGGACCTGAAATAGTTGACTAAAATTATTAGAAAAATGTATTGTCACCGTGTTGTGAGCTGTCCTAAAAGTTTCAAATGTCTAGCTAGTCGGAAAGTTAGTGAAAAATCGATTGCAAGCTTTGTACTGAAAACGCTGCCGAAGGCAGCAGGAACCCGAAACAGTTGGCTAAAGGTTTTAAGAAAATGCATTTTCACCGTGTTCTGAACTATTCTGAAAGTTTCAAATGTCTAGCTAGTCGGGAAGTTGGTTAAATAAATTTTCTGTCGAATCATATAAGCGCTGCCGAAGGTAGCGGGACTTGAAAAAGTTGACTAAAATTATTAGAAAAATGTGTTGTCACCGTGTTGTGAGCTGTCCTGAAAATTTCAAATGTCTAGCTAGTCGGAAAGTTAGTGAAAAATCGATTGCAAGCTGTGTACTGATAACGCTGCCGAAGGCAGCGGGAACCCGAAACAGTTGGCAAAAGGTTTTAAGAAAATGCATTTTCACCCTGTTCTGAACTATTCTGAAAGTTTCAAATGTCTAGCTAGTCGTGAAGTTAGTTAAATAAATTTTCTGTCGAATCATATAAGCGCTGCCGAAGGCAGCGGGACTTGAAATAGTTGACTAAAATTATTAGAAAAATGTATTGTCACCGTGTTGTGAGCTGTCCTGAAAATTTCAAATATCTAGCTAGTCGGAAAGTTAGTGAAAGATCGATTGCAAACTTTATACTGATAACGCTGCCGAAGGCAGCAGGAACTCGAAACAGTTGGCTATAGGTATTTAAAAAAGGCATTTTTACCGTGTTCTGAACTATTCTGAAAATTTTAAATGTCTAGCTAGTCGGGAAGTTAGTTAAATAAATGTTCTGTCGAATTACATAAGCGCTGCCGAAGGCAGCGGGACCTGAAATAGTTGACTAAAATTATTAGAAAAATGTATTGTCACCGTGTTGTGAGCTGTCCTAAAAGTTTCAAATGTCTAGCTAGTCGGAAAGTTAGTGAAAAATCGATTGCAAGCTTTGTACTGAAAACGCTGCCGAAGGCAGCAGGAACCCGAAACAGTTGGCTAAAGGTTTTAAGAAAATGCATTTTCACCGTGTTCTGAACTATTCTGAAAGTTTCAAATGTCTAGCTAGTCGGGAAGTTGGTTAAATAAATTTTCTGTCGAATCATATAAGCGCTGCCGAAGGTAGCGGGACTTGAAAAAGTTGACTAAAATTATTAGAAAAATGTGTTGTCACCGTGTTGTGAGCTGTCCTGAAAATTTCAAATGTCTAGCTAGTCGGAAAGTTAGTGAAAAATCGATTGCAAGCTGTGTACTGATAACGCTGCCGAAGGCAGCGGGAACCCGAAACAGTTGGCAAAAGGTTTTAAGAAAATGCATTTTCACCCTGTTCTGAACTATTCTGAAAGTTTCAAATGTCTAGCTAGTCGTGAAGTTAGTTAAATAAATTTTCTGTCGAATCATATAAGCGCTGCCGAAGGCAGCGGGACTTGAAATAGTTGACTAAAATTATTAGAAAAATGTATTGTCACCGTGTTGTGAGCTGTCCTGAAAATTTCAAATATCTAGCTAGTCGGGAAGTTTGTTAAAAATCGATTGCAAGATTTGTCCCTGACAAACACACAAACCCACAAACACACAAACACACAAGAATCGAAGTTAATAAAAACATGGTAAAATAGTGTTAGCTGAAAAGGCAAAAATTTTTCATCACTGAAAGTGTCCTGAAGTAAAGGCGGAGATTTCGACCCATGTTCGAAGCTAATGTCTTACTTACCACCTGCCATTCCACTTACATCGCTCGGATGATCAGAATAAGATCAGAAATATTCAGCAAATATAGAACGCATGTTGGCAGAGCTTGACTATCTCACCGTCATTAGAGTCGCGTGTCCTTTGCACGAAAATTTTAGGGGACACAAAATTGTACACAATTTGATTTTGTTGAGAACAAATAAAATTATTTTTTAAATACAATTTAAAGCAATGAAAGTTGATATACTTCATTCTAAAAAAGAAAAAAAGAAATAAATATTTTTATTTTACTTTAATTTTTTATGAATTCAAAAATCATCCAACATAACTATCATTTCAAAAGTATCTTGAGTTAATATACAATAAATATATGACATCTTTATATGATAAAATATTTAATTTTTGAACAATTATTATTTTTTATAAATTTATATTCAAAATATATTTTCTATCCCAATGTTACAATTTTATATAACTATAATTATTCCATTAGTACTTCGTTTAAAATTGCCTTGGGTAGGGGAGAAAAGCATGAAAATTGAATTGTGCCCTATGCACAAAAGTATCGTAATCAGGCCCTGCATCTGAGGCTGCTATGAGATGGTAACATTAGCATGCGTGAGGGTAGACGCAATTTACCTATTATTATATCTCTTTTGCGTCGCAATTAAACGTTCCCTCTGGAGATTCCTTCATGTCTTGAAGCTTACTGGACAATCTATAGAAAACCATCAGTATTTTTAAAGTTAGAAACTTACCTTCAACCTATTTTGGTTTAAAAAGTCGTATGTTCTCACTGAACTTTGAAACGAATTTAACCCATGTACCAAATATCTTATGCAACTAAAATAAAGTGTATTTGTAATCAAAGTCTACTTTCGTCTACCAGAACATGGCGCTTGTCCTTCTACAAACCATTTCCTATAGGAATTTTCTTACAGAGGTCTCATTTGACCTTTAAAAATCATACATCTAGCATTAGTGACGTAAAATACTGCATTAGTTTGTCTATTTTTTTAAATATGCAATTTTTTTTTTAGACAAACTTGGTAATATTAATAATTCCATTTTTTATAGTTTATTCGAACTGTAATTTTTACATATTGTGAAAAATTTCATTTCTGCATTATATGAAAAATTTTGTGCTGAATATATCCAAAGCTTGTTGAAATCAGAATGCTATAGACTCTAAAAAAAATTAAAATAAAATATTAAAGTTTTTTTTTTTTTTTTTTTTGATTTTTTCAAGTAATATCTATAATGGTGTGCATACAGAACTACTCAAGTTAAAAAATGGATACCACACAGTATAACAATCATGTGCAAAACGAAGCTAGTTACATGGAAAATGTATAGACCTAAGTGGACCTGACAATGGCAATCTTTTTGTGTAGCAAAGATCACTCATGAAAAAAGTCGCCTAACTACAGTGTCTACAGTAAGGCAAACTGGTCAACATTGAAATTTTCTCGCCAAACTCTAAACTCTGCTTTCTCTTACGCAGATGATATCTCCCCACTCCCCACTTTTTATTTATGTATTTTATTTTATTTATTTATTTTAGAAAGTTCTTCTTAAAATTTCTATTTCCCTTTAAAAGCTAGATTGTTTTGAATATAAAACTTGTTTTATCGCATGGAATGGTGCTTATATGTTCTGTGAAAGGCTGTAAACAACGTTTTGTTAAAGAAGAAGCTAACATATTTCACTGGTGAGTTTTTTATATTTTATTATTTCATACCTTATAAGTAATTATTTTTGTAAAATGCTTTTAACTGCAACATTTTGTTTTTTAAATTAAATTATTTAAATATTTCATCCAATATATTAATTTAAGGAAATTTTATGATTATTTATTGGAGTTAAAACGAGTGTAGACAGACAGAGAAATCGAAGTCATAAATGCTTTTGAACTTTGTTGGAAAGTGTTAATTTAACAAGATAAAAATAAATTTCAACAACTGTAGTGTTTTGCACAAGTTTTGTTTTTCTTGCTGTATTTTTTAATAATAATAATAATAACAAAAATATTTATGTCCGAAATAAATAATCGCCAATAACGCAATATATACAAAAAAAAAAAAAAAAAGTTTCATCTTTGTCACACTTTCTTATATTCCCGTAATAAAAGAATACTCCGTCCACTGTTATAATAGGTCTATGGATAAATGTTGAAACTTCTGCAAAAAGAAAAAAAAAATCTGCAGCTATAATATTTAGTTTTATTCTTAAATTAACTAAAATTTGATGGTTGGAAATATTCTTAAACTAAATGTAACTTGAATGGGAAATACTTTTTAAAAGTTCAGTTTAAATTTTACAAAGGGGAATGTTTCTGCTTTCAATCCTGTAAAAAATAGAACCACAAAGGGGGGGTATCTGTATATCAGTTTATTTCAAGTTTTTTTTTTTTTTTTATACGACTAGAAGCATTTATTTACGATTTGTGCTTGTGAAAACAAATACTGTTACATTGTCAAGCTTTGAAATTCAAAAAAGATTAACTGTAAGAAAATAAATAAAAAGTCATTCCGAATGACTAAGTTAAATTATTTACGCAATTCAAGTTTTCTTTTCTTGTTTTTTTTCTCCCTCACATATACTCTAAAAATTCGATATGTTTAAATTTATTACGAACATGAATACTTTTAAAAGTAGTTTTTTTTCCTTCTTGAAACATACTTTTTTACTTTTAGAGAGTTAATTACAAACGACATTAATAAATTTCTTCATTAAACAGTGAATGAATAATAAATGAAGTGAAATGAAGTAGTAAAGTAAAACTTTCCCTTGCCTTATTTTTTTTTAGAACATTACTTTATTTCTTGGCATCAAAATAAACTTTTAAAGAAAAAAATAAATCTGCTGAAAAGCATTTCTATCAAATTCAGCAAAAACAAGGAAAATTAAACTTTTAGCATCAACCTATGAAAATTTAAAAAGAGTTTATTTTACTTTTTACTCACGGCTATCTGTCTCATTTATGTTCTTAAAGCAAAAGAAATCTCAACTTTCATCGTCATTCACTTAGAAAATCCATTTGTCGGTAAAAATCTTCAAAACATTCGTTGTTGTACAAACTAAGTAGTATTTTTTTTTTCCTTCTTTTCCTGAAGACTTGCAGTTCTGAAGCTACTTCTTTTGGGCTTTTAATCTGACCGAAAAGATATTAATAATGTTCACCTTCTGAGATAAGTGACTTAGTGTTAAACCAAAAAGTCTGACTTAGCAGAATAGAATGAATGAAAAAAAAGTTTGTGATTTTAATATTAGTATGCTGAACAAAATTTTTCAAGTTTGTGAAAAAGTTCAACTATGGGAAAGAAAAAAAAAATTCCTAATGTAAAACAAGTAAAAAGTAGGATTTTAAGTAAATGATCTTTTTTAAGGTTTAATGAAGATTTACAGTTCTTTTTTCATATAAAAAGCGAATTCGTAAATAATTTTGTAATTTTTCATCTCATTACATTAAATAAAACTTAAGAGATTTTATAACTTTAAGTTTAAAAAAATTTTTGCTCGGTAAAAACTGTCTTAGGAATTTTAGAACTATGCATTAAATTCAAACGCCATTACAGAAAAAGAAATTTAAAATATTATATTTATTAATAGCAGTTTATATATATATGTATATGCATAAGTTTAAAATAGAAATATATACTTCTGTTTGAGAAAAACATTAAGTTAGTGGAAAAAAAAACTTTTTACTTTTTTACTTTAGTGTAAAAAAATTTTCAGCTGTTGCTATAAGAACAAAAGTACAATATTTCTTGCTTTAAACGTCTAATAACTAAAAACAACTGTTTCTTTGTTTTATTTTTAATGTTTAATGGTATTTAATCAATACCTCAATTGTGAAAATCCAGGAAAACATTATAAAAAGAAATTAATAAATGAAAAATTAATGTAATGAATATTTTATTAAATGCATAAACCATAAAAGAATAATCTTTCTCAAGATACCACATGCTAATTTACATTACAATTATTTTTTTTTATTATTAATTTGATGCATTACTTAATAAACACATACTATAATCAGTTTTTGTTGCTTAGGGACCCCTGCCGAAATTCCAAGCCTACATTCAAAAATCATATATTCTTTTAACTCATAAATTAAAAAAATAGAGAAATAGCGATCTAACTTAATAACAGTTTAAACTAAAAAAAAAAAAAAAAAAAAAACATTTGTTTAATTTAATACCCGGATGAAATAAAAATTTTTAGAAAACCCCATTGAAATTTCAACAATTATGTTAAATTGCACTTTAAAACAATTTTTGTATAAAAATTGTAATATTTGTTATTTGAAAACTTTTTATTTTCATATTTTTACATCAATAACTTTTTTTTTTCACTATTTTACAAACACAATATATTTCTTTAAGATAACAATAATTATTAAAAGAGAAATATTTTAAAATCCTCAGAAGAAAATGAACAAGTGCTCTTTCCGTATAAAAATGTTGACAATAATCTCAATTTTTGTTTTACAAAAATTTAAAAATTAAATTTTATAAATGCATAATTTTTCCAAAATTTAGAAGAATAAATTATTTTTCCCTTTCATTAGCAATAAAAACAAAATCGTGCAATTTATACTAATTAAACTGGCAATTAGTATGTAATTTGTATTTTTAAATGACTATATGTATAATTTAGATATTTAATAAA
This sequence comes from Salticus scenicus, assembly GCA_963930645.1. NCBI lineage: Eukaryota > Metazoa > Arthropoda > Arachnida > Araneae > Salticidae > Salticus > Salticus scenicus. The sequence continues at coordinate 164,947,228 of OZ005653.1, read as the reverse complement.
AATAAATGCTTTTTTTTTTTTTTTTTTTTTTTTACTTTGAGGGGGGGGGGGGAATTACCAGTTCCTTTTTGTAAAAGTATTTTAAGGATAATATAAAGACATACTTAAAACGCGTGCCCTTCTTTAAATTTCTAGAAATTTTCCAGACATTTTTAACTCGCTTAAAACGTTGATCGATTCATACTACAATTTATTTCTATTTTTATTAAAAAATATATATTTTATAATTTAACCTAATATAAGTAGAATAAGGAAGAATATTACTGTTATTCGTTTCTATTACTAAGACTTTATTTTAAACAATATCCTTAAAACTAACTCGTTTACTTTTTGTTTAGTTTTTTCAATATTGTTGCAACGGATTAAATATTTTCCCCAGCATGAATTGTGCTATTGCTGTGAAAGTAGTTTTACAGTCAAAGTGAATGGAAATGTAATTTATTTTCAACTCGACTGTAAAAAATAAATAGAAATGTCATTTATTTTCACTTTCACTGTAAAACTACTTTCCCTGCAGCAGCATAATTCATGCAGGGGAAAAGATTTAATCCAATCCGTTGCTACAGTATTTTTTTAGTTGAAATAATACATTTCAGTTTTAATGTTCTGTGAATTAAAATTATAAAAGTGTGTGTGTGTGTGTGTGTGTGATCTTTTTCTCCAATTAAAATAATTAACTGTAATAGGTAACCAGATTTTCTTTTATCAATATTGAAAATAAAGTTTATTTCAGTGCTACGAACAGAATGCAGTTTAAAAGTTGTAAATCCTCTTATTTAATTAGCCAAATTTTAAAATAAATAATACTTTTAATATGTTGACTGCATAAAATTATACTCCCATGTATTTTGACTCAAGGAATATACATTCCCACGTGAAAATGCAAAATAGTGTCCCATCCGTTGTATATTCAGTCAAATGCTGCTGCAATCCATTGGTGGATTACAACCCCTCCCCCCCTCCAAAAAAAAAAAAAAAAAAAAAAAAAAAAAAAAAAATCTGATGTGGACACCACGTGACTTTTTTATACAACCGTAGGAATATACATCTTGTAATGGAAACATTGACAGTTTTGTGTGAGGTAACCGATTAGTGGAGCACACGACAGTTAAGATATTACAAAAAGAAAAAAAAAATTCTCTTTCACAATTTAGCACTGTTAATATGCATTCATGTATATGTATATACAGGTGTTGGACAAAATAATGGAACGTTTTCGTTTTATTTACATTTTATCGATTATCTCAAAAAATACTTAATGTGTTGTTTTTGAAACTTGGAAATAATAAAAACGTATCTTTCCTCATATTTTCCAGCAAAAATTTTGTCCCAAAGGCCTTTAGGGAGTGAACAACAAATCCAATAAAATAAAAACTATTTGTGATTATCCTGTATCTGGAAGTGCGTCCATTAATCTACAAATTTTAGATGTAGTTATAAGTGTTTTATGTTGTACGTGTGTAGAGTTTTGTGAGGCTAACTCGAATTTTAAAGAATTATAAATATTTTATTAATTTGCACGTTTTTACTTTATAACTCTAAAGGTTTTTTTTTTTTTTTATGAAACTTTCAGAAAACATGACCACAAATGCCTAAATCATTATACTACAGTTTAAAACAAGCACATTTAATATTCAAAGAGATATGAACAGTTGTAGTAAATGATTTATTACTGCGCATGCGCGGACTGTAGCAAAAAACTTTGATATAGTTTAGTACTCAGCTGTATACCTTATAAAAAAGAATCCAGTTGAATATCAGAAAAATTCATAGAGATATCGGTAATTATCATAAATGAGCTGTTCTTCAGATTTTTTCTAAAAAGGTCTTTACGATAAGAAGTCATTCATAAATGAAAATTTTTACATATATATAAAAAAAAAAAAAAAAAAAAAAATTCTTTTCAGACAATATTTTTTTTTTTTTTTTTTTTTTTAATAGGTATGTAGTACATACGAGTGAAAAAAAGAAAAATTAATCACAAATACATTGTATTAAGTTTCATTGTGTAACATAGTTTTTTTTTTTTTTTTTTTTTTTTTTTTCTGACATAAACTTCCATTTGTGAAAGACCTTTGCAAGAACTTAAAAACCTTTTTAGAAAATAGTTGAAAAACAGCTCATTTAATCACCGATATTTCTATGAATTTTCATGACACTGAACTGGATTTTTTTATAAGGTACTTATACTGTTGAATATTAAACAATATCTTCTTTTTTTGTGTATGTGTGTATGTGTGTGCTAGTGCTGCAGTCCGCGCATGCGCAGTAAAAAATTATTTACTACAACTGTCCATATCTCTTTGAATATTGAATGTATTTGTTTTAAACTATAGTACAATGATTTAGGCATATGTTGTCATGTTTTATGAAAGTTTTATGAAATTTAGAAAAATACCTTTAGAGTTTTTAAAGTAAAAACTTGCGAAATTTTTTTTCATTTTTTAATAAGATATTTATAACTCTTTAAGTATTCAAGTTAGCCTCCCAAAATTCTACACACGTATAAAATATAATATTTATAACCACATCTAAAATTTGCAGGTGAATGGACGCACTTCCAGATACAGAGTAATCGCAAATGCTCTTTATTTTATTGGATTTGTTGTTCGCTCCCTAAACGCCTTCGTGACAAAATCTTTACTGAAAAATATGAGGAAAGACATGTTTTCTTTATTCCCAAAGTTTAAAAAACAGCACATTAAGTGTTTTTCGAGATATTCGACAAAACGTAAAAAAATTAAAGTATTTCCATTATTTTGTCCAACACCTGTATATATAGATGAGAGGAGGGTGTTATGGAATATCATTTACATTTCTTAAAATAGATTTATTTGTTTTTAATAAAAATCCCCAAAACCATGATGAGTACATAGTGTAATTATTTGTAATGAATTGTCAATGAAAAAGTATTTCAAAAAAATTTTTTGTTCTTATAAAAAGTTTACTTTAAAAAAAGTTACAAATGAAGGTGAATATGAAATAATCGGGTAATATGGAATAGGTGGTTTAAAGCAGTGTTGGACATAATTGATTAAAAAGTAATTGAATTTCAATTAAATTATAATTATAATTATTTTGCTGTCTATCGATTAACAAGTAATTGATTACAAATAAATTGAATAAGTAATTCAATTAATTTGCAATCAATTACTTGTTAATTGATTGACAGTAAAATAATTGTAATTATAATTTAATTGTAATTCAGATGTAATTCAATTACTTTCTAATCAATTATGCCCAACACTGGTTTAAAGTAAAATCATCTTCGGAGAATTTTCTGTGACAGAAGATACATTCGGCATCTTTATTTTCTGTTTTTTTAGTTGAATACATGAAGTCAGTTTCCGATGATGCTATGAAATACCTAGTATTCCATAATATCCGACACGCCATCTTTAAAAATGAACTTTTAAATTGATGGACAAAATATTTTCAGCTAAAAAACGACCGACGTATAACAAAATACAATTCTTTGAGCATACATTATGTTTAACATCAATGTTCAAATCACATGTGTGCTGTTAAATTTAAATGTTTGAAAACTTACCTGCAAAAACTTTTAAAAATCACAAAACATACTTTGTTCTATAGAGAATGGTACGACAGCAACGTTGCTTCTTACTGTATTGCGTCATGGGAATCCTTCTTGAGTAATTTATGGTATTTTGATGAGATAGCAGCACCAATCAGAGCCGAAACCTCGGTATTCCATATTTCCCGACTATTCCATAATACCCTCCTCTCCTCTCTTTCTCTCTCTATATATATAAACCTTTTCAAAAATCCTCAAGAGTAAATGGGAAAAAAATGACATGAAGAAATAACAGATTTAATTTTTAAAAAAATTATAATCAAAACGCAAATAATTACAAGATAAAAAGAACTTTTTATATACCATGTTTTTAAAGTTTCTGTTGAATCATATAAACACTACCGAAGGCAGCGGGAACCCGAAACAATTGGCTAAAAGTATTAAAAATATGCATTGTCATCGTGTTCTGAGTTATTCTGAAAGTTTCAAATGTCTAGCTAGTCGGGAAGTTATATGATTATTGAATCATATAAACGCTACCGAAGGCAGTGAGAAACCGAAACAATTGGCTAAAAGTATTAAAAAGATGCATTGTCATCGTGTTCTGAGCTATTCTAAAAGTTTCAAATGTCTAGCTAGTCGGGAAGTTATGTTATTGTTGAATCATATAAATGCTACCGAAGGCAGCGGAGACCCGAAACAATTGGCTAAAAGTATTTAAAAAATGCATTGCCTTCGTATTTTGAACTATTCTAAAAGTTTCAAATCTCTAGCTAGTTGGAAAGTAATTAAAAAATCGATTTCAAGATTTGTACTGGACAAACAAACAAACAAGAAAATGAAAAAACATGGTAAAATATGAAAGCCTACAATATTCAATACGTCATCAGGGGCTTTGGTTGAATATTGCATGCAAAAATCTGTGACTTTCTGAAAATTTGCAACCAAAAGATTACAGATTCCAATGCTCAATTCATCTACCTAGGACGAAATCAATTAAACAGGGATGTTAGATAAACTTAATTAAAAAACAAAAAATACAGGAAGGTAAAATAAAACTTAATAAATAAATTATTTACTTAAAAAGGAAAAAAAATTACTATTTAAATACAAAAATGGTAAATGAACTAAAGATCAGTTAATATAACAATTTTAAAATATTTCTTCAGTGAAAGTAGAAGTTAAAGTTATTTCAAAATTAAAACCTTTTTTTAAAAAAAAAACCAGAAATAAATATAAAACATAATGAAGAAATGGAAGATTTAATTAAAAAAGATGATAATCAAAACACTATTTAATTGATATTGACGTAGAAATAAAAATAAAAATAAACTTAAAAATTTAAAATAAATAATTTTATAACTATTTTTTTTTTTTTAATAAAATCACACAATCAACTGTGGAAGGAAATCATATTTATTGAAATTTAATTTTTCCGACCGAGTGAAAATAATGGGGTTCGTGTAATCCGGGGTTCGTGTCCCGGTCCAGGCATTATTTTCACTCGGTCGGAAAAATTAAATTTCAATTTTATAACTACTTAGTGAAATAATAAACTAAATGGAAAAAATATATATTAATATATAATTTATTTTTTTATAAATTAAATATTAAAGATATGTATGTGTGTGCGTGTTTGTTTCATTAAAATAATAATCCAATTACTTTTTAGCTTTAAATAAAATGATGAATATATATATTCATATATATATATGAAACTTCTCAAAATTACAGAAAAGCTTTTAAATGCTTGCAGTAGTGCAAACATTTTAATTTATTCCAGAACATTTTTAGGCCAGCCTTTCTTTCATACCACTGGTGACCCACCAAAAGCCCGAATTCCGTACATTAATATATATATACATATACATATTCTGAAATAAGGTCCTTTAACGATTAACACTAAAATTAACGTATGTTTTATTAATATAATAAATAAAACAAAACAGTGCTACACTAAACAATAACCAACAGCAGATATAAATACTTACAGAGTTATTTCTTTGTTAGCATAGTTATTTGTAAATAACATCGCTTTTTCATTATTTTTCAAATATTGTTTTTTCACTCTAGGTAGTTCATTGCCTACATCCAGTAATGCCATTTGATTTTCAGAGTTCTTATGTCGGATTTTTACTTGATTTATAAATTCATAAATATTAACATGCGATTTTCCAATTGCATTTTTAAGGTAAGATGCCTACCTTCAATATAATTCGTAGTTACCATACTGATTCTATACTTCTGGTGTAAAAGAGCCTGAAAATTTAAATATTTATCATCGTTAATGTGTGTAGGTATGTAAATAAATTATACAAATTTAGAATTATACCAATTTATACTTATTATTATGTATATTTAGATTAAATGTTAAAATTTTAATTAAAAATTTTAATTTGAAAATGTTTGAAACTGCTTACCTTCCAACCATTTGCTAACGAAGTAATCAAGAAATTCTTTACATTTTTTATATGTCGGATGATCAGGTGCAGGCGCATCCGTTGCAACTATTAACCAAGCATCATCAATATCTTCAATTCAAACTAAAGCCATTGCTGAACAAGGCCGATACAACTTCATTACTTCAGAATTATTTTTAAACACAGATAATCCTAGTTTACTAAAATTACGCCATAAGGCTTGATTGTAATGGAATAAATAGCCTTTTACGGTAACATGTGGAAAAAATTTTCGTGAAGCATTCATTCCAGCTATTTCGTAATCCGCCATTATAGTTGTTTGGTTAAAATCATATCCCAATCTTGTCGCAGCATTCTTGATTTTGTTAAACATTTTCACATAAGTTTTTTCATATTTAATTGGGAGTAATATGTATATGAATGGAAACATGTTCTTTTTATAAAAAGCATGAATGGTGTATATTTGATTGAAATCTTAGGCACTACTTTAAAAGTTCTATCCATGTGTACTGTTTTACAGCTGCTATTAGTACATAAAATTCCCAAAAACTTTTCAGAGCAGAACTCAATCCTTCTTTTCTTTTCTGTTAGTGTCAAATAAAACAAAAAGTTCACCTTTAAATTTAGTAAACTCGTTTGAGAAAATCAAATTCTCCAGATCAGTTGGCAGAGGTGGTCTTAATTTAGACCTTTGTCGGTACAAAATTGGCTTTCATAGCATTTTTAATTTTTGTTCTTTAATGTAGTTCATCATCGGTGTGGGATTGTGAACGTCACCTCTGCAAACATTATAAACAGACTCATTTTTATCTATTATTACTCTCCCTTTTCAACCTTCTCTGCGTTTTTTTTTTTTTTTTTTTTTTTTTTTGACACATCTTGCATAAATAATTTCTGTTACATTTGCATTCTTTTGATTTTTTTCTTTTTCTTAAACATAGTTATCTTCGCCAAACTCAATAATGCCTTTAGCTGTTTTAAAGCATTCAATAAGCACTTCCATGTCCGTATCGCAAACTCCACAAAGAAAAAAAAAAAATATTCTGTAGCTGCAAATTCAGGATTCGAGCGTCTGGGAATTCGGACTTCCAGTAGGTAACCATACCACTTTTATTTTAAGAGTAATTTTTTTTATTATTTTATCGTAGATATAATATTAAAGAAAAGTATTTTAAAAATAAAGTGGGGTGAAATAAAGGCGGGGTTATATATAAAAATGCTCCGGAATAAATTAAAATTTTGGTAACTATGTACTTGTAACTCATTAAAATACTTTTAAGTATTTTCAGCTTCACATTACAATGACTTAAAAACCAGATTAAATATATATATATATATATATTTTTTTTTTTTTTTCTCTTTGAGATAAAAATCCTCTTGTAATTCCTTAATTTCAAATGTCCTTCCTAAACGATGCCCTTTGAACTAATTAAGTCTAAAACTAAATTGGATGAGAACTCTCTTTCAGTGTTTATAAGAACGCTTTTCATATATACACTAACGCACTGACACACGACTAAACTACATGCTGACATCGATATCATGACTTTTACATTCATCAAACCTCAAAATATGTAAAAAACCTTTCAAAAACTGAGGTCGAAATTTTTCACGATTACCTAAGTTCCCCATATCTATAACATGATGGCTAAGGGGGAAAAAAAAAGGAAATCCCCCCCAGACACTAATTTGAGCTAATTAGCGCTGCAGATGAATGCCTTATAACTAGCGCTGCAGTTATATAAATCTTCATTTCAATAAGATAAATTTTAAATTAAATAATATTTTTAAAATTATAGTATAACTTAAAATTTATCTTCTACAATTTCAAATTTGAAAAAAATAATAATAATAATAATATTTTTATTAAAATAATAACCATTTTGTTTTCCTTTCAGAATTAGGTAAAATGTTGTTAACTCAAAAAAATAAACTATAAAACTTCTCAAAATTACAGAAAAGCTCCTAAATGCTTGTAACCCATTAAAATACTTTTAAGTATTTTCAGTTTCACACTACAGAGACTTAAAAACCAGATTTTAGAAAATACTTTTCTCTACAAGTTAAAAGACCAGATTCCTACTGTTGTTCCTTAATTACAAATGTCCTTTCTAAACGATGCACTTTAAACTAATTAAGTCTAGAGTGAAATTCGATGAGAATTCTCTTCCAGTTTTCATCGGAACGCTTTTCATATTGTTAAGTTTGTTTCACAAGAGAGAAAAATCTAGTGTTAATACGCTGCAGAAAATTGGACTAGGGATTTAGAGGGAAAACAATTCAAATTTCCAGAAAATGAGGCTTGTTAAGAATTAAGCGGGGTGAGTCAGGGAGTCTAGAAAATTTAGTTGAATATATAATCTTGATGCGATTATCATAATTAATTTTTATAAAATCGCACTTTCAGGTGAATTTTAAACATGCATTAAAATTCTAACAATCGGGGCGTAGTTGGAAAACAGATCTACTGATTAGCATCACGCATCACAATTATTTCAGAACTCTGGATTAAAATAGTATAAATAATTTCTATATATTTTATTGTATTTTTCTAGGTAGTGAAACTAAACTTTATCATAGTTTAAAAAAAAAAAAAAACTTATTACTGTATGGGTACGGAAGCCGGAAACTCCTTGCGATTTAAGAATTTAAATATAATAAATAATATATATATATATACAGTATGAGAACTGGAAACTATATTATATAAGAACTCCAAATTATATGTAACAAGTGAGAAATTCAAACAAATAAAACAGAAATAACATAATCCAAAGTAATTAAGAAAAAGTGTGTATGTGTATACATGTGTATATATATATATATATATATATATATACAGTAAAGCATCATTTATACGTCTTTCAAGGGACTAACGTAAAAAAAAACGTATAAATAAAAAGACGTATAATCGAAATTTAAATAATAGCACTTTGGTTATTAAAAATTTAGTGACATTTAAGCAAAATTTATGTGAAAATACTAATTAATAAAATTTCTTAAGTTAGTAAAAGTATGTTATACTTTTTTAAGACAATAATAATAAAAATAATAATAAAAGATTTATTATAAAAAGGGAGAAAAATCATATTATTAATGCATGACTAGGTGCTAATTACATATATCATATATTGAGTATTATATTACATTTCTTAAGATCTATATATGAACATAGTTTAAAAAATAATTATATATATTGCGTATCTTTAATAATAAGCGTACGATTTATGTCCATACAGATAGTTATTTAATAACATTAAAAATCTTTAATATTCGTCTGATTTGCTTCTTGTTTACGGGTATTAAAAATTCTACTGTGAATTGAATTGATTCTTTGATTAGTATTCTTCAATCTTTCCTGTGTTCCTCCATTTAAGGTGCTTTCTAGGAAAAATCCGTTTCATTTAGCATGGAAAATAATGACCAGTCGAGAAATTTTGGAAATTTTAATAAAGTGGAAAAAACGTATAACCGATATTAGTGGCATATAAACGAAGAATTTTTGCATTAAAATGAATAGGGATGAATCGGGACTTCACTAACAGGACGTGTAAATGTAAAAGACGCATAAGCGGTGCTTTACTGTAGAAGAAAACTTTTTTTTTTTTCTTTCTTCTTTTTTTTTTTTTTTTTAACTTCTTTTTATATTTGTAGAATAAAGTATTGGATTCGTAAGAACTTTTGACTTTCAGTTTTCGATATATTTATACGTTTTGAGATGTTCTCAGCAAAATTTGTTCATTTTTTCCTTTTTTCTGTTCTGTCTGTCTATGTGTAACAAAAACTTGTGGAAACTCTAACTGATGCACAGAATTTCATAAAAATTCACTTTACACCTTGACACAAATTGGCATCTGTCAACTTTTGGTCCATATCGTCTGCTAACGCTGCTACGTTGTAATTTTCTCCGTGTATGAGAAGGTTATATCTCAACTTTCACAGCATACAGATGCACTAATCCTGACGTATGAAATAGTCATTGTGAAAAAGAACTCTGACTTGATTGGAGTGTATATGGGTCAACAGGTGGCGTGGCCATTACTCACCTATGATTTTTACTTTCTTCTATATGTAATATAGAGAAAGCATTGGATTCGTAAAAATTTTCGACCTCCATTTTTTGATGGATTTACACGTTTTGGGATGTCCTGAACACGAATTAATAGTTTTTACAAAATGTCTGTCTGTCTGTCTGTATCTTTTTTTGTGGACGCTATATCTCACGAACCAATGAATGAAATTTAACCAAACTTGGTATTTAGTTGCACCCTGACATAAACTGGTGCTGATTACATTTGGGGATCAATAGCTCAACAGGTGGCGCTGTGATCGCATTTTTTCTAAATTTTTAACATGGCAGTATAGGACAAAATTTCGTATAAATGTGCATAATAAGAGTTATTTTAAACTTGTGATTGTAAAATTAATATGAATTATTGATAATAGTAGTAGTTAACTAGGAAAAAAAAATTGTGCATGTGGGGGCATCGGTACCCCCCCCCCCCCCTGAGGGGGAAGTAACCCCCCCCCCCCCCCAGGGGGAGTAAATTTTCACAATGGGTATCTTTCGAAAGATCTCGTTGATAATAGTAGTAGTTAACTAGGAAAAAAATGTTGTGCATGTGGGGGCATCGGTTCCCCCCCCCCTGGGGTGCAAAGTTTCAAGATGGGTATCTTTCGAAAGGTCTCGTCAATACCTTTAAAACGAATGGTTGAACCATAAATCTGTGATAATTTAAAACAAAGTTATCGATTTTTTTTTTTTTTTACTTTTAACGAAAAAAAACTTAGAAAAAATTTTAACGAAATTTAACCAAACTTGGTATTTAGTTGGTCCCTGACATAAACTGGTGCTGATTACATTTGGGGATCAATCGCTCAACAGGTGGCTCTGTGATCTCATGTTTTCTAAATTTTTAACATGGCAGTATAGGACAAAATTTCGTATAAATGTACATAATGAGAGTTATTTTTAACTTGTGATTGTAAAATTAATATGAGTTATTGATAAAAGTAATAGTTAACTAGGAAAAAATTTCTGTGCATTTTGGAGCATCGCTTCCCCCCTCCCCCTGGGGGGGGGGGGTAATTTTGAAGATGGGTATCTTTCGAAAGATCTCGTCAATACCTTTAAAACGAATGGTTGAACTATAAATCCGTGATAATTTAAAACAAAGTTATCGATTTTTTTTACTTTAAAAAAAAAAATCGTAATTTTTTTTTTTTTTAATTGTTACTGATTGAATATGTATTACTTTTAACAAAAAAAAAAAAAAAAAAAAAAAAAAAAAAAACTTAGAGAAAAATCTTTTTTTTTTTTTTTTTTAAATATTGTTACTGATTGAATATGTATAGGAAAATATAGAAGAAAGTCTTGTGGTGGCCACAACATACTAGTTTATATTGCGGTGTCTCATCATATCTTGGTTCAAATTTTCTTAAACTGTATATGTAATACGTTTATTGTGAAAATTCTGCAGATTAACCGGTTGATGGCGCTGTAGTATATTAGATTATAATTATTAGATATTGTATGTAGAAGGAAATTTGATGATGGTTACAACATACTAATTTTTTAAATATATATTCACGAAATCGAAATGAAATTTCATCTGTTTTATAATACTGTTTGCATAAATTCTGTACACGAGCTACTACAAATTAATTAAAAATTAATTGATTGATTAATTAACTCTTATTACAAAAATTTATCGCTTATCTTCACTAATTTTAACCACAAATTCAACGCTTTTTGTATTAATGCTTATTAACGTAAAGTTCAAGCATGTATAGAAAAGGCTTTTACACATATCGTACAATCTTTAACATATACTGGAATTAAAAAGGAAGTACTACATGCTGATAATAAAATATTTAGATAAAGTAAAAAAATAAAGTTTTATTTTTAACTACTGTGATCTGAAAAAAATCTGCATAACGCCTTTTTTTTTTTTTTTTTTTTTTTTTTTGATTTACCAATAGCCGAGAACTTTTTCTCTCGAAGCGGGGCGACGGGGAGTGCTGGACTCTAATCCAGGTAACGATTATTGGCTTGTCGTTCGGTGTTTTTCGTGATTTTCTCTAAAACTCGCATGAATAAGAGCTAGAATCTCTTTTTAAAAACGAAAAGCATGCCAGGCCCAGGTTAATAAAGTCGAAATTGGCCAACAACTTTAATTGAAGGTGTATCTTAATTAGAAAAAAAAAAATGCCATTATTAATCATTTTAAATGATTATAAATAACTAATTAGAACCAATATTTTTCTTATTATTAACTATCATAGTAATTTTACTTTTGCGGTAGAGTGATATATTCATAATTTGTTTTTAAAATAATATTTTCCATTAATCTGTACTTTCTGAAAAATTCTATCTGCGATATCAAAACTGTAATTTTCTTATCAGTTTCCCGTTACCTAAATATTGCATAGGAAAATTAACGGAAAAACTTCGCTTTAAGGTACGTAATAAAAATATGTTATGAAAGCATCCAAAATTATATTTATGTTTGCAATTTTTTTTTTTTTTTTAATTTTCTGCCATACGGGTGAGAATATTGAGATCTGATTGCCAGAATTTTCTCCTCTTTAGACGAACGCCTACATATCTTGTACATCCATTTCCTTTTACTGATATAAACCTATCTTTGTTAGTTCGAAAACATTTGCAACGGGAAATTCTCCTCTTTAGCCGAAAGGCGATTGAGGGATATCGCTGCAATTTATCTTGTACAAATAGAATTTAGAGGCCCCGTGAGACAGTATTAGTTCCACCTTCTAGTAATACAGTTGCCTTGGCCAGGAAGGAAGAATGAAAAGGCTTTTGGAAATAGATGCTAACAAAAATGAAGACTTTGTAATAAAGCTCCAAATTCACCAGTTCCCAGTTGATTTAGAAAGGCGACAATTTCTTATTGCCTTAAGGCATGCTGAATGGATTGTGAAATTGGAAGGGTTTGCCATTTTCCATCCGATCTTTTTTGCGGTTTTTTTTTCTTCTTTTTAATGTTCTTACCTGTGAGGGAAAAGATCATATCGAAAAGTAAATTAAAAAGTAAAATAATTGAGAAATAAAAACATGTTTTTGGAATATACTCTTATACAAAAAAAAAAAAAAAAAAAAAAAAAAATTAAAGAATCTCATATACCTGCAATAGCATTTTTTCCTAAAATTTGAAAGTAACTTAGGACTAAAACTTAACTTAAATCTATATCTAAGTGTGAGTCTTTATTTGTTTGTTTATTTGTTCGCTTTACAAACCCACACTCTGACGAATTCAAAAGAAATTTCTCACATATGTCCCTTAGCATCTGGAAAGTTGGTTGGTGGGTTCGTTATTGGATTTAGACCAATTGTCTGCATTAGGAAACTTAGCCTAAAAGGGGGGGGGGGTTGTTTGGGAACAGCTTGAGCTAGAAACTTAATATTTGGAGGGGGGGGGGTTAATGTAAAGTTTGTTTTACAGTTGCGTCGTTATTCTGTCCCATTGTTACTTAGGGAAAGTGGTCTAAGAGTCAATGAGAACAAATAACATGGAATCCAATTCATTTTATTAGAGATTTTAAATTAAGGGGAAGGCGGTGGGGGGGGGGACTTTCAAACATAAAGTTATCTCAATTTTATTTAATTATAACTTTGAACAACAGTTAATATTCGAGTGTATAAAAACTAATTAACCCTTTATCTTTCGCATTATGAAACAAACAAAATTGTATTTGAAACACGTATCACCTCATCATAGTAATTATAATGAGGATTTTGTGAGGTGGTATACTTTTGTGCACCACTGGAATATAGAAGTCGAAAAGGTAGTTCGACCTTAAAAATGTGTAAATAAAAAGTACTTACTTTCTATGCTCCTTATGTTTTTTATAAGATTGGTGAGTGATTCTTGAGTAATGCATGAATTAAAATATATGTAAAGCTCTTGAAAAATGGCGAGCAAAAAAAAGCGAGAGCACTCTATAAATCCTTTCTGAAACAAAAACTGCTACTTGTGCTACTTGTAGCATCAAGTACCTTGTAGTGAGATTAAAATTAGATATATACGTTCTAATCCTGTAAATATTTTTGACATTTCTTTCATATATTCGGTTTTATAAACTTCTTAAACTAACGATACTTCAAAGCACCGTCGGTAGATAAAGGGTTTTAACTCATCCGTACTCTCTAACTTGATAGACAGTATAATAGCACTTACTTAGCGTGAGTATCGCGCTCTTCTTGCTAGCACTCCAAAAGCACACAATACTCCAAAAAGCACAAGTGAATATTTTCAAATGTTTTTTAAATGAATTAAATGAAGAAATACTTCATATTGTTCACCTTAAAACATCTAAACTGAAAATATCGACATGCATGAACTTCACGATCACGACTTCCATCATCTTACTCTAGAATTTTTCACATTTTCTCGAAAACCAACGCAACTAATCTAAATTCGTCTGGTAACCTTTTCTTCAACTAACGAAACTTTTCCGTAGACAATCTACACTTTCTCCAAATATCAGCTAAACTAAATTTGACTGATAACCTTATCCTCAACTAACCCAACTTTCCACGGACAAATTACGCTTACAATCTCAGCGCGATTTTGAACACTTGATTGAATAAGACCTCACTACCTTACAAATTCTTTATTCAAGTTTATATTCACTTTGCTGTTAAAAAGTTTCTACACCTCCTAAACTAAGAGAGGTAAAAAAGATGTGATATTCTGAGACATTTGGAAACCGCTTAAACTAGAAACTTGATACTTCTTATGAAAATGCTTATGAAGTTCATATTTCGTCCGCTATTAACCCTTTCGCTACCATTGGGACATATATGTCCTGAGAGCAGTTTGAAAAACTAGTATGTTCTGGCCACCACAAGACTTTCTTCTATATTTTCCTATCCTACATATTCAATCAGTAACAATAAAAAAAAAAAAAAAAAAAAAAAAAAATACGAATTTTTTCTAAGTTCTTTTTTTGTTAAAAGTAATACATATTCAACCAGTAACATTATAAAAAAAAAAAAAAAAAAAAATCTTTCGAAAGATACCCATCTTGAAAATTCTTCCCACATGCACAGACATTTTTTCCTAGTTAACTATTATCAATAACTCATATTAATTTTACAATCACAAGTTAAAAATAACTCTCATTATGTACATTTATACGAAATTTTGTCCTATACTGCCATGTTAAAAATTTAGAAAAAATGCGATCACAGCGCCACCTGTTGAGCTATTGATCCCCAAATGTAACCAGCACCAGTTTATGTCGGGGACCAACTAAATACCAAATTTGGTTAAATATCGTTAAAAAAAAAATATTTTTTTTCTAAGGTTTTTTTTTTGTTAAAAGTAAAAAAAAAATCGATAACTTTGTTTTAAATTATTTCAAACATTCGTTTTAAAGGTATTGACGAGATCTTTCGAAAGATACCCATCTTGAAAATTAAACACCCCCCCCCGGGAGGGGGGTACTTCCCTCCCCAGGGGGGGGGAACCGGTGCCCCCATATGCACAAAATTTTTTTCGTAGGTAACTACTACTATTATCAATAATTCATATTAATTTTACAATCACAAGTTTAAAATAACGCTCATTATGTACATTTATACGAAATTTTGTCCTATACTGCCATGTTAAAAGTTTACATAAAATGCGATCACAGCGCCATCTGCTGGGCGATTGATCCCAAAATCTAATCAGCACCATTCCCTGTCAGGGTCCAACTATATACCAAGTTTGGTTCAATTTCATTCATCTGTTCGTGAGATACGGTGAAAAATACGAAATTTTGCGATCACAGCGCCACCTGCTGGACGATTGATCCCCAAATCTAATCAGCACCATGCTTCGTCAGGTTCCAACTATATACCAAGTTTGGTTGAATTTCATTCATTGGTTCGTGAGATACGGTGAAAAATACGAAAATTTGTCCTATACTGCCATGTTAAAAATTTACATAAAATGCGATCTCAGCGCCACCTGCTGGGCTATTGATCCCCAAATCTAATCAGCACAATGCCCTGCCAGGGACCAACTATATACCAAGTTTGGTTGAATTTCATTCATTGGTTCGTGAGATACGGTGAAAACACGAAACCACAGACAGACACACAGACACACAGACAGACGTTTTCTAAAAACTATCAATTCGTGTTCAGGACATCCCAAAACGTGTAGATCCGTCAAAAAACGGAGGTTGAAAATTTTCGCGAATCCAATACTTTCTCTATATTACATATAGAAAAGTAATAATATGGAGCTATTTTCTGATTTTTTTCTGTTTTTATCTTTTAAAACTGTAACCATCAGGAACAGGAGAATAAAATTGTCAGCTGAGGAAATTCATTGTGTATAGAATGAGGAACGTATTCAAATAATTTATTTATAACTTATTTTATTTTTTCTCAGAAAAAAAATATTGGTAGTGAAAGTGTTAAAATGTTGATCAAAATAGCTTAAAGTTGATTAATGGGGTAAAAAGCAAAAAAAAAAAAAGTATGCTGTCTAATTTTGAAACTACTTACTTTATCTTGAAAATTGGTATTTGGTATAAAAATTCTTCATTCTAGTTCATATTCACTACATTGTTAAAAGATTACTCAATCCTTTCAGAACAGCAGTGATATGGGATAAAAGAAAAAAGGTTCATTGTACAATTTGGAAATACTTTGAGCAAGAAACTTAATAATTGCTATGAAAATTCATATTCGGCATGCTATTAAAAAGTTGCTTCACTACTTTCTTAAAAAGGGGTGAAATAGGAAAAAAGGAGTCTTGTTTCACAATTTGGAAACCATTTGAGCTAGAAACATGCGATAATTAGTATGAACATTCTTCATTCAAGTTCATTTTATTCTTTGCATTAAATTTTGTTGTTTTTTATTCATATTGTACCATTTTTTCGTTTAAGATTAACCCAATAATTCCTAGATAATTCAGCTACTGTGCAATAACTAAACTAACTTTAACTAAATTTATAATTATCCTTAACTTTGAAACAAACATTCATATTACATAATATATTTGCCACACGATCTATGACATACGATGTAAATGCAAGGGAAATAAATAACTCATTCATAACAACGTGTATATTTTTTCCCCAATTGAAGACTTACAGTATAATGAGAGTAATAAATTTAATTTAATCGGAAATACGATTTCATAAAAATTGTAATTATCCGATTTTAAAACAGTTAACAGCTGGAAAAACTGTTAGAATTTGTCGAAGGCTGTACATTCATGTTGAATCATCCTAGTTTTCATAATGACCCTCTCACACATAAATATTTGTGCAGTTTAACACAACAGAAGCGAAGCTAGAAGCCTACCCGTAAGTTAATATATCCACTACATAGCAGCATCACCTGCTGGGCGATATGCACCCAAAGTTGATAGACAGTAATTTGTGTCAAGGAGCAACTAATTATAAATTTTATAAAATTCTATGCATTAACCCCATCTAGAAATTCTAAAAAATTTTTGTCACACACACACACAGAAATACATAAACAGACAGACTGACATTTTCTAAAATTAGTCAAAACGTCATCAGGACACCTAAAAATGCGTAGATCCATTGAAAACCGTAAACCTAAAATTTTACAAATCCAATACTTTTTCAAGCGATTAATTCATTCAAAATATTTTTTAGATAATTTCATGCTAAGAATTTGAACATTAGATTTAAATTATTTGATTGTTTTAATTAAATTTTAAAATATCCTTAATTCCGAAACAAATATTCATATTACAGAATATCTTTTAATTTGTCTGTGACATACGATGTGAGTGCTAGTGAAACAGCTCATTCATGACATCGGGCTTATTTTTTCCCCGGTTTTAGGATTTAGAATGTAATGAGAGTAATGAATTTAATTTAATTGGAAATATGATCTCATAAGACTTTAATTATTTGGATCTAAAACAGCTAACATCCGGAGAGACCGTTAGAATGATGGGAATTTGGCATTTCTTAATTAATTATGAAAACAGCGTAAAGTTTGGATTCTAAGTAAAAATTAATCTAGATGATTCATCTCATCTAAATAATAATATTTTTTTTTTTTTTTTTTTTTAAGCATATGTTTAAAAATTTATTACACATTTTCATCTTAGCAAATTTTTAAAGAAAGAAAAGAAAGTACTGAGTGTATCAATGATATATCATGAAATGCTTAACATTACCGAATTTGTATTATTCAACGATATTAAGAAATAATAATAATAATAATTTAAAAAAAAAAAAAAAAAAAATGAAAGATGAAAGATGAAAGATGAAAGATGATAGAAAAAAAAAAGGATGAAAGATGATAGAAAAAAAAAAGATGAAAGAAAACGAAGCTTCTTTTTGTTTTCTAAGTAATAGATATAAAGTTTTATATTAAAAAAAAAAAAAAAAAAAAAAAAAAAAAGAATTTAATTTAATACAACAGGACATTTTTTTAGTCCATTCTTCCATTTACAGGCGCGCGGTAATTGTGTTACGCTTCTTAGCAGCAGTTACTACATCTATCTCTTAAAATCTCTTTGTTGAAACTTTAATATAGGACAACCTTGGCGACTTTTTAATTTTTGATGCCATTTTGACGATGAATTAAAATGACTATCGCAATTGCTTAAGTAAAGACTTCAGTGCCATATTTCAAATTTCGCCAAGGGGGGGGGGCATCTATACTAAAGCTATTACATTTCACTAGCACAATTTTTCTCAATTTGATTTTAAATAGATTCTTTAATTTGATGAGAGGTGCGAGATAGAAAAAAAGGAAAAGTGAACGAAATACAGGGTAATTGAATAAAATAAGTGTTACGCTATTGGCGACGGTCTGAGACATAATATAGAAGCCAAGATCTAAAAATAGTGTAAATGAGAAAATTTACAGCTTAACAGCCCTACCTGTAAGCTGATAAGTGCCCACATTCAATGACAAAGCTAATATTTCAAGCTAATTATCTCACATATCGTATCAGCCCAATATTTTACGCTAATCATCTCACATATCGTATCAGCCCAATATTTTACGCTAACCATCTCACATATCACACTTATAGTGAGTAGCAGATGCAGAGCGATCTGTTGAGCAATATCCACAAACTTTGAAAGACATCAAATTATGTCAAGGGGCAAATAAGTATAAAGTTTTATGAATTTCTGCTCAATAGTTCTTAATCTAGAGCAGCCACAAATTTTTTATCACTCATAATTAAATACACAGACTTACATACAGACAGACAAGCATACATACATCATTTCAAAAATGGCCGAAGTTCGTTCAGGATATCTAAAAAATGTATAAAACACTCAGAATTTTTTACGAATTGCTTATTTTTTTTAGTTATGAATTAGGGAGCTTCAACCCCTCCCCGCCCCCCATTCGTACGCTTACTCCACGCGTCCATAAGTAAAAAGTAGTCATGCAAAAATTTGCACTACACTGCTATTATAATTATTACAAATCACGACTATAGTTTCTATTTGTTTATAATCATTTAATTTTTTAATAATATAAGCATTACTCAATATACATAAAAGGTATCGCAAAATAAAATTAGATTTAATCATACTCCTTTTCCCCTTCTATATTTAATAACTATTATGCCCGTGTGAATAAACTCAGAAATAACAAAGATAAGTGGAAATGTTCACGATATTTCCGTCTGTATTAGACTTTCAATGAGATAGATTGCTATTAAAAATTTCTAACATTATGTCCACTAAATAACATTATAATATTCAAAATGAACAACATAATCACACAGAAAGAGCTGTACTATTTTACAATGAAATCTAATAAATAAAATAAAATATAGCAAAATGAAAGTTGGCTCTTCAACTGAATTATAAATGTTATAAGCTAAATTTCTTACATCAATTTCTATTTTGATAGGTTTTGAACTGTTTGGACTGTCTATAACCCCGCCCCCTCCCGTTCAAAAAGAAAAGAAATTTAGAATATACATTTCGTAAACATGGTTGAATAAATGATTGCCGATTGAATAAAGGATAGTTTTAATTAAAGATTTAAATGTATGTAAATATTATGGTGTGCCACTCACACGATTTTCTCTTACCCTGAATTTTAATACTAAGATAGATATTTTGTGTTTTTTAGTTCACATTTCTATAAAAGCGTGTTCTTTAATTTTTTAAAACTATAATATTATTAAACATTGGGTTTTAAAGAACTGGATCTTCCTCATGTTTTTCACTGAAGATTGGTTGAAGAAAACATTTAGGGGGCCGGTAACAAATTGAGCAAAATCAATAATGTTTGTGATCACCCTGTATCGAAATTAACTGTAACTTTAGAATATGTTAATATAGACCCAGTTCAATTTGTGAATGAATTTATGTGACGATAGCATATTAAATATAAGAATTTATTTTAAAGCTTCAAAAGAAAAATCAACATGTTTTTTATTCATAATATACAGAGTTTTGAACGAAAAATATTCCCACTTTCAGATATGTTGGAAAAACAGCTTTAAAACAGTATAATGCAATCGGAATACAAATATCTCAATTATCTCATGAAATATGAAAATTTTTATGAAAAACATTTTCACTGCGCATGTGCGGAAGACAAATATATATATATATTGCATAGGCTGAAAGCCAGATGTATTGGGCAACTTTTGTCAAAAATGCATTTGAATATAGTTAAAATTAAGGAAATTATCCGAAAAAGAACGAGCTAAATTTTGGATATTTTCCAAGAGTTGAAATTTCTTAAGGCGTATTTCACATGCCGTGGAGTTAATTTGAAGATCCAATTATTTCCACCATGCTCCAAATGTACTTTTTTGAGAAAAACCCCTTTAAGTTTGTAACTCTAACATATTTTTGTTTATTTATTAAGATTTGTGAGATGATAAGGGGTTTTTCACAAAAAAGAACTTTTGCTAAGTGGTTAAAATAATTGGATCTTTAAATTAATTACGCGGCATGTGAAAAAACCCTTAAGAAATTTCAACTCTTGGAAAATATCTAAAATCTAGTTCGTTCTTTTTCGGATAATTTGCTTAATTTTTACTCTATTCAAATGTACTTTTGACAAAAGTTGCCCAATATATCTAGCTTTCAACCAATGCAATAAAAATTTTTTTATCTTTCCACATGCGCAGTGAAAACGTTTTTCATAAAAATGTTCATATTTCATGAGATAATTGATATATTCATATTCTGATTGCAGTAGATTGTTTTAAAAGTGTTTTTCAAACTCATCTGAAAGTAGGAATACATTTTGTTAAAAATTCTGTATATTATCATGCTTTTTTTTTTTTTTTTTTTTAGTTTTAAAAATAAATGCTTATAGTTCTGTTAATTAATATTCTATCGTCACACAAGTTCATCCACAAATTGAACTGGGTCTGTATTAACATATCCTAAAGTTACAGTTCATTTCGTTCTGTTAACGATACAGGGTGATCACAAACATTATTGATTTTGCTCAATTTGTTACCGGCCCCCAAAATGTTGTCTTAAACCAATCTTCACTGAACAACACGAGGAAGACCCAGTTCTTTAAATGCCAAATGTCTGAAAACATTTCATTGAGAGATAAGTTTTTAAACTGAAAAAAACTGATCGTTTGCAAATCTTGCTAAACTTTTGAGCAGGAGTGTAGAAGTGAAACTCGTTGAAGATTAAATGATGTAACGAGAAAGTATAGCTGGACAGTGTTTTATAAATTATGCTAATTGAGTATTTTTTGTTTCCAGTAGTAATCTATCGATCGAAAAACCATTGTAGATCAACTGATCGATTAACTTGTTGATATTTCTGGTATATAAAATTATTTTTGACTTCCATTCTTCTCTAAAATATAAAGATAACAATGCAAAATTGATTATTTCGATCATCTAATCTAAAATCCAGGCATAGTGTTTTGCTTCATTTGTGATGCAATTACATGTTATTCTCGAGAGGTTTAAGGCAATCTCAGTAGAACATTGGCGAAATCCATTTAGAATTGAACGGACGAAAAAGCATTTTAGATAGTATGGGGATTAAATTAGGTCAAATAGTTATGCTACAGATTTCGTAGAAAATTCGTGTGAAGTACAGTGTGTGTTCTTTCCTTTTCTCCAAATCTCATTAAATATTTCAGTTTTGAAAACTTTAAATTTTTGGGGCTTTAATCAGGTAAGTACAAAGTGGTTATAATTAAAGAGGATGTGTTAGGAACCCGAAAACTGGAAACCTATCGCCGCTAATGGTTCCACTTTGGCTTAACAGTCTTTCAGAAGGTATTTCTAAAAAAATAAAAGCTTCTCAAATGTACATCAGAAAGAAACTGGTTCTGCATGCACAGTAGTATTTAATTAATAAAGAAAACAAACGATTGCAGTTGGTTAAAACTTTATTGAAACTTAATTACAAGTAGGGTTCGGTATGTTGCCTTGTAACCATTGTTGTTTATTCTATAAATGACATGTTTCGTGGAAGAATGTAACAAATCTCCATAGATATGTCGCACGTGAAGTATTGTAATAAAAACAACCTTTATAACTCCATAGAATATTCCAAGGCTACACATATTAAAAATCCATCCAACCAAGGAAAATACGAATAAATAACAAAAGACATATGGTATCATATCTATTAAAGACGTTTTTGAACTGAAAACATTTTGCAAAGAAAAAAATTCAAAAATTTTGCATGATTTTTTGTATTGTGAAAGATGGCATATCCAGTTGTAACGTTATTCCATGACAATTGCTGCATCCAAATTCAGAATTAGCTTTCACTACTGCATTTGTAGTTTCTGATTGTCATTTGGTTGGGCCTTACATTTAAACCCCGTTGCACTTGTAATAATCCGGTATTTTCGAAGTTTAAAATATTTTTTCCCAAACTGCTACTTATCAGCGGACTTTTTTTTTTTTTCCTCTCTTTTAGGACTTTAGCTGTACAGAATAATCTAAGTGAAGATGAAGAATATCGTCATTTTGATCATAAAATTTTATGAGCAAAGGGATTCTAAATTCTTAAAAAGAGCAGTGCTTAACCCTTTCATGGTCATGAACGCGTATACACAGTCAGAGTTTTTTACTTCTGAATCATTTATTCATTGCTACGAATTTGCTAAATAGAAAACAATCAGTTTCTCAGTATTCTTGATAAATTTGTAATATTATTAGTACTTAATGACTTAAAAATATATAAAACACATCCCACTAAAATGGCTTCAATTTTTTTTTTTTTTTAATCGAAAGCAAGTTTCGGTAGTCTGAATTGTGTATCAACCAAATTTGGTGGTATTATATTAACCCTAACAGGTTTTCCTTAATCGGACTAAAATTCAATTAAATGGCCCTTTCATATAATATGAACTGGCCATATTTTATTGTTAACATAAATGCATAGAATACCGCAGTAAAATTTTCTAGAAAACTCGTATTGCATGAGAAGAATGAAAACTTTGTATGCTTATTTCATTTATTTCTTGTGCTTACTTTTCTTCGCTGGATGAAGAATTGTGTTTATTTATTTTACAACAAAACAATTTTTTCCTGATTTTTAAATTTATGGTGCTAGCCCATAATACTTTTTATTATACACAAAAGACTGTATGTGCGACAGAACTTTTTAAGTCAAAATTTAACATTTACACTATTATAATTAAAATTCTCAGAAACATAAATAAAACAAAAAATAAACAATTCAACAGAATAATTTTGAGCCTTTGTTCTTTCCCTTTTTCAAATTTTTCACATCAAAGATGAAAAATTTCCACGATTCTCATTATCCAATGAAAGAAAATAAATAAGCCCCAATAAAGATGACGAAATTCCTAATCCTCAAATAATAGAAATATTGGAACAACATTATCATGAATAAGTTGCGAAAACACGCAGACGATTATCCTTTAAAAAACATTACTTTTCAAAATTAATACTTACTTTAAAATTCCAAAGCATTTACTTTTATTTGATTGCTTGAATTGCGTTTAGTTAATTACTAAAAACTAATTAAGTGGGAAATGTAATGCAATGTAGATCCTTAACGGGTCCCTGTGACTGTAACGGTGATGCTTATTTCATTAATTGAGTTCAGTAAAAGAAGAGAAAAATATGCGTTAATGTGAAGCAGGGAATTACTTTGGAAAGTCATATGATGAACAGCAGAAGATAATGAGACTCTCCAGTGCCATTATCTACTCGAGATTGATGCATTATTTTCTCTTGTTTTGTTAGCCTTAATGAATCGCATTAGTATCGCTTTCATTAAAGCACGATTTCTCCATGATCCACATGAATTTGCATTCCATACTTAATACATTTGCAGTAATTAATCTGGCAGAATTTTAGAAAATGAAGAAAAATGGAGCAATTTTGCATTTCATGAGATACTTGAAAATTAGGTGAAATTGTTCCTGTGAGATAATAATAAATTCAGGAAAATAGTTATTTAAGCCATTACTTAGTTTACAATACAATGGGAAGTGGAAGTGTTGTGATGTTTGCTATCCCGAAAGTATACGGAAATACTTACCGGATTTAAGTGCCCTTTCATTGCAGTTTTACGTCTAATTTAAATGTTATTGTATTTGTTTCGGAAGTAAACACTTCTTATACGTACGTACTGAATTGTTGAAAATTTTGTCTTGGATTGAAGAATGAAACGTCGAAGATTAAAAGAGGGAACTCTAAGAAATGAAGCAAGAGAAAAAAAAAGAGGGGGGGATACAATGGAAAATTTCTATTCCATCACACCCGCCCCTCTTTTTTTTTTAAATTTTTGGGGGGGTTATGTGATTCCCACCTTAAATAAAAAAGTTTTTGTTGGCCTTATATTACACAATTCTTACTCTGATTCTAAACATGTGTGTCGCAGTATGTCTTACTGCGGACCTTGCGCCAAAAAAAGGCAATCAACCAACCAACTGATTCTAAACATTAAATCTGTCATAAGAAAAGGGGTTATACAAAGAGGGAAAGAATAAATTTGATCCCATTGCATAAACAAATACTTAGCATAATACAAAGTAGTTAAAATTAAGCAGACAGTACTCAGAGGCCCTCAGTTCTAGATCTACTTACCGGATAAAAACGAAATTTCTAATGTATGTTATGTAGAGCATTCGACAATTTTTTTGTTAAATAATAATAATAATAGTACGGAATTCTGTCGACGGATCACACTGTAAAGAATTAAAGAGAAAAAAAAACAGTTCAAAAAACAAAGAATAACAAAATATTTTATTTTACATACCTGTATGCTCTATGTGGATAAATTGTCGGTCAATAATATACTGAAAGCGTATCACTGCTATATCAACGACCGCCCTCGACATGTCAGCAGCGTTGCCAGACTTAGGGACTTTTTCATTTAGTTGTCACCAATAGTTTTGAGACGTTATATTTGATATACATAATAGTCGATTAATTTTCGAAGTGATTAAACAACCATTACAATTAAAATTTAGTGGTGGATATTGAATAAAAATGTACCCAAATCTGCAGCACTTCATGTCAGTAGGAATGAAGGAGATATGTCGGAAGATGCTAGCTTTCAAGTCCCCTTCATTACTTAAACGTCTTTGATAAACATTATCTTTGAGAAAAATCCATTGCAAGAATTCATAAGGATTTTTTTTTTTTTTTTAACTGGAAACAACATGAATATGATAATCTGAAAAATGAAAAGTCAATTTAAACATCGAAAGGAAAATAGAAAGATTAATAGATCGAAAGCTTCTCAAAACAATATTCCTTTTGCCTCAAGTTAATACTAAAGAATTGGTGCTAATTAAAGTGAAAAAAAAAAAGAAGAAAAAAACTAGGAATAAGAAATCTTTATAAGCATTAAAAAAAAAAAAAAAAAAAAAAGAGGGTGTTACTTCCTTTCTAAATTAATTTCTATGAAAAATGACTTATAGAAATCAAATTATTTCCTCAACTTCCTTATAATGCAAAACTTATAATCCTGGAAATGTTTGAAATGATGAAATAAATAGTTCGAATTCCGTATAAGAGTTTACTCCGTTAAACAAAAAGATTCTGTTATTCATTATAAAATAAAAGTTCTTTAAAAATTTGAATAACGTTACAGTCAATGGTTTATGTTTTCATTTATTACTAATCCATGTTAAAAGTCTCCATTGTGAATAAAACTTTTAATAGTTGTTTATACTGGTAAGACGTACTAAATAAATTTGGTTGGTATATACTGAATTTTTAGAATTCGAACTTTGTTTCAGCATCAGTAATGTTTTATAACTTAATATCATTAAATTGTTATGACTATGTGTTCTTGGGATAATGTTTAAAACACTGTACAGAATAGAAACAAAACAAACATTTGATCATACGTGCTACGATTTCAAACAAATTCGTCAATCAAGAAGCTCCAATAGCTCATTGAAACTGCAGTATAAAAAGAACAAATATTTAATAATCTTTTCTATTGGTTGAATCAATAAGACTTGTTCATAATTATATCGTCGTAGAAAAAAAATTACGGGCGAATACAATAGAAAATAACAATAAATAGATAATTATACTGAAATTTTCTGCTTCTTTCTCACATTTTTACACTTTTATGATAGTGTCTTATACACTGTAAAAATATGTTCTATTTGCTGCCAGAAGTTCTCTGTAATTTGAGAAAATACCTTCTGACAACGTAATTTGTTCGTAAATCTCAAATTATAGAGAATTTCTGGCAGCAAATAGAACATATTTTTTACAGTGTAGCATACACACAATTTTTACTTACTCTTTATTATTACATACATTTCACTTCAGTTTAAGATGTAAGATAAAAGATAATGTATTTGAATATTTTCAAAAATCTTTAAACGATATTTCAAGATAATTCCAGAAACCGTTTTATTTGACATAAATTCCTGTGTTAGGAAAACTATCGCTCCACCCCCTCCTCATTGCCTTTCGTTTGAATATCGTGCTGCAATCATAAAACATTTAAATCTTATATTAAAATAAAAAAATTATTTTAAATCATCAGGAGAATTTTCACTTACAGGTCTCTCTGTAACTCATTCGACCAGTTATGAGTAGCCTTGTGATTTGTCTATAAATTATATATGTATCGAACAATGTACATAATTTTAACACAGGAAAAAAAAATCCTGAATTTGAGCTTCATTTCGAGCTATTTTCAGTCATAAAACTAATACATTAAAATTCCTTTTATGGTTCGATAAATGGTAGATCGATATTTTTTATTCAATATTCTAAGTGAAATATGTTTTCGTACGCATATAAAACATATATCACTGTTAAAAAAAATGCAATTTTGCCACCAGAAATTCTCTGTGAAAATTACAGATTTCTGTGAAAGTTACAGAAAAATACATTTTGTCAACGTAATTTTTCCCTAATTTACGACTTTTTTTTTCAAATTACAGAGAATTCTGTAATTTTCACACAGAATTTCTGACAACAAAATTGCATTTTTTTAACAGTGTACGCTAATTTAATTTTATTTAGTGTCGCCTAAAGATGTTAAACTGTGTTAATGTAAAGTTTCACTCATATACTTAATATATTTGAGAACTTTGTATGTTCCTGTAAATGAACTGTTTGCCGATCACAATAAAATGTTTCATGTAACATTCTCATTTGATATAGATTTAGAATGCCGAATTTGGATTTCCTGCAAATATTTGTTTTGGGATTAACCTGACAACAGACACACGCACACAACATACAAACGTGTACACACAGAAATCTACCGCTAAAGCCTTATTTTCGGATCCAGGAAACCTCAAAACGTGTAAATAGAGCATAAACTCAGTTACCAGAAATTGACCCCAAAACATTATTTTCTCTAGTAAGGAAAAGATACCAGTGTTCACCACCCCCAAAACTTGCATTAGTGTTCGCCACTCACAAAAGACATGTTAAAATAACTAAAATAAAATAAAATAATAAATAATAAATAAAATAATAAATAAACAAATAATAAATAATAAATAAAATAATTAACATCTATGAATAAGAATTCGCTCGAGCGAGATTCTCTGTTCTAGTGCGGATGGGTTCAAATTGATAGATGCTATTAAACGCTTATTTTAACATGTCTTTTGTCAGGGTGGCGAACACTGGTGCCTTTGCCTTATATATGAATTTAAAAAAAGTAAATTTAATTGTGTAAATATATATATTTTTTAGGGTTCTTATCACTATTTGTAACATTAAGCAGTCAAGTAATTGATTAGTTTTATTTTTCTTTAAAGTGTTGGAAAGAACATCTTTCAGACAACAAGATAAAATAAAGAAAATATAGAGTTCAAACATTAAAAGGCCATTGAAACTATAAATGCATCTAGGAGTTTACGCAAGCAAATTCAATTTGCCTCCAGCTGATACTTCGGATTTAAAGAATTTATTTAAACTCAAAAAAAAAAAAAAAAAAAAAGAAAGAAAGAAAGAAAAAAGAAAATAAAGATGAGAAAATGTAAGATTCTTTTATATTATTACTAACATTGTAGAAAAGGAAAGGGGTTTAGATACACTCGCATCTAATAAAAGGTCTTGGGACTTAACCCTAGTTTCTCAATACCCAATTGATTTGGAAAGAAGGGACTTAACTCATATACCGGAGGCGTGCAGAAAAGAATATTTCCCTAGAGTCTTCTTATATTATATCAGGGAATTTCCTTGTGACACGTTTCGGAGGTTTTAATGCGCTATTCTTGGCAACAATTTAGTTAGATTGTCTTCTAAATGAATGTTCCTTCGTCTATATCTGTTCTGCAATCATAATCAAATTAAATGTATCATCGTGATTAAAGAATTTATCATAGAATCGTGATTATAAATGAAATTAAGATAATTCAGAAGTTCATTTAAGAATTTTATAAGCAACGTTAGTTTTATAAGAATTTTTATCTTAAATTAAAAATATGCTTTAAGATAATCAAAATTTTTTTTCTGTTTTTGATAGAGTAAAATTTTGTGTTATAGAAATTTCTGTAAGCACATAAGTACTTACTTAAATTTAATAAATTTAGATTTATCGACTTTCTAAAATTTTCACTGACATTTTATTTTCAATCCTTTAACTAATCGTTTTTTTTTTTTTTTTTTTTTTTTAATTAAAATCACACAATTAACTGTGGAAGAAAATCATATTTAATGAAATTTTATTTTTCCGACTGAGTGAAAATAATGCCTGGACCGGGAATCGAATCCCGGATCTTTCACTTACAAGGTCAATGCTCTACCACTGAGCTATCCAGGCCGACATCCCGGTCTGCATTACTCACTCAGACAACCTTTTAGGCAGAAACATCTCTGGTCTATCATTTAGATAGCTCAACAGAAAATAAGCCGCAGGTAAGGGAAAACACCATTAAACAATGGGAGAGAAATACAATTTTTTTTTTTTTTTTTTTTTTTTTTTTTTATTAAATTCACACAATTAACTGTGGAAGAAAATCATATTTAATGAAATTTTATTTTTCCGACTGAGTGAAAATAATGCCTGGACCGGGAATCGAACCCCAGATCTTTGACTTACAAGGTCAATGCTCTACCACTGAGCTATCCAGGCCGACATCCCGGTCTGCATTACTCACTCAGACAACCTTTTAGGCAGAAACATCTCTGGTCTATCATTTAGATAGCTCAACAGAAAATAAGCCGCAGGTAAGGGAAAACACCATTAAAAAATGGGAGAGAAATACAATTTTTTTTTTTTTTTTAATTAAAATCACACAATTAACTGTGGAAGAAAATCATATTTAATGAAATTTTATTTTTCCGACTGAGTGAAAATAATGCCTGGACCGGGAATCGAACCCCGGATCTTTGACTTACAAGGTCAATGCTCTACCACTGAGCTATCCAGGCCGACATCCTCAGGCCGATAGCTCAGTGGTAGAGCATTGACCTTGTAAGTCAAAGATCCGGGGTTCGATTCCCGGTCCAGGCATTATTTTTACTCAGTCGGAAAAATAAAATTTCATTAAATAATCGTTTTTATTTACGATAATAATAATAATAATAATAAAGATGATACATCCGAACAAAGAATTCGATAAAAAACTAAACAAAATGTGTTTTCTTGAGGCTTTTTTTTTTTTTTTTTTAACCAAAATTTATTATAAGTTATTTATTTATTATTATTATTTTTTTTTTTTTTTGACAATACAAAACGTATTGTTTAACAAATTTACAAAATTTCAACAAAAATTCTTTGTATTTACTTATATTAACAAAATATTTTGCTTAACTTTATATTAAATTTCGTAATTGCGGATCAAGTCACCAAGTGAACTTATCTTAGATATCTGAACCATATGTTCACTATCCAACTTTTATTTGAATTAGTTTAGTATTTTAAAAGTTATCGTGATGGCATATTTTAAAGTGGCAGCGTGATTTCAAGAGGCTGCAACTTAGAAACAAGATGCCGGGACAAGTTACCTAGTGAACACGTTCAAGATAATTGCATGATAATATCAATGTCCAAATTTGGTTCGATTTGGAGTCATTATAGATAGATAGATAGATAGATAAACGAAGTGATTGCAATAGGTCGATTTCTAAAGAAATCAACCTAAAAGATCTTTTAGCAAACGCACTATTGGAATTTTAAAAAGGATATTTTATAGCGCATTGAATGAAGAAATAGAAGAATATTCCGTTTTTACCATTGGAGAGTGAAAAGGAAGGCCTCACAAAACCTCGATAGCTAATCACGTGTTAATTATTAAATTGCTTCCTAGTTGAAAATTTGAAATTTCGGTTTCGGAGTGCACACGGAGACATTAGGGACTATGTCTGCTAAATTTTACATTTGTAAGGGTGAAAGGTTTTTCTGGAGGCATTTGTCAGAGGGAAAGACAGAATCTATTTCGGTTTTATTAATAAGCTATTAAAATAAACTAAATATGCATTCACATTAGAGAATTATAGGACCTCATTGGCGAACTTTGAAATTTAAACAACAGCTCGGACATTCATCGACAAAAAGCAAAAAAAAAAATATAATAAAAGTCACCAAGGGATTCCTGTACTAAAGCTTTAACCAATGAGATAAATACTTTGTGAATGATAAAATTAAGCGAGAAGAAAGGTATAAGACTATTTGATTAAATGAAATTAATATTTTAATGAAATTAAATGAAATTAATATTTAAAAATAAAAATGTTAAAATGTTATGATGTCAGTTTGTCAGAAATTTTTGATAATACAGGTTTAATTTTTTTTTTTTTTTAGTTAGAAAAAATAAATAAAATAAAAAGTTGTAAACATTTTATTTTATTGCAATAGGCTAAAATTATAACACAAAGAACTAGAATATTGTGGCCATCACATGACTTTCCTCTATAATTCACTCAGTAAAAATAATTTATTAAAAATATTACTTAAAAATATTACCTTCCATGATAATGCAGACGATTTCCATATTAGAGAAGTAGTATAACACTAAATATATATATAAAGTCAATTTTATTTTCAATATTACATTAAAAAAAAAAAAAAAAAAAAAAAAAAAAAAACCTTAAAAATGAAAAAAATCGATAACTTTATTTTAAATTATCGCAGATTGATGGTTCAACCATTCGTTTTAAAGATGTTGGGTAAACTCTTTTGAAAGATACCCATCATGAAAATTTACTACTATATAAACACAATTTGAAAATTGCGTATCTTTAATAATAAACGTACGACTTATGTCCATACAGATAGTTATTTAATAGCATTAAAAATCTGATTTGCTGCTTGTTTACGAGTATTAAAAATTCTATACTGTAAATTCAATTCTTTGATCAGTATTCTTCGATCTTTCCTTGTGTTCCTCCATTTAAGATGCTTTCTGGAAAAAATCCATCTTATTTAGAATGAAAAATAATGACAAGTCGATAAATTTTGCGAAATTTAATAAAGTGGAAAAGACGTATAACTGATATTAGCGGCGTATAAACGAAGAATGTTGGCATTAAAATGAATAGGGATGAATCGGGACTTCACTAAAAAGACGTATAAATGTAAAAGACGCATAAACGAGAGACATATAAACGATGCTTTACTGTATAAGGATTTTTTATTCTGTGATTGATTTGCGTTGTGAATTATGTAATACCTAATACATAGGTGCCAAGTCTCCCGTTTTTCAAGGGAGATTTTATAAAAATTTTTATAGCTGATTTCGGTAATAGTAATCGTCGAAAATATATATAACATATTCCATTAAAAAATACTGGTGTCAATTCTGATTTAAAAGTTTAAAATATTGGCAGCTCTATTAATATATTTTATAACACAAAATAATTTTTCTCTTCAATTTACACTAAATATGTGCTAAAAATGTTCATCACCTGAGTGTATGTACGATCAATACACCTCAATTTTCCCAAATATTTCGAAACAATACAAGCAAAATCACCAAATGAGCAGCAACTTTTTTTTATTATTTATTATTATTATTATTATTATTATTCATTAAGAGATGTTTTCATTTGTCTAATGGCATTCAGCAATTTGCGCTCGTCTAACTCATGCCTGATTAGGCTAACTTTATTTTCCCTTTTAAAAATCCTCCTTTTCCGTAACAGATAGCTCACATTAAATGTGCTATTTACCTTACTTGTTAAAGTCAATTAGACATTCAAAAGTATCGTCTTCATCAAATCTCTGTTGAGAATCAGAGTCAAATTGCATTCCAAACTAAATTAGTTCCCAGCGCACATCATCGTAAGATGTGGAGCAAATGTAATTAAAAGCGATCTAGGGAAATATGCACTTTTGAAATTTTTGATGAAGCGGATATACATGCAAATATAGAGTATGTTCAGAAATTATAAATCAAATAGAATATTTCACACTTAAAGGAAAAAGAAAAAAAGATAGTGTAAGTAAATTTAATTATATAAATTCAAAATGTTTCATAAAACAACATTTGTATTATAAGCTAAACTAAAGTTTATAAAATATATTAATTTAAGAATTAATAAAATTTGTTTATTTCGGATCTTAAAAACACAATAATAATTCACTCTATGTTAAGAAAATTTAAAGTCATTCAAAAAATTCGTTAAGTATTATTACTAGAGCAATTTAAAAATGCACATTTGATTAAGCTGACAACAATGTAAAGGATTTTAATTACAATCATATATGCTGTACAGTCAAAAGTATAAAATGGTTCCGACACGCAGTAAATTTAAAATATGTATTTGAATTATAAAATTATTAAACATATTTGAGATTTTTGATAAAGCAGATATATACCAGGTTATCCAAGTCACAGAAAAAATAAATAATATATTATTAAAAAGGAATCGACCATAGAACTATGTGTTTTTCACTGAAATGAGCAAAATGTATAAGATTTTATGTAGACACACACACATCCATGTATGTATATGAAATACAATTAAAAGCCCCATTAAAATTAAAGCTTCATTTCTCAAACATAAATGATTTCGCCTCCCACTAGTCCACTAATAGCGCCCTATTTAATTCTTTATTAATTTATCTTCTAAGTATTTCACTAATTCCAAATTCATTAACTTGTCCTCAATTCTTAAACTTATTTTATTTTCCGATGAAACAAAACCGAATATTTATTATATTGGGCAATTCAACCATAATTTTAATCTAGAATCGTCTGACCCCTCTTCCCGAGTATCGTATAACTTCCCTTAAACCAATCGGAGAATCGTGATCACGTGACCTCAGCTAATTCGAGGGAAAAGAAAAGTTCAGTTTTAGAAAGGGCTTGGTTGCGACCATGGAAGCCTCTGCAAAAGTGCGGATTCAACGAGTCCACTAGTAAAATAGGGGAGACAAGCTTTTCGATGAGAGAAAATAAGCGATAAGGGAATACCGAATGACTGGATGTTTACTAAATTCAAACCTGTTGGAAACCCTCCAAGATTTTCGACTCGTCCTCACTGCTAGGCGTAGGAAACGTGGTTACACTATAACTAATAGTGGAAAGCATGACTTAGGATAGCTTTGTTTTGTTTTTTGAAAGGTTCATCTTCTGAATGTGCGGGGTAAACCCTTAAATTTATCTTAAAAAACCATGATTCAAAGACTGCATGAAATTAATCGAGTCTTTTCTGATACTTATTGTCTATTTTAATACTGCATACATATATATTCGTTACATTTTTCACCAACAGATGGCACTATATTCGCTATAATCTCTTAAATTTTAAACAGATCTAACGACGCCATATTGCGATTGCTGATTAATCTGACTTAGGCATGTTGCATGCGATTTCAGATGTTGCAAATATTCAAATTGAACATTTATTGCTTATTACTGTTGTCAGTCATTCTAAAAAGTAAGTCATGATATATATATTGTTAAGGGATAAAACGTTGTTAGTTAAGCTGTATTAGGAGAATTTTCAATGCTCAATATCTGACGATCCATCTTATGAATGACAACAGTCACATTGAACATTTATAGTCCAGTTGCGTTGTTGAATGTACATTCATTTACAAGATAAGTAATTTTACAATTAAAACGCCACGTTATGGAGAACAAATAAACTAATTAGGCAATAAATTTTTTGTTACTTATAAAAACACCTATGACTTTCTTTGCGTTTCAGTAAAAGCCACATAGTGTTATGGTTAATACATTTTGAATGACATAATATTTTTTTTTTTCTGCGACTTTTGGATCATCCGGTAGATATAGTATATGCAAATATAGAATATGTTCAGAAAATATATAATCAGCTAAAATTTTTATACTTTAGAAACAATATGACAGTATATGTATAATTTTTTACAATAATTCAAAATATTTTTTAAAACAACATTTATTTTGTATGTTAAACTAAAATATGGAAAATATACTACTTTAACAATTGTTAAAATTAATTAATAAAATTTATTTATATTGGATCTCAAAATTCAACTAGCCTAGCTTCGACTATTTAGATGGGCGGCCCTTTTAAATACATCTAATAGAGAAATAGGCTGTATTGCCTTCGACAGCGAATCTTCTAAAGTAAACACAATAAATTATTTGTTTCACAGTTTTGAGACCTATAGTTGCAATGACTTCTGTCTCAATTGTTCCATATTACATAATTTCACAATAACAAAGGGATAATTTCTTATATATTTCACACATACAGGACCAGATAAACAACCATGCCTGAACACATGGGGCTTCAAAGGGCAGCTCCCTACCGACTGTGCCACTACCCCTACTAAACACAATAAATTTTGTGCTGTTTCGAAAGACGTATGTATGTTTCTTTTTCTCTTTTCAAAGGAAAAAAATGATGAAAATCTGAAATATTTTAAGCGTAATTCGCGGGGGAAATTACTGTTAGGAAAGTCTATGATCAGTTTAAATCACTGTTATTGGCTTAAATCTGTACTTCTCTAAATGAATCATTTCTCAAATTGCAAAGGACCGCGGTATCCTGGTTGGTAGAGCCTCAAGTTCGTAACCAAAAGATAGCGGGTTCGATACTCGATCTGGCTGAAAACCGTCGTTTTAATTATAGCTGGTGCATTTAATGATAATTCCGTGTTAATTGCAGCTGACTACACATTGTAGCTGGTGCATGAAAAAGACCCCGTGGCTACAATATCCTCAATATAAAATAGTAGAAAGTGGGTGAGCCATTCTCTCTGCGAAGGATCAAAACAGTGATGCAATGTCTCTGGACCACATTTCCGGATAAATCCCAAACCAGTGTGATGTAAAACCCACTAATCCTCAATATAAATCCAACTTACAAATACCTTAAGGCCACTTTTAGTATTTGAAACACAGACCGTCACCAACTGCCCACCGTGTAATTATAGTGTGACTTTAAACCTACTCAACCTGAACCCGAGTTTTAAGCGCACTATTTTACATCCACACTTTGCCAATTCTTTCATAATCATCTGCTACTCTGTTTTTCCATGTCGGGCAACTTAAAAGAAATTCAATGGTATCTATAGCGCATAATTAGAAGGATTTCTGCACACAAACCAGCAGTTATATTTACTCCATTTTCAATAGGTAACATCCGATAGTGAACTTGAATAACATACATAGTTCAAGAAATTTCATTAATATTTACAGGAGTTAGAGCGTGCAAGACAGACAGATGGACAGACAAATCAAAGTCATAAACACTTTTTAACTTTGTTGGAAAGTGTTAATTATGCAAGATCTCATAACTTTTACTTTCTTATACCTTTCAGCGTTAAATAAATCGTATCAAACGAACTTTTATTTGAAATTTTATCAATATATCCATTCCATGCTTCTCTTTTGACAAAATTTTTTAAATTAACATTACTTTCGAAGTTCAAATCTGAACCTTATAAAACTAGTTGGCATAGGTGGACTCTGCGCAGTTTCCCATCACGTATATGTTTCCTCACTTAATTCCAAAAAATCTCTAACTCCAAACTTTCATCAAAATCGGTATGTCCAATTTCGTGTAAACCTAATTTCTGCCATACATCGCAATTGGCCTTTAAAGGTTTAACAGCGAACGCGAAATTTTCTGAAGATGAAAATATTTCCAATCATTTATGTACCCCTAAACTTTCATCAAAATCCTTACATCATTTTTCGAACAAACCCAATTTCTGCTGCTATATGTTGCAATTGGCCGATAAAGGATTAACTCAGAACGCGAATGAATTTTTCTGAAAATTAGGGTAGGTCCAATTGTTTTAACATCGTTTTAACACCTTCCCGAAATCATTTAATCCCAAACTTTCATCAAAATTACATATCCATTTCCGAGTAAACCCAATTTCTGCTATGTTGGATTGCAATTGACTGATAAAGGGTTAACTGTGAATGCGAATTTGTCTGAAGATGAGATCCAATCGTTTTTTTTTTTTTTTTTTTTAATATCAAAAATTCCTAACTCCAAACTTTCATCAAAATCACTTTCTCCATTTCCGTGTAAACCCAATTTCTGCCATGCCATACATTGCAATTGGCCTTTAAAGGTTTAACTGTAAACGTGAATTTTTCTGACGATGAGGACAATTTCAATCGTTTAAACATCTCCAAAAGCACCTAACTCCAACCTTTCATGAAAATCCCCATAACCATTTTCGAGTAAACCCAATTTCTGCCATATATTGCCATTAGCCAATAAAGTATTAACAGTGAACGCAATTTTTTCTGAAGATGAGAGTCAATCCAAGCACCTAAAAAAACACTTAACTACAAACTTTTTTGAAAATTGCTATATCCATTTCCGAGTAAAACCAATTTCTGTTATATGATACAATGGGCCGATAAAGGGTTAACAGCGAACACGAATTTTTCTGCCTTGCGAAATTTTCAAAGTCGCATGTTTATAGTTAATGGTGTTATCCGGGCATCAAAACTGATATTTAAAAGCTGTTCTTACATCTTTACGATAAAAATATTTCTTTTCATGCAAGTTTAAGTGAAATTTTGCCCTATTCTCCCATGTTAAGAAAATCGTAAATTTTGAATAACTTCTAAAGTTTTTTAATTAGAATGTTGTGATTGAATAGGATTCTTGATAGTGTCATGACTAATACTTTAAAACCTGTCCGATCTCTCTGTGATCATTTGTTCGTGAGATATCGAGTACACAGACTAACAAACTAACAGACACCCTACAGACAGACACCATACAAATTTTGTCATTTTTGGATTCTTCATGCCTGAAAACGTGTAAAAAGGTGAAAAAACCGAGGTCGAAAATTTTCACGATTACCTAAGTTACCCATACCTATAGTATGATGGGGAACTAAAATATATGAAATATTTTGTCCAAAGTGTATATACGAATAATTCGGTTCTTCAAATGAACACAGTTATGAATGTTTTGTTGCTGTAAATCAGTTGTATAATATTATTAAAAATAAATCAGTACTAAAATTCGATATGTTGTCCGAAATACAAATGTTTAGAATTATACAGAAAAATCGAGAAGCCATTATTTATTAGTTTTTAAAAGACAATTTTGTACTTTTATTTCAAATTTAATTTTCTGAATTTGTCACAGGATAATTTCCGTAACATGCCCTTCTTTTTTTTTCTGTAAGTTAATCCATTTGCTAAATTATTTTATACGCGATACTGTTAAGGTTAAAAATACAGCAAAATACTAATTTATATTAGAACTTGATGTATTTTCATTTTGTTTTCTGTTTTGCACCATGCGTATACACCGCATACAATCTATCTAGACTCGTAGATAGATAAATATTATATACAGTTTGATTCGAAGGGGTTCCGACAAACTTTACGGGTAGGTCTGTCAAACCAAATAAAATCGTTTTCACAAAGAAACATATGGCTCGGATGATCCTGTATGCGTGTTTAAGGGCATTGTTTGGCCTAAAGTGAATTATTATAGTTAAAGTTAGCAGAGAAAGTAGGGTGGAATTGTGCAACAAATCTGAGTTGATAATGATATACATGAATTAATGTATAAAACAGCTAATGGAAATGGGTGAGCGACGGTCCCTTTGTATCAGTTTATCTGTAAAATACACATGTCCCACCATGAACTGTTTGCGCTTTCACACCAAATGTTATGCGAAAGTGAATCTTGCATAATGAATACAATATGGTAGAAACCGAACATCAAGCACACCTGCTTTAGAAAAAGCTATCGTCAAAGTAATTAACACAATTCTCATACAAGTACGCGTACTATCACGCGTGATATTGGTATACGAAAAACTACAGTATTATAAATGTTACAATAATAGTCCTTACAGCTTTTTCATTTTTAAAGGTCTCTGGGTACATAAGAGGACAACCGACAAATGGATTTCGCTCATTGACTTTTGCAATGCAGTGTCACAGAGCCAGATTTTTCAGCTTGTGTTTTGTTCACTAATGAAGATAATTTTATTTAAAAAGTATTGCAAGCGCTCACAATTGACATATTTTGGTCCTTCAATGTCAAAGAGCTACATAGGCGCATGCAGAACAACAACGATTTGTAATATATATAAATGTATAATATGTTCATAATGGTGGGACCGCAGTTGCTCGGTCGGTAAGAGCAGCGAGTTCGTGATCGAAAAATTGTGGGTTCGGTCCTCGAGCTAGCCGAAGACTGTCTTTACACTAATGGCGACTGGTGCACGTTAAACTCCGTCGTGGTCGCAATGTCCTCCAAGTTCCCATCAAAATTATACCTCTGGGGGTACCGGAACATGGGTTTAACTTGCTCTGATCCGGATCAAAATTCGAGTTCCTGTTGTTTGGCTGGTGCTGCCATCTTTCACCAGCTCCTGGAGCTAAAGTCGTACTTCCTCCTTATGAGGCGCTCCTAAATAACGGAAGACGTACCCCTCATGCCTTAAAAAAATCCGGTCAGTTCCACTACCGGGGCTCGGAATTTCCGAGTGGCATACGACAACAACAACAACATGTTCATAATGTGTAAGCGTCTTGAATATAAAAGTTTGATCAGGCATCATCAGAAACTGCCTGATTGGTCCATACATTTTCCCCTCACGACTGTGGTTATCGGATTTTATTTTTTATTATTATTGCAACAGGACTTTCCTACATCTCTTCGAGAACGCATGTGGTTTCAGTACGCTAGAGCGTACTCACATCTAAACCAGCATTAGTCAAAAATATCTAAACTGTGCCTTTCGAGCTCGGTGTATTGGAGGGGCTGTCATCACCTGGCCACCATGATCTTTCAACTTGTTCCCCGTTAATTTCTTCCTATCCGGATTCCTCAGAGAAGACTTCCTAGAAATAATTCTTGAAATAGCATCACGTGACTGTGACAGGCCTGGAATGTTTGAACGTGATTGGCAAGACATGATTATCTGTTGCAAGCCTAGTATTGTTGCAAATGGCAACAATTCTGAACCCTTTTTGTAACATTATGCTAAGATTATTTAATAAACCTGTTTCTGTAATTGATATTTGCATTGATTTGTGTTTTATTCTTCTTGTACTATAAGCGCGCACACATAAACGTTTCTGTTTATATGTTCCTATACAAAAGTGATTTTTTTTTTTTTTTTTTTTTTTTTTTTTTTTCGATTTGGCTTAACCTTAAGGTTTGTCGGAGCACTTTTAACCTGTATACATATACTTCACTTATATATAAATAAATATGAGAAAATAAATAAAGATATGTTGTAATCCCTCCCTTATAAGTTTTTTGTGAACTTACTGGAGAAGGGGGAAAATATGAACTGTGCAAACAAACAATTTTAAATGTTAAATACTTAAAATTATTTTATTAAAGACTCTTTTCATAACAATTAACTGCAGCATTTTATCAAGCGAAAAAATAATATGTACAAATGTAATATGAAAATAACAATTATCCGCGTTTGTAATGATCGATAGATGACGCTTTTTCAGTTTTTGTTGTTAGTAAATATTATAGCCACGTGTATTTATTATTGTTCTTTTTGTTATTCTACTTAATATTCGTACTATAATTTCTCCGCCATTACATCATGGAAAATTGATTGCTTTTGGAAAAAAATATTTCAGTTTATTCAAAGTTCGATCGGAAGTAGATTTTTAACTGAAGTTGAACAAATATTAATTTCAAATCATCTGATTAATTCTTTACTTCCATTAGCCGAAGCAACTGAAATTTTAAATTTGTCATTTGGAAATAAATGGAAGCTTAATTCTAGATTTCTTGGTCCTTTGGAGTTACACTGGAGCACACAACAGTATGTGTTATCTTTTTTACCGGATTTATTCATTTTTATTCAATAAATATATGTGAAACTAAACATCGGCATGCAATGGCGGTTTGATGGAAGCCGAATTAAAGCATGTTTATTGTAATTTCACCTTAGCCCACCAGAGGGCGAACATTTCATTACAATCGCGAATTATGTTTATTTTTTAATACTTTACGCATTAATTATGATTTTGCTCAAACATTTCAAACTGAATGTCAGTTATTCACCGACTTTGTAAAACTGGTATGTCGTGGCCACCACATGACTTTCTTCTATATTTTCCTATACAAATTCACTCAGTAAATATAATTTATTAAAATTATTATTTTAAAAAATTATCTTCCATGATAATGCAGACGATTTCAATATTAGTGAAGTAGTATAACAGTAAATTTCCAAAAAAATCAATTTTATTCTCAATATTACATTAAAAAAAAGTTAAAAATGAAAAAAATCGATAACTTTATTTTAAATTATCGCAGATCGATGGTTCAACCATTCGTTTTAAAGGTATTGGCGAGCTCTTTTAAAAGATACCCATCATGAAAATTTACTCCCCTTCAGGGGGGACTTCCACCCCACCCTCACCCCCACCCCCCCACCCCCAGGGAGAAGGCAAGGCTTCTACAAATACAATTCTTATTTTACCAGTTGACTATCTCTATCACAAATAATTCTTTTAAATTTCAAAATGGTTATTAAAAAACAATTCTCTTTATGCACATTTATACAAAATTTTGTCCTTTACCACCGTGTTAAAAATTTAAAAAAAGCGGGATGGCAACGCACGCTGTTGGACAATTTTTACCAAAAGTTGATACACTAATTTATGTCAATGTGTAACTATATGCCAATTTTTATGAAATTCTGTGCAGTAGTATCTGAGATACAGTCGCCAAAAAATTTTGTCACACACACACACAGACAGACAGACATTTTCTAAAAATGGTCAAATCGTGTTCTACAGCTCTGAAAACGTGTAAATCCACCAAAAACCCGAGGTCAAAAATTTTTACGAATCCAATACTTTCTTCTATAGAATATAGAAGAAAATAAAAATGTGTTTAGAAAAGTAAACATAGACAGAAATGCGACACTGTCATACATATGCAAAAGACATGAAATGCATAAATAATAAAGCATTATGCAGGAAAAAAAAAAAAGACATCACAACTACGAATATGAAGATAGTAGTTATTTAAAATAATATAAATATATATTCCATTTAAACGCCTGAAAATGATTTAAAAAAAATGCTTTTTAAAGATTTCTAATATGGGGTAGAATCACTTCGTATAGCTAATATTATTACACACCTGACTTCTATGAGATGCGATTTGATATAAGACTTTGGAGAATTCAGTTCCACTCTTCATAAAGAGAAGTTTTTAGACTGCAGGCAGGTAGAAAAGCATTAGTCTCTCTAAAAAC
This sequence comes from Salticus scenicus, assembly GCA_963930645.1. Lineage (NCBI taxonomy): Eukaryota > Metazoa > Arthropoda > Arachnida > Araneae > Salticidae > Salticus > Salticus scenicus. The sequence goes on along the minus strand of OZ005653.1, from coordinate 164,905,204 downwards.
GGACCTTCTGCATAACTGAATAAGGTGTTAATTATCATTCTGTAGATGGAAATATCCACAATGACTGCAGCACAAAATACGATTCGTGCTTTTGAGCCTTAAAATTCTAACCGGATAATATGATGGTCCGTGTGCCCATTTTACTTCTACATTTACGCTGCTCCATACCATTTATTCCCCTTAACTATATACAATTATCTTTCCTGTAGGAGGAACACATAATTATTTTGAGGAACCATTTTCTTCATAACAACCAATCGAGTGTCACACTCTAAACTGAATTCGAACTTTACCCTGTAAGGTATTTAACGAAAATCACGTTGAATTGACCTAGTAGTCCAATTTTTCTAGACAACAAAGTGTCTCGGGGTTAAAAAAAAAAAAAAAAAAAAAAATCACTATTGAGCTATCTCTGCAGAAGTCATCCTGATTGAGGTATATTTCGAATTGCTAACTTTTGTTCCGTTTGTAATATAGAAAATCACATATTCTTTCTTAAAATTTAATTGTATTGAACTTCTTAAAATTATTTATTTTCCTTGTTTAAAAGGCTTCTTCAAAAACGAAAAGAATTGGATTTATTTTCTGCAAAAGCGAACGTTACATTCTTTCAGATATTGCCGATAAAAAAAAAAAAAAAAGAAATAGCCTTGAATCATCTCTTCATTCCAAAATATATATATATATATAAATGGAATGAAAATCACAAGTACCGTTGTATGTTCCGGCTACTTGTAATTAACGCATATCAAATAGGTCTAATACTTCTATCAATGGTTAATATACATTTTAAGAAGTAGATTTTAAACGCGAGAAAAAAAAGTTATTATATTTTCATAATACTAAATCTATCAATTCATCATCGAGACTCAAAGAAATGTGTAATTATACCTGGCGTCAGCGTGAATTATAATGTGTTATCTGACTTGATAGTCCGTAATTTCAGAATTAAATCGATTTGATTTATCACAATAATTCAAAGAATCTTATGGTTAACATATAAAGTATAACGTACTTATGGCGAGAAAAATCTGAGCCACAATATTTGAAAATAATATATGTAAATCTTCCTAACTGACTTAAAAAAATGATGTTGCTGCAGTGGCCTAATTTGGCGAAAGTTCTTTTTGAAATTAATGTTTTTGCCAAACTTCTAGTTCACTTGAGCACTTTTGCATTGACTGTCAACGGTGTAAGAACTGAAAAAAGATTAGGGCCTGTGGCCCGGACTTGTGTCAGCTACTGTTTCCCCACTCCATGCTTAAAACTCGGTACTGTCATTCCATCTATGGTCACGTCACAAATTAGCTTCTTTGGAATATGCAATAAATTTACCTGAAATACTAAAAAATTTACTCTAACAATAAAATAAAATTAATAAAAATTACTAATTTTAAAAGTTACTCTTGGATCCGTTCTTGGGTAATCTATTTCATCTTTAATTAATTTTAACTTGACTTTTTTTTCAGCTTATTCTTAGCGGCCAACACAATAAGACTATCTTTTCAACAATTAATAAACTTCATCACATACTGTGAAAAATCTCCTTGACACCGTTGTGATTTTTTCTGCTGCTGAGTAATACTGTGTGAAATATTACAATGGACTGATAATACTAGACGCTGTGATAGCCCATGGCTGACATTAACCTGACTAATATTTAATATTCCTTGTTTTCCAGGATCAGTTTTACGCCCGCACAATGGGATTATTTGCCTCTGCAATAAATGGATCCTATTACCCGACCTTGTGTTTTTTCCTACTTAAGTCTTTGGTAATTCTCAAGATCATTATTTCGGTTAATTTACGTTGTTGGGAGTTGGGATATTTTTAAATCTTCTTACTCAAAATGCCTTGAGCACTTGCGTTTTATGTATGACACAGCAGGAAAGTGAACTCTATGAATCACATTTTCATCAACGACAATAATTTTCTAATATCAAACGTCGTAAATATTAACTCATATAAGAAGCATTTTTTTGTTCTCTACTATATTTTATGGTTGCTGTGCTATGATTGTTTCCTTTTACGCGAGTTATCGTTCGATTCATTTGCATAATTTTATAAAAACTCCGTGATCCACGTATATTTGTATATAGTTATGTATATAAGTATTGAAAAGGATTACTATTTACATTCAATAAATTGGTGCAATTAATGAATCAAATCAATTATATAATAAACCATTATTGTTTTTGTAATAATTCAAATTTAGAAATGATACAAAAAAAAAAAAAAAAAAAAAAAAAAAAAAAACGAAAAAAACGAAAAAACTATGTTTTATAAGCATTTATTATAAAAAAAAAATATATTAAAACTACCACTGCAGATCAGTACTTAATCTGATAGAATTACTCGGAGGCATACTGAGATTTCATTTAAATCATTTCCATTTACCCATAATGCATTTAAAAGAAAAAAAAAAAAAAGTGTTTTTATTCTATATTTTAGTTCTCCATCATACTATAGGTATGGGGAACTTAGGTAATCGTGAAAATTTTCGACCTCCGTTTTTTGACTTTTTTACACGTTTTCAGGTGTGAGGAATCCGAAAATAAGAAAATTTGTATGGTGTCTGTCTGTAGGGTGTCTGTTAGTGTGTCAGTCCGTTAGTCCGTTAGTTTGTTAGTCTGTGTACCCGATATCTCAAGAACAAATTGTCGCAGAGAGGTCAGATCGGTTTTAAAATATTACTTTCGATACTGGCAAGAACCCTATTCATTTGCAACATTCGAATTAAAAAACTTCGTAAGTTATTAGAAATTTATGATTTTCTTAACATGGGAGGATAGGACAAAAATTCACTTAAACGTGCATTAAATGGAAACTTTTTATTGTAAAAATGTCAGACCAGTTTTAAAATATCAGTTTTGATGCCGGAATGAACATCAGTAACTATAAATATGCTGCTTTGAAAATTTCGCAAGTTATTGGAAATTTACGAATTTCTTAACATGGCAGTATAGGGCAAAATTTCGCATAAACGTCAATCTTGAGAGATATTTTTATCGTAAAGATGTCAGACTACTTTTGAAATATTACTTAGGACACTTGCATGAATATTAATGACTATGAATTTTCCAATATAAAAATTTCGTAAGTTATTGGAAATTTACGAATTTCTTAACATGGCAGAATAGAGCAAATTTTCACATAAACGTCAATCTTGAGGGATATTTTCAGCGTAAAGATGTCAAACCACTTTCTAAATATTATTTAGGATACTGGCATGGATATCATAGACTATAGTTTTTCCAATTTAAAAAATTCGTAAGTTATTTGGAATTTACGATTTACTGAACATGTCAGAATAAGGCAAAATTGAGCATAAACTTCCATTTTGAGGATCATAAATACATTAGACAACTTCAAAATTACATTTATGATATTTGTTTGAACATGATTGAATACAAATATTCTAATAGGAAAAATTCGTAATTTACGATTTTATCAACATAGAGAAATTGTAAATTTTTCATATAAATATGAATTTGAGGATTATTGCATTGGAAATAGTAGCATGAAAACTAAACAACGGAATTGACCTCCTGATAAAATAAATTAATAGATTAGAATAAGATAAATATATCGAAGTGAACGGTGGGTAGGCGGGGATTTCATTCTGTCACTGTATCAAGCTTTGGTCAAATTCATTTCTTTTAACATGATTATAATATGTCTCGCACTAGAAATTTATGAGAACATAGATAGGATGGGGAACTGAGCAGAGTCCATCTATGCCAACTAGTTTTTAGCTGAAGTGTGATTATTTGGCTACTTGACTGTCTGCAATTTGCTTAATTCTGCAAATTTCGACTTGAAATTTTCGGACTTTTCAGAATATCAATTTATAATATGAAACAGAGAAAGAAAGAGTTTTTATAACCTAAAATACAATTAACTTGATTAGTTATGTATTTAAGTCGCTATTATTATTTTTTTTTTTTCTTACTTTAATACATCATTTGAAAAAATAATTGTAAAAGCATAAAAAAAGGACTAAATCCTGTAAACAAGGTATTTAAAATTTTCTTTTTCTTCAAGCGTTATGCAAACTTCAGAAAAAAATTTCTCTACCTTTTGCTCACATACATTTAGATGTATGCCAATGGCAAAACATTTTTCGGACAGCGAACTAATGGGAAAAGAAGTGAGAAGAGGAAGAAAAAAAATCTCTGATGTGATGTTGCCTGGGGATTATTCAAAACAAGGAGAAATACTTGAAGTTTAGAATGAAAGATGTGCATTAAAAAAAAAAAAAAAAAAAAAAAAAGGGCGTGCTATTGAGAAGAGTTTTAAAGGGTCAGTATGGAAATTTTTTCAGTGCCTCTGGCTGTAAAAAGTTGTTGAAGAGATTTTCATGCATATATGTTCGTGAAGCAGTGTTTTATGCAGCTTCCTTGGAGAAATTATTAGGCCATGAAGACAATTGTTCTTGTAGAAGTTGGACAATTCTAAAAACTTTCTTGCGAATTGATAATATATTTTTTATTTCAGATAGGAAATTTTATTATTAAAAATCATCTAATCGTTCATAGATATTTCAAGCATTCATTAGATTTCAATTTCATTTTTAAAAAATAAATTTTTAAATTTAGATAAAATATATTTTACTAGTTTGTTGTAGGGCGACTAAGGCGCCCGTTGCAAAATAATCGTTTTATTTTATTTATTTCTCACTCTCACTTTAAATAATTCATTTGCTAGCAAGCCCGTGTGAAATTTTCTCACTTTGTTTATCTCTTCGTTACCTTTAAAATTATTATTTTATAGATGTCATTTTTTTCCTATGCATGAGCAAATATATTTTTATTATTTATTTATTTATTTTTTATTTTATTTTTTTACGGGAAAGCATATTTCATTTTATGCAAAAAAATATGACAACAATTAAAATTTTAAAATAAATTTTAAAGCTTTTATTTTCATATTTTGATTAATTTAAAAAATTCTAATTATATATTCGTTACAAATAAGGTACCAAATGAAATGCGTAATTTTTCTGAATCCGTTGGTTTAAACATCTTACCGATCGGACTATTAGATTTTTTAAAATTGACTAAAGTATGAAAATTAGGAGACAGAGTCCAAGGAAATCTCTTAAGCCTACTCTTAAGCCTAAAGTGTGACAGAATCAGCCACGAATGAGGGTAACTATATATGCTGATGCTTTTTAGTATTAATTATATCAAAACAAAACATGGTATATTTTAAACTCGATTGATTATTTTTAATCCAAAACATCTATTTTTTTTTTCCATTCTGGAAAAATAATGTTTCTTCGAAAATAGCCTAACAAAATACTTACTGTAAAATGAATTCACTTGCGTATGAAACGCATAAAAACACATAATAAGGGAAAATAATCTGGTGTGTCACTGGCACTACTTTCTCTTACCCTGCATTTCTATACTATGAAGATAGGTTGCAGATTAAGACATAATATCCATGAGGTTCGATAAGAGTTAAATCTAGTTTTAAAATAATCTAAAATATGTTTAGGAATAGTTTTGTTTGACAAATAATTCTATGTGAGAGGGGCTACCGCTCCCTTAATCCCCCGTTCAATTATACTGCCTGCATTTATTTAACAAAACAATAATAATACTGTAAAATTCAAGGCAGTTATTAACTTGCAATGAAACTTGCCAATATTGTTCAGTTTTTCAATTGGCAAGTACATACCAACTTAAAAATAACAAATTCGAATATCCTTCGAATATTTGTTGTTTTAGTTATGCTGATAACAGATATACATACATATGGAACGTTAAAAAATTGTCTTTCTTATTCAGGAGGCCTTTAAACGTGATATTATACAAAAAAAAAAAAAAAAAAAAAAAAAAAAAACTAGAGTGGAAAATCGAACTTCAAAAAATGCTCTAGTGACATTATGGGTAGGACAAATTAATTTTTTTTCTTGAGCGTCGACATAGTAAAATGTAGCAAAGCGCTTGCATCAACTACATTTAATAGAAAAGAACGTTCTGCTTAATTTTGAGTAGTCCTGTATATTGTCTAAAAACTATATACACATCACATTGCGTACTTAAATTTAGTCTTATATGAGAAACGCATAACACAAAATGAAATACACTTTCAGCAATTTACAAGTATAGTCCTAATATATAGAAATATTTTGAGTAACCCTGTAAACGAATGATGAATAATGTCTGTACCACAATGTACGCAAAACATACTTGCATGCATGTAAAACAAAATATGTTCATTCCATTTTGTTTAGGGCAGCCTATAGATGTTACTCTGTATTTACGAGAAATTTTGCTCTTAGACGTCATGTATTTTATTTCTCCTGGATCGCCCTGTATGCGAACTGTTTGCTTGATCTCAGCTAAAAATTTAGTGTAGCAGCATTATATGATACAGATTTAGAATACTTGAGTTTTGAACATGATTTGAATCGCTAAAAACATGATTTTAGGATACAGAGGACCTCAAAATGGGTAAATATAGCAACAACTGAATTTCGAAAATCTTACTAAAAAATAATAGTTTCTCTACAGTCGGTAACAAAAGTCTGTAGCAAAAATTCCTATATAAAAAAAGTGCACTTAATACAGTTTTGTTAAGTAATTCCTCATCGATTCGACAAGGATTTATTTAACAAAACTGTATTAAGTGTACTATTTTTATATCGGAATTTTTGCTAGTGTTCGGAGACTTTTGTTACTGACTGTACCATTAAAAGAAAGTAAAACTTACATAATGATTTTATTAGTCAAATATCTATTTACGTTACTATCTATTAACATAAATAGATATTTGATATCTACTAACGAAAACTATCTATTTACGTTATGTAGATGATATTTTTATTTTTTGGCTCTTTTCAAAAAATTTCCTCCTTAGCTTTATTGATGCTCCTAACAACCCATTTCCCTCCATTAAATTTACTTTTGAATCTGAAATTAGCCTTACGCTTGCCTTTTTAGACTTATCCATTCACCGTAGAAAATAATTCCACTATCTGATTGGATGTTTTTTATAAAAATTATTTTATCCCATCCCCCATCCCTGCTTCTTCCACTAACCCTTTGGAATTCAAATTTGCTTTTTTTCACTCTTATATTTTTCGTGTTATTAATTATAATTCTTTTCAGTTTAACGAAAATAAAGAATTAAATAAAATTATTCAATTAGGAATTAATGCTGGATATAATAAAACCAGTATCTTAAAAATCATTAGTAAAGTTAAAAATAAAGTATATTATAATAAAATTAACTCTAATAACCAAATTACTAAAATTAAATATACTAACAGTCTACCATTCTGTAATGAATTAAAAAAATTTAAACACTTTATACTTTGAAAATTTAATATTCTGTTTCCTTTCACCTTCCCCTTTACTGTCAAACAATTATGGGTTAATGATCGCGATTTTAACAGACCCACAGGTGGAGTCTATAAAATTCCAATTAAACTAAATGATCAACTGTTTTACTACATTGGGTGTAAACACGTTGTACTCTCAAGACAAGAATAAATGAACACATCCACAACGTAAAAGAAGAAAAAAGTTCTGAACTTTTTGAATTTATCTATAATAATCCTGGCGCTATACCTTTATGGTCCAAAGCTGAAATAATCACTGCTCCTCGGAATAATCAGACCTACTCCTGGCTGAAGCTATTAATATTTTTAAATGCAGTAATGCAATTAACTATAAAGACTCAGCTATTCTACACAAAATATGGCATTTATTATGTGAACAAAATTATTGACATCCTTATCTTTTCAGTTTATCTTGCATTAAAAAGCTGTCTGCTGCCTGTTGCAACCTTAGAATCTCCTGTCCCCGACCTAAGATAAAGTTTCTCCTACGTTCCTACAAGTATTTGAGGAAAGTAGTTCTGGTGCTACCATGATCGAACTCAACCAAATCCTATGAATTCAAGTAACAAGCTGACCTTTTTCTGTTCAGTTTAAGATGTCTTCCAGTCCCTGATCTAAGACAAAGTTTCTCCTACTGGAATTTGCGGAAAGTAGTCCTGGTGCTACCTTGATCCAACTCAGTCAAAACCTATGAATTCAAGTAACAAGTTGACCTTTTCTGTTCAGTTCAGGATGTCTTTACTGTAACCGTTCAAGATCCTCGCATATATAAAGATGTTGTCTCTTCTACTTTTTTTGTAAAAAATGTTTACCTGGTGATGCCATGACTTAATGGCGAAAAGCTTAGTAAATGTTTGTATAATATGATTTTAGTAAAACTTTTATGACGTGTTTTTAATACGTTTTTAATTAGTCAAATATCGATTGTAAAAAATAAGAAAGTCTTTTATCTCGCATCAATTAAAAATCGCCTTCTAACATTTCGGGCTACAGTTATGAAAAAAATTAAATATTGTCAGTAATAATCTGATCATTTTTTTTTTTTTCATTGCTACTAAAGAAAAAAACTAAAAGATTTTCTATGAAAGAGACTTTCGGTATTAGACTTTACTGATGCTAGTATCACTGGCAGAAACAAAGAAGAAGATATATCTGTTCAGAAATGCAGGATATTTCTGAACTGTTTTTTCAGAAATGTGAATGGAGATCTTAAACCTGACAGCAGAAACATGTAGAAAAACAGACCACACTGACGTGCTACACTCCTCCAAGAACAAAGACAGAAAGGCACTAGACATGTCACATACAATGAGGATATAATAAACAAAGAAGAATGTACAAAATATTATTGCTTGAAATGAAACTGTTGAAGTAGCTGTTCGAAGATGTGGTTGGCAGTTGCAATATACACTTCCCTACAACGAGCTATTGATCAACGAATCTTTACAAGAATGTCGGGTTCATCAACAACAGCAACGATACATGCTAGTAACTAGCGCCTTGTCTGATTCCACAAGAATTCTACCTTACCAAGAAAAAAGAAGGAAAGTAATCAGTAAGGGACAGGTCGAGGAATTGAGGGGATCATGCAATGAATCCGTTGCGCGTAATACATTACTGTGTAAATCTAGAGCTGGAAGATAATGTGAAAGAAATGCGTTATAATGTCTTCATATTGAGCGTTATAATTTTGTTGGTTGTTTTATGGGCATGGGGAGAAGTATACAATTTAGAAACTCTAATAAGACCCAGGGAGAAAAATGTGATAACAAGAGCCATCCAATCTTCACAAATGTACCTAAGGTCTGATCATACTGTCACGAGGCAAACTTGGCCAGACTTTAATGCAATAACGAATTTGATAGGCATGGGGGTTGTGTGTGCTGTTGGGTTGTGATGTGATGTCCACACGTGAAATTCGTGCACACTGCACACGCAATAAAGTCTGAACAACTCTTCGTCGGCATACTGATTGTTGGCTACAAAGTGATGACTACAATAGTCTACTGAAGAAATCGATGTGCAAAATTCACATGCTATTTGTAACGACTGGCAAACAGAACCTCAACCGGCTGTTGGTGGTATGAATGCTTTTTCTCGTATAAGATATACCAAAAGTTGCACTAAAATGCACATAAACGGGATATGTCGAGTACTCGTCACGGTTCGTTTCTGTCTACAACCAGTTCGCAATTTATCGGATGAATAATTCCCGTCTATCTCGCAGTACCAGTATTGTTAACCATGGTTTTAAACATCCCGTTTTCCACAATCGATTATACAGGCGTCTGATAATGCTATGTCCAGGGACTTGTCCGTTGATAAACCAGGAAAATTTACTAGAGATTGTCGTATAAACAAAGCGTTTATCTTCCATTTTGCTGTTCGGATAGTGATTTACACTGCCACTCGCTCAAATTCGTAAATAACGCTTTTTTTTCGCTTTTTCCTGACGAAACTTGCTCGCGACTTTCTTACGCATCAGGTTTGCGTTTGCGATCCTATTCCTGCATGTTTTTTGTTTTCGGGGCCTGCATGCCCAATTCAAACAATAGTTGTTTTGAAATACCTCTCCATAAATGTATAACAAATTTTTTTCGAAAAGCATTCATAGAAGAATCCCAACAAAAGTGTTTTTGGAACTAAAATAGTGTATATTGTCAGGATATCAGCATTTTGTTACTATAAAGCCCCATATACGTACGTCGTATTGAATTTCACCAAAATGAAAAATCTCTTACAGCTAGCTTCATAAATATACGAAATATAAAATTTCTTGCTATTATCTCTGTACTTAATATAAAATGGAAAACGGCACGTGTTAGAAAATCATTGACAAACTTAGAAATACTTTATTGAGAATATCACTTTGCATTCTATTTTTCATAGACTACTGTCATTACTTTATATAAATATATATTTGTGTGGAGGAGAGACATTCAACTTTCAAAATTGGTTTAGAACAGTAAAAGTTGTTTTTACCGCTAAAACTCTCAAATAATGTGAAAATCTCTAAATCCGATTTTAATGCCGTTTCAACTTATAAGGAAAGGGCACGTGACGGCACTCGCAGTCAAATTATGGGTAAAGTGGCAAAACATTGGTATTTCCACCAATAGAGATTGATCTTTTGCCACTCGAGAGTGGCAAAGATTGATTGACGGAGCGTTTGTTTGTAAACATGCCCTTTCCTTATAGAAAAAAGTTTTCTGGCAATGAGAATTTTATAAAAATGTATAAAGCATTTAAAATGTTCTATAAATGCTATAGGTTGCCATTCGCTTAATGATTTACACATTCTATTAAATTCAAAAGACAAATTTGTGATAGTCACGGAAAATTACAATTGACTTAGTCGTACCATAGCCTGCTAAACTAGATACCTGTCACGTGGGTCGGAAACTTGGCAACAGTTGAAGCGGTAGATAGCGCCACCTGGAACAGATTCCACGACTTTTTCATTCAACAGCCACCAAAAAATTTTTAAAAGTGAGATACGATATACATAAAAGGCGAATAGAATCGAAGAAACGTCGATTATATATATCATATCTTAAAATTATTGGTGACAGTTGAATAAAAAAGTCGCGCAATCTGTATCAGGTGGCACTGTCTACCGTTTCAGTTGTTGCCAAGTTTCCGAGCCACACGACAGGCATTTAGTTTAGGAGGCTATGGTCGTACATTGTTGGCAAAACGGACTTTTATATTTATAGGTCTCTTTTAAAAACGTGTAATATATATGTGGAATATCGTTAGTAAAATATTCGACCAAAAGAGCATTTTTTTTTTTTTTAATGTGTTAAAGGTCTATTTAAAACAGTTAGCATTTTCTTTCTTTTCTTTTTTTTTTTTTTCTTTTTTTTTTCTTTTTTTGTAGACAAAACCCTACAGATAGCAAACGTCTTTGATCATTGCGGAGAAAATGAAAGATTAAGTTTGTAAATTGTAATATGTATAAAGGTGAAATCAGCAGATTTTCAGTAGCAGTAAAATTAATTTATATATATATATATATATATATATATATATATATATATATATTTTAATTGTTTTCATACAAATTAAGAGTGGAAGATATTGGAAGATTAGAAATCGATCTGTGAGATTTTACCTCGGGAAATAGTAGTTTTTACTGTTAAATCTGTTCTTCGTCAGCGAAAAATATCATAGAAAGTAAACGGCTTTCGTGAAATCGGTAGTAATTAAAGATCACAGGTTTTTAATATAGATGTATACATTTATCTGATATGTTGTTATATCTTAGGAAATTAGTTTTCACTGGAAATTTGCTTTTCAAGGTGAGAAAAACATAGCGAAATGCAAACTGATTTGACTATATTTCGATGACAAACTTGGGGATTCTTCATTCGAGTATCAACAAAAGTTCTCATCGGATTATGAAAAACTGTGGGTTTGAAATTGAACTAAGTGCATTTTTCAAATTTTTCACATTTTGCAACTTTAAAACTAAACATAAAAAAAGAAAAGAAAAATAAGTTTCTGAAAAGCAAATAAAACTGTTATGAATATTCTGAATGTGGAAAGAATGTAAAAATATGCATTAGGTACTAATGAGTAATTTGGGTACCGAATTTCTCCATAGAATAACCTGGTGTTCAGTTGCCGGCGACAGTCGCCGGTGAAGAGTTCCCTGAATTGTTCGTCTGTGCATCGTGAAATAGGCTTTTAACTGTTTCTGTTTAATTCAAAAACATGTATCATTATAATGTTCAAATTTGGTACTCGGAATCTATATTGCAAGTTGATATAACTTGAGAAGTTTTATTGAATTCAGATAAATGGTTTGGTGACAGGGTTGGTTGGTTAGTTGTAGGGTATAATGCCGACTACGTTAGTGTCCTCGGCTTATAGGTGGAATGCCCTCTGTTGGGATCTTTCTAAGGTGTCCTAGCCCTTATTTACGCGAGTTTCGATAAAACCATGAAAAACTCCAAACGGCTAGGTTGATGAGCGAGATTTGGGATTCGGAGGCAGGGACATACAACAGAATTAGAATATATCACATGTATGAGTGGAATTTTTTATTGGACCATTTGAATATCTTTAGACTATTTTAAACATAATGTAATCAATACATACTCCTTATATTCACAAAAACATGTTTTATGTAGAATATTATATGAAAAACATTCACATTTACCTGTAGATTCACGCAAAAAGAATTCTCATATATATGTGCATTAGGAATATAATTGAAACATGCTTGAAGATATGCGTAATGCGGGAATGATTCAAAGGGATATTTACCTGTATTTAAACGAGTTTCAGAGAAAACCACGGAAAACTCTGAATGTCTTGTGTGAAATGGGGTTGAAGCCAGCAACTCTGTCTTTTAGCTGTTAAAAGCAGAATTGGGGGCTCTGCCACTGGTGGAGCTTTAGAGCCGTACTTTACGGACATATGAATTGTAAATTACTTACGATTTCCCACTTATAAATCTTGACAACATTCCTAGTTTTTGGATTATATTTTTGAAATAATATTAGGATTTATTTTATATGTGTCTATTCCCATTAATTTACCAACGATAATTTAAGTTACATTGCCATGTAATTTGGAATTTGGACTAAAATGCTCTTGTTTATTGCAGATATAGTAACACTTCTCTACCTACGAAAGTAAAATTTATTGCAAGTAAGAAAAAGAAAAGAAAAAAATTATTATTTTGTAACATTGTAACCGAGGCTTTTTTTTATTATTATTATTATAATTAAAACTAATTTCTTAAATTAGACTGAATATTTATAGCTTATGACAGAGCCTGATTACCACCTGTTGGGGCCCAAGGCCCGGGACTATTTTGGTGCCCCCCACCCCTCCCACTCTTGAACAAATTAAAGGTTTTTTTTTTTTTTTTTTTTTTTTAATCTAATTTGTGCGCAAAGTTTGACTGCTGGTAAAAAAATTAAAGCATCCCCTTCATAAGAAATTAGCTTTAACTTCTTTTGCAACGAGACGTCAAATTATTATTATTATTATTGGTGCAGGGGTAATTTTTCTTCTATGACTGTTGGAATCCACTTGCATAGAAATGTAATTTTTTACAAGGTATTCTTTATAATACTGTTTTCTTTTTTAATCATAATCTACCTCATTCATACCATACGAAGTCAGCTGGTATGTAAATATGAACACATGACCAAATACTACTGAAAATATAACGATATTTTCCATTAGGATAATACAAAGTTCTTTAATTCGTATTATATAACTGTAAGTCTGCAAGTGATAATTTATCTGGATTTTTTGGTCCGCTGTAAAATGTTATATCATTCGACCGATCTCCACGAAAACTGGTATATTTCATAATCTAGCTAATGTTGTATTTTTTAATTTAATCGGATAATTGGTTCAAAGATATTAAAAAATCCCTACTTTCAACTAAAGATTAATATCGTTAGCTAACTTTTGGTTAATTTTTTTTAAGGAAATCTTTTCCAAAAATAGCATTTTTTAAATTTAAAAATTATTTTGGTGCCTCTTGATAGAGGTGCCCTAGGCCGAGGCCTTGTCGGCCTGTGCGATAATCAGGCCCTGCTTATGATATTCATTTTACTGGTAGAACATACAGTAAAAATCTCCATACTTTGGTTAGCACCAATTTTTTATTAATTGTTTAATACAATGTTTGTCACTAGATGGCAGCACTAATCAGTTTTAATAAATGTTCCTGAGATTGTAATGTATGAGAGCTACGATTTAAATATGTAAAAAGAAGTTTTTCTCGAATGTATTGAATCAATAGAATGAAATCATTCAATTTTAACAACCATTTGTTTATTTATTGGATAAAACAGATGACCCTCCATGGTGATAATCCAATCCACAAATTAATATAGCGCTATGGCTATGCTATCGTTATTTAAATTATAAATTTTTGCTAATAAATATAGTTATTTGATATTTTTCCATATTTACTCGTACACCTTTTACCTTTAAAATATTTATTCAGAAAAAATATATTGTTTCATTTTGCTTTATCAAAAGTTTTTAAAAGGGATTTCGGGGCGTTGATATTTTCAAGTTTAATATTTTCAAGTCGGACTGAAAGGGAGGGAGAGTTCAAAAAACAAACTATGTTACGTAATAAATTCATTTTAATAATCAAATAATAACTTTGATGTTTGGTTAAAAAAATCATAAATTGTTATTGTTAATTTATTAAAAGTATTTTCATTGACTCCATCCATCATCTGCTTGATGCTTAGCTTATCGTCTATTTTAAAAGTATTCCAAATAGTCAAAAACAAAAAAAAAAAGCCATTTAACTAAATGAAACTTTCTGATGCAGGGCCTGATTATCCAAAAGGCTCAGGAAGCACAAGCTTCCCCTCTGAAATTTAAGAGGGGGCCCCATAAGGATTAAAACATGGTCTTGAATTTTTTGTTTCATATTTTCACACTGAGATTGAATTTTTTCTGAGAAAGGTTAGAGGTTACCTAAAACAAGACAAAACACTCACTATTTCGGGAAAAATCTATTATTTAACCTCAAAAATCTGAATGTTCTTAATTAAAAAGTTGCATGATTTTAATGTTTTGTGTAGAAACCACCCATATGTACAAAAAAAAATTAATAATAATAATAATAATAATAATAATAAACACACACTACTTTTTTGGTCTATAGCATTTTTATATTACAATATGTAACAGGAAAACAAGATTTTCCGAAATGAAAGGGGGCCCCGAAATGATGCTGAGCTTCCCCTAGCTTCAAAGCTTAATCGGGACCTGTTCTGATGTATTTATTGTGTTCGTTTTTAAACGAAAATGATTTTTTTTTTTTTCTTTCAATTTTTTTTTTTTTTTTTTAAGAGTCGAATGGTGTTTTCTGTTTTTCTAAGCGAGGTATATTTCGATACCCCTAGAGGCACAGGTACTTTTTTCTTTCTTTTCTTTTTTTTTTTTTTTTTTTTATTCACGGGGGAAAAAGAATAATAATGATAATAATAGTAAATGAAAAAAACCATTCAATTTCTAAAACATAAAGTAAAAAAAAAAAAAAAAACTCCGGAAAGTTGGTCGTTTGGATCAATAACACTGCTCGTCATGAAAATTGCCCGAACACCATTTTCACAAATTCTTACGTAAAGTGACCTCCTGAATCCGAATATGACGCCCATTTTGCCCTACCACCCATCGTTTTTTTGGGACGGCCCCCTATTTTTATCGCATTTCGGTAATTTTATGGCTATAAATTTGATTTTTAGTGTGTGGGGGGGGGGGTTATTTTAACTGTTAAATATCTTCCGAGGGGGTACAGAGTTGGGAAATTCTAAAACATCAACATCTGAGGCAAGGGGAAAATTTAGGGTGGATTTGCCACTGAATCTATGGTATTGTATTCCTTATCTTTATATATATATTTCTTTTGTGCGTGTGTATGTCACTGAACTCTTCCTGAACGGCTGGACCGAGCTTAATGAAATTTTTTGTGTGTCTTCAGGTGGATTCGAGAATGGTTTAGATTTACAATTCAGTTCAATCGGATAATTGGATCAAAAGATATTAAATAAAAACTCCATTTAACTTTAAAATGATTAAAAAGAAAAATATATTTGATGCCAAAATAAACAAAATTCACGTTTATTTATTTATTTATTTATTTATTTATTTTTTTTTCCGGAAATAAAATATTTTTAATTTCGCGTGATAAGCAATAAAAATTAGAAAAAAAAAAAATATATACTATGAAAATATTCGCGTGTAAATAAATATTTTCATAGAGATACTTGGTATTAGCTTAAAATTTTTATTTAATTTAGTAGTACTTTTCTTTTCTACATTAAAACAAAATTTTCGTTTTAATTGATACTTTATATGTAACGTATAAAGGTTATTTTATGTTTTCACCTTAATTGTAAATAGTAAGAATTTCGAATTTATTAGAATTTTTTATTTTTATTTTGTATATATCATAAAGCAGTTTTTTTTTTTTTTTTTTTTTTTTTTTGTATGGAACAGCTTTAGTTTGGAAAAATTTGAAATTTGGCACCGAAGTATTACGGACGTTTCTCACCAAGATCGTCAGTTACGCAATTGAGATGGCCATGTTAATTCATCGCAAAAATGGCCAAAAATATTTAAAGTCGACAAGGGGGGGAGGTCTATACTAAAGCTGTGCCTTTGTATACACAGCTATATACTATCTATAGCTATATACTAAAGCTGTGCCTTTGTATACACAGCTATATACTAACTATAGCTATATACTAAAGCTGTGCCTTTGTTGTACATCTTTATATATATATATTTCTTTTGTGCGTGTGTATGTCACTGAACTCCTCCTAAACGGCTGGACCTAGTTTAATGAAATTTTTTGTGTGTCTTCAGGTGGATTCGAGAATGGTTTAGATTTACAATTCAGTCCAATTTAAATTGTTTATTTAATTAATTTATCACTTATAAATTGTTGTTGATTTTGGAATGTTTCACATTGGATCCGGCAGACTGCGCTACGATCGTAGTATCGAATATTCAATAATACGCAAGCGAAGTGATGACGTCACTGGCCGTCCGTGGATGCAAGAAAAATATTTCCTATGTTAATCGCCCATTGGATTTTTTGTAAAAAATTACAAAATATCGAGGAAAATTATTTCCCGATTTTAATCCCCATATTTGGGTATAGATATGTATTAGTTATCATGTACATACATTAGATTGAGTTGTTTTTGCTGTAAAATTGATAAAATTTGAATTTTTAATCTCAAAACTCTGTCATCCTTGGCGGAAAAAAAAATATCGCTATACCATCTGGCGAACATATTTAATTTCTTTCAAAAATAATGGTTATTTCAACAACTTATATTAAGAGAGTAATTAATAATATGAAACAATTTCGTACAATACATATTACGAAAATATACATCTGGCATGTATATTTTCGTAATACGTTTTTGATCGCCAAATACAAAAAACGCCAAGGAAGACAGAGTTTTGAAATTTAAAATTAAAATTTTGTCAATTTGAGAGCAAAATAACTCAATCTAACACATGCATACGATAACTAATACATATCTATTCCCAAATACGGGGATTAAAATCGAGAAATAATTTTCCTCGATTTTTAATAATTTTTTATAAAAAATCCAATGGGAGATTAACATAGGAAATCTTTTTCTTGCATCCACTGACGGTCAGTGACGTCACACTTCGCTTGCGTATATTCTATTGTAATTCCAGTTTGTCCCGACAGTTGGTGCTGCGATCAAATTCAGGAAAATATTTTGTAACTTCGTGTTATTATTGTTATACAAAAAATTGTGTCCTAATTGAAATATTACATCAAGATGTAATTAGTGTTTGAAGAGTTTTGAAGTGTGCATAAAAAACTATACATTTTGCAAATTTGGTGCGGAATTGGAGTGAGTATTTTATATAATTTTCTATCAAATTTACACGGGCGTTGATTAACAACCACCCTAACCTACAAATTTATTTGTGTAGCTAATTTATTATATTTTATTTATTTATTTTTTGTATGGAACACTTTTAGTATCGGATCCCTTTGGCAAAATTTGAAATTTGGCACCGAAGTAGCTCGGGCGCTTCTCGCCAAGATCTTTAGTTCCATAATTGAGATAGCCATTTCAATTCATCTGAAAAATGGCTTAAAATATTTAAAGTCACCAAAGGGGTTCTAATTTGTGGCTTAGATTTAGAAAATCCGTGCTTTTCTCACGGCCAATTATATGTTGCGTGTTCCAGGGTTGGAAAACCTTCGAATTAGTTTGTGTATACTCCTCAAGGATTAACCAAAAACATTGTACATCCAATGGCATTACGGTAAATTCCGTTTTTGTAGATTAAAAAAATATACCTGTTATAAAATAAATTGAGTTTCAACTTTTTCACCTTTAATTAAAACGAGTTTAAGTTTTTATTTAATACGAACTCTACATTTCACTTCGCTCATAGTCATACTATGCACATACTCACATGCATCGATTGATTGAATTGTGATGAATGTACATGTAATGATGTTAGATATTGTAATAACTTTTTGATAAAAATTTTCATCAAATCGGTTCAGATTGTTACAGCTTATTCAAAAAAGACGGAATTTTTATGTGAAATTCGTTGCTATCAGAGATTCTGTCATAAATTGAAATATTTGCCGTATGAAATAAAATTTTGTGCTGTTCGACATTCAGCGGAGGTTTTAAATAACAAGTAGCAAGTAGAAAATACCAAGTAGCAAGTAGCAAGAAGCAAGTAGCGAAAATTTCGGTAATTATGTCTTTTACGTTATAATCGGAATTCACAGTCACCGTTCACAGCGCTCCATACCTGTTTCACTTATATACCACATCCTTACACACTTACAATAAGTTAGTTATTTTTTTCTAGCAAAATATTCTCTAGAAATAATTTAAATGACAAAATAACGTTTGTCGGGTCAGCTAGTATATATATATATTTTTTTTATCTATTATTAATGTTATTTATTAAACATTATATATATATATATATATATATATAGTGTTAAATTAATTCTTTTTCATTCTACAAATCAAATTCGATTTTACACATCTTGTCAAATATCTAGAAAAATCCTATAAGAATGATATTGAAACTTTGGGAGTATAAAGAACATGTTACACTTAAAATATTTCAGCAAAAGTATTTTCCTGAAGAGAAAAAGAAGACCAGTAAAAAATTTAAAAAAATCAAACTGTTTTGCATCACCCTGTAAAAACAAATGTCTGACATACGTTTTGGTTGTAACATGTGATTATAAGGGTTCTTCTAATTATCTGTATAATTTTTTATGAACCTACCACATATATTCATATATATATATATATATACAATATATATATATATATATTTTTTTTTTTTCCAAAAAAAAAAAAAAAAAAAAAAATTGCCACTTTTTAAATTATTAGACCCAGTGCAAAGCTATTTTTAAGAGACTTGGCATGCTGCATTAGACACAGCATACTGCAATCAAAATACAAAAATGTTAAATATTTTTACGAAATATGAGTATTTTTACTAAATAATTTTTAATTACGCATGCACAAGCTTTATAAAAAAAATTTATTTGCACAATTTAATAGCCAAAAGTATTGAGCTACTTATATGAAAATCCCAAACAAATATCGTGTAAATGAAAACAGTTGTGCGTTATGGAATGCCCAGAGTTTCAGTTCCTCTCAAAATAAAAGCTAAACTATAAGGGGTTCTACTACATTTTTATTTTGAATCAATGAATGCCTAATGGTAATACAGTATTCGCCATTTGTAAATAAATATTGATAACCCCCCTATCATCTTCCGATTTTAACACTTTCCAACAAGGTTGAAAAGTATTAATAATTTCGGTTTGTCTGTCTGTCCGTCTGTCTGTTCGCGCTCTAACTCCCGTAAATATTCATGGAATTTCTTGAAACTGATATACGTTATTCAAGTTCACTATCGGATATTCCCTATTGAAAATGTAGTGAATACCTCTACTGGTATGTGTACAGGGACACCCGAAAGTATTCCAAAGCATTGTGTTCTATGAGAGATATTTCTGTTAGCCATATTTTGAAACCTTACTATACACAAATCTTAAAGAAATTGAAATGTTATTCAAGTTCACTATCGGATGTTCCCCACTGAAAATGGTGTAAATACCATCACAGGTTTGTGTACAGGGGCACACGAAAATATTCCAAAGCATTGTGTTCTAAGAAAGGTATTTCTATAAACCATAGTTTATTACCACAAGTCTTAACGAAATTGAACTATGTTATTGAAGTTCGCTATCAGATGTTCCCAACTGAAAATGGAGTAAACACCAACAAAGGTTTATGTACAGGGACACCCGAAATTATTCCAAAGCATGGCGTTCTATGAGAGGTATTTCTATCAACCAAACTTTAAAATTTTATTTTACACAAATTTTAATGAAATTGAAATATGTTATTCATATGCACAAAAGAGTGCTTTCTACACTGAGAAAAAAAATATACCGCTTTCATCTAGAACGAATAGATGGTCCTTTTCTAAATCCCTAAACTAGAAATATAGATTTCCGAGCTATAAGGCACGCCAATAAGAAAAAATTCTATAACTGACATCTAGAATCTAAATTGTGGCTCTAGAAAAAATAGTCCCGCATGTCATCCTTATAAATTTCTCATAAAAAATTTTCTAGTCCCCTTCGAAAGCGATTTCTAGAGACCTCTATTAGAATTCTTGAGCGTTTGCCTATACTATCGCGGACAAACCTATTTGAAAATATCTCCAAATAAATGTGAATACAAGAGGCGGGTTTCAGCAGCTATAATCTTGGTCTATGACCCCATTTTAGAAAATGAAGGGAGAATTTCTCGTAATACAAAAGATTCAGAATCTAGAAATGTGTTGATTAGAAACTCTCGACTATTTCGTCTATTCAGTTTATTGGCGTGCCTTATGCGCATAGCTTGGAAATCTTACTTCTAGTTTAAGGATTTAGAAAATGACCATTTATTCCTTCTAGATGAAAGCGTTATATTTTTTTTTTCTCAGTGTATCATGAGACGCGGCCGTTTCTCCGTGACGCAGCAATAGAATGTAACGTGATTGCATTAGATTTACAGAGCCATACAAAAATATTCTGTCACATTAAGGGCTACTATTGGAAATTTACTGGAATTGCATTTTCGTTTATATTAAAAGTTTTTAACACTTTCTAACAATTTTTTACTGTGAATATGATTCCAATATGATTTGTGTATCTGTCTGACCGACTGTCCTTTTTTCTATCTGTCCGTCTGCCCGATCAGAGAGTACTTAAATATTTCAAAATTTTGAAAAATTGATATAAGTTATTCAAATTCACTATGAAATATTTCTATTTAAAATGGTATTAATATGTCCTGTACAACTGGTTTGTGTGCAGGGACACCCCAAAAAATTCCAATGCATTGCGTTTAAAGACAGATATATTTATAAATCACATTTAAATAATTTTCTACTGTAAAAGGGATAAAGAAATTGACATTTATTGTTAATATGCTAAAATAATGTTTTGTATAGGATATGACATGGTAACCTTCAGATTTACAGAGCTACACTAAAATATTCAGATACATTAAGGGCTGCAATTAGAATCTCAGGGCTGAATTTTCTTTTGCGTTAATCATTTTTAACACTCTCCAACAACGTTTAAAAGTGATTATAAATACAATTATGAATACAATTAGTAACTATTTTTATACCTTTCAATCCTTCTGTCTGTCTGTTGTGTGATAACGTAGGCAAAGAACATTGAAAGTTATAACGATACAATAAGTACGGAATGGAAAGTGTTAACAATCAATGCGTACCGCATTATTTTTCGTTCTTTTTTTTTTTTTTTTAACTTTCTCTTACCTATAAGGTGGAGAGAGAAAGTATTGTTTTTTGGTCAAATATTCGAAATTGAGTTTTTATTATATCTACAAGTTTTGAGGTCCCCTGAATCCGAAAATCATGTCTTTAGCGGTTGGTCTGTGTGTGTGTCTGTGTGTGTGTCTGTATGTGTGCCTGTCTGTGTGTATGTGTGTCTGTCTGTTATCAGTATATCTCAAGAACAAATTATAGCAGAAAGTCCAATCTTGGTATTCTAAATGTAGATCATATAGGGATGATAATTGATAAACTAAGCTTTCAGTTGAGATGAAGCAGATGGTTCGTGTGCAGGGACACCCAAGAGAATTCATATGCATTACGTCTATAGGGGAAATTACAGGTAAGTAGAGTTTAACTTCTATAGACTGCACTAAACCAAATGATTTTTTTTTTTTTTTTTTTTTTTTTTTTTTAATGCGAAAATACATGCCTCATGCAGAATATGGTAGGGATATCATTCACTGTTCGTTTACAGGGCTACACAAAAGAACTAGATTATAATGCGACAATAATTGAAAATTTGTGGAAGTGTATTTCAGGTTGTGCCGTGCATTATTACTATAGGATTATGTTTAGGTGCATCATGTAGTTTGTACATAATCTTCCAAAGATATACAAAGCTGCAAATATTTAAGCGATAACATTCTTTTTTATTGTTGGTGGAAGTGCTTTACTATAATATTTTACCATGTACAGGAAAGCTGTTCAGGAATTGAAATGAATCCCTCATAGACATATGATAAATAATGTATGTTTTAAGATAAATATTCATCGCTTGTTTTTTGCATATTTACACGTTTTGAGGCTGCCTGATTACCGAAATCAAGTTTTTTAACGTTTGATCTTTGTCTGTAGAGTAACTGAAAAAAGAATAATTTCAGGATATCCAAAATTTTTATACATCGTAGAGAAAGTATTGTTTTTGGCTCAAATTTGCGAAATTGAGCTTTTGTTGTATTTGTACGTTTTGTGGTCCACTGGATTCGAAAATCATGGTCTGTCTGTCTGATATCAGCATATCTCAAGAACAAATAGTAGCAGAAAGTCCAAACTCGGTATTCTGAATGTGTATCATATAGGGATGCTACACTAAACTTTTCGTTGAGATCAAGCAAATGGTTCATGCACAAGGACAGCCAAGAAAATTCAAATACAATACGTCTGTGGGCGAAATTTTTGGTAGATACAGTTTAACATCTGTTGGCTGAACAAAACAAAATGAAATGAACATATACTTTTTATATGTATAAAAGTATGTTTTGTGAAGGTTATGGCATGGAAATCATTCGTCATTCTTTTACAGGGCTACCCAAAGTATTTAGATCTGTTCAGGTTATACTTTGAAATTGTTGAAAGTGTATTTCATTTTGTGATATGTGTTTTTCATATAGGACTAAATTTAAGTACACAATGTGATGTGTATATAGTTTATAGACAATATAAAGGACTACCAAAAATTAAGCTAAATGTTCTTTTTCATTGAGTGTAATTTATGGAAATGCTTGCTACATTGTTCTATATCGACGAACACTACTATTAAGGAAGGAAAAATAATTTCGCATGCCCATACTGTTAATAAATTATTTCTTGAAGTTTGATTTTCACCTCTGTTTTTGTGTAATATCATATCTCGAGGTGTCCTGAATACGAAAGTAAAATTTTTAGCGACTCATCGGTATGTATGTCTGTTATCAGCACATAACCTAAAAAGAAATGAATTCAGGAAATTCAAATTTGGTATTTTAAAGTTCGTAGGGGGTTGCCACTTGAAAATTTTGATCAAGATTCCATATATATATATAATTGGCTTGAATTAGCTATACAGTTTTCCGAAATCTTGCACTCTGCTGATAGAAATGCAAGTTTCCTGATGAGTGAACATTTCTATTTTTCAGCATTTAAAATTCCAATTTTCAATTCATAAATTCTCTCTCTCTCTCTCTCTCTCTCTCTCTCTCTCTCTCTCTCTTTTTTTTTTTTTTTTAATCGGATTTCTTTGGTAATTTTATCCTTTTTCTTTTCTATAAAATGTTGACTGTTTCTATCACTTTAATGGTTTTTGCAAACTATTATCTCATCGTTAGGCTTATGTGTTATGTTTGTGTCATTTCTCTTCTGCGTAAGTACATTAACTTGTTTTTACTAATCATTGGTACTCAAATTAAATTACCACCGTGACAATAATTTTATTCGAAATAAATCTCATTTAAAATTTAATTATATGTTGGTATTTTCATCTATCTTTTATTTGTTGAGTGTTACAAAGGTATTAAATTATTCAAATTATATATATATATATATATGTGTGTGTAGGTGCAGTAATTGAACGGGGAGTTGGGGGTGGTACCCCCCTCCCACAGAATTATACATCAAATATATCTGTTCCTAAACCTGTTTTAGATTATTTTAAAAGTAGATTGAACTTTATTGCCGTACCTTATTGAAATTAAGCCTTAATTTGCAGTATATCTTTATAGTATTGAAATGCAGGGTGAGAGAAAGTCGTGTGAGTGACATACCAGATTATTTAATAACTTAAGAACATTTTTTAAAGATATGTATGCAATAGAAATTATGCATTTTACCTTAATATAATAATTAATGAGAAATTATTGAATTGGTACTTTAACATAACATTGAAACATCAAGGTCATAAAAGAACAGGACTTCGAAAAAAAAAAAAATGTGACAGCTATTTATTGTTTTATCATCTTTATATTTTTTTATGGTATATTCTTGAAGAAATGTAAAAATTATTGTTAACACAAGTGGAGATCGCGAAAAAGGTGAAAATTGCTGTAGCACAGGATAAAATCATGTTCTTAAACGAAAACAGCTTTTTGCGGCATCTAGTGTCACGTAATGAGATTATAGAATAAAATGAGGTATATATATTTGATCCTATAAATATCTTCGACAGTCCTTCAATTCCTTCAATCAATTGATAATTTAAAATACCTTCGGTAGATAGACGGTTAAAATCAGTAAAACATTATGACACATTAAGACAAATTTAACAAACTGTTCATCATTAATAAATAAAAATATAAATTTTCTTTTAAATTGAATGTCACTTTTATCACTGTATACCTTCAATTGTTCTAGAAAAAATGAAACAGCAGTGAAACACGATGTAATTTTGTTCCAATTTATATTACTTTCTGAAACTGCAAGTTTAATTCACCATTGTTACTATACCATAAAAAAGAATACTCATTAGATATAAGTCAGAATGGAGCATAAATTGCAGTTATCATAAATATTATCTTTAGAGAGATTAGGTATAAAAATTGAAAAAATAAAATAAACTAGTATGTTGTGGCCACCACAAGACTTTCTTCTATATTTTCCTATACATATTCAATCAGTAACAATATTAAGAAAAAAAAATATATATATATATACGATTTTTTTTTCTAAGGTTTTTTTTTTTTTTTTTTTTTTTTTTTTTTTGGGGGGGGGGGGGTACTTGTTTTTTTTAAGGGTACTTCCCCCCCCAAGGGGGGGAAGCGATGCCCCCCCATGCACAAAAATGTTTTCCTAGTTACGTACTATTATTATCAATAATTCATATTAATTTTACAATCACAAGTGTAAAATAACTCTTATTATGCACATTTATACGAATTTTTGTCTTATTCTGCCATGTTAAAAATGTAGATAAAATGCTATCACAGCGCCTCCTGTTGAGCTATTGATCCGCAAATATAATCAGCACCAGTTTATGTCGGGGACCAACTAAATACCAAGTTTGGTAAAATTTCGTTTAAAAAAAAAAAAAAAAAAAAAAAATACGATTTTTTTTTCTAAGTTTTTTTTTTTTTTTTTGTTAAAAGTAAAAAAAATCGATAACTTTGTTTTAAATTATCACAGATTTTTGGTTCAACCATTCGTTTGAAAGGTATTGACGAGATCTTTCGAATGATACCCATCTTCAAAATTTAACCGCCCCCGGAAGGGGGGGGGTACTTCCCCCCAGGGGGGGAACCGATGCCCCCCCATGCACAAATTTTTTTTCCTAGTTAACTACTACTATTATCAATAATTCATATTAATTTTACAATCACAAGTTTAAAATAACTCTCATTATGCCCATTTATACGGAATTTTGTCCTATAAAATGCGATCACAGCGCCACCTGTTGAGCTATTGATCCCCAAATCTAATGGGCACCAGTTCATGTCAGGGTGCAACTAAATACCAAGTTTGGTTAAATTTCATTCATTGGTTCGTGAGATACAGCGTCCACAAAAAAATGATACAGACACACAGACAGACAGACATTTTTTAAAAACTATCAATTCGTGTTCAGGACATCCCAAAACGTGTAGATCCGTCAAAAAACGGAGGTCGAAAATTTTCGCGAATCCAATACTTTCTCTATATTACATATAGAAGAAAGTAAAAAATGACAATTGTTTATATACGGAGTATCCCATAAGTACAACTACAAACTTTAAAGAGGATGGCACATATCATAAGAATTCAGAATTGTATAGGAACTCATAACCACAAATGTTATTTTAACTTTTTAAGAACTTGGTGTTTTTAAGATACGTGGGCATGGCTTTTAAATGTTGAATTTTTAACTTTTTTTTTTTTTTTTCGCGCAAATGATTACATAAAAAGAAATACAGAGAAATAAAAATGCTGTTTCTAACCGATGTATTTAAAGCTTTGATTACATTAATACGAATGTTACGTATGATTTTGTCAAATGATGGATCGTACAAGATTTTAAAATTTATAAGACAGACTGACAAGGAAACATTCAAAAGGTGTCATCTTCAAAAAATATTGAAAAAATTTATGTGATTCTACTCTTCATAAAATACCGGAATGTGAAAAAATTATCGGCTGAAATGAATTACAACAACCATAAAAAATTATCAAAAGGAAGCATTTTTGGCCACATTCGGCGTCTGACATTTAGTGGCACTAGTTTAAATAAGTCTGGTAAAACCTGCTTCAAAAGTTTGAGATGCTTTGCTGATGTCATAGCTGATAGCAAAATATAAGGCCTGATTACACAGTTACCAACCAAATCAACCCAAACTTTGACTGAAAAGCAATGTTGTACATCATGGTCTGACATCGTGGGAGTTTCTCTGTGCCCACGAAAAGGCATTATGTTGGCTAAACACACCTTCTCTCGTGAAATATGCCTCATCTTAAAATAAAACAAGTGATGGGAAAATTTCATCTAGGGCACATTTTTAAAGATATCACTTCGCAAAATGCTGGCATGTAGGATGATATATGAGGCACAGAGATTGCACCCTTTGTAGATGATATGAGTAAAAAGATTTGTCTTGCAGAATACTATGTACACAAGATTGAGACCCTTTTACAACAGCAGCGATGCACGCACAGCCGACAGTAAAATTATTGAAGCGCTAGCAGCAGTTCGTATTTAAAAGAAGTGCACCTAATAGTGTTTTGTTTAGTAAATATTTGTCAAGTCATGATCTTGGTCTTTATTCTGTTTATAAAAAAGTAAGTTGATGATAAAAAGGATCAAACAAACAAACAAAAAAAAAATGAAAAATGTGGATGTGTACAACAATAATTTTGCTGCCTAATCTACGCTAGTGCTTGAATTTCTCTGTACGGTATCTAGTACATTATCTTCCACAGTGGCCCTATAAATCCTTCGTGACTTGCTTCCAGCATGTCTCTCACCTCTTAGATACCCATTTTCGCACAAATTGTGATACGCTTAAGAAAACAAAGCATGGTCCAGTGCGTATCTCTATGCGAACCGTTCTTGATTCATTCGTTCAGCTTTTCGAGCCTTGCCTTCTGCCAATCCATACACAAAGAACATGCCGGCAAGTTCTACATTTGTATAATGTTGGGTGCTTTTCCACTGCGACTATTACCCTGGTAACGAAAACAACTCCTTCCAGTACTCTTGGCAACCACGCAAACTTCTAATACGGTATTTTTTAATTCATTTGGTGTGAAACGGATTTTCTGGTTGCAGGTGTCTCATTGCCGGCGTAGTTGTTAGTAAACTGCCTCAACTGGAATAACAGTACAGTCGGTAACAAAAGTGTCCGAACACTAGCAAAAATTCCTATATAAAAAAAGTACGCTTAATACAGTTTTGTTAAATAAATCCTTGTTGAGTCCTGTTCTTAGACTGACTAAGAACGTGATTCCAGAAGGATTTATTTAACAAAACAGTATTAAGTGTACTTTTTTTACATAGGAATTTCTGCTAGTGTTCGGACACTTTTGTTACCGACTGTACATAACTACCTTCATCATGTTAACCCTTAGGCGTCGGATGTTTTCTGATTTTTTTTAACTAAGCATCATGTGAATGCACAATTGACGGCTCACGAGTACAAATGTTTTTTATTAGGACGGAGGACTATTAGTTTCTATTGAGTATTCTAGGTCTATTGAGTTTTTGTAGACCAGTTTTCTGTAACACCAAAATAAATTAGAAATATCAGTCCTATCGTTACAAATTCGGTACCAAATGAAAGGGGCGATCTTTCTTAATCCAGGGGTGCAAACAGTTTTCGACACGACAATTAGGTTTTTTAAATTAAGTAAAGTATTAAATTTAGGTGGAAACACTTCATTTTAATTCATTTCAGTCATTTTAAAAAGTACGTCGCCCAGTTTTACGGTCAAAAAGTGAGATTAAAAAGAAAAAAATAAAAATAAATGTTTACAGATAGAAATTAATAGTCCTCCGTACTAAACTAAATTCTGTCTTTGACAGAATTTTTATTTATTTTTTATTTTTTATTTATTTATTTTTAATATATATAAGAACAAACAATTCAACTTAGCATCATTTTTATTATTATTAACTCCGCTACCTTGTAATTTTTAAAATCTTGTACATCATTTAAAATCACCATTTCACAAAATCATACACAATATTCGTATTAATGCAATCAGTGCTTTAAATACATCGATTAGAAACAGCATTATTACTATGCATATGATTTTTGTAATCAATTTGAACGAAAAAAAATGTTTGTTAAAAATTCAACATTCAAAAACCACGCCATATTTGTTAAAAAAAATAACCAAAAATATCCGCTTTTTAAAGGGTTAATGTGATATTTGCACTCATAGGTTTCCCATTTAATTTTGAATCCTTACGATGTGCCCCATCTCTCCTTAAAGTTTGTCGCTGTACTTTATGGGACATCCTTTATATAAAATCTTACAGAAAGTTACCAAAACATGAATACATGGAAAACGATCAAAATAAGACTAAAATAAATAAATTAAGGGGAGTATTGTGTTTATATAAATGGGATGGTGGAATTAATGGTGGTGCTTCATACATTTACTTTTTCCACTTAAAATTTGTAATTAAATTTTGAAATTTGGAGTACATTGCCGCAATAACTAACTAACCCAGGACTTTTAAAAGATTTTTAATGAGCCTTAGCCCCTGCAGAGTTGCCCCATCTCTGTTGCAATATGTCCTTAACACTTCTGGCAGTTTCTGTTAGGAACCATTTTTTTTTATAATTAAGAATATTAGACGTTTAACCTTTTAAAATTTACAACAGAAACTACCATAAGTTGAGTTACCCAAAATTATATTCACATAAAATATACAAACTGCTTAAATGAAAATGATAATGAATAATTGTTAAATAACAAAATACTTAGATAATAATTTAAATAAAATAAATAAATAAATAAACACTAGCCATCGCCTCCCCACCAATAAAACCAAAAATAAAATAACTTGAAATTTTAAAACACGTGTCCTGCTAGCAGTAAATGTATTTTAATTGAACAATTAAATTTTTGCCTATCTCTTTCAATGTTTTTTTTTAATTTACTCAAACCACGGAGTAATATTAATAGGAGTTGAAGGTCCAATGGGAGAAAGCTACGAAACTGTGATCTAAATCTTTGGTAAATATTGAGGGCGCCACTTGTCATTCCTCCCTACATCGGCGCGGATATACTGTTGTTTTCAATCGAATTTTGCTGGAGTACATTTAAATTTTTTTATTTTAAGTAATTTAATTTCTTTGTAAGTTCTTAAAACTGCATAATTCAGATGTTTCAAATAAATGCTTCGTTCCTAGTTGTAAAACAGGCTATGATAGTGATAAGAAGAAAAAAAAAAAAAAGCCCTAGGAGGAAAATAAAGTCCGAGTTCGTGTTTTCTGCACCTAAAGTAAGTTTATTTTTTTTCTTTACAAAATTTCATCCATTTTCCTTCCTTCCAATTGTCTGTTTTAGCTAGCTTCGGTTCATAAGAATCGTCATTTTTTAAAAGCCTTCTTTCAAAGTAAAATTAGCATAAAATGGCTCTTAAAAAAAAAAAAACATGTTGGTTAGAATACTCTATTTAATGAAATTTGCTTTCAATCGAAATTTTTTCAGCTTGATATTATTTTTAAAAAAATAATTAAAACGAGACCTTTCCCCATTGAATAACATTGAGGAAGCTGGAGAGAAGGAAGGATTGCACGCTGGCGCCATCTGTAAACATTAGAAAACAACATCACAAAATTTCAGCGTTACCTTCTTCTCCTGTCTTATTACTCCGTGACTCAAACTAATTCACATTGGACAGTTGCCAGCAGCACACTAAATGTCTCATAAAATCAACAAATAAAAAAAAAAAAAGAAATTCATAAAATTACACGTAACCCATAAAAGTAAATTAATGATAAAATTAAAGCACAACTAAACGACAGTTTTGCAATTAATTCAAATTTTTAATTTTTTTTCCTGTTGTATAAAAGAAGGAGGCGCCTCACTACAGGGTTATAGAACAACAAAACAGGATTTAACAGGAAATTCATACAGTTCATAACTGCCTACTACTAGAAGTAATTTGTTACAATTTAATTATGATTATTCTTCTCCTTAAAAGGAATTTCGTTAATAGTGTCCCAACAAGGGTGTGATAAAGTCCACCGCTACGTATAGTTTGTAATGATCTTATTACATACTTCCAGTTTTTGATCCTCAAATTTAATCAACTTAATAAACCTCACACACACACACACACAAAAAAAAAAAAAATAAATAAATATGTAAATAAGTAAAAAAACAGTTTAAAACAGCAACATTAAACATTTCATATTCACAATAACAACATTAAAAGAAAAAAAAAAAAAAAAAAAAAGAAATCCATTATTTGCATTTCTTCTTATGATTTTATACTTTACAAGAAAAATAAATAAATAAATGGGGTTACAGACGTTCCAATCTCCATAATAGAGGCCTGGGATGCCCTGGAGGCGGCTGCAGGG
Source organism: Salticus scenicus (assembly GCA_963930645.1). Classification (NCBI taxonomy): domain Eukaryota; kingdom Metazoa; phylum Arthropoda; class Arachnida; order Araneae; family Salticidae; genus Salticus; species Salticus scenicus. The sequence goes on along the minus strand of OZ005653.1, from coordinate 164,874,196 downwards.
TGCAGTAGTAAAAGCAAAACTAGTACAGGGACATTGACGCCACGGAAGCTTGCACACACTAAATGACTTTTTGCTCATTCTTTCCTGAATTACGATGTTGATAACGTTGAATGGTCACCTTCACAATTTTATATGGTCATAATAACTCCTTTTCGATGGCCACTATCAACAAGATTTACCTTTAGAGGCGTCAGCTGCAAAATTTTCAGCGACCGCAACATCATTTAAACTTCGCCCGCAGTATGATTAAATTCGAAGATGTCCGCCACCCATTTCCATCTACCACAACACCATTTAAACTTCTTCAGCAACAAGTTTAAATTCGTCTAGTTTTTATTTTATTAAACCTTCGGACCAGTAACTTCAACAACTGGTCCCTAGCATAATCCATTTCTTTTCTTTAGAGAGAAATGAAAAGAAGAGATGACATGGAGTTACTCTGCTAGCTGCATAAAACGAACTAGCGAATTTTTTGGGGATCCTGTTATAACATTTCAGACTCGTTTCGACCCTTCTTAAGATTATTTTGTTGAAACAGCAAATACGCATCTGTACTTTAGATAGTAACGGGATTACTCAGTCACATTACAACTGAATTTCCAAAGGGCTCACGCGGAACATCAGCCCCATTTTCTTCGCCCCGGATCTCTACATCATGTTGTCCTCTCGCATGTTCCGCAGAAAAAAATTACCGTAAATTCCATCCATTCACCCACGCTGATACTAAAAAATTGCCACCACGCCTGCATAAACTTTGCGGTCAAAAACGAGAGCCAATCAGTGGCAACAACTCTTGTCACCGGACGCGATGATTGGCGAAATAGCTACTCTGCTAATGAGCCTGGCTGACCCAGCACGTGCCAAACCGCATCCGGGGAAACCTTAAGGTTCATGAAGGACGAGATATCATCCAAAGGTCACGATTTTTTTGAACAAGAGTTTCGCATCTACAGTTGTCACTAGGCAGACTGATAATTTTATCGTAAAATTTAGAACATAATAAAAGAGATGAAAAAAGCTGATGAAAAAGACAAATCTAACTAAATAAAGTAAAAATCAAGTCCTTCCGGCTCATTCGGAAGGGTAGGTTGATTTCTTTCTCCTTATCATGTAACCGCCATATTAAAACAAAATGGCGGCATTTTGTTTCAAAACATTAATACAAATTATTAATGGGCTTCATGATATTTGAATGATAAATCCATTTTTAAACTTTGGTTTGAACCGATTAATTATTTCAAAAGTTACCGTGATAACAAATGCGAGTTGATTTAGTATTAAAAATGTTATCATAATGACAAATTTTCAACTGGCTGCCACTTGGAAATAAAATTGCGGATCAAGTTACCAAGCGAACGTATCCAAGATATTTTAACCATAAATTCACTATCTAACTTTTGTTTGAATCAATTTAGCATTTTAAAAGTTATCTTGATAGCACATTTTCAAGTGGCCACAACTTAGAAACAAGAAATTGGAACAAGTGGCCAAGGAAACTTATCCAAGATAATTATATGATAAGATTACTATTCAACTTTGGTTCGAATTGAATTAGAATTAAAAAAGTTATCCTGATTATAAATTTTCAAGTGGTAGCCTAATTTCAAGTTGTCTCGCTAAGTTTATAACATCTGCATTTTGTTAAAAATGACAAATAAAGTTTATTATCAAAGTTGATTGAGACACTTATATGATATGTGTGTACATCAAAATTCAAATAAATTCGGAATATGCTTTTTACAAATTGAATTTGAAATTTTCAAGTGGTCTGCACTTGAAAATAAAATGTTGGAGCAACCTGGTTAAGAAACTGATCCAAGAAATTTATAAAATAAGTTAACGCACTGTACAAATTTCGCTTGATTTGGAGCAAAGTTATCATGATTTTAAATTTTCAAGTGGTAGCGTGATTTCAAGTGGCCCCGCTTAATTTAAGATATCCGCCACTTTATTAAAAATGGCAGATAAAGTACATTGAGACACATGTAATCTATGTATACATCAAAATTCAAACAAATTCTGAATACGCTTTTTACAATTTGAATTTGAAATTTTCAAGTGGTCTCCACTTGAAATCAAAATGGCGAAGCAACTTGGTTAAAAAACTCATCTAAGATATTTATAAGATAAGTTAAGATATTGTCCAAATTTTGTTCAATTTGGAGTATTATTTCAGAAGTTATTATAATTTTAAATTTTCAAGTGGAAACCTGATTTAAAGTGGCCCTGCTTAACTTAAGATATCCGCCACTTTATTAAAAATGGCGGATATTGTTCATTAATAAACTTCATTGAGATCCTTATGTGGTCTGTATTTGCATCAAAATTCAAACAAATTCGGAATATGCTTTTTACAGTTTAAAATTTCAAGTGTTCTCCACTTGAAATCAAAATGGCGGAGCAACTTGGTTAACAAACTCATCTAAGATATTTGTAAGATAAGTTAAGACACTGTTCAAATTTGGTTCCATTTGGAGTATTCTTTATCATGCTTTTAAATTTTCAAGTAGTAACCTGATTTCAAGTGGTCCCGCTTAACTTAAGATATCCGCCACTTTATTTAAAATGGCGGATAAAGTTCATTAATAAAGTTCTTTGAGACACTTGTATAAACTATGTATACATCAAAATTAAAAAAAATTCGGAATACGCTTATTACAATTTGAATTTGAAATTTTCAAGTGGTCTCCACTTGAAAACAAAATGGCGGAGCAACTTGGTTAACAAACTCATCTAAGATATTTATAAAATAAGTTAAGACACTGTCCAAATTTGGTTCGATTTGGAGTATTATTTCGGAAGTTATAGTGATTTTGAATTTTCAAGTGGCCCCACTTAACTTAAAATATCTGCCACTTTATTAAAAATGGCAATTTTCAAAATGGCGGAGCAACTTGTTTAAGAAACTCATCCAATATATTTATAAGATAAGTTAACGCACTGTTGAAATTTCGTTTGATTTGGAGTATTATTTCGGAAGTTATCCTGATTTTAAATTTTCAAGTGGTAACCTGATTTCAAGTGGCACCGCTTAACTTAAGATATCTGCCACTTTTCTGAAAATGTCGGATATAGTTCATTAAACTTCATTGAGATCCTTATGTGGTCTGTATTTGCATAAAAATTCAAACAAATTCGGAATACTCTTTTTACAATTTAAATTTTCAAGTGGTCTCTACTTGAAATCAAAATGGCGGAGCAACTTGGTTAACAAACTCATCTAAGATATTTGTAAGATAATGTTAAGACACTGTTCAAATCTGGTTCTATTTGGAGTATTCTTTCGGAAGTTGTCATGATTTTAAATTTTCAAGTGGTAGTCTGATTTCAAGTGGTCCCGCTTAACTTAAGATATCCCCCACTTTATTAAAAATGGCGGATAAAGTTCATAATTAAAGTTCTTTGAGACACTTGTATAAACTATGTATACATCAAATTAAAAAAAAATTCGGAATACGCTTTTTACAATTTGAATTTGAAATTTTCAAGTGGTCTCCACTTGAAAACAAATTTCGGAAGTTATAGTGATTTTAAATTTTCAAGTGGTAGCCTGATTTCAAGTGGCCCCACTTAACTTAAAATATCTGCGACTTCATTAAAAATGGCGGATAAATTTCATTAATAAACTTCTTTGAGACCTTTATGTGGCCTGTATTTACATCGAAATTCACGCAAATCTTAAATCTGCTTTTTACATTGTGGGTTTGAAATTTTCAAGTGGCTGCCACTTGAAAACAAAAAGTCGAAGCAACTTGGTTAACGAACTCATCCAAGATATTTATAAGATCAGTTCACTGTCCAAATTTTGTTCCATTTGGAGTATTATTTCGGTAGTTAATTTTCATTATAGATAGATAGATAGATAGATAAACGAAGGGATTGCAATAGGTCGATTTTTAAAGAAATCAACCTAAAAACTGAATTGAAATTTAATGTACAAACTGAATAATTTTTTAATTACAATATTTTTTAAAATGGGGGAAAAAAAAAATAGATAAAATGCAAGAGTTATGATTTCATCATAACAGAAGCTTACATTTTCACATCTTCTAAAGCGTTTTACAAATTGTGTAAGCAGATATTTTGATTTTCTGTAAAGTTATGGGCATTATATAATGAATTATTATCTTGTGTTACGTATGGGTGTGAAAAATTTTTCAAACATACCACAAGAAGTAAGGAAAAATTCAGTATTTTATTACCATGAAAGAATTATAAATCCCGCTGAGAAAGAAAAGAAAAGGTAACAAAACAAAAAGTAAAAGTAAAAGCATGCAACAATCAATTATTGTATGCAAATATATGTAAATTTCTGAATATTATATGTTAGCATAAAGCTAAGAAATACCAGGTATTAATGCCCCATTTACATATAAGACAAACGAAAATAATTGAACAGAAGAAAAAATAAAATTATATCTATATATTATCCTTCTCTTATATTAAAAAATCTGGAGTGACTCCACTCGACTTTCCGAACATTGAGTAATTAACAGTTTTGTAGATAAAGTAAAGAAAGAGGAGTTGTTAAACAAACAAAAGAGAGAAAACCATAATACAGTGTTTGAGTATTTTTCTCCATCTATTACACGATGTTTTATTTAACGCTACTGAACTTTGAGCACATAGATCATAATGATAAAGAATTTTTCGTTGTGTCCCTGTAAAAACCTATAAATGCTAAATTCACCAAAATGCTTATAGTTAGTGCAACAGTGATTTATAATACTCATATAAATTTTCAGCTCAATTCAATAAGGCGTTTAGATGCTATCGTACTTTTAAAAATTTAGTCCCATAGGCCATAATGATAAAGAATTTTTCTTTGTGTCCCTGTAAAAAAACTGTAAGTGCTAGATTCACCAAAGTCTATACAGTTAGTTCAACTGTGATCTATAACATGTGTACAAATTTTTTGCTCAGATTAATAAGGCGTTTAGACGCTATCACACTTTTAAAAATTTGGCCCCATAGGCATAATTATAAAGAATTTTTCTTTGTGTCCCTGTAAAAAAACTATAAGTGCTAGATTCTCCAAAATCTATACAGATTGAGTATTTGTGACCTATAATATGTGTATAAATTTTTTGCTCAATTGAATAAGGCGTTTAGATGCTATCGCACTTTTAAGATTTTGCTCCCATAGGCCATAATGATAAAGAATTTTTCTTTGTGTCCCTGTAAAAAAACTATAAGTGTTAGATTCACCAAAATCTATAGGGTTCGTACTATGGTGACTTACAATATGCGTACCAACTTTCAGGTTAATCGAACAAAGCGTTTAGACGCTAGCGTGTTCACTCACAGACATACACACATACACACATACACACATACACACACACATACATACATCATCGTAAAAATAGTGAAAACGGACTCAGGGGACCTCAAAACGTATGGAAACATCAAAATCTCGAATTCGGATTTTTGACATGATTACAATACTTTCCTCACTATAGTGTTCGGAAAGTAACGAGAACGTGACATATATATATGATAAATAGATAGTACATAGTTATTAAAATATTTAGAATATTTAAGAAAGCCTCCAGACTAAACAATTAATATGATCAATCCAAAGCCACCTTGAAACTATATATATGTGTGCGTGTGTGTATCATCATTGTCATAAATTTTATCTTTATCAATTTATTGCAAGATGAAGACTTCCCCTGAGTGATTCCAGTCTGCCTTTTTTTCTGCAATTCTTCTCATAAGCTGTCGTGTCTCTTCCGACGTTTTCTGAATAAGTGTATCTTCTTCCAAACGAGCGAAATTTCTTTCTGATTCCGGAATAGTACTGACAAAATTCACCGTGAAATCATTGACGCCTTCAGTAACCTCAAGCAGCTGAAATCTGTTTTTTAGTTCGAGCTGGAAACTCTTGTTTTTTACCTCTTAGAATACCTTTAGAAATCTCTTTTTTCCAAATTTGTACCAGTATCTGTTTTTCCAATGCAACCTGGAACCTTTACCATGCAACGTACCAGACTGTGATCACTACCAGAGTTTAATGTATTTATCAAGGCACAATCAGTAAAAGTGTATTTCTTGTCAATTAGGATAATATAAATTTCGTTTGTTCCTCCATTGGGACCTCCCCAAGTACACGGCCCATTAGCTCAGTTGGTTAGAGCGTCATAGTAATGTTACAAAATTGTAAATAATTGTGTTTATTTTTGTATAAATTCTTTCAAAGAGGCTTAGTAAGTTGAAAAAGTGCTAATTTTGTGCATTTCTAGTCGTTTTAGCGTTGAAATAGCCTTATTTTCCCTTAAAAACGCATTAAAAGCCCCAAAAAGGCAGGTAATGGATTTGGCGCCAAATTTGGCGACTTTTTCCCACCTTGGCGATTTTTTTGGCGACCTTGGCGAGAAAATCCTTATAAGGATATACCAAATATGGAAGCTCTAATCTCATTGGCTGATGAGATACGGAAATTTCCGGAACTTTCCACACTTTTCTACAGGAGTATATTAGGCTGTTTTCTTCGCCAAGGCCAGTCAGAGTCAGTTCAGTTCAGTCTGAGATCAGCTTCTATCAATGTTGCATTGCTTTGAGCCTCTTTGAAAGAGACTTGCTTCAAGTGTTATTGCTATACAGTTTGTACTGTGGATTTGCTATTGACAGCTGTTGTTTAAGCTGTGTTTACTGGTTCAATTGAAGCTGATACTTGGTTTATAGACCTGTATTTTTCTGTAACTTTCTGTGAATAAATTACTGAATTTTTGTAAGTTTGGCCTTTCATTCTCGGACAACTCTCGAACCCCCAAGTGCGCAACATTTCTGGTGTCAGAAGTGGGATTGTCTGTGAATGGTGATAACTAGAGCTATGGAGCAAGAGATGAAGAAACTTCTAGAAAGCTTAGCTACCCAGATGAATGAAATGAAGGAAGGACAAAGAGAAATGAAAGAAGGACAAAGAGAGATGAGAGATAGATTAACTGAAGAAATGAAAGCAGGACAGGAAAAGATGGAAACCGGATTGATCGAAAGAATGAAAGAAGGACAAAGAGAGATGAAAGAAAGTATGGAAACCGGACAAAAAGAATTGAAAGACGGCTTGACTGAGGAAATGAAAGACAGTTTGGGTGAAGAAATTAAATCTAATCAAGAAGAGATGAAGAAAGAACTATCATCAGTGAGAGACGACTTAGTAAACGTGAAAGAAGTTATAGAGCGTAAGTTATCAGATGTGGAAAACAGAATAAATGGAATAGAAGAAAAATTTATAAAAATAGAAGAGAGATTTGAAGAGAAAGCTATGAAGATAGAGGAAAATGTTATGAAAGTAGAAAGGAATATTGAAGAGAGACTTATGAAGATAGAAGAGAATTTCGAGGAGAAAGTAGAGGAACATCTTGAGAGAAAAGTAGACGAGAAGTTGATCTCCTTGCCCCAGGAAACTGAAAAGAAAGAGAGAAGAATTCAGAATCAGGAATTTATTAAGCTGTCTACCTACGACGGCAGTTCCTCCTGGCATGTATATAAGACGCAGTTTTCCATCGTAGCTGAAGCTAACGGCTGGGACTCTGTTGCAAAGACGGCTCATCTGGTAGGGTCGTTGCGGGGCGACGCTGCAGATATTCTGGAGACCCTTTCGAAGGAACAGCGACATGACTTCGAAGCTTTAACCAGGGCACTAGAGCTACCTTTTGGAGCGAAATGGTCCAAAGAATATAGTCGACTCCAGCTAAGGTCCCGTCATCAGAGACCAGGGGAAAGCTTACAAGAACTGCATCAAACATCCAGAGGCTTTCACATTTGGCTTTCTCAGACTGTCATCCTGAAACACGTAATGATCTGGCCCTAGAATATTTCATTGATGCTGTCGGAGATCCAGAAATTCAAAAAGCCCTCAGACTCTCCGGCGTGAAGGATGTGGAGTCAGCCTTGGTGTATGCCCTAAAGCTCGAACAGCCCAACAAGCCTCCCGTAAACATCGCCAGAACGGCACAGCAGACAAAGTGAACGGCTCTCAAGATGATCTTAAAGAGATTCAGAAAATGACTGCAGAAATTAATAGAAGACTACGCATTCTTGAGAGTAAAAAAAGAAGGGAAGACTTCAACAACTAAATGCTGGGGCTGTGGAAAAGACGGACATATCAAACGAAGCTGCCCAGTAAGAACACATAGAGAAGCAACCAAGAATGTCTCTGAAGTATGCCACCCAGAAGGAACTCTTCGGGAAAATCCAGATGCCTTCTTGCGAAAGCCTCCATCTGAACATCATAAATACAGCTCTAAAGCCGAGGATAAACACCAAAGAATAAAGCCAGTTGCTCGCCAAGTTACTGTCGCAATACCATCAGAACAAGATCCCGATCCATGGAGTGACGAAGAACTTGGAAAAGCCCAGTTGGAAGATCCTGACATAAAGCCAATATTACAGCTGAAGGCGACGACCAGCAACAGACCTACCTGGCAGGGCATTTCCAGATTTAGTCCCATTACGAAAAGTTATTGGGCACTTTGGGACTCTCTTCATATCAGAAACGGCGTATTATACAGAAAGTGGGAATCAGATGATGGGAAAATCTTCAGATGGCAGGTTGTATTACCAAGATAAAAAATTCCAGAAGCTTTAGAACAACTGCATAGTAGCTCTACCGGAGGCCATTTTGAAGTAATGAAGACTCTGCAGAAAGTTCGGGAACGCTTCTACTGGTGCAAGGCAAAGGAGGATGTGGAGAAATGGTGTAAATCCTGTGATGCTTGTGCGGCACGTAAAGGCCCGCAGAAACGAAGTCGAGGAAGACTGCAACGGTATAACGTGGGAGCACCGTTTGAACGGATTGCACTCGACATCTTGGGTCCTTTGCCACGAACCGCCAGTGGAAATAAATACATCCTCGTCCTGATGGACAATTTCACCAAGTGGCCTGAGGCATATCCCAGTCCCAATCAAGAGGCATGCACAGTCGCCGAGATCCTAGTGCAGCAATGGGTGTCAAGGTACGGCACGCCCCTACAACTTCATACCGACCTAGGTAGGAACTTTACCTCTGATGTTTTCAAAGGACTGTGTCAACTACTCGGCATAGACAAAACCCAGACAACACCCTTACATCCCCAGTCGGACGGCATGGTCGAGAGGTTCAACCGTACCATCCTGAATAACCTCTCTCTTCTAGTATCAAGGAACCAGCAAGATTGGGACTTGAAGTTGCCATTGTTCCTGCTCGCTTATCGAAGTGCTGTCCATGAAACCACCGGCTATACTCCAGCCCAGATGCTCTTTGGACGTGAACTTCGTCTCCCATGCGATCTCCTGTTTGGTTGTCCACCCGATGCGCCTTCATCGCCCGAGGAGTACATCCAAGATCTCCAGGCACGATTTGAGGACGTACACAACTTTGCTCGGGAGCGGATTCACATGGCAACGGGGAAAATGAAGACAAGGTACGATCTAAAGGCTACACAACATGAGTTCCAGGAAGGAGACAAGGTCTGGTTGTGGAATTCTGTTCGACGCAAAGGACTCTCCCCCAAGTTACAGTGCAACTGGGACGGATCTTACACAGTCTTAACTAGTTTGCATAGGTGGACTCTGCTCAGTTCCCCATCATATTTATGTTCTCACACATTTCTAGTGCGATACATATTATAATCATGTTAAAATAAATGAATTTGACCAAAGCTCTATACAGTGACAGAATGAAATCCCCGCCTAATAGGCTATCCACCGTATTCTTCGATATATTTATCTCATTCTAATCTATTAATTTATTTTATCAGGGTCAGTTCCGTTGTTTGGTTTTCATGCTACTATTTCCAATGAAATAATCCTCAAAATTCAGAATTATATGAAAAATTTACAATTTCCCTATGTTGATAAAATCGTAAATTACGAATAATTTACGAAATTTTTCTAATAGAATATTTGTATTCAATCATGTTCAAACCAATATCATAAATGTAATTTTGAAGTTTTCTAATGTATTTCTGATCCTCAAAATGGAAGTTTATACTCAATTTTTCCTTATTCTGACATGTGAAGTAAATCGTAAATTCCAAATAACTTACGAATTTTTTAAATTGAAAAATCATAGTCAATGATATTCATGCCAGTATTCTAAATAATATTTCGAAAGTGGTTTGACATTTTTACGATGAAAATATCCTTCAAGATTGACGTTTATGTGAAATTTTGCTCTATTCTGCAATATTAAGAAATTCGTAAATTCCAAATAACTTACGAATTTTTTAAATTGGAAAAATCATAGTCTATGATATTCATGCCAGTATCCAAAATAATATTACAAAATTAGTCTGACATCTTTACGATGAAAATATATCTCAAAATTGGCATTTATGTGAAATATTGCCCTATACTGCCATGTTAAGAAATTCGTAAATTTCAAATAACTTGCGAAATTTTCAAAGTAGCATATTTATAGTTACTGATGTTCATTCCGGCATCAAAACTGATATTTTAAAACTGGTCTGACATTTTTACAGTAAAAAGTTTCCAATTAATGCACGTTTAAGTGAATTTTTGTCCTATTCTCCCATGTGAAGAAAATCGTAAATTTCTAATAACTTACGATGTTTTTTATTTCGAATGTTGCAAATGAATAGGGATCTTGCCAGTATCGAAAGTAATATTTTAAAACTGATCTGACCTCTCTGCGATCATTTGTTCGTGAGATATCGTGTAAACAGACTAACAAACTAACGGACTAACACACTAACGGACTGACACACTAACGGACTAACACACTAACAGACACCCTACAGATAGACACCATACAAATTTTGTCATTTTCGGATTCCTAACACCTGAAAACGTGTAAAAAAGACAAAAAACCGAGGTCGAAATTTTTCACGATTACCTAAGTTCCCCATACCTATAGTATGATGGGGAACTAAAAATGCGTGAATGATGTAGTGGTGCGGATCACTAAAACATCTTCATCAAAACCGAAGGTGGTGCACTATAACAGGCTAGCCAAGTACCACAACTAACGGTAATATTAAAATTTAAAATGCAAATACCGGTAAAATTTGCGCATGCGTTTTGTAAATATTTGTATATAAATACTTGTACATATTTGTGAATTTTGTAAATATTTCTCACTTGATTTTTGTTTCTATTCTGTCGTTACATGCAACTTAGTTACAACAACTTGCAAAAATACCTTTATAAGCATAACTCGGCTCCAAACTACTTCACGGTGAAGAAATTGCTGATGGGGAGACTAGACTTGAATACAAAAAATTCGTTTTCTGCGATTTTGGAATTTTGGATTTTTAAGGGGGGAAGGAGTTGAAGATGATTTTTGGAGGTGCAAGAGGCAAAGACATCTTTATTAGCATAACTCGGCTCCAAATTACTTCACGGTGAAGAAATTGCAGATGAGGAGACTAGACTTAAGTACAAAAAAATCATTTTCTGCGATTTTGGAATTTTGGATTTTTAAGGGGGGAGAGGGGGTAAAAAGGATTTTCGGAGGCAAAATTAGCAATGCATGGATTTTCAAGTAAAATTCTAGCAATAATAGCTCAAAGATATTAAAAAAAAAAAAAAAAAAAAAAAACGCCAAACGTCTTCTTGAAGGTATTTGCAAAAACTCATTTTTGATTTTTTCCGATTTTCGATTTTAGGGGGGAGTTACGAGGGGGCAAATTCGATCCCCCCCCTTTTAGCGTTAAATTCATCCGTGGAAATCTATGAACTGAGGTCACAAATTTTAGTGTGTGGCTTATTTACGTGTGTCCAACACCCATTGTAACGGGATTTTTTGAAAGACCCCCCCTTTTACCCCTTTGGGGGTGGGGTGGGGTGGGGAATAAAAGATTAAAATCACTGATTCACTGATTCAACACAGCCGTGGCGATTCTATGGGAGATAGACTCGCAAATTTTGGTGAGCACGTTGGTTTTAGGACACTGACGCCCATTATGGCGGGATATTGCGATGTATCCCCGCTCCCCCCTGGGGAGGCAGAAGGCAAAAACCCCCTTATAAACATAATTCGGCTCCAAATTGCTTCACGGTGAAGAAATTGCAGAGAGAGAGACTAGACTTGAGTGCAAAAAAAGCATTTTCTGAGATTTGAGTTTTGGATTTTTAAGGGGGGTGGGGGTAAAAACGATTTTCGCAGGCAAATTTAGCAAAATACGGGTTTTCGAGTAAAACTGTACCAATAACAGCACAAAGATATAGAAAATCGCCGAGAGTCTTCTTGAGAATATTTCCAAAACCTCATGTTTGGTTTTTTGCGATTTTCGAATTGGGAAGGGGGGGGGGGGGTTACACCCATTGTAATGGGGTTTTGCGAAAGTTCCCCTTTTTCCCCTTGGGAGTGGGGGCCCAATAGAAACCCGTTTCCAAGTATAACTTTGCTTCAAATTATCTCAGCAAGATTAATTTGTATATGTGGGTTGTTTATGCTTTCCCAACACGCACAGTAAAGGGATTTCACAAAATTTCACCCCCCCCCCCTTTTAAGTGCGGAGGGAAGCAAAAACACGCTTATAAGAGTAACTGTGGTCCAAAATATCTCAGGATAGCGATTTTTTTATATGACAATTGGTTATGCGTACTCAAGATACATACTAAAAAGAGATTTTGTGAAATTCCGTTCTATCCCCCATTTGGGGGTGGGACTGCAAAAAGCCTGTTTCCAAGCATAACTTTTCTTCAAATTATCTGAGTAAGCTTAATTTTTACATATGAGTTGTTTATGCATTCCCAACACTCATTATAAAGGGATCTTAGAAAAATTCCCCCTCCCCTCCTTCAAAGGCAGGGAGGGGGTCAAAAAACGCTTTTAAGAGTAACTCTGCTCCAAATTATCTCAGAATAGCGATTTCTTGATATGTCAATTGGTTATGCGTATTCAAGACACACACTACTAAGGGATTTTGTAAAATTCCACCTTGGGGGTGGAGGTGGGGCAAAATCATGTTTTCATGCGTAACTGTGCTCCAAACTATCTTAGACGATTTTTTATGTGCGGGCTGGTTATGCATTCCCAACACGCACTATAAGTCGATTTTGTGAAATTTTCCTTTTCCCCCCTTTAAGGGCGGGGTGGGGAGGGGTGGGGCAAAGACACTTTTTAAAGAATAACTCTGCTCCAAATTATCTCAGGGAAGCGATTTTTTTATAGGTTGATTGTTTATGTGTACTCAACACAAACAAACTACAAAGGGATTATTTGGAATTCCGTGCTATCACTCCCTTGAGGGTTGGGGGGGATTAAAAACATGTTTCCATGCGTAACTCTGTTCCAAACTATCTTAGAATGGCAATTTTTGATGCGTGGACTGCTTATGCGTATTCAACACACACTACAAAGTGATTTTGTGAAACTCCACCCCACCTCCTTTTAAGGGACGGGGGGGACATGCATTCATGTGCAACTCTGCAGTAAATTATCTTATGAAGGAGATTTTCCATGTGTGGATCAGTTATACGTATCTAACTCATGATATAAAGATATTTTGAAAAATCTCCCCCTCCTTTCCTTTAAGAGAGGGCCGGGGGGGAGGGGCAAAAACACTTTTTAAAACATAACTTCGCTTCAAATCATCTTAGAATCCCGATTTTTTAATATGTGGGTTAGGTATGTGTATGCAACATGCATTATAAAGGGATTTTGTGAAGTGTGGCGCGTGGGAAAACCGCTATCGAAGGTATCGAGAGCTTTAACTTAGATTTTGACAGATTTCAACGATTTTATTATTATTATTATTATCAATGATATGGTATTTTAAGACTTCATTTCAATATAATGCAAAGCCTGCTAATCGTTAATAAAACCATTTCTGTGTATCTTTATTTTTGATTCTTGCTACTAATTCTGGCATTTGGTCATCTGACATCTAACACCAACTCCGACACCCTTAGCTGTGACTTCAACATTATGGGCAAAACAATCGGTTTCTCCATTATAAGATAAACTTTTATTAACATGATATTTCTATATACTTCTTTCTAACACATTTTAACTTTTAAGTTAAAAACAAAATAATTATTAACAAAATTAAGTGTTAAAACTTCACACGTTACTCTCTTGAAAATTATCGTTTTAGCAATCGCTTTGTAAAATTTTGATAGAACAATTTATGTTCTATTTAACACTAGCAGGCTTTTAGTTTTACAAATTCCCATAGAAAAATAAATTTTTCATTGTCGTTATTATCGGCATGAGTGAGCAGAGGGAAGGAAGGCATGTTCCTACCCTACTTTTTCAAAATTCATTTAATCTGTCTTTAACTTTCATTATTTTTGAAAACAAATTACGAAGTTATTTTAAGAAATTAAACATTATGAGAGGAACATTGTGTTTTATGGAAGTACAGTAATTTCTCACCCATCCACCTAACGTGAAGTTGTTTACACTGTAAAAATCTCTGTCAGTTTAACATTAAAAAACTGTTCTTTTTTAACAAACTTTATTATTATTTAAAAAAAAAAAAAAAAAAAAAAACATAGTTTTAACATTCCCTCTGTACATTTTAACAAAAACGATTATTAAGCAACTTGCCTTGATGATTTTCGAACTCAGAATCTTTTACTTCGTGACTAGATTCTTTACCTCCGCACCGCGATGTTCACAACTTGAAGTAACGAGTTTCATTACGATACATTTACTGACTGTACAAAGTTTATTATTGGTAAAATATATATATATATATAAATAAATAAATAAAGTTCGTAAAAGAACAGTTTTTTCTGTTTATTTATTATTTATTTTTTTTTTTTTTATTTTTTTTTTTTTTTTAATTTACTGGTACACCAGCTGACATTTTTTTTCTGTTAAATAACAGAATTTAAATTTTCAGTGACAGGAGACTTCTGTTTGTTTGTTTGTTTATCGATAACATATACATCAGATTTGTATGTTTGACTTGTAGTCCGCTTGTAAATCTTTGTCAGATAATTACAGATAGCACATGACAGAATTACGGAAAAAAAACCAGGGCCAGTGCGGGAATCGAACCCGCTCTCTTACGCTCGATGGCGATTAGCAGTGTGATGACATAACCACTCGACCACGGAGGGCGCAGGAGACTTTTGTTTGCTTGCAGTTTTTATTTATTTATTTATTTATTTAATTTACTTATTTATTTATTTTTTATTTATTTATTTTTATTTTATTTTATTTTATTTTATTTTTTTTTTTTTTTTTTGAGGGGGGGGGTGTATTTCAAGATTTCAAAAATGTTAATCTTGCCATACCACTCTAAACTGAAAAGACTAGTAGTGTTGTGTATTTGAGTTTAAGTGAATAGATGAACTACAGGCTACAGGCGAAAAAAATCGTTTTTTGTGTAAAAAATATATCGAATTTTTTCTGCTTTCTCTTACAGTGTAGAGACCAATATAAAAGATGTCTTGTCCTTCATTGAATATCTTGCCCTTCCCTATATATTTCTGCTGGCGCCTATGTTGTTATTTATTTATTAAGAATACAAAAACATGGGCAAAATTATTTTTCAGATTATATGCAATAATATTTCACGAAATAAAATTGGAATACGTATTTTAAAAATTACTTTCAACAACTTATCGTTATATACTTTTAATATTCCAGACAATGCGTAATAATTAAATATAGATTAGAAAGAAAACCCTGGAAATGAAATTTATTTAAACGATAAACCTTCCTTTTATGTAAAAGGGAGCCATCTCCTACGTAGAAAATCAAAATTGCGATGGCATATCTCCAGACCACTTTGAGTGTGTCCCAGACCGTCGCCATTTGCCCATAGTGTAGCACTATTGTGACGTGAAATAGCTATGTTTATTGAACACAAAAGCACCTTACGAACGCAAATGGAAAGTAACGGATGATTGGTTAAGTATTTTATGATATGTATACGAGGGTTACTCTGAAATATTTGAGATACGCATAGACGATAAGCGGTAGAAAAAAAATATCGATTAGATTTCAAAATATGAACTATTTTAGCCTGGTAGAGATTTTTTTACTGGCATTTGCAAGTAGTTTAGCGTAGAATAAATTTCAGACAGAAATGAGAATGGAGTTGACGCGAGAACATTATCGTGCTATGATTTTCTATGATTTTAAAGTGGGATTAAATCAAGAAGAATGCGTTCAACGCCTACAATTAGCTTTTGGAAATAAAAGTCCATCTCGTGCAACTGTATTCAGATGGTTTACAGAATTTCACAGAGGTCGTCATTCTTTCCAGGATGAAAAACACACAGGAAGGCCCTTGTCAGCAGTAATCCCGGATAATATGTATGCCATTCGGAAAATGTTTATCGACGACATGCAATGTACCCACCATATGATACAGAAGGAACTTAACATTAGATCTATAAAATTGGATATATAAAATTATTCATGAATAATTGCATATGAAAAAATTAGTTTGCTGTTGGGTTCCCCAAAATTTAACAGAGCATAAAAAACAAGAGCGTGTCAGAATCAGCAAAGAAACCCTTAAATTACTTAATGATGGTGGCCACCGCATTATTTCTAAAATAATAACTGGCGATGAAACGCACACACTATTTTTTTTTTTTATGTTCCAACACGCCAAGAAAGCAAAGTGTGGGTCTTTGAAGATGATCCCAAACCCACAATGGTGAAAAGATAACGTGCCATGAAAAATGTAATGTATGCCGTTTCCTTTGGAAGTACAGGATTGGTCAAAGCTATCAAGCTGGAAAGACAGAAGACAGTCACAGCTAACTGGTACACTAGTAAATGTCTTCCAGAAATTCTTAAAGAAGTGAATTTTAGAGGACTCATTCTCCACCATGATAATGCATCTTCTCATTCAGCAGGATTAACAGTTGGATTTCTTCAACAAAAACGCATTAAGGTGCTGGAACATCCACCCTATTCACCTGATCTAGCTATGCGTGACTTTTGGCTACTTTTTTAATCTGAAAAAGAACTAGCGGGGGCGTCGTTTTCATTCCGAAGATGAGATTGATGAAGCTATAAATGCATTTATTTATCGATTACAAGAAATGAATAGTTAGAGGCATTTAATCTTTGGCGAATTCGCCTACAAAAGTGCATTGATGCTGGAGGAGACTACTTTGAACGCACCTAAAATTTGGTAAGTTTAACATTAATTACCTAGGCGTATCTCAAAATTTTCAGAGTAACCCTCGTATTTGAAAAAATAAATTGACAAAAAGGGGTTTTATTCAAGATCAGAAAAAAAGGGCACTTTTATAACACTTTATATACTCAGGGGTCATAGTCTACGCCTTTTTTTTTTTTTTTCAGAACAATTGAGGAAAGAGAAATCTATTCATTTTTTGCTACCACTTTTTTTATACAATGATTTTTATACTGCTTAATCACGACATACTATTTTAAAAATATAACAAAGGTTTCTCTAAGAAAAAAGTGGGGGCAAAAGAGGCGAAAATTTCTCATATTTGAAAGTGTCCTGAAAAAAAAAAAAAAAAAAAAAGGCGGAAGCTATGACCCCTGATGCACTGATTTTTCTTACTTGTGACGTCAGAATTATGACTAGCAAAATCGGTTTCTTCACCGTAAGACACAGATTAACTAGGAAACAATCCCAATAGTGTAATAATATAAATTAATTAAATGAAGTTCATTCGAGAACACATAATCTAACGTGATTTTCGACGCCTAAACAGTTTGCCCTGGTGAGCCCGTTCTCGAGAAATCTGTATTTAAGTTTGAGTAAAAATGTAGTAATTAGAAAGGAGTGGGAGAGGAATCCCGTTTTAAGAACCATGAATTTTGTCAATTCTTAGAATCTATATTAATGGATTTTTAGACATTATATCTCGATAGAATATACCTTAAAACTGAAATGGGCAACTGATTTTTGCATCAAAGAATATGTTAGTCGATACTCTTTCGATTTCTGCTTGTTTTGGATTTCATTCATTATTTCAATAAGGCATGGTCTTATGGATTTAGGCGTGAATGCCAAGATCATTAGCGAACTTTCAGAATATATAATTCGAAAACGAGCAGACAAGGGCAATTGTTTTATGCATCAAAAGACATACTTATATATGCTCTTTCTATTCATGCTTATTTGGAATTTTTTTTTTTTTTTTTTAATCATTACAGTAATGGGTGGTTTCATGGTAAGAAATAATACCTTAGTCTGATTAATTTATTCCTTAAGTCTATGCTGTAAGGTATAACCATTTTTTACATGTTAATTCGCTATACTTCTTATTAACACATTCTTACATCAAAATTACAAGAATTATATTTAAAAAAAATTATGAAAACTTCACTCATTATTACTTCGAAAATTTTGGTTTTTTAACTCATTTTGTAAAATTTCAGTTTTACAAATTCTTACGTTAAAAGGAATTTTTCACTGTCGCTCTTTATAAATTATTATTATTTATTTATTTATTTATTTATTTATTCCTAAAATTAATTGTCAGATTGTATACAAAACACTGCATGAAACAACAACGAGATATATATTTTTAAAATCAATTTTGCCGTACCTTGAACTTATACTTACTTCTAATATTTCAGACAGCGCGTTATAAATAAATGTAGATAAAAAGGAAAAACCTAGAATTATATAATTTGTTTAAACGATAAAACTTCCCCTAATGAACGTAAAAGCACCTTATGAATGCAGCTGAGAAGCAATCGATGGTTCGTTAAGCATTTTGTGATATGTATTTGGCAAAATGAATCGACAAAAATGGGTTTTATTGAAGATCAAGAAAAAAAAAAAAAAAAAAACAGTTAAAACAAAAAGAGAGAGCGCTCTTATAACTCTTCAAATACTGATTACTTCAAAACACAGTGTAAAAACTAAAATAATGCGAAGAGCGGAAATTATAAATAGATTCAAGTAATCATTTTTTCCCCCTTTAGCTCCCCGTTTTTCAAAAGAACGTTCGTTCATTTATCATACACAAAACAAAATGCATCGGGAGTGAATTTTAATTAAGCGTAATTATCTTGATCAGGGCAAAAGCTAATTAATGGAACGCATACTCCAAAGGAGAAGTTTTTTTTTTTTTTTTTTCCTCTCTCTTTTATATCAATGTGTGTGTGTATGTGTGTGTCTGTTACTTTTTATTCCTAGAGATTTCCTAAACGAGAAATGTGCCATAAAGAATCAAAAGCTTTGGATATCACAAGTAGGTATTATAATTATTATTTGCTTGATGGTAATTTTTTTTTTTTCATTTTACCGCTGTTGTTGAAAGAAGAGAGGAAAAAAACGCTAATTTTATGGCGGAATTAAGTTACAAGGATGGTGTTGCAGGCAAAAAATGATGCATATAGGGGGATTAATTAATTAATTAATTAATTAATTAATTAAACTAGGAAAGAGCGCGGTAAAATAATTTTTTGCTGTTGTTTTTACTTTTTATGGGCTGGTGAGATTGGTCTCAGAAAAACCATAGAAGAGATATACGAAATGAAGTTTTTTTTTACGATATTTAAATCCATGAGATAGGACTTGAAGAGTTAAATTTGTTTAGACACATTCACCCTCTTCACAATTTTGGAGTAGTGTCTAGGTTCATAAATTTCTTTGACAGCATAACTTTTTTTTTTTTTTTTTTTTTTTTCCCAGACTTAATTGGGTTTTGTTTATTTTTTAACGGGAAATTGTTTGCAGTTGAGATGCTTTTGTTAGTTCGGATAATTGCATGTGAATTATTGATTCGCAAATAATGAGTTTTGACAAAAAAAAAATGACAAGGAGAATTATGAATAAAATAAGAGGGCTTTTGACGAATCACATGAATTAAAAGAGGAGTTTAAGTTGAGTTGAGTGGAAGCGAGGACAAAGAATAATTATTTTTAAAAAAAAGTGGGGGGGGGGGAAGAAAGGGAAAAAAAAGAATAGAAAAGAAGAAAGAAAAAAAAAAATAACCGGGATGAAAAAAAAAAAAAGGAAATCGATTTATAAGTTTTTGCAATACATATCTAAATTTCGTTTCTAAAAATGTTTCTAAGTAATTTTTTTTACAGCTTGCAAAGAGTATACATTTTACTATATAAAAAAAAGAAAGAAATATCTATGTTATTCTTTAAACTAGTTTATAAAAAAAAGTTACTCGTTTCTTTTTCAATTTTTTATTTTCATTGACTGTTTCCGAAATAGATAAGTGAAAATCATTATTATTTACGTTTGCAATTTGTAGATAAAGCTGTAATATAGCTTCAAAAGAAAAATGAATTAAATGATGGATTATTTTCTGAAGGATACATTTATCCAATGCTACAGATCGCTGTCCCACAATAATGCTATATGCACTTTCAATTCATTCTGTGTAAAATCTATAATAAAGCTTAGATATATTACATCATGAAAAAATTAATAAAGCTTGAAAATCAGTGTATATTTAGTAACTAATTCTTTTCGTTTATGCAAAAACACGAGTAGGGGAGACTGGGGCACAGTGAAACTAGGGGCACAGTGGACCACCCCTGTTTAAATCTCTTAACATTTAACTCGTTTAGTTTATATTGATACTCATAGATGACAACACGGTACTACTTGTATACTTCCAAAAAAAAAAAAAAAAAAAACACATAGTAAATGCTAAGGTAGTCGTTTTATACAATTTATGTTTTGAGCTGCTCAAAGTAAATTTTCAAGTTTGAAGTTTTTTTTTTTTAATTTTATCAGGACTGAACTATTGACTACAAGTATTGGATAGTTGTTAAGAAAAGGTAAGATATTGCTGTTTTTAAATTTATAAAAATTATTAGCATATTTATAGTCTATATATAATTTTAATATTATTATTTGTTTTGTCTGGAGTCTGGACACGGGGCACAGTGGACCACCTCTATATGAGGCACAGTGTACCGCCTTCCAATGTGCCTTAAATTCCAAATTATATTTAATACCTTATTTATTTTAGTTAAATTTACATGTACAAATATAATGTGGCTCAAAATAATTAATAAAAAAAATATAATAATCTTATTGCTATAATAAAATTAATTTCAGAAAGGGAAAATAGTTGAATAGTAGTATAATAATTTTGAATATCTAAATTTAATAACTATTTGAATTGTTTAATATTAAAAAAATAAATAAAATGATTATGTGATTTAATAAATTGTAAGCTATATAAAGTTATTGTTGTTGTTTTTAGAAATAACATTTAAAAGATAAAAGTAGAATAATTTTAGTCAAACTTATTTCACATGTAAAGTATTAATGTCTCAAAATAATTAATAAAAATGTTTGAATAGTAATACAATGTTTAATTATGCATTTCATAATTTTTGTAACTATATAACATTAATAAACAAGTTAAAAATATATCCTATCGTTTTTAGTGATGGCACGTAAAAGACAAAGGAAATCAGATATAGGATTCTTCCTCTAATTTGATTTCTTATTTATTTTAATTTTCTTTAAATTTTGGTAATTTTATTTCATGAAAATGTTCGAATTATGTTATTTAGTCTGGAATTGTATAAGAAACTAATTTTAGAAAAAAAAAAATGAGTAATTTATATTAATTGAACATGAACAACAGAGGTTAGTCCACTGTACCCCGGGTTATGGACCACTGTGCCCCAGTGATGGGGCACAATGGTCCACTTTGTGAGTTCACACATTTTTTTTTTTTTTTCATAATGTATTAGAAGTATTGTTATTAAAAAAATAGGACATGTCAAGAAAGGTTTAAAGAATGTTTTCTAATTTTTTCAAGTATCTTGCTTTTTTATTTTTGGTGAAAAAAAAATTAAAAGTGTAAAAGTGGTCCACTAATTTCTCCAATATATTTTTTTTATCCGATGATGACTATTACAAAAAAAAAAGATACGTTTTTTGCCATGTATATGTGTTGAAAAAATAAATAAAAAACAAATGCAGCGGCCGTTTTAAAGAAAAATAATGTACCGTTTCGACAACTGAGTTCCTATTGGTTAAAAGCCGAAGGAAACGCAGTTACTTGGTTTTTTATAAAATATGGGAAAATATCAGAAAAAATGGGATTTTACAGAAGTAAATATAGAAAATTATGCAAATAATCATTACGCAATAAAGGAGAAAGTTGGTAGTGCGAACATATTATTTTATATTTTTTTCCAAAAATGCATATTAAATAGTATTTTTAGCACACCAAATATTTTTTCTTTACAATAATTTGCATATTTCGTTACATTTTGGTTAATAAACTAAATTATACAGCAATATAGTTTTTAAATATGATTTATTTTTATTTTTACTTTTATTTATTTGAATTTTTTATTTTATTTCATTTTATTTATTTATTTTGTAAATGCTAATTCCTTGACATGGGGCTTTTTATTTATACAATCTATACTAATACTAGCAGACCCGGCCACGCGTTGCTGTGACTAAGTTATACGTTGAATTATACGGCTGTCAACTATTTAGTACAGTCAAATTATTATTTACGAACAAAGACGAAAACGTTGTAGCCGATGTAAAAACCCACAGGGTTGAGATTTGAAACTTAGGTCAAAATTTGGAAGCGATTGATAAAAATTTTCGTAGTGTTGATATTAAGCACAAATTAATTTTATTGTAGGGTCCTATAAATTTTAATGGAGAAGTGATATATATTATTTCTAATGCTACTTTGGATAAAATTGCTAAAATGACTAATATATAAATTAAATTCTATTAAAATTCTATTAAAATAAAAGTATAAAAGAAACAGACGATTTTAAAATCGATTTTTATGGAGGAGTGAAATATAATATATGCTATAATGGATAATTTTACTATAAAATGACCTCATCATTTTAAATATTTTAAAGAGGGCAACAGCTGTAGTTATAAAAAGGAAAACAATAAGGCTAAACCAGAAAAATAAGTAAATTTGATAAATATTTTAAAACTTTAAAATTGGAAATCTTATGAAATATTGGACATTTAAAGTAAATACATGTATCATTTTAAATAGAAAAAGATTTTGGAAAAGTTTAGTGTATTTTAACGAAGTGATGAGAAGTTTTTGAGTATGTTAAAATTTTAATAGTAAATTCAAGTTAATAAAGATGGGAAACATTGAGGATTAAGATAAGAATAATTATAAGATTAAAAAAAAAAAAAAACTTTTTATATACCATGCTTTTAAATTTTAATATACTAATAATATACTAATTAAAAGGAAAATGATAAATATTCTATCATAGTTTGAAGTCACATTTGTTTTCAAATGTCTAAATAAAATATCTGATGTAAGATACTAATATTTTGCAGCGGAATAGATTTCATTTCTGTCATCCTTGGCGAAAAAAAATAATATCGCCAAATTATCTGGCAAAAATATTTAATTCCTTTCAAAAATCATGGTTATTTTAACAACTTATATTAAAAGAGTAATAAATAATATGAAACAATATTTCGTACAATACATATTACATGTCATACATACGTACAATGAATAATACATATTACATTTCGTACAATGCATACATCTGGCATGTATATTTTCGTGTTACGCTTTTGATCGCCAAATAATAATAATAATAATAATAAAAGCCAAGGGCGACAGAGTTTTGAAATTTAAAATTAAAATTTTGTCAATTTGACAGCAAAATAATTCAATCTAACACCCGCGATAACTAATACATATCTATACCCAAATATAAGGATTAAAATCGGGAAATAAATTTCCTCGATTTTTAATAATTTCTTACAAAAAATCCAGTGGGCAATTAACATAGGAAATCTTTTTCTTGGCTGCACAGACGGTCAGTGAGTCACACTTCGCTTGCGTATAGAACTCATAGATATAGTATAGCATATATAGAATAGAGTGATCATTGGGGAGAAAAAAGTTATTCCTTTCCATTTGGGAAAAGACGACGTTTTTACCAAAATATGGCCGTCTTTCCCCGAGTGAATACACACGGGAATACATACTAATATTTTAGCAAATAAAGTTTATGAATAATTTATTTGCTAAAGGGGAATGGAAGACTCCAGATACAGTTTCAAATTCATATTTCTTTCTTTCTTTCTTTTTTTTTCAATACCACTTAATGGCTGTTTCCAAAGCTTTTATTTATTTATTTTTTTTTTTTTTTCGGCATCAAAAATCTTTGTACGATAACCATAGAATAATAATAGAGGAAGAAGGAGCACGCCAATAGTCTTAAAGCTTACAAACCCCTTCTAGTGAAATGCCAGCGAAAGCTACTTTTGCTCCTCTCAATACTGAAGTTTGTTAATAAAGGCTTGTTAATAATCGCTGTTTTTTGTGGCAACACAACAGCTTATGTAGAAACCTTATGCTCCTCCTTCTTCCTTTATTATTATTCTATGACGATAACATGGGGATGAGAGATCTATATATATTACTATATCTATGATAGAACTACATTAGCACTTTATCAATGTGTATAAAATCTTTAAATTGATTATGACGTCAATTTTCGAGAGATGCATAATTTAACATTTTATAATTTTTTAACGTTCACGTTTGATTAAATGTATTTATTTTTATGTCGAAAGAAAATTAACTCGTATTCTTTTTTTTTTTTTTTTTTTTTTGGCAACAATTAAATTAATGGAACTCACAGATATTTTGGTGCAACTTTAATAAAGGTCTATAATTAACAAATAATTGCAATAAAACAATATTGTGACAATAAATTGAGATAAAAACTATCCTATCTCTCAAGTTGGACCAAACTGCACACAGTGTGCAAAATTTCATTAAAATCGGTTCCTTAGTTTAGGAGTTTACCCCGGACAAACATCGTGACACGTAATTTATATATATATACAGATATAAATGCGAAAGTTTGGATGGATGGATGGATGTTTGTTACTCAATCACGCCACAACGGCTAAACGGATCTGGATGAAATTTGGTACAGAGATAGAGAATAGTCTGGAATAGAACATAGGCTACTATTTATACCGGAAATTTGATTAGACTTTTTTTAATTAATTAAAATATGAAAATAATTAACCAGTAATTGACTTAATATAAGCAATTTAAATTTTTAATTGTTGCCAAAAAAGTTTACGAGGTATTTATTTTTATTTTTTCAACATAAAATGAAATATGCTTTCACGCGAAAAATAAAAAACACTAAATGTTAAATTGGTGAATGAGAAAATAACACTTTATAATTTTAAAATAAATTAGTAATGTTACAAATCTAACATATTTCTTCTGAATTTTATTTCATAGCATAATTTTATATACCTCAACTTCAGATTTTTTTTTTTTTTTTTTTTTTTAAGTACGGCGGATGAAACACGCTTGGCATAAAAGCTAAATCAGCATTATATTAACGGTATTTTCTTATTGATAATTCTGGACATTTTTTTTAATTTTGATGCTGAAGTAGATTGGACATTTTTCGCCAAGGTAAAGATAGAAAGAAATACGCGAGCGAAATGATGACGTCATTGGCCGTTCGTGGATGCAAGAAAAATATTTCCCATGTTAAACGCCCATTGGATTTTTTGTAAAAAATTATTAAAAATCGAGGAAAATTATTTCCCGATTTTAATCCCCATAGGTATGTATTAGTTATCATGTCCATGCGTTTTAGATTAAGTTATTTTTGTTGTAAAATTGACAAAATTCGAATTTTTTATTTCAAAACTCTAGAAAAAAGATGGCAAACTTCCATATTCGATTGAAAACACAAACATTTCATTTCAAAGGATGATATTTACACAATAAACATCCAACTAATATACTAATTAAAAGGAAAATGATAAATATTCTATCATAATTTGAAGTCAAATTTGTTTTCAAATGTCTAAATAAAGTATCTGATATAAGATACTAATATGTTGCATCGGCATAGATTTGATATCGGTCATCCTTGGCAGAAAAAAAAAAAATATCGCCAAATTATTTGGCGAACATAATTTAATTCCTTTCAAAAATCATGGTTATTTTAACAACTTATATTAAGAGAGTAATGAATAATATAAAACACTATTTCGTACAATGCATATTACGAAAATATACATCTGGCATGTATATTTTCGTATTACGTTTTTGATCACCAAATACAATAAGCGCCAAGAACCACACCTCAGAGAAGAGGGGAATTGTCAAGTGATGTTGTAAAGGAGCTCAACTACGATATCATGGTTTTATAAGGGCAGGTCAATGAAATGGTACCACGATTACTTCCTGAGCAGCGTCAAGTCTATGAAACGATTTTGTGCCGAGTAAATAGTGGAGAGGAGGGATTATTCTTTCTTGATGCACCGGAGAGTACGAGTAAGACATTTGTGCTGAATCGTCTGCTTGCCCAACTCTGCAAGGACCGCAATATAGCTCTGGCTGTAGCTTCCTCGGACATTGCTGCAACTTTGCTTAACGGTGGCCGGACTGCACATTCCATTTTCAAATTGCCGCTTAATCTTGCAAGCGAAGATATCCCAACATGCAACATCACCAAAAACAGCGGACGGGGAGTCCTTTTGCAGCAGTGCAAGTTGATAGTATGGGACGAGTGCACAATGTTGCACAAGCATGCAATTGAGGCGTTGAACCGCAACCTGCAGGACTTCCACGGCAACCATACGTTGATGGGCGGCGTTGTCGTTTTGCTCGCAGGCGACTTTAGACAGACACTACCAGTTATTGAGAAGGGAACACCGGCGGATGAAATAAACGCATGTCTCAAGGCGTCGCCACTCTGGTATACGATTGAAAAGCTCCATCTTACATGCAACATGCGCGTCCGACAGTACAACGACCAAGAATCAGGTGTCTTGGCAAATAAGCTTTTGAAAATTGATGAGGGTCGTCTAGAAACGGACGCAGATGGGAAAATTCAATTTTCTGAAGAATTTTCTCATCCAGTGGCTACAGAAGACGAACTTATCATGCAAGTCTTTCCCGATTTGGATGTTAATATAAGTAATGATGAATGGTTGTGTGATAGGGCAGTGCTATCGCCTAAGAACAAGTGTGTCAATAAAGTAAACAAAAGAATTTTAGACATGGCCGCCGGCAATTCAAAATTATACACATCTATAGACACTGTGATGGCTGAATTTCTCAACTCTCTGAAGTTAACGGGAGTACCGTCCCATATGTTGGAGCTTAAAATTGGCGTTCCATCTATGCTGATGCGTAACCTTGATGCACCCAGACTGTGCAAGGGCACTAGGCCTCGTATCACAGAGCTGGGTATTAATATTATAAAATGTACCATTATTACAGGAACTGCTAAAGGAGATAGCGTTTTGATTCCCCGCATACCTATTATTCCCAACAACTTGTCATTTCTTCAAGAGATTGCAATTTCCATTGAAATTGACGATCTTTTTCAATGACGATCAACAAATCCCAGGGCCAAACCTTAAAAGTGACAGGCATTCATTTAGGAACTCCATGCTTCTCACACGGTCAATTATATGTTGGTTGTTCACGTGTTTCAAGTGCCCAGAACTTGCATGTGCTGACGGAAAATAATAAGTCATTTAATGTTGTATACAGATCGGTATTAGAATAAAAATAAATTGTATATTTTTCCAATAGATCTTTCAATGAGTTACAAATTTTTTTGAGTATACTTTATCAGACTCTGTTTTGCACAGCACCACAATGACAAGGTTTCATTACATTACATATTATGATCAAACCGTCAGTTCCCACACATACACATAAAAATTTCTACGTGAACGAAGTCGCGGGTAACAGCTAGTGTTATATATTTCATAAAAATGTACGTAAAATTACGAAAAAATCGAATATAACCTAAATACAATATTCTTTATGTATGATAACAGTCCGTATTTATTACACGTCCTAAATCTCTAGTAGAAAGAAATTGTGACACTTGCTTCCTAGAAAAGCTGCTTTGTTCATCGCTTTTTCTTAAAAATTGTACAGTCGGCCAAAATATAAAAAGGCACCTTCCACTAATTTCGACGCAAATCGTTGTATAAACATGCGGCTGGTTGCCGTTACATCGAAGTGCATGGATTTCAAAGTACACAAAATCTGTATTAATAGTGCTACACCAAAGAATTTCTATACGATATGCAATCATTTAGAACCAATTTTAGTACAAGTAATTCTGAGTTGCAATGAATTAACGCAAGATTTTTAATCGGAAGGAAATGAAACGTATGTGTTTATGAAGCGCGTTAATAGTATAGTACCTAGATGACCGAGTTTACTCGGCCTCATTGTAACAATCATTCGTAGTGTATAGTGGTTTGTTTTCAGGTAATTATATTTCTTATTTGTTTGTCTAAGGCGAAGCACGTGCTACCAGTGAAAGCTAATCTTCCCGGATATAAGGAAAATTCAAATCGAATTATCATTTCAAATATCTAACTGTAATTTCTTATAAAAATTGTTCTAGCACTTTCCTAGAAGACCAGATTTATGCTATTTATTGTTCCAGACAAAGACTAACGACGGCTAATTAAATAGTATAAAACGCCAGTATAAATAATATTAAACGGCAGTATAAATAGTTTTTCAAAAAAAAAAAAAAAAAATTAATTGTTTTAACTATTTTAGGAAGACAAAGTTTATGCCGTGGTTCTCCCGTGTGGTGTGCGGATTAACACTGAATGCTAATTATATTGATGATGAGGGTATTTCAGATCGAAATGTCATCTCAAAAATGCAATAACTCTAAATATTTATCAAAAACCTTCCAGTACTTTCTAAAAAAACAAAGTTTTTGTCATATTTTCCTGGGGGAAGCGCGGGTTAAACACTAAATGTTCTAAAGAGAATGTCAGACATTTTACAATTCAAATTTTGCTTACAATTCAGTTGTAAACTCAAAAATTTCCTAAATCTAAATTTTTATCAAAATCGTTCTGATAGTTCCTTAAAATAAAAAATAAAAATAAAAAAATCTGATGTGGACACCACATGACTTCTTTATACAACCATAGGAATATACATCTTGTAATGAAAATATTGACAGTTTTGTGTGAGGTAACCGGTTCGTAAATAAACAGGCAGATTCCAGTCCACGAACATTCCTTAAAACAAAAATAAAACAAGAAAAAAAGTGCTATTCCAACCAAAAAAGTCACGATAAAACAATTATATATATCGCCCAAACAATAGAGTAGTTTCTTTCTTTCTTTTTTTTTTCAGGAATAGTATTCTACGGCTTATTACAGAATCTCTCACTGGCAGCACAACTTAGAATACATGGAAAATAGATGGTCCAGTTTTTTTTTCTCTTTGGCAAATATTAGTGGCCAGAAACGATAAATTTTACAAAAATAATTAACTCAGTTAAAATTGAGAAAGGGTTTCTGGCTATCCTGAAACAATATCTGCGGCAAAATTGGTATGACTCTGGATAACACACTGTGGGATCAGATGTTCACCCCTGTAATGTCTGGCGCGTACTCCTCCATCATTGTACTCCAGACTGTAGCGAGATTCATCGGAGAAATCAATTTGTTGCCACTGGGCACGCGTGCTGTCTTGCTGAGCCCACTGAAGTCGGATGAGTCTGTGATTCAGCGAAAGGGGAATCCTGCGTAGAGGAACCCTTGTACGCAGTTCATGCTACAGCAAACGGCGACGAACAGTGGAGCAAGACAACAAAACACCTGTAGCCGTACTCCAACGGTGTGCTAATACATGAGAGGAAGCGGTACGGTCCGCCACAGCCATGCGGATGAGGTGTCTGGTGTCTCGTGCCGTTGTTCTATTGTGTTCCCACTGCCAGGTTTTCGGCTTGTTTGATTCTCCTCTGTCCATTTCTTCCAAACACACATCACTGTTGTGGCATTACACTGCGTGCGGGCTGCGATTTCTCGATACGAAAATCTACCCTCTCGCATACCAACGATGCAGCCTCGTACGAACTCCGTTAGTTGGTGGTATGGCCCCCTCCACTTTTGACGAGACATATTGAGCACCAGTGAAATGTTTACCGCAGACAGTCGACGATAAACTGATTTCAACGCGCTTTTGCAGTCCTTTATATCCCTGGAACAATCGACTGATAAGAAATCGGTTCTCGTTCCACGCATGCACAATCGCTTTCTAATTCTAATCATTTGCATGCCTTACCTCACTTTACATTTCCTGTAATTTTAGTTCAATTTGCATAATCCCTTCATGGTGTTGCAATTTTCAAAAACATGAGTGTAAAAAACAATTGCTAAACTAGATCGCTTCTGAATATTTGTTGGCAATTTCTTCTGAATAAGTATTGATGATGGCTTCTGAATATTTATTGGCGATATCTTCTGAATAAGTATTTTTGTTGGCTTTTAAATAATTGTTGGTATAATTTTGAATAATTGTCGATATCTTCTGAATATATATTGTTCATATACTTTACAATGTTTTTATTAACTTCTATACTTGTTTGTTTGTTTGTCCGGTACAAATCTTGCAATCTATTTTTAACTAACTTCCCTACTAGCTAGACATTTGAAACTTTCACAGTAGCTCAGAACCTGGTGACAACACAATACTTCGAAGTCAGATTTTTGAATTTTCGAATAGTTTTCTTTTAATTAATTAAAATATGAAAATAATAAGCTCCTAATAGCAATAAAAATAGTCATTAAAATATTAGCTATAATTTAATTGTTGCCAAAAAAATTTACGAGTTCATTTTTTTCGACATAAAAATAAATACATTTAATTAAACGTGAGCGTTAAAAAATTGTAAAAAGTTAAATTATGCATCTGGCAAAAATTGACGCCATTATCACTTTAAACATTTTCTACACATTGATAAAGTGCTAATGTAGTTCATGATGCAAATACAGGTTGATTCAAAATTAGTGTGACCAATTTTAAAAGCATGTAACTATTTATGGTAAATTTTAATCGCTTTACTACCAGTTTTATTTTAAAAGTGAGACGTTTAAATTATCATTTTAGCTATTTTTATTAGTGGAAGTAAATTATAGCTCCGAAATTAGATCCTGAAACCCGAATCGAAATTTTAAAGCTTTTGAAGGATGGTTGCTCAAATTCTGTTATAAATAAAGCATTTAAAAATCAGAAAAGACATTTTTCTAATGGATTACTATTTAAACTTCGAAAATAAATAAAATTTGGCTGGTAATCAAAAGCTCCAGGGAAAAAATGTGGACGAAAGGAAGTCCTTGGTGAAAAAGAAAAAAAGAAGCTGAAAAGACTTATCGCTGTAGAAAATCCTCTGCCTCAAAGAACTTTAGCAAAGAAACTACAGGTATCGCAATCGACAATTTGTCGTTAGATAAAGAAAATTGGCTATAAAAAAGGTGAATAAACCAGTCTGTCATCAAATGTCTGCAAAGACCGTAGAAAATCTAAGAAAACGTTCTTGGCCTCTGTATTTAATGTTACGCAAAGGTAGATACAAAACATGGATAACATCGGATGAAGCACTGTTTTATCTGTTATCCACAACTGGCAAAATGAAGATACAATATATTTCACCGAAAAGCGTCGCAAAGACGTAACTGTTTTGCAAAAGACAAGTTGGCCGTCAGGTGTTATGGTATGGATGGGAATGTCCTCCTAAGGCTTAACAAAACCATTTTTTTGTAGAACCAAAGGCTAAAATTAATGCTAAATACTATCAGAATAAAGTTTTGAAGCACATGATCAAATAAAGTAAACGTCTTTAACCCCAAGAAAACTTTGTTTTTCACCAAGATTCTGCACCAAGTCATACTGCAAAATCAACTATAAAATTGCTAAAAGATAAAAAATTAAATTTTCTTCCTTCTGAGAAATGGCTACCATTATCCCCTGACTGTGTTCTTTGTGATTATTTTTTATGGGGATACCTAAAAAATCAATTAAGTAGATGGTAAAGTAAGAACACTTGAAGGGCTTCAAAAAGCAATCAAAGAGGAAGTTGAAAAAATATCCCGAAAAATGGTCGAAAAATCTTTTTTGGCTTGGCCTAAAGATTTACGTAAAATGTACTATGCTAAAGGAAACTACATTGAAAATTTCCTGTAAATAACTTAATTCAATAAAAATTTATGATGCTTTGAAATTGGTCAGACTAATTTTGAATCAACCTGTATATGTTGTTCTGAAAGGATTAATATTTTATTTTTAAAACCAACTTTTTTTTTAAATTCAAATTTCCCGTAACTCTTTAACCAATCGCATTAAAACGTCCATCTTTGGAATATCGATAATAAGGATTTTCTCGCCAAAAGTCGCCAAGGGAAAAAGTCGCCAAATTTGGCGCCAAATCCATTACCTGCCTATTGGAGCTTTTTAATGTGTTTTAAAGGGAAAACTAAGCTAAAGCGAAAAAGAGCTGGAAATGCAGAAAATTGACATTTTATCAACTCTTTGAAAGAATTTATACAAAAATAAATACAATTATTTACAATTTCGTAACAATACGCATTGATAAAGTGCTAACTTTTATTTTATAGCTATGATTCAACAGAAAATTTAAAAACATGGTTTATAAAAAGTTTTTTGCCTTATAATTATTTCCTTTCATGCTACCTGAAGTAGCTTATTTTTAAAAGTACATTCTAAAAATCATTAAAAGAAATGGTAAACGGGG
Source organism: Salticus scenicus (assembly GCA_963930645.1). Lineage (NCBI taxonomy): Eukaryota > Metazoa > Arthropoda > Arachnida > Araneae > Salticidae > Salticus > Salticus scenicus. Next base: position 164,841,768 of record OZ005653.1, on the reverse strand, counting down.
TTCAAATTTATATAATCGTATTTTACTGGCAAGGGTAGAACATTTAAATTGTATAAATGTATGATAAGCATTTATAGATATTTATGCACATTGATCGCTCTTGAAATATAGAAATTTATGAAGATGCTTTATTTTAACGGTGCCGCTCACCGTTCTAGCAGCAGTGTCGAGCGATTCCAGCTATGCTAGGCCCCTCTTCCGGAGTTTATTTAAACTCAAAAGAAAGGAAAAAAATCTGATGTGGGCACCACATGACTTCCTTATACATTTTTAGAAATATACATAATGTTAAAAAACATTGACATTGGACTCGGGACATTGACATTGACATTGGTTAAAAATATTTTAAAAAATGAATTATCACCGTGTTCTGAGCTTTTCTGAAAGTTAGTTAAAAACTGATTGCAAGATTTGTACTGGTAACGCTGACGAAGGCAGCAGGGACCCGAAAAAGTTGACTAAAAGTATTTAAAAAATGCATTTTCACCGTGTTCTGAACTATTCTGAAAGTTTCAAATGTCTAGCTAGTCGGGAAGTTAAATAAATTTTCTGTTGAACCATATACACGCTACCGAAGGCAGCAGTGACCAGAAACAATTGGCTAAAAATATTTAAAAAATGCATTATCACCGTGTTCTGAGCTTTTCCGGAAGTTTTAAATGTCTAGCTAGTCGGGAAGTTAGTTAAAATTCGATTGCAAGATTTGTACTGGTAACACTACCGAAGGCAGCAGGGACCCTAAACAGTTGGCGAAAAGTATTTAAAAAATGCATTTTCACCTTGTTCTGATCTATTCTGAAAGTTTCAAATGTCTAGCTAGTCGGGAAGTTAGTTAAAATAATTTTTCTGTTGAATCACATAAACGCTGCAGAAGGCAGCAGGTATCGGAAACAGTTGGCTAAAAATATTTTAAAAATGCTTTGTCAACGTGTTCTGAGCTTTTCTGAAAGTTTCAAATGTCTAGCTACGTGAGAAGTAAGTTAAATTGCAAGATTTGTCCAAATCGTTTTTGAGTTATTACCGTTTTCTGATACATTATCGCCAAAACCTATGTATTTTTGGTTATTATGAACCTAATTTTCCTAAATATCTCCAAAACGGAAAATCATACAAAGTCCGAAAAGGGAGGTGCACAACTAGATGTTATAACAAACCTATGTACCAATTCGCAACTTTCTACGTCCAACCGTTTTTGAGTTATGCGACATACACACACACACACAGACACACATACATACAGACGTCGCGAAAAATCGTGTAAAGTCGCTTATATCTCTAAAACGAGAGCTCGTGTTAAGACGCACTTTCAGGTGTACAACTAGACATCACGACTGTTCCACGTATAAATTGGCAACATTCAGCGATCATTCGTTTCCGAGCAATGTGAAATACAAAATCCATTTCGCAAATCGGGATTACTATACTTCCTTATACTTTGTATAAGGAAGTAAAAAAATCCGCCAGAGACAGGTCTACCACGTGCATATTGAGGTAAGTTAGTTTTAAATATCTCTTTTATTAGTATTAAAAATAGGCTTCATTAATTTTGCACATTACAAATGACGCCATTTTGAAAAACGCGTTTTGCTTTTGTTTACGCTTGGAACCCATGACAACGACTTCCGAAAATGGCATTTCGCCATAATCGCCAAATCCAGTTGTGGACCAACCTGCAACTAGTTCTGTTTCGATATCTTCAAAATATATAGTGATTATGGCTTCTGAATATTTCCTGGCTATTTCTTCTAGATATGTTTTGACGATGGCTTCTAGATATTTGTAAAAAATTCGAAAGCAATTAATTTTTTTTTTAATTTTTTAATTTTATTATTATTATTATTATTATATAGGATCGTAACAAACAAATTACTCCTGTCGTACTAAATTAAGTTCTGTCTTTGACAATTTTTTTTTCCAACATGAAAAGCAATATATTTATTTTTATGCCGGAGAAAAAATAAACGTGTAACAATTTTCTTTCTTTTAAGGACAAGACATTTTTTTAACGCTTTCTGCATATTTATACCAATTAAAAAATGATTTTATTTTTTTTCTTCTCGTTCAAAGATAGAAAACAAATCCTTCCGACTTATTCGGAAGGGTAGGTTGATTTATTTTCCTTTATCACGTAGCTGTCATTTTGTTTCAAAATGGTGGCTACAAATTATTTATGCACTTGGTAGAAATATTGATGTAGGCTATGCTCATATGGAGTTTTAAGCAAATCGGTTCATAAATACATTTTTATCTGAATTTAAAATTTTCAAGTGGCCGGCGCTTGGAAGCAAAATGGTGGGTTAAGTTCACAAATATATGAAATGTATTTGTGAGATATGTCTACTGTACACATATAGTTCGAATTAATTCAAAATCTCAAAAATCATCGTGTTGAAAAATTAAGTGACTGCCACTTCGATCAAAATAGCAGAGAAAGTTGCTCATCTAAGATATCGTTGCAAATTTAATTTTTTTTTTTTTTTTTTTTTTGTAGAAATTCTTTTAAAGAGGCTTAGTAAGTTGATAAAATATTAGTTTTCTGCATTTCTAGTTTGTTTTAGCATTAAAATAGCCCAATTTTTCCTTAAAAACGCATGAAAGAGATCCAGTAACGCAGGTAATGGATTTGGCGACTTTTGGCGAGAAAATACTTATTATCGATATACCAAAGATGGACACAATAACGTGATTGGTTCACGAGTTACGTGAATTTTCTAGATTTTTGTTGTTTGAATGATAAATCCATTTTTCAACTTTGATTTGAATTGATTAAGTATTTCTAAAGTTACCGTGATAACAAATTTTCAAGTTGCCGCCACTTGGAAACAATACAGTGGGAACAAGTTGCCCAGCAAACACATCCAAGATATTTGAAGCATAGGTTCACTGTCCAACTGTGGTTTAAATCAGTGCAGTGTTTCAAAAGTTATTATTATGGCAAATTTTCAAGTGGAAGTCTAAGTAGCTGCGACTTGGAAACAAAATGGCAAAACAACTTGCCCATCGAAATCATCCAGTATATTTGTAAGATAAGTTCATTGACCAGTTCTAGTTTAAATTAAATCAGTATTTCAAAAATTATCGTCATAAGAAATTTTCAGGTGGCACCACTTGTAAAAAAAAAAGGAGTGAGATGCCCAGCGAACTTATCTGAGCTATTTGAATGATAAATCCACTACCCAAATTTGATGCGAATTGATTCTGTATCTAAAGTTACCATAATGACACATTTTCAAGTGGCCGCCACTTGGAAATAAAATTGCGGATCAAGTCACCAAGTGAACTTATCCTAGATGCTTGAACCATAAGTTCACTATCCAACTTTTATTTGAATCAGTTTAGTATTTTAAAAGTTATCGTGATGGCATATTTTCAAGTGGCAGTGTGATTTCAAGTGGCTGGAACTTAGAAACAAGATGTCGGGACAAGTTGTCCAGAGAAAACATTCAAGATAATTATATGATAATATCACTGCCCAAATTTCGTTCGATTTGGAGTATTATTTCAGAAGTTATCGTGATTTTAAATTTTCAAGTGGGAGCCTGATTTCAAGTGGCCGCGCTTAACTTAAGATATCTGCCACTTTATTAAAAATGGCGGATATAGTTTATTAATAAACTTCATTGAGATCCTTATGTGGCCTGTATTTACATCAAAATTCAAACAATTTCGGAATACGCTTTTTACAATTTAAATTTGAAATTTTCAGATGGTCTCCACTTGAAAACAAAATGGCGGAGCAACTTGTTAAACTAACTCATCTAAGATATTTATAAAAATAAGTTAAGACACTGTTCAAATTTAGTTCCATTTGGAGTATTATTTCGGAAATTATCATGGTTTTAAACTTTCACGTGGTGGCCTGATTTCAAGTGGTCCCGCTTAACTTAAGATTTCCGCCACTTTATTAAAAATGGCGGATAAAGTTCATTAATGAAGTTATTTGAGGCACTTCTATAATCTATGTATACATCAAAATTAACCCGTTAGTAGTCGCTAGTTGGTCGATTTGCCGCCCATCCTTCAGTGTTGCCAGATTTTTTTATTCGATAGCCACCAAAAATTTTTAGAAGTGGCATTTGATATTCATAAAACATGAATAAAATCAAAGAAACGTCGATCACATCACTTCTTAAAATTATTGGTGACGGTTAAATAAAAAGTGCGCAATTTGTAATAGGTGGCGCTGTCTATAGCGACTAATAACGGCTTAAAAAAAAAAAAAAAAAAAAAATTCGGAATACACTTTTAACAATTTGAATTTGAAGTTTTCAAGTGGTCTGCACTTGAAAACAAAATGGCGGAGCAACTTGGTTAATAAACTTATTTAAGATATTTATAAGATAAGATAAGACACTGTCTAAATTTGGTTCGATTCGGAGTATTATTTCGGAAGTTATAGTGATTTTAAATTTTCAAGTGGTAGCCTGAATTCAAGTGGCCTCACTTAACTTAAAATATCTGCCACTTTATTAAAAATGGCAGATAAACTTCATTAATAAACTTCATTGAGGCCCTTATGTGGCCTGTATTTACATCAAAATTCATGCAAATCTTGCTTTAAATATGCCTTTTAGAATGTCGGTTTGAAATTTTCAAGTGGCTGTCACTTGAAAACAAAAAGTCGGAGCAACTTGGTTAACGAACTCATGCAAGATATTTATAAGATTAGTTCACTGTCTAAATTTGGTTCAATTTGGAGTATTATTTCGGGAATTATCGTGATGACAAAATTTTCATTATAGATAGATAGATAGATATAGATAAACGAAGTGATTGCAATAGGTCGATTTCTAAAGAAATCAACCTAATCTCCTTATATTATTAAAATCTGTGCGCCTCTATCTGTCTGTCTGTCTGTGAGAAATGCCTTGTGACCGCTAAAGCTCCGGCACTAATGGTCGCATCGCCTCGAAACTGGTGTCGACAGACGCAGAATTTCTTCATCTCGACATCGCGATAATTCGCTAAGCGATGCGACCCTAATTAGCGGAGATATTAATTAAAACGTCGAACCATGTCTACCGAAAAATGACCCAGAATTCATGATTAAATGCTTAAAAAGCGACATTTTTACGGAAAAAGTGGAAAATAAATTAGAAATATCAGTCGTATCGTTACAAATAAGGTATCAAATGAAAGATCCGATTTTTCTGAATCCGACGGTTTAAATAGCTTATCGATAGGACAATTAGATTTTTTAAAATTAACTAAAGTATGAAAAAAAAGGTGGCAACAAATCAAAAGAGTTTTATTAATTTCGCAAGACTAGCGAGCTTCTAGACGGTTACCATGGCGCCGGGGGAAAGAATAAATAGATTTTACTTCCAGCTTTATTGATTTTGTACTCTGAAATAAAATTTGCAAATTTAAAAATGCTTCAATTTTCTTCAAAATTATTTCAAACTTGCTACACACTTTTAACATCACAAGACGAAGTTGCAGTTCAAATATAATCGGGTTTCGAGAATAAATAAAAAATGTACAATTTTATTGCAAATTAAATTTTATTTTAATACGCGTATTTCAAATTCTAACTATGATTAAATTATTTTTAATACATCATTCGAAAGATATTTTAAAGTACTTTTATATTATCGAAAGTGGGATTCAAGATTTCGCTTCATTTACACGTTTTGAGGTCTCTGAATCGGTTTTCTTTTGTATCTCAGCCACTAATTAAAATAATTTCATAAGTAATACATCATTAGATAGCTTTGTTGATTTGGAATCGAACAGTAGATTACAGAAATTTCTACCGCCAGATGGCGCTGTAATATTTTTAAATTTCAATATTTCAATTTTTAATTATGATTAAATTATTTTTAATACATCATTCGAAAGATATTTTAAAGTTATTTTATATTATCGAAAGTTTTAACTAGATTTGCACGTTTTGAGGTTTCCTGATTAGGTTTTCTTTTGCATCTCAGCTAATTCAGTTAGACCTTTCAAAATTGGTATAAGTAGGTTAATTAGGAATGGCTGAAAGGGTGGGGAAGATATAGGCGTGCACCGCGCGCACGGGACAGCGCTGCCGAAGGCAGTGGGGACCCGGTCCGACTTTTTAACCGATGAGAAATGATTTTTTTTTCATTTTCTTTTCTTAAGAATAAAAATTTGATTTGAGAAGGAATATGTGCGCGTAGCGCGTATACATTCACACGTGCGCGCGCAGCGCGCATGGGTCTGCGCTGCCGAAGGCAGTGGGGACACTGTGTGAGTTTTTACCCGATCAGAAATGATTGATTTTTTTTAGGGGGCACGAAGGGTCAGGGAAGGAATTATTGAATGAAGTCCCCCCAAGGCACAACTTTGACATGAGTCCCCCCCAAGGTACCCCTATTTCAGTCGGTACAGCGTTGTCGAATTTTTATAATACACTCTTAATAGTGCTAAGGGCCTATTTCAGTCGGTTTATTGAATGGGGATTTATTGAATGAAGCCCCCCCCCAGGCACAACTTTGACATGAGTCCCCCCCAGGCCCAACTTTGACATGAGTCCCCCCAAGGGTGAACTTTGATATGAGTCCCCCCCAAGGCACACCTCCCTCTCATTGGGAAAAAGAGAAAAAACATTGTTTTGCTGCTATACGACAGTTTGGACTTCCAACGTTATTGTTACAGTATCTGAAGCTGAAACACATTGGTTTGATTTAATGAAAACTTTATCATGGAATTTAGATCGTCACGAATTAACTAAAGAAGAATTTGTCGATATTAACAAGTTTAGCAGTAGGCCTCTGGCACTAAATTAAAATCTGTCAATGTCAGATTTTCATGTTTTAAATAACGAAATAATGTCGTGTCTGTATAATTATTTTTTTTTTTTTTTCTTTTCTTAACAATAAAAGTTACTGTTAGTGATTCATTAATTTTAGTGATTCATTTGAAAATACTGACCCGCTAGCGGGCGGAGCTCGCTAGTCTATATTAATAAAATCAGACTTTTGTCTGTAAATTTGTCAAAATCGAAAAATTTTGCGATATCTTCATGTTTCACACGCCATGAAAGCTGACTTCAGAAAATTTTGCCTGTGTGTGTGTGTGTGATCGTGTCTGTATGTCGCTTTTTTTGTCCGGGCATCACTTGAGAACGGTTGGACGGAATTCAACGGCACTTGGCAGGAATTTAGATCTTCACCCAACTTAAAATGATGTCTATCAACTTTTCAGAAATTCCCCCCATTCCCCCCTGGGGGATAAAAGACTAAAACACGTTTTTCCGGGTATCACTTCAGAACGGCTGGACGGAATTCAACGGCACTTGGCAGGAATTTAGCTCCTCACCCAACTTAAAATTATATCTATCAACTTTTCAGAAGTTCCCCCCGTTCTTCCCTGGGGGGGGGGGGGGGTAAAAGACTAAAATACGTTTGTCCGGTTATCATTTGAGAACAGCTGGACGAAATTCAACGGCGCTTCGCAGAAATTTAGGTCTCTACCCAACTTAAAATTACATCTATCAACATTTTAGAAATTCCCCCACGTTCCCCCCTTGGGGGCAAAAGACAAAAACACGTTTGTCCGGCTATCACTTGAGAACGGCTGGACAGAAAACACGTTTATAAGCATAACTCGGTTTCTAATTACTTCACAGTAAAGAAATTGCACATGGGGAGACTAGACATGAGTACAAATAATACATTTTCTACATTTAGGAATTTTCGATTTTTAAGGGAAGGGAGGGGGAAATATTGAAAATTCCTGATTTTTGAGTGGACCTCTACCAAAAATAGAACAAATATATTGAAAAAAAGGCTATGCTACTTCCTTGGGATATTTCCAATTGGATTCGTAAAAATTTTCGACCACGGGTTTTGATGGATTTACACGTTTTGAGAGCTGTAGAACACGATTTGACAATTTTTAGAAAAAGTCTGTCAGTCTGTCTGTGTGTGTGTGACAAAATTTTGTGGCAACTGTATCTCAGGAACTGCTGCACAGAATTTCATACAAATTGGTATGTAGTTGCACCTTGACATAAATTAGTGCCTATCAACTTTTGGTAAAAATTGTCTTACAGGTTGCGTTGCGATCCCGCTTTTTCTAAATTTGTAACATTGTGATATAGGACAAAATTTTGTATAAATGTGCATAAATAGAATTATTGTTTAGTAATCATTATGAAATTTACAAGAATTATTTTTAATAAAGACAGTCAACTGGGAAAAGTTTTTTGTATGAGTAGAAGCCTCGTCAACCCCCCTGAGGTGGAAGTCCCCCCTCGAGGGGAGTAAATTTTCAAGATGGGTAACTTCCGAAAAGTCTCATCAATACCTTTAAAACGAATGGTTGAACAATAAATCTGTGATAATTTAAAACAAAGTTATCGATTTTTTTTTTTTTTTTTTTTTTTTTTTTTTTTTTTTTTACTTTTTACGAAAAAAAAAACTTAGGAAAAAAAATCGTACTTTTTTTTATTTTTTTTAAACGAAATTTAACAAAACTTGGTATTTAGTTGGCCCCTGACATAAACTGGTGTTGATTAGATTTGGGGATCAATCGCACAACAGGAAGCGCTGTGATCGTATTTTTTCTAAATTTTTAACATGGCATTATAGGACAAACTTTCGTATAAATGTACATAATGAGAATTATTCTTAACCTGTGATTCTAAAATTGATATGAATTATTGATAATAGTAGTAGTTAATTAGGAAAAAAAATTGTGCATGCGGGGGCATCGCTAGCCCCCTTGGGGGGGGGGGGGTGAATTTTCAAGATGGGTATCTTTCGAAAGGTCTCGTCAATACCTTTAAAACGAATGGCTGGACTATAAATATGTGATAATTTAAAACAAAGTTATCGATTTTTTTTACTTTTAACGAAAAAAACTTGGATTTTTTTTTTTTTTTAAATATTGTTACTGAGTGAATTTGTATAGGAAAATATAGAAGAAAGTCTTGTGGTGGCCACAATATACTAATTTTTTTTTTTTTTTTTTTTTTTTTTTTGGGGGGGGGGGGGGTTACGAGAGGGCAAACTCGAGACACACCCTTTAGCGCTAAATTTGTCCTGAGAAATGTATGGGATCTGCGTTAACGAAATTTAGTACGTAAATTATTTATATGTATCCGACCGTTATTGTAACGGGATTTTACAAAATCCCCCCCTTACCCCCCTTGGTGTCGAGAGGGCTATAAACACGTGTAAAAACACGTTTTCCCTTTGGCATTCGCCTTAAATTATCTTGGATTGGCGAACTTTGATGTGTGGATGTTGATTATGTGTACGCATTATGTACTTTGTCGAGATTTCGCAAAACTTCAAACTTAGCCACTGGAAAAGGGGGAGTAAGAAGCGGGTAAGTTGCTGCTGAAGGCAGTGGGAACACGGACCCCTCACGTTGCAAGCGAGAAAAATCTCTACCGAGCAAATGGGAACTTTAATTCAGGTTAATTAATAATGATATGGAATTTTGACAACCTATTTCAGTATTGTGTCAAGCGAAGCGGGCACAGCCTGCTAGTATGTGAAATAAAATTGAGAATAATTGTTCTAAAGAAATGGAACAGCTTTAATATAGGATCCCTTGGTGAAATTTGTAATTTGGTACAGAAGTATATCGTACGTTTCTCGCCGAGATTTTCACTTATCATTGCTATACTCCTTTTAATTGATTGCCAAAATGACAACAAAAAGTAAAAGCTGCCAAAGACGGTCCTGTACTAAAGCTCTACCAATGAAATTTAAAGAAAGGAATAGAGTAATGCATAAGCGTATAATGCTTAAGAGTGTATATGTATCAAGAATACATATACTCTTGATACAAATTTCAAGAGTATATGTTCACTAAGGAACGAAATATAGTTTTCGCATGCTTTTATATGAAAAAATAGACTTTTAAAAATCCTACTGTATTGAATTAAATTCTGTTTTGTACAGAATTTATTTTCTAATACTTTGAAAACAAAAATAGGCTTTCCCTTCCCCCCCCCCCATACTATAAGTCAATCATAGGGAGGACAAAAGGGGGAGTCTAATTAAGAATGAGCGACGGTCGCCAAATGGGCGATAAATGTGGTGGTCTTTTTTTCGTGAAATCGCGAACTTGTTTATTATTATTTTAACCTTCCCATTCGTAACCGCAACCGCACCATTTTCAAAGTTGCGATCGTCAGCGTGGGTTACAGACGTGTTTTGGATTGGTTTTGCAGGTGTTTTTGGTGGATTACTTTTTCATTGTTTAATAGCCTTCATACCCTCTCTCTAGGAATTTTTTTTTATTTGACTGATTTGCTTCTTTTCACAAGAATGGCGCCATCTTGTTTTCCTCTCAAAACAAGACGCCATCTTGTTCAGTAGGCAGAACTTGTTTTGGGAGGAAAACAAGACGACGGCCTGTAGACGTCGTTGAAATCTGAAACTGTGCCAAAGCCGTAACTCATTCTTGATTAAAAAAATAAATAATAATAATAATAATAAGTGGGTACCGCTACCCCCATGCGTATGAATCTCAGAATGCACGAAATTTGGTATCGTCGCAGTCACTATCACGCACGTTATTTGCATAAAAATGCGCGCCAGGCTGTATTTTAAAGTGCATTCCATCATTCCTTAGCTAAAATGAAAATATTGAACACAATTTGTTGATCTATCTTTGGAGTCGAGGATGCGTAATGTATCCAACAAATGACTGATATGAAACGGAAAAATATCGAAATCACTGCATTCGTAGGTTAAACTAAAAATTAAATACTTAGTAAATATGAACCACTTCATAAAATGAACCACTTCACACTCATTAGAGTTTTAAGATTTATTATCATTGTGCTACATCAAAAATATAATGAAATAAATTGTTCCTTGGCTGCAATTAATAATTCTCAAACATTTTCTGAAATATCGAAAGAAGTCTGTCTATCTTTCATGTAAAATATTATTCATAAGTGCTCTTCTGACTATTTGGCGTGAAAATTATTTGGTAGTGCCATGTTAAGTATTTTCTATACTAATTATTTGGCAGAGTCTTTTTGTGCTGACATACATTCTTCAAAACAGTTAAGGAAATTAAGAATCTCTTGATCGCATGTCTCTCCTCTCGGAACAACAATTCTGCTGATTTTTGCTTGACATTTCTGTAGATCTAACTTCAATTCTCTGCATTTTTCCGACTGGATGCAAGTCATTTTTAAATAATCATTTTTGGACGGAGGCTGTTCCTCTGAATCGTCTTTGGATGAGAAAAATTTTTCATATAGATCCATAGATATGTTATTTGTTTTCGGATTTAAAAAATTATCTATCTGATTTTCTAGTTCAAAATTAATAACTTTCTGTACAACTGTAATAATTGACTTATAAAATTTTAATTTCATTCTTTCTGCTCATTATTTTGGTTGCTCGTTGCTCACTTTTAACTTACTGTTATACATGGAGATTGGAAAATTTTACTCTGAATTGTTGCTGTAATTCATAAATCAATCTATGCAACGTCATATAAGTTCTGGGGAACTTGTTATGAATGAGCGATGGCTTTGGCGTAATTTCAAATTTCAGGATGCCAACAGAATGTCGTGTTGTATCCTCGTGTGCAATTTGACAAGAACGAGACCACAACATTTGGTGCGCTTATCGCCCATTTGGCGATCGTCGCTAATTCAAACTAGACCCAGTTCGAGCTATTTCTTTTATCTGAACCATCACATACTAGATATTGTACATGAATCTAGGTATGAAATAATCTAGGAATCGTTGGCATAACTCATGAAAATGACGTCATGATTTCAGACAAATTGCATTTTCCTACAGGACAATAAACATTTACTATATCATTGTTTCATTTCGTAATAATCTTTGATAATGATCTTCCAAATTGTGATTCAATTTTGATCCAAATGGAAGTTCGTTCATAATTTTATTTTCTTTCTCAAAAACTATATGGAAGGCGTATAGTAAGAACCTGAAGCAAAGTTCTTTGTGTTCACGGAACGCTCTCGAATGAGACATTGCCGAAGGCAAGTAGGAGCTCACACCGATGTACGTTTACTTCTTTTTTTGTTTCCCTCGAAAACAAATTGGCCGATTTCGATGTATATCTATATTAATAAAATTAGACTTTCGTCTGTAAATTTGTCAGATCCAAACAATTTTGTGATATCTTCACGTTTCACACACCATGAAAGCCGAAAATGACTCCAGAAAACTTTGCCTGAGTGTGTGCGTGCGTGTGTGTGTGTGTCATCGTGTCTGTATGTCGCTTTTTTTGTCCGGGCATCACTTGAGAACGGCTGGACGGAATTCAACGGCGCTTGGCAGAAACTTAGATCTTTATCTAACTTAAAATTATATCTATTAATTTTTCAGAAATTCCCTCACGTCCCCCCCTGGGGGGCAAAAGACAAAAACACGTTTGTCCAGGTATCACTTGAGAACGGCTGGACAGAATTCAGCGAGGTCTTTACTCAACTTAAAATTATATCTATCAACTTTTCAGAAATTCACCCACGTTCCCCCCTGGGGGGGCAAAATACAAAAACATGTTTGTTCGGATATCACTTCAGAACGGCTGGACGGAATTCAACTGCGCTTCGCAGGAATTTAGGTCTTTACCCAACTTAAAATTATATCTACCAACTTTTCCGAAATTACTCCTTTTCCCCCGTGGGGGAGGCAAAAGACAAAAACACGATTGTAAGCATAACTCTGCTCCTAATTACTTCACATTAAAGAAATTGCAAATAGGGAGACTAGACATGAGTACAAATAATATATTATCTGCATTTAGGAATTTTCTATTTTTAAGGGAAAGAACGGGGAAATATTGAAAATTCCTGATTTTTGAGTAGACCTCTATTAAAAATGGAACAAATTTTTCCTGAGAAATCTATGGGATATGCGATCACGAAATTTGGTGCGTAAATTGTTTATATGTATCTGACCCTTAATGTAACGGGATTCCCCCCCCCCATACCTCCTTGGTGTCGAGAGGGCTATAAAAGCGTGTAAAAACACGTTTTCCCGTTTGAATTCGCCTTAAATTATCTTTAATTGGCGAACTATGGTGTATAAATGCTAATTAGGTGTACGCATTATGTACTTTGTCGAGATTTCGCAAAACTTCGAACTTAGCCACTGGGGAAGGGGGAGTAAGAATCGGGTAAGTTGCTGCCGAAGGCTGTGGGAACACGGACTCCTCACGTTGCGAGCTAGAAAAATCTCTACCGAGCACAGCGGGAACTTTAATTCAGGTTACTTAATAATGATGTGGGATTTTGACGACTCATTTCAGTATTGTGTCCAGCAAAGCGGGCAAAGCCTGCTAGTATAGTAATAAGACATAGGTTGATCATTGGGGGGAAAAATGATTCCTTTTTATTCGGGGAAAAGTCCACAGCATGGCCGTCTTTTTCCGAGTGAATACACACAGATAATTTAGAAAATAAAATTTATGAATAATTTATGTACTAAGGGTGAATGAAAAACTGCAGATACAATTTCAAATTCATTTTTCTTTTTCTTTCTTTCTTTTTTTTCTTTTATATATTTATTAATTTACTTAATATTTAAAGTTAAACTCTTTTTATATACTAAAACTAACGTTCTTTATCTACGCCGCTGCTAACTATATTTAAAAGAATTCTGAAAATTCTATATTACTTACTAATATAAAATTTTAAAAATTACCAAACTTTAAAAAACGTATTCCATTAAAAATCAAACCAGTTTTTATTTCATAATAATAACAAAGCAACAGATTATAAAAAATATATTTTTCATAATTTAGTCAAATATAACGTATCCATTATGATAACGTATTAATTTCTTTTCATAAATTTATTAGAAGGATTAAAAGACGCAATCGACATTTTGAAAATTCAACAGCATTCTATTCTATTATAATTGCCGAGTTGCCGAGTTTGAATGGTTTCAATATCACTATATGGCTGATGCCAAAGAATTTTTCTAGCAACAAATATTTTTGCATGATAAAAATGGGATGATAGATTTATATAAATTACCTAAATTACTATATCTATGGCAAAGCACGTACAATAGTAAGCAGCTCAACTCCTATGGAGACAGATGTCCTCCCAACGAGATATATAAAGTAGAGTGATAAATGGTAACCCTTGAGAAGGTCCAAGATGAGTCATGTGACATGCTCTCCTTGCACCTGCGTATTCGGTGGTTCCCTTGGTAACAGCTCATTTTCAGTACATTTCTATGGCAACGGTTTCAATGTTTTTGTTTACTTTACGTAGTTTAATATTCTTTTGTTCTAAACCATTTTGATTTTGATTTTACTTCTTTTTTATTTCGTGTAGTTGAACTTTAACCGACAAAATGCTTAAAAATAGTAGAAAAATTATTATTTGTTGTTAAATTTAGCTCTTTAAAAGTTTAAATTTTGTTTTATAAACACTTTTGAACTTTGTTGAGAAACGATGAAAAAAAAAGGTATTTTATTATTTATTAAAATGTGAAATATGTGTAAAATTATTTTAAAAGCAATTTATTTCCGTCATTAGGACTGTCATGTTACCTAATAATAATGATAATTTGTCGAACTGATATTTTAAATGCCAAAATAGCGATAAAGGGCCAAACACAGCAACCTATTCGAGAATGTCACGTGATTCATCTTGAACCACGGAAAGCTAATCCTTCATCCATTGAATCAGCACTCTAATTTATACATCTCGTTGTGTCCTCCCCATAGAATAATAATTAGGAAGAAGGAGCATGCTAATACTCTTAATGCTTACAAACCCCTTCTAGTGAAATGCCAGCGAAAGCTACTTTTGCTACTCAAAACCTTAAAGAAGGGCCATAGAGTAATAATAATATCGCTGTTTGTTGTGGCAACACAACAGCTTATTAGAAACACTTATGCTCCTTCTTCCTTTATTATTATCCTATGGTCCTCCCAATGTCGGCCATTACAGGAGTGGATCAAGCACGGAGTACTCCGTGGATTTTACTCCGTGGGATCAAGACAGCACATTTGCTCCTTTGAAATAGACATCTAAATTTTTAATTGTTGCCTTTAATTTTTTCAACCATAAAATAAAATATGCTTTCACGTGAAAAAATAAATAAATAAATAAAATATTAAATTTGTTCATGCATGTACTTACGGATAATACGTAAGTATCGTAATTTTGTGCGCTTTTGCGATCCGCGTTTGTAATGATCGATAGATGGCGCTCTCTGAACACTGCAGTTGTTAGTAAATATAACAGCCACGTGTAATTATTATTCTTTCTCCGCCATTTCATCATGGAAAGTCGATTGCATAATATGAGGATATGCAGTGGTGTGATAATTTCACCTTAGCCCACCAGAGGGCGAGCATTTCATTACAATCGCGGATACAAACACATCAGGGTAGGGGGTATCCATTGTTTTGTTTTGTTTTCGGGGGGGGGGGGGGGAGTTGTGTGCGCGATAGTGATTGCAGCGAAAAAGAGTTACATGCGTTCTCAGATTCATGCACAGCGAGACAGGGGTGTCCAGTGAAGTTTTTTTTGGTTTTCATGTGAGCGAAGCGAGCATACGTGCGTGATAGTGATGGTTTCGAAAACGAGTTACATGCGTTCTTAGATTCGTGCACAGCGAGGCAGGGGTGTCCAGTGATGTTTTTTTTTTTGGTTTTCATGTGAGCGAAGCGAACATACATGCGTGATAGTGATGGCTTCGAAAACGAGTTACATGCATTCTTAGATTCATGCACAGCGAGGCAGGGGTGTCCAGTGATGTTTTTTTTTTTTTTGTTTTCATGTGAGCGAAGCGAACATACGTGCGTGATAGTGATGGCTTCGAAAACGAGTTACATGCGTTCTCAGATTCATGCACAGCGAGGTAGGGGTGTCCAGTGATATTTTTTCTTTTTTAATTTTTATTTTATGTGCGCGAAGCGTATATACGTGCATGATACAACACAAGTTTACGTGTTTTCCCATTACATCTTTCGTTTTCTATTTCCTTACTTTTAGTGGAAGGGTCTAAATTCATAACGGGGGTTTCATGTAGCAAGAGGCTTTCTTACAAAAGAAAATATCTAATCAGCATTTTAAAGCATTTGGATGTCAAAAGAAAATATTAATATTTTATTTTTTATTTTATTTATTTTACTTTTTTCAAGTGAAAGCACATTTTATTTTATGGTTGAAAAAATTAAAGACAACAATTAAAAATTTAGATGTCTATTTCAAAGGAGCAAATGTGCTGTCTCGATCATAGAATAATAATAAAGGAAGAAGGAGCATAAGTATTTCTAATAAGCTGTTGTGTTGCCACAACAAACAGCGTGATATTATTATTATTCTATGGCCCTTCTTTAAAGTTTTGAGGTACAAAAGGTGCTTTCGCTGGCATTTCACTAGAAGGGGTTTGTAAGCATTAAGAGTATTGCCATGCTCCTTCTTCTTATTATTATTCTATGGTCTCGATCCACTCCTGCCATTACGGGCGGCAAATGTAAACAAACGATGTCACACTTTATGGTTACCGGAAAAATCTTGGCGCAGCGACTTGGCGTATTCGGTTAATATACAAGTTTACGTTTACATTGTTTTGATTCGTACTCGCTTTGGTCGGAAGCACTGTTGGCGTCGGAAAAGAAATCTATGCAACCCTACAGTGTTTTGTTTTGCAGCGGGATGTTTAGAAGATAGAAGAATATATTGGCTCTCGCTAGTTTGGTTTGGAATTCTAAAAAAAAAAAAAAAATATATACGATTAAAAGATAAGTATTTCTGTTTATTTTGAACTTTTTTTTTTTTTCCAATTTATGCTGTTTATATATTTTTTTCAGTGCTGATTTGCTTTTCTTGTTTTTAGAACAATATTTTGGCTCTCGCTATTTCAGTCAGCTTCGAATTTGAAGAACAGTACGATGAAAAGCTAAGTATATTCGATTATTTTATACTTGTTTTTATTGAACGTTACACTATTCTTATATAAACTTTAACTGCTAATTTACTTTGCTTTTTTTCACTGGTATATATTGTACTGGCTTTGATCTATGGCTACATTATACGAATTACTATGTCTATGGTTTTATTTCAGTTTTATGAAATTGCCAGATTTAACAACTTTCTACTTTTAGGTATTTTTTAATGTAAAGGAATACGTGTATGAAAGGGGAAAATAGGGGAAAATGCATAAAAAATAAAAGTGTTTTTAAATTGCCTTCTTGACATCGTAGGAAAATAATTTTTTGTATTCTCCTCATCTAGCTAACCATACCTTTCGAATGATACCATTTTCAACCCTCTACTCCCATAATTAATATGTTAAAAAGGGACTACAAATTTTATGCTTGCCTTTTAATATATAGATTCTAATGCTATAATTTGTGGTACTGATTAAAAAATATTTGTTGTGAATGACGGAAGAAGAGCTAATGCTTAATGTTTTATCTGAAATAATTTAATTAAAAAAAAAAAAATTAAACTTCTGAAATATTGCAAAAGTTTTATTTAAAAAGAGGCTTTATTTAAAAGAATGCTTATAACAATTTCTGCCATCTAGTCAACCAAGGAAGTGACATGTTATGATTACAAAAATCACCCTTTATTGTCCATATTAAAATACACCATTCTTTATTACTCATTTCGAGTTTATCTCATAAAAATGTCTAAGCAGTTTTTAACGTAAGTTTATTTATTCAAACACTTTCATATTGAATTTAGTATAAAAAAGTTTTGGGTCGTTTTTAAAGACTTACGATTCCGATTTTTAAAATATTCAGAAATATATTCCCTCTTTTTTTTTTTTTTTTTCAAGATATTTGATTTAATTTAGCTACCATGATAACAAGAGTGGACATTTTCGCATTTTTAATAAGCAAAATAAATTTAAAAAATCTAGTTATTTTTAATACAATGCTAAAAGTGTACTATTTTAATAAATTTAATTTCTAATAAAAATAAATCTTTAGCAAAAAATAATATTTTTTCTTCTTAAAAAAAAAAAAAAAAAAAAAAAAAAAAAATTCTTTGTTTCTGAACATGTGAAAGAGCTGTAACATATCTGCAGATTGACCTTTTATAAAGGAAATTTTTTCAGCTATGTAAATTTGGTCTTCTTTTTTGCTTGAAAGCTATTGTTTTAGCTTTAATTCTCATATATTAAATATAAAGTGACACGATAATACCACGTTATAAGCTTATCAACATCTAAAAGCCACTAAAGTGTAATTAATATTATTTAAACAAGATGTTGTTGCTTAAGATTTCTCGAATTAGTGTTTTCCCGTAAAATTCTCAAAGTTCCCAAAAATTTCCGGTTTATTCCTCAAAATTCCCAGGTTTTTTCCCTTGCTTCAAAATTTCCGAATTTTTTGCATTTCTAAATGCCATGCATAACTTTCTTCTGTCCATTCAAAAACAGTTATACAAGCCAAATTCCTAGGTGCCTCCATAACACAATCTCATTTTTTCCTAACGAAATTCCTAACAATTTCCTAACAATCTCATTTTTTGCATGGTGTTACATGAAGTGGAAAATGTCTGTAGCTGACCAGATGTCCTCATTTTCTGAGGACAGTCCGTTTTTGTAAGCCGTTTTTCTAAGTATTAAAAATATTTACAGGAAAATTATTCATCATCATAACTATTAGCATTTCGGTCCCCATTTACAAAGAATATAAAATCATATTCCTAATTAGGGTTGATTCCAACGAGATATATAAATTAGAGTGCTGATTCAATGGACGAAGGATTAGCTTTCCGTGGTTCAAGATGAATCACGTGACATGCTCTAATAGGTTGCTGTGTTTGGCCCTTTATCGCTATTTTGGCATTTAAAATATCAGTTCGACAAATTATCATTATTATTAGGTAACATGACAGTCCTATGACCGAAATAACATTGTTTTTAAAATAATTTTACACATATTTCACATTTTAATAAATAATAAAATACCTTTTTTTCATCGTTTCCCAACAAAGTTTAAAAGTGTTTATAAAAGAAAATTTAAACTTTTAAAGAGCTAAATTTAACAACAAATAATAACTTTTCAACTATTTTTAAGCATTTTGTCGGTTAAAGTTCAACAACACGAAATAAAAAAGAATTAAAATCAAAATCAAAATGATTTAGAACAAAAGAATATTAAACTACGTAAGTAAACAAAAACATTGGCGGTTATGAGTTATGCGAAGAACAATCTCCAAACCGTTGCCATAGAAATTTACTGAAAATAAGCTGTTACCAAGGGAACCACCGAATACACAGGTGCAAGGACAGCATGTCACATGACTCATCTCGGACCTTTTCAAGGGTTACCATTTATCACTCTACTTTATATATCTCGTTGGTTGATTCATAGATATAGTAATTCCTATAGATCTATCATCCCCATGTTAACGAGCAAAGATTTTTGATGCCGAAAAAGTTTTTTGGCATGAATTTTCAAATTGTGGAAATACTGCGTGTTTTTAATTGTTCTAATAAATATATGAAAAAAAAAATGGTATAAGTTTTCATAAGTAAATTATATTTGACTAAATTATGAAAAAAATAATTTTTATAATCAGTTGCTTTGTTATTATTATAGTTTAAAAACTGCTTTGATATTTAATAGAATTTAAAGTTTGATATTTTTAAGATTTTATATGAGTAAGTAAAACAGAATTTTCAAAATTCTTTTAAATATAGTTAGCATCGGTGCAGGTAAAGAACGTTAGTTTTAGTATATAAAAAGTGTTTAACTTTAAATATTAACTAAATTAATAGATATAGTAACAAAAAAAAAAAGAATGAATGAATGAAAATTGTATTTGAAACTGTATCTGGAGTTTTTCATTCACCTTTAGTACATAAATTAATCATAAATTTGATTTGCAAAATTTTCCGTGTGTATTCCTGTGTGTATTTATTTGGGGAAAGACGGTCATTAGAGAGTATTTTCCCCTAGTGAAAAGGAATCACTTTTTCACCCTCGATGATTAATTTATGTCTTATTACTATATAAGTTGATTGATTGATGATTGATTGGGTTTTACATCGCAGTAGTGCTTCACAATGGGCAACTGACGACAGTCTGGGACTCACCCCTAGAATATAGTGCTCGAAATTCATGGTAGACAGTGGGTCATAAATAGATATCGTTCAAGTCCGTCAATCATCGAGGGGCAATTTCAAATTAATGTTAAAATTAAAAGAATATTCAATTATCTACAAATTCGCAATGTTCTGGTCTGAGATGTGCACATTCTTTTAAGATTGATTAAAATTCTACAAATTTGACATTTTTGCAGTCCTGCTATCAAAGAACGCGGTAGCGTTCCGCCCCGCCAAGTTAAAAGAAACATTAAGAGAAATACAAATGAAATTTACAAAGTAGGAAGTCAAAGCTAAAACAAACACCCGCCAAGCTAAAACAAACATTAAGAGAAATACAAATGAAATTTACAAAGTAGGAAGTCAATGGTGAACGCTACAAGTGTATATTATGTCGACATAGCATCTCGTACTTTTCGACTACCTGTATCTCCGCTCCCTGATCCCCAAGACATATGATTTTTTGCACAGACCTTAAGCATACCCTTAAGACAAAACATACAAATTTTCATGTCGCTCCGAATTAAGGGGCATGAGTCATATAACTTTCAAAACCCGAAATTTCCCCGTTACTTTCTTCTTCTTCTTCTGGTGATTGTTAAGACAAAAACTTTTGACGGCGATTGAGAATAGAGTTCTGCAGCTAATGAGCTGAAAATTTGTATGGACATTCCTTCTGACCCGTACCAGTGCCTTTTGCAATCAAAAATTTTTTGGTCGGGTTACTGCTGCCTACGGCAGCGTTACCAGTACACATCTTGCAATCGCTTTTTAACTAACTTCCCGACTAGCTACACATTTGAAACTTTCAGGATAGCTCATAACACGGTGACAATACATTTTTTAACACTTTTAGTCGACTGTTTCAGGTCCCTACTGCCTTCGGCAGCGTTTATATGATTCGACAGAAAATTTATTTAACTAATTTCCCGACTAGCTAGATATTTGAAACTTTCAGAATAGTTCAGAACACGGTGAAAATGCATTTTTTTAATGCTTTTATCCAACTGCTTCGGGTTCCTGCTGCCATCGCCAGCGTTATCAGCACAAGGCTTGCAATCGATTTTTAACTAACTTCCCGACTAGCTAGACATTTGAAACTTTCAGGATAGTTCATAACACGGTGACAATACATTTTTTAACACTTTTAGTCAACTGTTTCAGGTTCCTACTAACTTCGGCAGTGTTTATATGATTCGACAGAAAATTTATTTAACTAACTTCCCGACTAGCTAGACATTTGAAATTTTCAGAATAGTTCAGAACACGGTGAAAATGCTTTTTTTAATACATTTAGCCAACTGTTTCGGGTTACTGTTGCCTTCGGCAGCTTTACCAGTACACATTTTACAATTGCTTTTTAAGTAACTTCCCGACTAGCTAGACATTTGAAACTTTCAGGATATCTCTGAACACGGTGACAATACATTTTTTAACACTTTTAGTCGACTGTTTCAGGTCCCTACTGCCTTCGGCAGCGTTTATATGATTCGACAGATAAATTTATTTAACTAATTTTCCGACTAGCTAGATATTTGAAACTTTCAGAATAGTTCAGAACACACTGCTTCGGGTTCCTGCTGTCATCGGCAGCGTTATCAGCACAAAGCTTCCAATCGCTTTTTAACTAACTTCCCGACTAGCTAGACATTTGAAACTTCCAGGATAGCTCATAACACGGTGACAATACATTTTTTAACACTTTTAGTCAACTGTTTCAGGTTCCTACTAACTTCGGCAGCATTTATATGATTCGACAGAAAATTTATTTAACTAACTTCCCGACTAGCTAGACATTTGAAACTTTCAGAATAGTTCAGAACACGGTGAAAATGCATTTTTATAATACTTTTAGCCAACTGTTTCGGGTTACTGCTGCCTTCGGCAGCTTTATCAGTACACATTTTACATACAATCGCTTTTTAACTAACTTCCAGACTAGCTAGACATTTGAAACTTTCAGGATAGCTCAGAACACGGTGACAATACATTTTTTAACACTTTTGGTCAACTGTTTCATGTCCCTACTGCCTTCGGCAGCGTTTATATGATTCGACAGAAAATTTATTTAACTAATTTTCCGACTAGCTAGACATTTGAAACTTTCAGAATAGTTCAGAACACTGTGAAAATGCATTTTTTAAATACTTTTAGCGAACTGTTTAGGGTTCCTGCTTCCATCGGCAGCGTTACCAGCACAAAGCTCGCAATCGATTTTTAACTAACTTCCCGACTAGCTAGACATTTGAAACTTTCAGGATAGCTCAGAACATGGTGACAATACATTTTTACCAATTTGAAAATCATTTGAGGACAAATGTTCTCGAATTTACAAATTTGACATCAAATGTCCGCAAATTAGAGCATAATTTAACTCTGTCCTCAAATGTCTTTTCAATTTGAGGACGCTGCGATGATTTGTCCTCAAATTGGGTTTAAAAAATTTGGTCACTTTAGTTAAACCCAGTATCAACTTGAGTTTCACCAAAAAACGCAGCTTAAATAACAGCTGACAACATATAAATCACAGCACAAACGATACCATAGTCATAACATACAGAAAAAAACTACAATTCAATGGTAGAGAATTAGTCAAACAAAACTTTCTATTTCGTAAAGTCTTAGCGAGAAACTCACCCCTTTGGTCGGAACGGGACTCTTTTTATAGCCCGTCATTAATCCTGAATTATACAGTAACTTCCGTAAAGGCCGGTTTCTAATGCAGTTGGAACTTCGTGGTTCAAAAAACCATTAATCACGCTCCCGACACAAAGAGCCAAATGTCTTGTCATCAGTTGTAACCTTTTTTTAATCAGATTGCGCAGTTACTTCAAAGGAAAGAATGCAAAATTGACAAAGATATCTGCCTCTGGCCCCTCAATTATCTCAGCTCGGGGTTAGAGCCTGGGACTTTCAACCGGTCGAACCAACGCGTGAAAGCATTCCAACTGCTTGACCACATCAAAGGATTCTGAATTACGCCGCTCGAAACGACTTCCAACCAACCTCAGTGGAAACTGCACTTAATAAACGAGTTACAGCTTGAACAATGGGTCTATCGATAATAAAAAAAATTTCACCAAGATCGTCAAAATAGTTTTCGAGGTTCGATAAAGTCACCAAATTCAGAGCCAAATCCATTACGTGCCCTGATAAAGTGTGTTTTTAACGCAGAAGGATCTTTTTTAACGCGGAAACAAGCTAGAAATGTGAAAAATTGACATTTTATAATGTGACTAAACCTCTTAGAAAGAAATCACGTAAAAAGAACTAGTACTATTTAGAAATCTGTAACACTATATTTACATCTATGCATTACACGCGCGATTTTTATTGATCTATTACACAAATATATTCATTATGCATACGTATTAAATTTATAAAAGCACATACATAGCCTGCAAAAAGAAGTGATATCTCATAAAAAAACAATACTATTGTAAAAGTCACCCCGCCCAGCAAAAACTCTTACCTTTCTTAAGCAGCCAAAAAAAGGATTGATATCAAATATCGCCGCCG
Organism: Salticus scenicus; assembly: GCA_963930645.1. NCBI lineage: Eukaryota > Metazoa > Arthropoda > Arachnida > Araneae > Salticidae > Salticus > Salticus scenicus. The sequence continues at coordinate 164,818,237 of OZ005653.1, read as the reverse complement.
CTATTGAATCCCGGGTACTCAATGCCTAGCTTAATGAAGATCTGCCAATAACACTGCATGTATCTTTCTAATATATCCTAATCTCTTTCAACATTCTTTGTTATCTGTGTTAGTTTTTTCGCTGAATTATAAAGTTATAATTTAAAGTATTTTTACGGCGGGGTGCGTCCTCTATGTAGAAGTTTTAATTAATAAAAAATTTAGTTAGTAAAGATTAAAATATTATTACGCACCCCGCCGTAAAAATACTTTAAATTATAACTTTATAATGCAGCGAAAAAACTAACACAGATAACAAAGAATGTTGAAAGAGATTAGGATATATTAGAAAGATACATGCAGTGTTATTGGCAGATCTTCATTAAGCTAGGCACTGAGTACCCGGGATTCAATAGCGGCGGCGAAATTTGATATCAATCCTTTTTTTGGATGCTTAAGGAAGGTAAGAGTTTTTGCTGGGCGGGGTGACTTTAACAATAGTATTGTTTTTTATGAGATAGCTACATTCAGAGACAGTCAGATTATCAACTTATTCCTTCTCTTATCCTCCAATCAAAACCTTAATGGCTTTGCATTTGATACGTTTTGTTTATGTTTACATTATCTTGAGCATTGTTGATATTGTTGCGTACTTGGGGGTTCGTGAGTTGTCCGAGAATGAAAAGCCAAACTTACAAAAATTCAGTAATTTATTCACAGAAAGTTCCAGAAAAATACAAGTCTATAAACCAAGTATCAGCTTCAATTCAACCAATAAACACAACTTAAACAACAGCTGTCAATAGCAAATCCACAGTACAAACTGTTTAGCAATAACACTTGAAGCAAGTCTCTTCCAAAGAGGCTCAAAGCAATGCAAGTACTAGCGAAGCTGGCTGAGAACTGAACTGACTAACTCTGACCAACTCGCCTTGGCGAAGAAAACGGCCTTTATATACCTCTGTAGAAAAGTGTGGAAAGTTCCGGAAATTTCCGTATCTCATCAGCCAATGAGATTAGAGCTTTCATATTTGGTATATACCTAATAAGGATTTTCTCGCCAAGTTGTAAAAAAATCCATGGCGCCAAATCCATTACCTGCCTTATTGGGCCTTTTTTTAATGCGTTTTTAAGGGAAAATAAGGCTATTTCAACGCTAAAACGACTAGAAATGCACAAAACTAGCACTTTATCAACTTACTAAGCCTCTTTGAAAGAATTTATACAAAAATAAACACAATTATCTACAATTTTGTAATACTGCCCCCCTCCCAAGGACTGCACGTCCCGGGCAGTGCAACCCTTCGTCAAGAGGCGAAACTAAGCAAATTTACACAATCTAAAATACAAAAAGTAAGTTGCACATAACGATAAAATAGAAATATAAATTGAGAAATATTTACAAAATTCACAAATATGTACAAATATTTATATACAAATATTTACAGTGCGCATGCGCAAATTTTACCAGAATTTAAATTTTAATATTACCGTTAATTGTGGTACTTGGCTAGCCTGTTATAGTGCACCACCTTCGGTTTTGATGAAGGTGTTTTAGTGATCCGCACCACTACATCATTCAGCCTCTTTAAGACTGTGTACGGTCCGTCCAAGTTGCACTGTAACTTGGGGGAGAGTCCTTTGCGTCGAACATGATTCCACAACCAGACCTTGTCTCCTTCCTGGAACTCATGTTGTGTAGCCTTTAGCTCGTACCTTGTCTTAGTTTTCTCCGTTGCCATGTGAATCCGCTCCCGAGCAAAGTTGTGTATGTCCTCAAATCGTGCCTGGAGATCTTTGATGTACTCCTCGGGCGATGAAGGCGCATCGGGTGGACAACCAAACAGTTGATCACATGGGAGACGAAGTTCACGTCCAAAGAGCATCTGGGCTGGAGTATAGCCGGTGGTTTCATGGACAGCACTTCGATAAGCCAGCAGGAACAATGGCAACTTCAAGTCCCAATCTTGCTGGTTCCTTGATACTAGAAGAGAGGGGTTATTCAGGATGGTACGGTTGAACCTCTCGACCATGCCGTCCGACTGGGGATGTAAGGGTGTTGTCTGAGTTTTGTCTATGCCGAGTAGTTGACACAGTCCTTTGAAAACAGCAGAGGTAAAGTTCCTACCCTGGTCGGTATGAAGTTGTAGGGGCGTGCCGTATCTTAACACCCATTGCTGCACTAGGACCTCCGCAACTGTGCATGCCTCTTGATCGGGAATAGGATATGCCTCAGGCCACTTGGTGAAATAATCCATCACGACGAGGATGTATTTATTTCCACTGGCGGTTCGTGGCAAAGGACCCAAGATGTCGAGTGCAATCCGTTCAAACGGTGCTCCCACGTTATACCGTTGCAGTCTTCCTCAACTTCGTTTCTGCGGACCCTTACGTGCCGCACAAGCATCACAGGATTTACACCATTTCTCCACATCCTCCCTTGCCTTGCACCAGTAGAAGCGTTCCTGAACTTTCTGCAGAGTCTTCATTACCCCAAAATGGCCTCCGGTAGAGCTACTATGCAGTTGTTCTAAAACATCTGGAATTTTTGATCTTGGTAATACCATCTGCCATCTGAAGCTTTTCCCATCATCAGATTCTCACTTTCTGTATAATACACCGTTTCTGATATGAAAAGAGTCCCAAAGTGCCCAATAACTTTTCGTAATGGGACTAAATCTGGAAATGTCCTGCCAGGTAGGTTTGTTGCTGGTCGTCTCCTTCAGCTGTAATATTGTCTTTATGTCAGGATCTTCCAACTGGGCTTTTCTAAGTTCTTCGTCACTCCATGGATCAGGATCTTGTTCTGGTGGTTTTGCGACAGTAACTTGGCGAACAACTGACTTTATTCTTTGGTATTTATCCTCGGCTTTAGAGTGTATTTATGATCTTCAGATGGAGGCTTCCGCAAGAAGGCATCTGGATTTTCCCGAAGAGCTCCTTCTGAGTGGCATACTTCAGAGACATTTTTGGTTGCTTTTCTAGGTATTCTTATTGGGTAGCTTCGTTTGATATGCCCGTCTTTTCCACAGCCCCAGCATTTAGTTGTTGGAATCTTCCCTTCTTTCTTACTCTCAAGAATGCGTAGTCTTCTATTAATATCTGCGATCATTTCCTATATCTCTTTAGGATCATCTTGAGAGCCGTTCACTTTGTCTGCTGTGCTGTTCTGGCGATGTTTACGGGAGGCTTGCTGGGCTGCCTCGATATTTAGGGCATACACTAAAGCTGACTCTACATCCTTCACGCCGGAGAGTCTGAGGGCTTTTTGAATTTCTGGATCTCCGACAGCATCAATGAAATATTCTAGGGCCAGATCATTGCGTGTTTCAGGATGACAGTCTGAGAAAGCCAAATGTGAAAGCCTCTGGATGTTTGATGCCAGTTCTTGTAAGCTTTCCCCTGGTCTCTGATGACGAGACCTTAGCTGGAGTCGACTATATTCTTTGGACCATTTCGCTCCAAAATGTAGCTCTAGTGCTCTGGTTAAAGCTTCGAAGTCATATCGCTGTTCCTTCGAAAGGATCTCCAGAATCTCTGCGGCATCGCCCCGCAACGACCCTACCAGATGAGCCGTCTTTGCAACAGAGTCCCAGCCGATAGCTTCAGCTACGATGGAAAACTGCGTCTTATATACATGCCAGGAGGAACTGCCATCGTAGGTAGATAGCTTAATAAATTCCTTATTCTGGATCCTTCTCTCTTTCTGTTCAGTTTCCTTGGACATGGATTCCAACTTTTCTTCCACTTTTCTCTCTAGATCTTCTTCTGTTCTCTTCAGAATTTTCTTCTATCTTTATAACTTTCTCTTCTATTCCATCCGTTCTATTTTCCATCACCGTTAATTTACCCTTGATTGATTCTTTCACCGTTTAAAGCTCTCTCTTCATCTCATCTGGATTAGCTTTAATTTCTTCGGTCAAACTGGCTTCCATCTTTTCCTGAACTGCTTTCGTTTCCCTTTGTCCGGTTTCTATTTTCTCTATCAATCCGGTTTCCATATTTTCCTGTTCGGCTTTCATTTCTTTTTGTCCGGTTTCTATTTTCTCTATCAATCCAGATTTTAATTCATTCATCTGGGCAGTTAGTCCTTCCAGAAGCTTCTTCATTTCTTGCTCCATTGCTCTAGTTATTACCATTCACAGACAATTCCACTTCTGACACCAGAAATGTTGCGTACTTGGGGGTTCGTGAGTTGTCCGAGAATGGAAAGCCAAACTTACAAAAATTCAGTAATTTATTCACAGAAAGTTCCAGAAAAATACAGGTCTATAAACCAAGTATCAGCTTCAATTCAACCAGTAAACACAGCTTAAACAACAGCTATCAATAGCAAATCCACAGTACAAACTGTTTAGCAATAACACTTGAAGCAAGTCTCTTTCAAAGAGGCTCAAAGCAATGCAAGTACTAGCGAAGCTGGCTGAGAACTGAACTGACTAACTCTGACCAACTCGCCTTGGCGAAGAAAACGGCCTTTATATACCTCTGTAGAAAAGTGTGGAAAGTTCCGGAAATTTCCGTATCTCGTCAGCCAATGAGATTAGAGCTTCCATATTTGGTATATACCTAATAAGGATTTTCTCGCCAAGGTCGCCAAAAAAATCGCCAAGGTGGTCAAAAGTCGCCAAATTTGGCGCCAAATCCATTACCTGCCTTATTGGACCTTTTTTAATGCGTTTTTAAGGGAAAATAAGGCTATTTCAACGCTAAAATGACTAGAAATGCACAAAACTAGAAATTTATCAACTTACTAAGCCTCTTTGAAAGAATTTATATAAAAATAAACGCAATTATCTACAATTTTGTAACAATATTTTCATCCAATTCTATTATTGCTTTCTTTTCGTAAACTTTTAAGTAATCTTTACATTTAATGTAATGTGAGAAAAAGTGACATATCACACATTTACATATCAGGAATAAGATACATTCGAAAGTGAAGTATTTTTATCAAATAAGATGGACTAAAGTTTCTCTCGACATCATTATCCTGCGTATTATTAACATTTTAATCGCATTATGTTATTACTCTTTTTACTTTCTCTTACCCATATATATAGTAGAGAAAGTATTGTTTTTGGGTCAAATTTTCGAAATTGAGTTTTTGTTATATTTAAATGTTTTGAGGTTCCTGAATCAAGAAATCATGTTTTTAGTGATGCGTCTTTCTGTGTGCCTGTCTGTTATCTGCATATCTCAAGAACAAATAATAGTAGAAAGTACAAACTTGTTATTCTAAATGCTACAATAAACTTTTCGTTGCGATCAAGCAAATGGTTCGTGTACAGAGACATCCAAGAGAATTCAAATGCATTATGTCTATTGGGGATTTTCTGGTGAGTACAGTGTAACATCTATCGGCTGATTTAAACGAAATGGAATAAACGAAATTTAATAGATTCATAAAGATATGTGTTGTGTAAATTGTAGTATAGAAATCATTCATCATTCGTTTACAGGGCTACGCAAAGTATTTGGATATATTGGGGCTATTGTAAATTGCAGAAATCGCAATTCTTTTTTGTGTTGGATGAATTTCAAGTAAGACTAATTTTAAATGCACAGTATTATTTATAGTGCATATTGATTGTACACAATATACAGAGTTTCTCAGAATTAGGCAAAGCGTTCTTTTCTATTGAATATAATTGAGGGAAGTGCTTTGTACATTTTACTATGCCGACGAATACTACAAAATTAATTTTTCATACCCATGCTGTAAACAAAGTATTTTTTGAAGTTCTATTTTCAACTCTGTTTTTTGTATAACATCACGTCTTGAGGTGCCCTGATTACGAAAGTCCAATTTTTAGCGGTTGATCTGTATGTATATGTGTTAGCAGCATAACTTAAAAACAAATAACTGCAGAAAATTCAAATTTGGCATTTTAAATTTCGTATTAAGTTACCACTTAAAAATTTGATCAAGACAGGCAAGTTTGAAGGCAAATTAATAATAGCCTGGCCTTTTTTTTTAAGTCAATTTTTTTTTCAAATGTCTAAATAAAGTATCTGATTATAAGATACTCATCATATGTTGCAGCGGAACAGATTTGATATCTGTCATCCTTGGCGGAAAAAATAAATATCGCCAAATTATCAGGCGAACATATTTAATTCCTTTCAAAAATCATGGTTATTTTAACAACTTATATTAAGAGAGTAATGAATAATATGAAACAATATTTCGTGCAATACATACGAAAATATACATCTGGCATGTATATTTTCGTATTGTATTTTTGATCGCTAAATACAAAAAACGCGAAGGACCACAGAGTTTTGAAATTTAAAATTAAAATTTTGTCAATTTGACAGCAAAATAACTCAATCTAACACATGCATACGATAACTAATGCATTTCTATACCCGAATACGGTGATTAAAATCGGGAAATAATTTTCCTCGATTTTAAATAATTTTTTTTACAAAAAATCCAATGGGCGATTAACATAGGAAATATTTTTCTTGCATCCACGGACGGTTAGTGACGGCACACTTCGCTTGCGTATTGGCAACGGTCTGTAACTCACCCTTAGAGGTCGTGGGGAGACATGCCATCACAATAGAGAAGTTTCATTTCACGTCAGAGTGATATAGATGGAGGACAATCAACTCCACGTGAAAATAAATAGAAGCGATTTTTAGCACAGTAAGCAAATGGCAGTTGAAAACAGCTCATAGCACCATGCAACGGCGCATGTAGAGATGCAAGGCTTTCAAAACACCTGGTTTCTTTCCCGGAAAAAAACCGGTTTTTTCCCTGGGAATTTAAGACAAAATTGGAAATTTTGAAAATTCCCCAAAACTGGGAATTTTGAAATTATGATTATTTTTAAAATTTTTGTATTTTTTAAACATTTTTTGTCTATAAACAGCCTTCGATCCTTAAGTTAATTTCAACTTTAACTTTTGCGTAGATTTTATTTCCCTTTCCCGCTAATTCTAGCATCTTCAATGTTTGTTCATTCCGTAAACAAAGAAAATTATTCTTTATAATTAATTCGTCGCTAACACTAACGGAAAGTTTCTGTCACTATATTCATTAATATTAGCATTTATACCAACTTTTTATTACTTAGCATTTTTACCAACTGAATCACAAGTGGAAAGTCTATAATTTTATTTATTTATATAAAACTTTATATTACTAACAATTATAATATTAAAATTTGTAGTGATTAAAGAAAAAAAAAATCTGGAGTGACTCCACTCGACTTTCCGAACATTGAGTAATTAACAGTTTTGTAGATAAAGAAAGAGGATTTGTTAAAAAACAAAAGAGATAAAACCATAATAAAGTGTTTGAGTATTTTTCTCCATATATTACACGATGTTTTATTTAACCCTACTGAACTTTGAGCCCATAGATCAAAATGATAAAGAATTTTCGTTGTGTCCCTGTAAAAAACCTATAAATGCTAGATTCACCAAAATGATTATAGTTAGTGCAACAGTGATTTATAATATTCATATAAATTTTCAGCTCAATGGGCTCTTCCCAGCATCGTCTGCTCAATCACGTGATAGAGGAAAACGAATAAACGAATTCTGAGAATCGAATTCAATTAAATATTGTTCTTAAGAACAAAAATTTTAATATTTAATATAAAATAAAATAAAAGTAATATTGTGCATTTGTAAACAGTAGAATAATTGTATTTGTAAATTTAATAATTTTTAAAAAACATTTTATGTGTTTATTTATTTTTACTTATAAGAATCGATTTTTGTATATTGTAGTGTAACTGTAACATTAACTGATCTAGCAATAAATAATAGCTTGTTCTTGTGGAATGTTTACGGATTATAAAATGTTTTCATTTAATTGAATTGCATAAAGGTGTTACAACAAGTTAATTAACTTAGTTACTGGTCTAAATGGATTTACGTAGTACGATATTGCACTGTCACTGATTTAAGTACCAAAAATCAGAGTATTTAAACATGGTCCTCATGAACATCAATAACAGGTATAAACTAAATGATGATTGTAAATGTATACAGCAAACGAAAGATGATGAATAATGATATAAAATGGATTAAAAATGATGATGTATAAAAAATAACACAGATTAAATACGATTGATCAAAAATAAGAATAGAAAATATGTTATTTTAGCAATCGCTCTAGATTAACAAGACTTCGTCTGCTATTTGTTTTTCATCTATCATGTGACCTCTGACGTCAGGTGGGAAGAGCCCATTGAATAAGGCGTTTAGATGCTATCGCACTTTTAACTAGTATGCTGTGGCCACCACATGACTTTCTTCTATATTTTCCTATACAAACTCACTCAGTAAAAACAATTTATTAAAATTATTATTTAAAAAAATTATCTTCCATGCTAATGCAGATGATTTCCATATTAGAGAAGTAGTATCTATATATTAATAGGCAAGCATAAAATTTGTTGTCCCTTTTTAACATATTAATTATGGGAGTAGAGGGTTGAAAATGGTATCATTCGAAAGGTACGGTTAGCCGAAAGGTGCGAATACAAATATTATTTTCTTACGATGTCAAGAAGGTATTTAAAAATACATTTATTTTTTATGCATTTTCCCCCATTTTTCCCTTTTATACACGTATTCCTTTACATTAAAAAATACCTAAAAGTAGAAAGTTGTTAAATCTGGCAATTTCATGAAGCTCAAATAAAACCATAGACACAGTTATTTGTATGATGTAGCATTACTATACGGAAGCGAAGTGATGACGTCACTGTCTGTCCATGGAGCCATGAAAAGATCGTCCATTGGATTTTTTGTAAAAAATTATTAAAAAATAACGGAAATTATCTGCTGATTTCAATTCCGATATTTGGGTATAGTTATATATAAGTTACTGTCTACATGTGTTTGATTGAGTTATTTTTTTTGTAAAATTGATAAAATTTTAATTTAAAATCACAAAACTCCAGAAAAAAAAATGGCAAACTTCCAGTTTCGAATGTAAACATAAACATTTCATTTCAAAGGGTGATATTTAAACAATAAATATTCAACTAATATACTAAATAAAAGGAAAATGGATTTGTTACTAACTGCTGCATGTATAAGTAGACGATACGGAAAAAATTCCGATTTCCGTTTTTTGCTGAATTTACATGTTTTGAGCTTTCTTTACGTTTCAATTAACTGAAATTGGCTACTTATTTTTTAAAAAAGTGTCTTTATTGCCAGCTTTTGTGGGTAGAAGAAGCAAGTAGAAGATACATAAAAACTTTTGATTTCCGGTTTTCGATGAATTTACACGTTTTGAGATTTCCTTGCATTTTAATTAAGTGAAATTGACTACTTATTCAAACAATTGCCGCAGCTGTGTTGCAATTGCATTCCGTTTAGGACAAGGCAATAACTTTGCTTTGCCTCGCTTTGCAAAAAAAAAAAAAAAAAAAAAAAAAAAGAAAATGGTCGAGTTTCGACCACTGGGCGATACTAGTAACACTAAATATCCAAAAAAAGTCAATTTTATTGTCAATATTACATTAAAAAAAAATCGATAACTTCATTTTAAATTATCGCAGATCTATGGTTCAACCATTCGTTTTAAAGGTACTGGCGAGCTCTTTTGAAAGATACCCATCATGAAAATTTACTCCCCTCGAGGGGGGGACTTTTCCCCCCTACAGGGGGGGGGGGCGAAGCTCCTACACATACAAAAAATTTTCCCAGTTGACTATCTCTATTATAAATAATTCTCGTAAATTTCATAATGATTATTAAAAAATAATTTTCTTTATGCACATTTATACAAAATTTTGTACTATACCACCATGTAAAAAATTTAGAAAAAGCGGGATGGCAACGCAACCTGTAAGACAATTTTTACCAAAAGTTGATAGGCACTAATTTATCTCAAGGAGCAACTACTTACCAATTTGTATGAAATTCTGTGAAGTAGTTCCTGAGATACAGTTGCCACAAAGTTTGTCGCACCCACGCAGACTGACAGATAAACAGACAGACATTTTCTAAAAATGGTCAAATCGTGTTCTACAGCTCTCAAAACGTGTAAATCCATCAAAAACCCGAAGTCGAAAATTTTTACGAATCCAATACTTTCTTCTATTGAATATAGAAGAAAGTAAAAATTTGGTCCCACAGGCCATAATGATAAAGAATTTTTCTTTGTGTCCCTGTAAAAAAACTGTAAGTGCTAAATTCACCAAAATCTATACAGTTCGTGCAACTGTGACCTATAACATGTGTACAAATTTTTTGTTCAGATTAAATAAGTGTTTAGGCGATATCGCACTTTTAAAAATTTGGCCCTGTTGTGATTTGAGTGCTCGCGCAATTGAGTACTCGCGCATAAGCGGCGCGCGTCTCGGCCATGCAGCGCATGTCAAGAGACTATAAAAAGGGAACGTTATATTTTATGTCACGGCAGCTGCGTGTCATTATGTTTTGTTTTTACCCTTCCTGAGTTTGTTATATGTTTTTACTTACATTACGTTATGTGTTCTTTTACCTTTTATCAAGTTTCATTATGTGCTGTTTCCGGAAATAAAGCATGTTTCCAGTAGCTATAGTTTCTAGCATTCATTGACGTTAGCCACCTTCCATTCACACCAGCCTTTACAATACTGGCGACGAGGATGGGATCTTGACGTTGACTCCGCGGCGCGAGTGGGCGTTCCTAGTTCAGGTATGAGAATTTTCTCCTCTCTTTTTCGCTTTCTGCTCTCTTGTTGATAAGAGGCGGGTGATTTTTCACGGAGTTGTTCAGCGCGGTAAGCTGTGTTTCTTTTTCTTTGATTATTTCTGAACCCCGTTCCTTGTGATGGCTGCTGTCGGCTCAATTTCGGAGTTCGACGTTTCAAGTCCTAGTTCGTGGGATTTATACTCTGAACAGCTCACATATTATTTAGAAGCAAATAATATCACTACTGCTGAACGGAAACGTGCGACTTTAGTTGCCGTTTGCGGTATCAAAACAGTGGGAATTATTAGGTCTTTAATAGCGCTGTCTGCTATTTCTGAAAAGACTGATGAAATTATGACTGTTTTAAAAACTCATTTTAGCCACAAACCTTCTGTTATTTTTTCTCGTTTTAAATTCCACAAGCGAACTCAAAATTTAAACGAAGGTATTAGCGATATCGTTGCCGAGTTACGGCGACTTGCCGAAGCGTGTGAATTTGATCCAACTTTGACGGAGAGGCTGCGCGACCAGCTCGTATGCGGCTTACGAGATGAGGGGGTACAAAGACGGCTGTTATCGGAAACAAGTTTAACACTCGAGGATGCCGTATCTAAAGCTTTAGCTTGCTGTCTCAGGTTAAAAGCATGCATTCTTTAAATTCGGGTCGTGTTGCAGGCTCAGAGTTCGTTGATTATGTGAAGGCTGGAAAAGGAAAAAACGAGCGTAAACGAAGATTCGAGATTGATAAAAATACTACATTTTCGGCTAAAAATGTTTGTTTTGGATGTGGGGAACAGCACGAACGTAAGAATTGCAGGTTTAGAGATGCTAATTGCAGGGGGGGGGGGGGGTAAAAAAGGCCACATAGAGCGTGTATGTCGTGCAAAACGTGATAAGTACAAAAATTTAAATTCTCAGAAATTACATGACATTGAAGTGGTTAGTCCTTTGGAAAATGAGTACTGTTTGAATTCTGTGCAGTGCAATTCCCTTAAAGAGCATGTTGTGATTAAATTGGAAGGGCATGAGGTTAACATGGAAGTAGATTCAGGATCCTACTATTCCATAATCTGCTTAAATACTTTTAAACAAATTTTTGGAGCTCAAGGGCCAGAGTTAAATAGTACTTCAGTAAAAGGGCGAGATTTTCAAAAAAAAAAAAAAAAAAAAAAAAAAACAATATAAACCTTGTTAGGAAATACAGTACATTTCCCAACAAGGTTTATATTGTTTTTTTTTTTTTTTTTTTAAATCTCGTACAATTAAAGTACAATTTAAAGAGTACAACCCAGAATTGGAACTTTTAGTTGCAGAATTTAATTGTACAAACATTCTGGGGTATTCATGGTTTGAGCCTTTGGGTATATCTATAAATGGAATACATTTTATTTCTGACCCTGTTCAAGAGGTTGTGAATAAATTTTCTGAAGTTTTTAGTGAGGGATTGGGGACTTATACTGGTCCAGCAGTTAAGCTTCCAATAGACCCCAAAATTCCACCTATTAGGTGTAAGGCTAGAAATGTACTTTTAGCACTCAGACCAAAAACTGAGATGGCATTAAAAGAGCTTCTTGAAGAGGGAGTTATTGAGCCTTATGATAATCCCAAGTGGGCTACTCCAGTTGTTCCAGTGTTAAAACCATCGGGGAAGGTGAGACTCTGTGGGGATTATAAAACTACCCTTAATAAGGCTATGTCTGCTTTTCCTTATCCTATACCAGCAATCAATAATTTATTATCTAATTTGAAAGGGGGTGGATTCTATGCAAAAATTGATCTAGCCCAGGCTTATTTACAACTGCGCGTAGATAAGGAATCTGCAGAAGCTCAGACCATAATAACTCATAAGGGGGCTTTCAAAGTAAACAGACTCCAATTTGGAGTAAATGTAGCTCCAGGGCTTTTTCAGAGTTTAATGGAAGAACTCTTTGCAGGTTTAGAGGGAGTAATACCTTATTTTGATGATGTCCTAGTCCGTGCAGAGACACGTGAGGAGTTGGCATTCCGTTTAGCTGAAGTTTTGAGTCAGCTTAAAAAGGCAGGCTTGAGAGCCAAAAAGGAAAAATGCCTTTTTAGTGTAAAAGAGGTCGATTTTCTTGGGTATCGTGTCAATAAGGAGGGTATACACCCATCTAAATCCAAGGTTGAAGCAATCCGTGCTGTACCAATTCCCACTGACAAACAACAGTTACGTGCTTTCCTTGGGTTAATTAATTTTTATCATGGATTTCTAGAGAATAAGGCCACAATTGCTGAGCCTTTACATAGATTGTTGGACAGTAATGCTGAGTTTAAGTGGACACAAATTCATACAGATGCTTTTAATGGCTTAAAAGATTTAATTTCTTCCTCTAAAGTGCTTGTACCTTTTGATGCATCATTACCAATAATTCTTACATGTGATGCGTCTCCTTATGGAGTAGGGGCCGTATTAAGCCATCGAATGCAGGATGGTCGTGAGGCGCCAGTAGCATTTTCGTCCAGGACTCTGACATCAGCTGAGCGTAATTATGCTCAGATTGATAAGGAGGCGCTTGCCATAGTTTCGGCTATTAAGAAATTTCACCATTTTCTTTATGGGCATGTTTTTACAGTCATTACTGACCATCAGCCATCGTTGGGGTTATTTAACCGAACTAAAGCGACTCCTGAAATTATTTCCCCCGTATGCTACGCTGGTCTCTCATGTTAAACGCATATAATTTTTCCCTCGAGCATAGACCAGGGAAGAAAATAGGGAATGCAGATGCTTTAAGTAGAATTCCAAAACCGGTGCCTGATTCTGAGGTTCCTCCCCCATATGAGGTTCTTTTTATGGAAGATCTGGAATGTCCTCCCTTAAGTGCAAGGGAAATTGCTAAATTTACATTTCGTGATCCTGTATTATCGAGGGTTCTAAATTTTGTGTTAAAGGGATGGCCGGAACAAGAGCTGGGTTCAGAGTTTCATACATATTATATTAAACGAAATGAGTTGTCTGCTCATCAAAATTGTCTCCTTTGGTGTAATAGGGTGGTCATACCTGAAAGGGGACGCCAGCTCGTGTTGCAGGAGCTGCATCTGGCTCATCCAAGAATTCAGCGCATGAAAGCTCTAGCTCGAAGCTATGTGTGGTGGCCACGTATGGACACTGATATTCAAAGTCATGTAGCAGGTTGTATGTCATGCCAAGAAACTAGGCATGCACCACCACGAGCTCCCGTACACCCATGGGAGATTACCACATTTCCATGGTCCCGGCTCCATGTTGATTTTGCTGGTCCGTTCCAAGGACACAAGTTCCTGATAATTGTGGATTCTTTTTCAAAGTATGTTGAGGTGAAGGAAATGTCCTCAACAACTGCAACATCCACCATTGATGTTCTACGAGACATTTTTCCAACTCACGGAATTCCAGATGTTGTGGTCTCTGATAATGGTCCACCATTTCAATCACAAGAGTCTGAAAAATTCCTAGAGGGCAATGTTATTCGTAGGGTGTTGATTGCTCCTCGACGGCCAGCTGAAAATGGTCAGGCAGAACGAGTTGTCCAGAGTGTTAAAGACTCTTTGAAACGTATTGTGAAGGTAACATGGAGGAAACGTCTTTCTCAGTTCCTTTTACATCAACATATTACACCTTCCACAGTGACAGGTCTTAGCCCAGGTGAGCTGTTGATGGGAAGACGATTACGAAGTTGCTTGGACCGTTTACACCCAGATTTTCTTAAAGACCAAAGAGAGACGCAAGAGCTAACTTTTGAGAAAGACACCAGACCACTGTGACAATTCAAGATCGATGATCCTGTGATGATTCGGAACTTTTCTCATGGGGCAAAGTGGATCCCAGCTGTAGTTACAGAATCGACGGGTCCTGTGTCCTATCGAACCACTACTGCATCTGGGGAAATACTGCGTCGTCATGTTGATCAGATGATAAAACGTGCACCACCTTCTGTTGGTCCGCCGTTCAGCGAGTCATTGCGGGAGTCTGAACCTGTTGATGTTGAGCCAGCGATGGTTCAGGAGCAGCTTCATGAACGGCTTCCAGTTTCCACAACACAACAGGCTCTAGGTGTTCCACCTGAGAGTGCTGTGCCTTTACCAGTACTTAACAATCTACCATCCCGTCCAAGACGAGTAATTAGGAAACCAGAGAGATACAGAGATTTTGTGCCACATTAACTAGGAGGGAGGAGTGTTGTGATTTGAGTGCTCGTGCAATTGAGTACTCGCGCATAAGCGGCGCGTGTCTCGGCCATGCAGCGCATGTCAAGAGACTATAAAAAGGGAACGTTATATTTTATGTCACGGCAGCTGCGTGTCATTATGTTTTGTTTTTACCCTTCCTGAGTTTGTTATATGTTTTTACTTACATTACGTTATGTGTTCTTTTACCTTTTATCAAGTTTCATTATGTGCTGTTTCCGGAAATAAAGCATGTTTTCAGTAGCTATAGTTTCTAGCATTAATTGACATTACCACCTTCCATTCAAACCAGCCTTTACAATAGGCCCCATAGGATATAATGATAAAGAATTTTTCTTTGTGCCCCTGTAAAAAAACTGTAAGTGCCAGATTGTCCAAACTCAATACAGATTGAATAACTGTGACCTATAATATGTGTATAAATTTTTTGGTCAATTGAAGAAGGCGTTTAGATGCTATCGCACTTTTCAGATTTTGGTCCCATAGATCATAATGATAAAGAATTCTTCTTTGTGTCCCTGTAAAAAAACTATAAGTGTTAGATTCACCAAAATCTATAGGGTTCGTACTATGGTGACTTACAATATACGCACCAACTTTCAGCTTATTCGAATAAAGCGTTTAGACGCTAGCGTGTTCACTCACAAACATACACACATACATACACACGTACACACACACATATACATCATCGTAAAAATAGTGAAAACGGACTCAGGGGACCTCGAAACGTATAGAAACATCAAAATCTCGAATTCGGATTTTTGACATGATTACAATATTTTCCTCACTATAGTGTTCGGAAAGTAAAAATGTTTTTACTGAGTACAAAAGTAGCTAATACATGTTACTTTATCTAGAATAATGTAGTAGAATTAATTAAATTTTAGGCTTATGAAATAATGTTATCTTGTGGAATTAAAAACTATATGTAAGAGGTGTCTGTGGAGAAAAATGCTTATAACAATCCTATGTCTAATTTTTGCCAATCAACAAGCCTAAGAAAACTAACATATTATGATTCAAAGAATCATTTTTTCTTAATCATATCATTATCTTTTAAGCTTATATATTTTGTAATTATATTTAGTTATATAAATATCACCATATTAAATCTAGTAAAAAGGGTTTTATATTGGAATATCTTTTCAGATGTATAAAGTATGACTTGTTTATATATATGAAAAGCTAATGATTTGGCTGCAGTTCTGATAAATTGAAAATAAAATGATAAATTAAAACAATGTTATGCTTATCTGTATATCCGCGATTGTAATGAAATGCTCGCCCTCTGGTGAGCTAAGCTGAAATTACAATAAACATGCTTTAATTCGACTTTCATCAAGCCGCCATTGCATGCCGATGTTTAGTTTCACATATATTTATTGAATAAAAATGAATAAATCCGGTAAAAAAGATAACACATACTGTTGTGTGCACCAGTGTAACTCCAAAGGACCAAGAAATCCAGAATTAAGCTTCCATTTATTTCCAAATGACAAATTTAAGATTTCAGTTGCTTCGGCTAATGGAAGTAAAGAATTAATCAGATGATTTGAAACTAATATTTGTTCAGCTTCAGTTAAATATCTACTTACGATCGAACTTTGAATAAACTGAAATATTTTTTTCCGAAAGCAATCAATTTTCCATGATGTAATGTCGGAGAAATTATACTACGAATATTAAGTAGAATAACAAAAAGAACAATAATAAATACACGTGGCTATAATATTTACTAACAACAAAATCTGAAAAAGCGCCATCTATCGATCATTACAAACGTGGATCAAAGTCTTTAAATTTGCCTTTTATATTAAGTAAACAAAATATTATTTGCTTTAGAGATTTTTAATGTTTTTTTTTCCCAGCAAAATTCCCAATGTTCCCAAATTTTCCAGTTTTTTTCCCAAAACTCCCGGGTTTTTTCCCTTGGTTTTAAATTCCCGGGTTTTTTGCATCTCTCTCTAGGCGCATGGCAACCAATGTCGGAGGGCAAGCTCTCCACGTTGCCATGCTGTTATCAACTGTTTGCAACTGCTCTATAGGGCAGTTGCAAACAGCTGATAACAGCATGGCAACGTGGACAGCGTGCCCTTCATCATTGGTTGCTATGCGCGGTTGCCATGGTGCTGTGAGCTGTTTTCAACTGCCATTTGCTTACTGTTCTAAAAATGGCGTCTATTTATTTTCACGTGGAGTTGATAGCCCTCCATCTACGTCACTATGACGTCATATGAAACTGCTCTATTTTGATCCTCCACGGAATGGACTGTGATTTTGAAAAAAATATATACAAATATTTGAATTTCGGGATATTTAGTGTCCCCAAGTAGTCAAAATTTTTGGGGACAAAAAAGTAGAAAAGGTCAAAATTCGAGGACGTATGGTCACCTTATCCCAGAAGAGGTTTAATTTTTTTAAGGTACTCAAATCTGATCAATCCGTACGCTACTTCTAACATCGGTACTCAATGGTCTCAAATAATATGGCTAAGTGATCTGAAGTGAAAAGATGTGTAGTTGTTATTTTGTTTATGTAAACAATGTGACACCCGGAATGTTAAATTTTAGAAGTTTAACTATTTATTGTTGATTTTTTCATGAATAAAAAAAAATTATCAATCAACAGTTATAAACTAATAACTGTGTATGGTTATCATTTCATTTTTAGAGAGATTTTTTTATTTCTATTATGAATATATCTAAAATATTTGCCACCTTCCGACAATCGAATTTACTTTGCATTAGAACTCGTAAAAAATGTAACTCATTTAAAAAATTTCATAAGCTTTCTGATAAAAAATCTATACCACTTTCATCGAAGGAAATAAGACAATTATTTTTGGATTATTTTGTTCTTGAGCAAAATCACACTTATGTTCAATCTAGTTCTGTATTTTTAAATAACGACCCATCTCTCTTGTTTGTTAACGCTGGAATGAATCAGGTAAACGTCAGTTTTTGTTACTGTATTGAATAACTTTTTATCATTTAGATAGGACGTGTGAAGTTTATAATCCATTACAACAAATAATGGAATGCTTAGCCCAGTAGCAGAATTTTCTGTATCTACCTGCAGCAAAACAAAAATTTCTCTGCGATCCAGAAATTCCAGACCAAGCCTAATATCAAAAGAAATATTAGCAATTCATAAAATAAGTAAAATATGAATCTGCAAAGAAAGTAAATTAAGAATATCTAACAAGTACAGTGTACTAAAGACATATAATGTTAATTATATTTATATTTTTAAGCCATGCATTTCTTTTTGAGATGTTTAATTAATCTGCCGAACTTTTAAATATCTGTAGCACTGTTTCTGCTACAGGGACCGAGTAGCAGAAATTTCTGTATCTATCTGCAGCAAGGCAAAATTTGTCTGCAATCCAGGAATGACACATCAAATCTGGTATTACAAGAAGTATTAGCAATTCATTAAATATATGAAATTTGCATCTACAAAGAATATAAATTAATTATAGGTATACACCAAATGTGGTAATCTAGTGACATAATGTATTTTTTTTTAAGCCTGGTGTTTCTTTTTGAGCTGTTAATTTAATCTACAGTACCCGCTGTCGTGCTGCATTGTTTCTGCTACTGGGCATGTACAGTTGATAAATTGCTAAAATAAAACAATACTAATTAATATCCTTTAACTTCAATAAATTTAATTCCATTTCTGCTATTTACTTTAAATTTTATACAGGTCAGCAAAAATGAATTGATGTAAAACATTTTCTTTAAAATTTAACAATATCGCTATCATACTTTCAATTTGAATGTTGAATGCTCAAGGTGCTGTTCTTTGGCTAAATTTCCTATGTACACCAGTGATGTAACACATAACATGATGGACAGAAAGTCAGAGAAACTAGTTCATTTAGGTGATCTAACATGTTCACATCAACATGAAATATGCCATATGGACAAGACACATTATAGGGTGAATCTCACCCAAAAAGCTTTTTTTCAGTGCTTTTAAAAGGTTTTTCACTTGGCTGTTTTTAATGTTTTTTCGATAGGTTCAATATCCAAGAAATTTCATGGTTTTTGAAATGTATTGTTTTTTAAAACTATGTTTTGTGATGATTTTGCCTTTTAAAATTGTTTATTATTTGTGTTTTATTCTCTGGAAAACATGCTCTCTTCCAGAGGCAGTACAGGTCAAGGTTCTGAAATGAAGGAACTGTGTAGGGGAAGAGGGGGGACATTGGGACACTTTTTATAAAAGCATATTATTTTCCAATTTATAAAAGTTTTAATGCTTTCGTGCATTTTTATTTAAATACTTGTGTTATTGGCTACCATTTAAATGTGTAATGAGCATTGTTTAATGTGTTTTGCAAACAGAAATAATTAAAACATAACTTATGCAAAAGTGTCCCAATGTTCCCCGTGCAGGGGCAGATTGGGACAACACTTATTTAATGATGGGGCACTTTGGGACAACCATCTTTTTATTTATCTAATTACAATATTGCAAATTATTTTGCTAAAGTAAATGAAAGGCTTTCAAAACAATGAATTTGATACAATAAGAAATAATAATAAAGTAGGTAATTATGAAAAAATGAAATTGTTATGAAGCATTACTGCATATTCATATCGTAACACACATCAAAACCCTGCAAGTCTACACAAAACTTTAATGTTATGTAGGATCATGTTGATGGTATAGTTAAGTTGAGAACATGATATTAAATAATTTTTCAACAAGAGTTCTTGTTCAGCTGTGAATATTTGTTGAGATGTATATTTGGATTGAAACTTATAGTTTATATTTGTAGTACACACTCAATCTTATTTTCTCTCATTTTTTTCAATCTATTAAATAATGTAGATTTTGGTATATAATATTTAATTGCAACTTCCCTCACAGAAAGTTTATCTTTGATTATTTCATTTATTGCCTTTTCTATATTTTCTTCTGAAATTTTAGTTCTTTCAGTTTTTGGCTTATAATTTCTAATCATTTTCTATTTACTTAAAGAATACATAGAAAAAAAATTAATACAATTAGCTTATATGTGCAAAAAATAAGTAAATAAACAAAAATATATTGGTGTTAAAAATTAATGGGCCATTCAAGTAGTCCCAATATGCCCCATGCATTGGTGTCCCAATGCACCCCATCAGGTCATTTTCAAAACAAATGTTTAGGCCTAATTTTCTAGAGCACATTGGCTAATGATCTATAGTGGAAATGAAAGCTTAATGTTTATAATAACAATAACACATAGTACTTTTAAAAATTAAAATATTTATTTCCTATTACCTAAAAAATCAACATTAATATACTTGAAAAAAATTACTTTTCATATGATAAAATAAACTAACCTTGTTCACAGGCAGCAGACTTGAATGAATGAGTTGAAATCACAAATATGAAGATGTACTACTAAGTACCATCTAGTGTGATTTTTTACAAATTTTATTTTGCAATTATAAAGGGATAAAAACCTTTGTCCCAATGTGCCCCGTGTCCCAATGTACCCCCTTCTCCCCTACAGAATGTTGCTATTTTGGTGAACACTTGAAAAATGTGCCAAGGAGATACCTACTCTAGATTCTCCCTGACCCCTAAAGCAGAATGTGCCAAAATTTGTGACTTGCATTGCAAAACACACACTTTCATGGCAGAACAATGCTGCAGATATTTAGAAATTAGCAGAAAAATTTTGACTTATGGCTTAGAGTAGGAGTGCACAACCTTTTTGGTCGGAGGGCCACTCTCGCTGTTGACTGGGACATGAAGGGCCACAGGCAAGTTAATATAAAAGAATTAAACTATGCAGATATATTCGCTGTGTAATAAATATATTATAGATATAGATAGATAGATAGAGGCACACTATCATCAGGTGCACTATCATTGTAATCGACGCCAAGACTTTTTTGTCCGATTTCTGAGTGTGGAATTTCTTTAGCTGCAGGAATCTCTGTAGCACTATTCTTTTGATTGCTCCTTTGTCTGAGGATCATAAATGTATCACTAACTTAAACAGAAAGTTCTTTAAAACTTCAAAATCTTTTTAATTTGTTTTTTCTTCTTGTCAGAATTCAAACATTTGTGCACAGATTAAAAAAAAAAAAAATGTACAAATCGGAATGATTTATACATTTATAATACTAAGACCTTTAGCTTTTAGTTGCCACCAAATTTATTCTTCTATTTCAACTCACTGGGTGCAAAGCTACGGACTTTTCAGTCTCCCTTCGTATATGTCTTATATTTTTGCGAATGCAACTCTAGTACATTTATAACCACTGAAAATCTTGGTGGTCATTTTGAAGCACAAAATGGTCTATTCTCACCGGATAAAGCATTTGAATGTTTTGTCAGCTATGCCTGCTACAAAATTGTGTCCTATACATTCTTTTAGCTGCTGCTTCATTTCTGTTTGTAACCCCATAAATCATAAATGATCCCCATCATTATTGCAGTCTGTGTTTTTATCAGTTCTACAAAATAAATAAGCATCAATCAGTCTTTTTTTTCTTTTTTATGTCACCAGACAGAAATAAATTCAACTAACTGCACATTTGAAGTTTTTATTATTATTATTTATTTTTTAATGGAAATTAATTATTACTATAAATTTACATTAAATCATTACTTCATCATTTACATTATTTCCTCATTAATTTTAGTACATATAATTATGTTTTGGAGGCATATTAAAAAAAAAAAAAAAAAAAAAAAAAAAATTGGAGAAGGAGCTTTTATTTACTGATCGTTACATTTTTCAGTTTTTAATCTTCTCAGATAGAGAAAGATAAATAATCACCAATAGATTATTCCGTAATTTTTCCATTAAAAATTTAAGAAATCTATTGTGGGTTACATTACTGAGAAATATGTATAAAATCCAACATTTTCATCCCCCCTCCCCCGCAAAAAAAGGAAAGTTTTTATAAATGCCAGTTTTTTGAGTGCAAAAAATAAAATTTTTTATCTCTTTTTTATTTTTCTGCTCCTGCTGATCATTCATGCGATCTATAACGGTCCTTCTGCGGGTCGCATGTGGCCCCCGGGCCACAGGTTGTGCACCTCTAGCTTAGAGCAGGGCCCGAAATTTCAACTCTCAATTTTCAACAGATTACACTCGCTGCAAAAAAAAATTTTACTCGCCACAAAACAGGGTTGTCATTTTTTTTTTTTCTGTTTTACGCATTTTGGGTTTTTTACTTTTCCTAACAATTTGAAAGGCTTTTACAAATATGTCTAAAATTATATATATTAAAAGTCTGTCGTATATCATCATGTTTCATAATCATCTATAATTAAAAATCATTATAATGTATTGTATTTGAGATTTGAAAAAGATTAAAATATCTACACTGATATACTTGAAACATTTTATCCATGAAGCAATTTAATTAATAAAACCATTAAGATATATAACCTTTTACTTATCTTCACGTTACATCTTTGGTAGACTAGTTTCATCTGGGGCGCCCCAGCTTGGTCACTACCTTGCTTTGGTGTTCGAAACTGTGGTCTTCCTGTTTTCTTGTTCTTTTAAAGACTTTACGCCATTGGCGGTTAAGGATAGCACCCTCGTTGCCATTACAACTGTCAGAATTAGCTAAAATTTCAACAGACTCCCTGATCGCTGCGTATCCGTGGTTGTTGTAGTTGGCCAACTTTTTTACTTCATCAAATTTGATATTAATTTCTTCGTTTTTGTTTACTTGGGTTAAGGCTGTGGTTAATTTACCTGTTTTTATATCGTGTTTATGTTCTTTGATACGGGTTTTTATTTTTATTTTTGTTTTTCCTATATAACATTTTTCTTTATTTTGTTCGTTATTGTATGGTATTTTATATATTCCTGCAGTTTCTAAAGGTTTAGTTTTATCTTTGTCACTTCTTATTAATTGAAAAATGTTAGGGTTAGGTTTTATGGGTACATTTATATTATGTTTTGCTGCAATTTTCTTGATTTTATTAGATATTCCACGGTCATAAGGTATGGAGGTAGTATATTTAAGCTTTGGTTTTTGAAAATTGTTGATTTCATTAAGAGTTTTTAATCTTTTTCTAAATAATTTATCTATTAATTTGTTAGAGTATCCTGCTTTTTGTGTGAATTGTTTTATATTTTTTATTTCATTTTTTAAAATTTTATTGTCTTTACAAATTACTATTGCACGGTTGATGTGGGATTGGATAGCATTGATCTTATATTTAAAAGGGGTTTTACTATTTTTATGGATTATTTCATTACTGCTATTGGGTTTTCTATAAACTTGCGTGGTTATTTTATTAGCATGGCGACTGATATTGACATCTAGAAAATTTAGCTGTTTATTGTGCACCAAAGCAAGGTAGTGACCAAGCTGGGGCGCCCCAGATGAAACTAGTCTACCAAAGATGTAACGTGAAGATAAGTAAAAGGTTATATATCTTAATGGTTTTATTAATCTACACTGATGTTTGCAAAATTTGCAACACCATGAAGGGATTATGCAAATTGAACCAAACTAACAGGAAATGTAAAGTGAGGTAAGACATGTAAATGATTAGAATTATAAAGCGATTGCGCATGCGTGAAACGAGAACAGACTTCTTATCAGTCGCTTGTTCCAGGTATATAAAAGGACTGTAAAGGCATGTTGAAATCTGTTTATCGTCCTCTGTATGCTGTAAACGTTTCATTGGTGGTCAATATACTTCATCAAAAGCGAAGGGTGCCATGCCAACAACTAGTTCATAGGGGGCCACATCATTGGTATGCAAGAGGGTGGATTTTCGTATTGATCGCAGCCCGCACGCAGTGTAATGCCACAACAGTGATGCGTGTTTGGAAGAAATAGACAGAGGAGAATCAAACAAGCTGAAAACCTGGCAGTGGGGCATGCAACAGAACAACGGCACGAGTCCACAGGCACCTCATCCGCATCGTTGTGACGGACCGTACAGCATCCTCTCGTGTGTTAGCACAACGTTGGAGCACGGCTACAGGTGTTTTGTTGTTTATCTCCATGGTTCGTCGCCGTTTGCTGCAGCATGAACTGCGTGCAAGGGCTCCTCTACGCAGGTTTCCTCTCTCGCTGAATCCTAGATGCCTCCGACTTCAGTGGGTGCAGCAACACAGTATGTAACGTGCCCAGTGGCAACAAATTGTTTTCAACAATGAATCCCGCTACAATCTGGAGTATAATGATTGAGAAGTACGCGTCAGACGTTACAGAATGTCTGCTCACACAGTGTGTTATCCAGCGCCATACTGCACAAACGCTTAGCATCATGGTGTGGGGAGCTATTGGGTATAATTGTCGATCCCATCTAGTGCACATTGCGGGCAACCTCAACAGTGATCTCTACATAAGGGGAATTTTGTAGCCAGAGGTTCTTCCCATTCTTCAACGCATACCGGGTGCTGTATTTTAGCAGGATAATGCCCGTGCACATGTTTCTCAGACTGT
The DNA here is from genome assembly GCA_963930645.1 of Salticus scenicus. Classification (NCBI taxonomy): domain Eukaryota; kingdom Metazoa; phylum Arthropoda; class Arachnida; order Araneae; family Salticidae; genus Salticus; species Salticus scenicus. The sequence goes on along the minus strand of OZ005653.1, from coordinate 164,793,979 downwards.
ACAAGTTTTCTTCAGAGCACAACAGGTTTCGCTTATTCCCCGGATTTGTCACCCATCGAGCATGTCTGCGATTTCATTGGTCAGCGACTCGCTCGAACAACTGGTGGGGCACTCAGTAAGATAGAATTTTGCCGTCAAGTCGAAGCCATCTGGAATGCCATTCCCCTGGATTACACCAGAACATGTATGATTCAATGTCACAACGTGTACATCGCTCATCGTGGCAGACACACAAAGTACTGATTTCAGACATTCGTTTCCTTTTTTTGTCTTGTACATTTGATCGTTTATTTGTACCACTATAAGTAATACCTGGAATAAATTTCATTAATTTTTGAAAATTCTTTCATGGTGTTGCAATTTTCACAAACATGAGTGTAATAACATAAATGCAAAGAGTCATTGAAGAAAAAAAGAAGAAAAAAATCTTTGTCAAACAGTATCCTGTGAAAATCTTTTTATTATGAAAGATTAAGCTTCCTTATTTATCTATTTACTTACTTTTTATATTAGAAATGTCTTTTTCGTCCATTTTATTTTTGTAATCAGACGAAATGTCGTTGTGAATATCTTGTTCATTGTTGTCATTTGAAATAGCCATTTCGGAATAACTTTTTCGTTATCAAAAAAGTAATCGTAATCGTTGCTTACAAATCATTACAAGTGCAAATCATTGGCGTTTCAGTAAAAACTGGACAATATGAAGTGTTTTTTTATCATTATTCTACAAAATAAACATAGGCAGTATCTTTAAATGGGCTCGGGCTCATTTTCATGTGACATTATCGCATAGGCAAACTTTTGCATATTTCTTTTCTCGGATAGTGAGCTATGGGCAAAGAGGCTCTCTGCTCGTCTATTCTCACTCTGCTTGGAGAAATAACAGGGAGAGAAACGAAACTGCCAGAGAGATCAAAACTTTTATGTATGCACTAAGTATTTTTCCTTTCCCAGGCTGAGGCGATTTCGGGCAGTGCATACACAGACTCGGCTGTCCGAGAATCTAAAAAGGAGAGGTTAAATATGGCAAGATTTTGCCATATTTAAATCTCTAAAAAGAATGTTTTCTGTCACCATATTGTGTAAGAATTCTATCTATAACTAGACCAAATTTTTACTCGCCACAGTAAAATTTCCACTCGCCAATGGCGAGCTGGTGAGCGGAAATTTCACGCCCTGGCTTAGAGTATTAAATTTATATTAAGTATACAGGATACGAAACTTTCTTTTTAGAGTAAAGTGCAGAAAATGTTCAGACCTCAGAAATTTCTCCCAATCTAAATTTCCCTCAATAACACAAAAATCTATTTTGTTATACAAAGAAATTTATTTTATGCATTCAGTGACAGATTTAGGCGTAGGCCCATTAGGCTTAGAGCTAGGGATGTCAAAATTTTAAAAATGTTTAATTTTAAAGAGTAGCAGTGAATAAAATTTAAAAATTAACTCTGATTTAAAAAATGATAAAACTTGAGATCAATCAGATTTTTTTTTCAACATCAAGACTACATTTTTGCCCTTTTGACACATTACAAAATATTCCATAGAAGTTTCAAATATAGACACACATTCACATACACAGTACTAAATTTATACTGTGTAACTCTATATTTTTACGATTGACTGTCTGAAGCTATGATGTGGTGCTACTTTCTTGCTGAATGAACCGAGCTGGATTTAAATAAAATTTGAATTCAACCTAGTAAATTACAGCTTCACAGAAAAAAACAAATAAATACATAATTTATTTTTTGATCTCACAGGACTATTTTATTTTTTAACCATAAGTTGTTTGTTATATGCAGTTTTGCACAGTGGTTGATGTGTAGAAGAACAATATATATTTCCCTAGTTATATTTACTATTATCATGAAATATATACCTATATTGTGTTTCTAAATATAGTATCTGTGTGGGGGGGAGGAAGGGGGGCACCATAGCAAAGTGGGCCTAGGGTACAATCTAACTTAAATCCGCCTTTGTATGCAATAAGTGTTTAAGAGAATAAGTGTGCACAATAATATAAAAATACAGTTGTTTATATTATAAATATTGTAAAATAGCAAATTATTATTTTGGAATTACAATTTTATTTTCTCTTAAGAAAATATTCAAAATTTCCTTCCAAACCTCATTCGGACATATTCTGCAATCCATCTTAATATAAAGCTTCAGTGTACATTAATCAGTCATTGATACAAAAATAACAAGTGCAAGTTTTCTAAGCAATTCAGCATGCAGCCAGAAAGTAGTATGTTTGTGCAGAACATTTTTGATTATAATAAAACTTATTGCAGAACATTAAAAAATATTCTGCTATGTATAGGGTACCCTGACCATGTTTTTGTTGTTGTTTGTTTGGTTATTTGCATTGTGATGGGTTGCAACTTCTAGAGTCAAACCAGAATATTGTGCCAAGTTGGGAAACTTTAAAAAATACCCTAAACTACATCTTCAGGGGTGTTTGTGTCCTGGGTTTACCCCTGATTTCAGGGTTTTTACTCAACCCGTCTGTATTTTCATATTTCCTATAAAGTTATTTTTTGCTTTCGTTGGTTGTTCATTTCTTATCCAGGTGTTATGTGAATGAAATGTAAGAGGATTGAGGGCTTCTGGCCTAAACAGTTTGAGTATTATGTGATATTTTGTTTTTTAAATTTAATTTGAGGCTCTAATTTTCAGGGTTTTTACCTTTGAGTCACAATCACCCCTGCATCTTTAACCCCCCCCCCCCCCCCCCAAAAAAAAAAAAATAAATAAAAATAAATAAAAAAATAAATAAATAATAATAATAATAATAGTAATACCTAAAAACAATTTAAATAAAATAAGCAATAGCATAAATTGCATTCAAACCTCAATACAACCTTAAGAAATTTATAACTTAATAATGTATGCTTTATATATTAAAATAATTCAGTTATTGTCTGATTTTCAAATATTTGTGAAATTATTTTTTTTTCTTTTTCTTTCAGTTTCGTTCATTGCTATTGGACAAAATATCTCCTAGTCACCCATTTTCAAAATTAAGAAGAGCTACTAATAGCCAAAAATGTATTCGCTTAAGTGGAAAACATAATGATTTAGATGATGTGGGGAAAGATCTTCATCATCATACATTTTTTGAGATGCTTGGAAATTGGTCTTTTGGGGATTATTCTAAGGTAACTCTTACATATTTTCCATGTCTCAGTTGTGTGACAGTTTTCTGTTGCCACATTTAACATTGCACTATTTAGAACTATGCTTTCACATGGGACATGCATAATATATGTAAACTTTCAAAGGGTTATATCAGGGTTTAAGCTAAGTTCAGAATTTCTTTAGCAAAAAAGTTAAAATGAGGTAAAAAGCTTTACCAAAATGCTAAAATGCTGCTGGATTTACTAATAGCTTTGCATACTATTCTATATTCTTCTGTTTTATTTGCATATGTCTATTAAATTTTTTAATTATTCACGATGTCTTTAAATGATTATTATATTGTAACTAATAAAAATTTTTGAAATGGAAAGGTAATTAATTAACTGTACTTATAATTAGCTCAAATATAATTCTAATGCAATACAAGCTATTGAGAAACAGTATTATAATCAAACATTGTTACAGTTTAAAGTAAAATAAAACTGTATTATTTTTGAAAGTTTTCTGGTTTGCATCTTATAATTTTTTTCTTTCTTTTATACTAGCACATTTTAAAAATACCCTTCAAAAGTTAAATCCATTTTTAGGCCATTCTAACATTTAATAATACATTGGCACTATTAAGGGACAACCTGTTATATCATCACTTTTACTCAGTTGAAGCAATTTAAACTTCATTCACAATTAATGTGATGTCATGATAGTTTTGTCCCTATTCACAACTTTTTTTTTTTTTTATAGTATTATTTAATAGAATTCTTTAGCAAAAAAGCAGAAAACTTTTTTAATTTTTGCTTTTTAGATAATCATTTCTTATTTTGGGAAAAATGCAATTTTAGATTTTCTGTTTAGTAGAGCAGCCTATTCATTTTTTTCCTTCTCTTAATAAATTATACCTATTAAGCATCTATTAATGTAATATTTATGTATATAATCTATTATTATGCATGTTATCTGTTATACATATTGATATTATGATCTAATATTATACATTAAATATATACAATATTGAACATATACCAAGCATGTATTTTAATAAGTATAATATTTATTAAAAGTTAATGATTCAATTTTGGTTTACAGTGGTGTGAAAATTATTAGGCTCAATGCAGAAATTATTCCTTACCTTACGCTTTTAACTCATCGAAATATTGTGAAAATTCACAAAAGTATTGTCCATGGAATAAGTTGAATTTCAATTGATCAAATATGGAAGCAAATCTGTAAAGGTTTTTATCAACATTTTTATTTTGAATCAACATATGCTTTGTTTCTGTTAATTGATTCAAAATAAAAATATGGATACAATCCTTTGTCTTTTTGCTTCTTTTTGAAAGAAATTGAAATTTAACACACACTATTGCAATATCTTTCAGAATTTTCACAATATTTTGTATAGTTTTCTTTTTCTTTTTTTCTTTAAGGACCCTGTGACAGAATATTTTTATGTTTTCTGCAACAACCCTTATGTGTACAAACCTTTTCTGCAAGACAATATTGAAATATTTTCTTTTTTATACATAATATGTCTATATAATTATAATGATATCAAAATTATTAATAGACTGTTGAAGAATTCTTAAACATAAGACATGAGTTTCTATTTTCTGCTGAAATTTAAGAATATCTTTAATTTTTGTAAGCAAATCTTTCTGCTAGTAACAATTTCTTTTCTGCAACAGTGTTGCTGTGTTGCCTAAATTCTGCCACAGGTTTTTAGGGAAACTCAAAGCAAACACAAAATGAGTTGTGCAACATCTATGAGAAATGTAACTGCCCAACTGTTGGTTATTTGAGGGTGGCATTGTATATTATAATATAATATTTATTTAATATCAGAAATATTTTTCAAAAAGTAATTGCACTATATTTGGACTGTAAGGTTTCTTTAGCCTATCCCATTGTCACTGGTTGTACTTTGCCGCCCAACCACTACGGGAGTTGGCATTGCTGTAAGCGGACATTTTTTTTAGCATGGCATTGTGCCACATATCTTGAACTCACTTTGGGGTAATTCAGTACATTTGACATGTAAGTTATGCAAAAGAAATTTTGTTAATGTTTGGATGTGTACTGTGAAATTTTATTTGGTAAAAATGTTTATATATCATCAGTTATTTAATATTTTTATATTCTGACTGTAGTATGTTGCGTCTACTGGAGTATATAAAATTTTCTGAAAATAACATTGTATTGATTTAAAAACTCTACATATTATAAACAAAAAAACATTCAAAACATTTTCTTAGTTGTCAAATCTTAATGCTGCTCACTTTCTCTCTTACAGTTTCCCCGTCTCTAGTCATCGAATCCTATGGGGAAATTTCTTTATAGAATTACGCATTTCCTTATTGATATTTTTAAATTCCATTTCCACATTCAGAAAATTCACATCATTAAGCATCCGTTATCAAAAAATTGAGTTTTTTAAATTTTAATATTTCATTTTGCAACTAAAAAATGAGAAAAATTCATTTAGTAAAAATTTGCTTTTTTAAACTCAAAATTCAAATTTTAAAATGTTTAAAAATAAATTTTTGGAAAATGAGTACTAATTTAAAAGTTGTGTATGTAAAAATGTGAAAATGGAATTAAAAAATAACAATTAGGTAATGTGTAATTCTATAAACAATTTTATCCATAGAATAACATGAGCTTTGGATGACTTTGACAATTTGTGATATATCCCCTTATGGGTACTTGGCACGACTGAAGGTTTCAGATAAAAACTTATATTTCAATTTAATATATTTATAAATTGAACTATATTAGGTTTGTTTAATAAAATCTATAGTCAGGAAACAATTATTATTGTTTTTGATATATTTTTTATAGATTTGAAATCTTTAAATTGTGTTTTCTCAATTTGGATTTTTTTCACGAATTCATGATCTTCAAAATGCTAAAACTTCTACTGCTACTTAAGAAAAGATTTAATATGTTATTTATTTATTTATTTTTTATTATTATTATTGGAGGTTTAAAAATATTAAGAATGAACTTTGTAATATCAGTAAAATAAAAAAATATTAAAATAAAAAATATAATAAAAGTCATGTTTTTTTTGCAAGTTTTTACATGCATTTTTAAAATTTTTTTCAAAAACTTATGAGTTTTGAAATCCATCCCTAATTCTTTTAAGTAGGTTCTATTAATAATCTATAAATATAAATAAATAAAATAAATAAATAAAAAAAAATTAAATGTCTGTAGAAAATATAATTTAAAGATGTCAAATCTGTAAAAAAAAAAAAAAAAGTATATATATTGTATATATGCATATCAAAAGCTATAAGAATTGTTGCGTGAGTATATAATATATTTTATTGAACAAACCTAATATAGATCAACTTATAAATATTAAATGAAAATATAAAGCTTTTATACGAAACCTTTAGTGGTTTAGAAAACTAAATTTAACGAAGTATTTTTAAACATAATTAAATAAATATAAGAAACTTTTACTATATTTCTTATTTTGTTTGAGGCTCCGCGATCGTACGGGATGGAAGAGGTAAACTTTGAAGGAGGTTTTTGAAAATTAGATATATTGTCAATGGCTTTTAATCTATTTTTAATTAGTTTTTTAACAATTTTATTAGGGTAACCCACTTTTTTGGTAAATTCTTTGATTAAATTTAGTTCGTTATTTAGGTCAACATGATCATTACATATTAATATAGCGCAATTGATATAGGAACTAATGGCATTAATTTTATAACAGAAAGGGGTTTTAGAATTATAATGGCTAGTATCATTGCTATTAGTTGGTTTACAGTAAACTGTAGTTTTAATTTGATTTTCAGTCCAAGTAATTTTAAGATTAATTAATAAGATTGGTATAAATATCCCTATTAAACCTAACCCAAATTTTTTTCAGTTTATACGTAATGATAAAGACCCGATTCCCCTTTAGAAACTGCTGGAATATACAAAATACCTTTCAATAATCAAAACAGTAAACCAGGTTCATACATCGGTGTAACGAAAAGGAAAATTAAAACTAGATTTAAAGAGCATAAAAACGATATAAAAACCAGGAAAATCAATACAGCGTTAGCCAAAACATTCAATAAGGAAGAAATTAAAATAAATTTTGATAAAACTAAAAAACTCGCAGTGACTACCCTGGATGTGTGCAATGACAGTGGCGCAATGGTACCAGATCGAATGTGGTGCCGCCTTATGGCGACAACTATGAAAGATCAGCAGTGTAAGAGCTCTAGTAGAGATGAAGTCATTGAGAAGAGCTGGGCGCCCAGCCGAAAATATTCCAACTGAACATGAAGTATAGTAAAGGTTTCTTATATTTATTTAATTACCTTTAGTGGTGCCAAATCAAAGGTGCCAAGTCCTCTTAAGTCAAGGAATTTAAGTGAGTGTGGAAAAGTCAGGGAATTTTATTTAATTTTTGTGGAAATAAGCCTTATTTGATAACTAGTTATTGTAAATTGCTATTTGTTCGCTAATGTTATGACATTTTTGTAAGAAATAAGGAGCATAAGTCGTGATAATGGGAAAAATTCTAATGCTAGCCGTCCTGATGGATATAGCTGCTGTTCACATAAAAATAAATATATAAATTATCTATAAGTAGGAACATAATCACAGGGCACAACAACAACAAATTTTAAGCATTATTTTTTACAGGGTGATCCTAAATTTTTTGTTTGATTTGTTACTCCTCTCCTTTCTTGTATCGGGGCTAAAATTTTGCTGTTTTATATGAGGCATAACATGCTCTTTTACATCCCACAAGTTTGGTAATTGAAATAGGGAAAAGTAAAGGCATAAGATGAGGAGATGTGAAATTTCTGATTTGAGTCTAATAATTTGCATACCACTGTACATCAATAAACAGACATACTTGCCAACCTGTTTTTACTAGTAGGCTACTGGTCTTTTGGCTATTTCTACTGGTCTTTTTGTTAAAAATCTACTGTTTTTTAGGAAGCTACAAGAAAAAATCGTAAAATTGAGCAATTTTTATTTTTCTGTAAAATGTATGGGGGAAAATATGCAGAGAATAAATACACTAATGGAATTAAGCTTATTAAATGTATGTGTAAAAATTACAATATTGATTTTAATTATCTCAAAATAATCTTAAAGTTTTGGGGGTTTTAAATAATGCTTTTGTAATTATATATATTTACATAATCATTGTGAGTGTATTTTCAGCTGGATAACATAATTAAAAACTGAATTTTGATCCTCATTATCTGATAAAAATTTTGAGAACTTTTTAATTTTTAAATGTCATGAAAATTTAATTAACAATTTTTATGAACAACAATTTAATTGTTCTTTTCTTAATAAAGCAAAATCTGCTTCAAATGTAAAGCAACATCTTCCTTTTCCTAATTTTTGGGATTTGAAATTAATTCTTTAATATACATAATCTCAATATTTTATTTCTATTTGTTTGACAGATGAGTGATTTATTTTAAGAATATTACTATTTATCGAAAATATTTTGTAAATATTAATATGTTTTTCTTTTTGTCAACTATTACATATTCATATAAATTCAGTCTCTTTTGTTAAAAATGTCAATTTATAGAAACTACTGCTATTTTTTTTTTTTTTTTTTTTTTTTTTTTTTTATTGAAAGGTTGGCAAATATGAACAGATGCTGTTGCTTTCTTGTTATTTTCATATTATGCCTGATAGCTACATATTTTATTTATGGGATGGAACTTAAACAAACTTAATAAATATGCAATATTACTTATGGAAAGTTATGCTAATTCAAGTTTTGTTGTGATTATTCAGCAACAGATATTGCTACACTTATTTTATTTATTTATTTATTACTTTTTCAATTGCACATTATAACTGGATAGGAATATATTTGTATAATATCTACAGTACTGAGAAAAACACAGCTGTGCAATTCAAATTAATGTTTTAAAACTACATTACAAAAATGTTTTTGGTGCATCTACCTGTTAGTTGCTACTGCTATGCAAATTGAACTTCTGGAGGAGTTAATTTAATCTAATTTATTTCTTAAGAATTTTAATGAAATACATGCTAAAAATATATTATTTCTTAAAAAAAGGTGTGTGTGTGGGGGGGGGGGGTAAAGGGGAATATAAAATTAATTAAGAGTAATTGTAAAAAAGTGTAATTATAAATTAAACCTGCATGTTTGTTTTGTAATTAATTGTGCAAAAATAAATAACTTAAAATTGTTCTGTTGTATACCTCCTAATTATATGTATCCATATAGTCTTTAATATTTATATTGTTAAAAAAAAAAAAAAAAAAAAAAAAAAAAATTTTTGTTACTTTCAGAAAGAAGCTTGTGAAATGGCTTGGGAGCTACTTACTAAAGTATATAATTTGAATCCAAATCACCTTTATATTACATATTTTGGGGGCTGTGAGAAACTTGGTGTTCCTGCTGATGAAGAATGTAAAAGCATATGGTTAGATATTGGGTGAGAAAGATATTTTTGTATATCTTTTTTGTAAAAATGTATCACTAATATCATTATTTTTAGCTAATAAACTATTTCTAAACGTTTGTAAACAACACAACACTTTTTACTTTCTCTTTTTCGAAATTGCGTTTTTGTTATATTTACACGTTTTGAGGTCCTTTGAATCCAAAAATCATGTTTTTAGCTGTTGGTGTTTGCTGTAATCAACAGCAAAGATGATCTTTGCCAAATAAGTTAATTAAATAAACAGTTTAACTTTGATTTTCTTCATTATTTTTATTTATTAAAAATATGCAAAATGAATTAAATTTGCTTTTGCTAAAATTTAAATACCTTATACAAAACTTTTCCATTTTTAAAAATAATTAAGAAAAACGAAGTTATACTAATACATAATAAATATAAAATAAACCTATCTTTACTTCGCAGTCGTTCTGAGATCTTTCAGCGCCGGGCACCCGGGCCTCTTCGGAGAACGTTAACACTGTGATGGAGTCTTGGGTCTCTGGCTGCTTCCTTGTTGATCTTTCAACAGGTGATTCCATGCCCTATTTGGGGCTACTGCGCCGCTTTTGTTACAGGTGTCGTCATTGGTTGATATTTTGATGGATTCGCGATACATGGCGTATTGGTAGTTATTGTAATCGGATAGTTTAATGGTTTTATCGAATTCTATTTTGATATCGTTTTCGTTATATGTTTTGGCTAAGGCTGTGTTGGATTTTCCAGTTTTGATGTCATGTTTATGTTCTTTAACTCTGGTTTTTATTTTTCTTTTGGTGACGCCAATGTAGGAACCGGGTTTATTGTTTTTATCTGTATAAGGAATTTTATATATACCTGCGGTTTCAAGTGGGGGGATGGGATCTTTGTCACTACGGATTAGTTGATAAATATTCTTGTTTGGTTTTATAGGAATGTTTATATTGTATTTACTGGCGATGTTTTTTATTTTATTTGCGGCCCCGCGATCAAAAGGGATGGATGAAGTGAATTTAATGGGTTGTTTTTGATAACTCGGTATATTTTCTAGTTTTTTAAGTCTATTTTTAATTAATTTATTTACGATTTTATTCGGGTATCCTGCTTTTCTTGTTAGATATTTAATGAAATCAAGTTCTTCTTCTAGGTCTTTAGGTTCGTTGCAGATCAAAATGGCGCGATTGATGTAAGATTGGATAGCGTTTGTTTTGTATCTGAAGGGTGTTTTACTTTTAAAATGGATAATTTCATTACTATTGGTTGGTTTTCTGTAGACAGTGGTTTTAAACTTGTTTTTAATCCAGGTTATTGTGACATCAAGAAAATTTAGTTTGGATTCTTTCTCTTCTTCGTAAGTGAATTGGATGTTTTTATCATAGTTATTGATATCGTTAAGGATTTCATTGACATCGTTTCTTTATTAACTATGGCAAAAACGTCATCGACGTAGCGATACCAGTACAAAATGTCGTTTTTTAAATTTCTTATTATTTGATTCTTTAGTTTTCTTAACTTAAATTCTGCTATGAAGCCTGATACAGGTGACCCCATGGGCACGCCTTTAATTTGTTGATAAATTTTATTGTTAAATGTGAAGTAGTTTTCCCTAAGTAAAAAATTAGTGGTGGAGTATAATTTTCGGGCTATTTCAGGATCAGTATAATTATTGTCAATGGCTTCTTTAACTATTTCACAAGCTTCTTTAATGTCTATTGAAGGATAAAGGTTTATGACGTCGAAACTAACAAGGTGATAATTATCGTTGTTTTCTATCTCTCTAAATTTACTAACGAAATCTTATTTAATAAGATTAATATTAATAAGATTTCGTTAGTAAATTTAGAGAGATAGAAAACAACGATAATTATCACCTTGTTAGTTTCGACGTCATAAACCTTTATCCTTCAATAGACATTAAAGAAGCTTGTGAAATAGTTAAAGAAGCCATTGACAATAATTATACTGATCCTGAAATAGCCCGAACATTATACTCCACCACTAATTTTTTACTTAGGGAAAACTACTTCACATTTAACAATAAAATTTATCAACAAATTAAAGGCGTGCCCATGGGGTCACCTGTATCAGGCTTCATAGCAGAATTTAAGTTAAGAAAACTAGAGAATCAAATAATAAGAAATTTAAAAAACGACATTTTGTACTGGTATCGCTACGTCGACGACGTTTTTGCCATAGTTAATAAAGAAACCGATGTCAATGAAATCCTTAACGATATCAATAACTATGATAAAAACATCCAATTCACTTACGAAGAAGAGAAAGAATCCAAACTAAATTTTCTTGATGTCACAATAACCCGGATTAAAAACAAGTTTAAAACCACTGTCTACAGAAAACCAACCAATAGTAATGAAATTATCCATTTTAAAAGTAAAACACCCTTCAGATACAAAACAAACGCTATCCAATCTTACATCAATCGCGCCATTTTGATCTGCAACGAACCTAAAGACCTAGAAGAAGAACTTGATTTCATTAAATATCTAACAAGAAAAGCAGGATACCCGAATAAAATCGTAAATAAATTAATTAAAAATAGACTTAAAAAACTAGAAAATATACCGAGTTATCAAAAACAACCCATTAAATTCACTTCATCCATCCCTTTTGATCGCGGGGCCGCAAATAAAATAAAAAACATCGCCAGTAAATACAATATAAACATTCCCATAAAACCAAACAAGAATATTTATCAACTAATCCGTAGTGACAAAGATCCCATCCCCCCACTTGAAACCGCAGGTATATATAAAATTCCTTATACAGATAAAAACAATAAACCTGGTTCCTACATTGGCGTCACCAAAATAAAAATAAAAACCAGAGTTAAAGAACATAAACATGACATCAAAACTGGAAAATCCAACACAGCCTTAGCCAAAACATATAACGAAAACGATATCAAAATAGAATTCGATAAAACCATTAAACTATCCGATTACAATAACTACCAATACGCCATGTATCGCGAATCCATCGAAATATCAACCAATGACGACACCTGTAACGAAAGCGGCGCAGTAGCCCCAAATAGGGCATGGAATCACCTGTTGAAAGATCAACAAGGAAGCAGCCAGAGACCCAAGACTCCATCACAGTGTTAACGTTCTCCGAAGAGGCCCGGGTGCCCGGCGCTGAAAGATCTCAGAACGACTGCGAAGTAAAGATAGGTTTATTTTATATTTATTATGTCTTTTCCATTTTGTTTGACTGATTAATTTCGAACACTCCGTGTTCATCTTCAGAGTCGAAACACTAAACGCCGTCGTTCTTCTGCTGATGTTTACTTTTGCTAAAATTGCAAAGTAAACATCAGCAGAAGAACGACGGCGTTTAGTGTTTCGACTCTGAAGATGAACACGGAGTGTTCGAAATTAATCAGTCAAACAAAATGGAAAAGTTTTGTATAAGGTATTTAAATTTTAGCAAAAGTATAATTGTGCTTTTCCTTAAAAATAAAATTAAATGAATTAAATTTGTTTTTGAGATTTCAGAATTGTATATGTGTTAAGTTTTAAGGGCAATATTCAATTTGACATCAATGTAACACTATATATAAGTTTAAATAATAAAAATTAAAATGCATTTCATTATTCCTATTAATTCCAGCCCTAATAATATTAACCAAAGGAAAAGAAAGAATTAATTAGCAGTATTTTGCTGCTAATGATATGATTTCTGACATTTTTTAAAATTTAGTTTTTATTTATGTATTTTTTTAATTCCTTAAGTCTCATCGTTTTCTTCATATTGGCAAACAATTTCATTTTTTCTTGTGTTTATTTGTTTATATCATTTTTTTTTTTTTTTATTGTGTTTTAATGAGGTGATTATAAATTTTTTTTCATGGGGGATCGTTTCATGATTTTATTCCACAGAGCAGTTTGAGCACCTTCAATATTAAAAAAAAAAAAAAAATGTGTGTGTTATAATGATGTATAATGCATTTTTTTTATATTTATATGTTTATTCTAAGTTAAATAAAAGTGAAATTTTAATTAAGAATTTTCAAAAAACTTACTTGGTTTTTTTGTAAAAGGGCTTTATTAAAAAAACCCAGATGGGTTTTTTCGTGTTGGGCAAAATCAACCCAGCCCAGGTTTACAAAGGTCTGAATATACATCTTACCGAATTCCATCATTTATTCATTATTTATAATTTCATTTCATAATTATGAAATAAAAATTAAGAGTGGAATTAGTTAAGGTTAAAAGAAAACAAATGTTTTAGAGTAAGTTTGATAAATTTACGTGGCTTGTATTTTAAAATTAAATTTATGATTAATGTAAAATTTTTAATTAAATTATTATTCATTTTAAAATGTTGTGTCAAATTTTTTGTTAAAGAAGTTCTATTTTCTATTTCAGGGTTCATTCTGAGCACATATTTCCATTTGTGAAAGAAAATTTTTGGGAAATGGCTGAATTTGGACCTTGTGGCTCTTGCACTGAAATACATTATGACTTTTTGTCGGCTGGCCCTCATTCAGCTGTAAAACGTATTAATGCTGATAAGCCAGATTTGATTGAATTATGGAATTTAGTTTTCATCCAGTATAACAGGTGACAAAAACTTTTTTAATTGTTTTAGTATGTTTTCTGATAAATTATGTACTATTATATTTACTAAAAATTTTCTCAATGTACTCAAAAGTTCTAAAGAAAAAATATAAGTTAGAAAAAATTGGTCATAGTTTTTCTTGTAGCTGCAATTTATCTGCATAATTCACTCTTACTATTTCTTCTTTTCTATTTAAAAACTAAATACATATTTTTAAAAGATGATGCTAATTGACTTTCTCTCCATCTCAATTTTCTAGTTGATTATTTTATTTTATTTTTGTACTTGAGCCTACTTTTGTTTATTAGTTGTTTTTGATGTCTTAATTTTCTTTTTTAGTCTTATGTACTTTATCATGGGGATACAGATACAGTTTAAAATTAGTGGCTTATAAAAATGCACTACTATTAATTCGTCTGATTAAAAAAAAAAAAAAAATGCATTCATTTTAAGTTAACTAATATATTTTTAACCCTTTGCATTTGTTTGTCTACTCTCAGCCACCAAAGCCTTTTTATCGTTGCAGTCATAGGTCTGCTCAAAGCCACCACAGCAAAGAACCCATACTGATCTTATATTATTACGTTTTTTTTTTTGTTTTGTTTTTTCTGGAGATTAGAGGCAAAATCAATAGCTTCATCTCATATAAGGTGTCAGCTAGAAGAGAAAACAAGACGCCTTTGTTACATTTTATATTTGTCCGAAAATTGGTGGAACAAGTTGTATGTGATTTTCATGATGGAGCATTTTCAAAATCCGAAAGACCATAGTCCAAAGATACAGTTGAAAAACTTAATGGCAAACTATGTATATTGTGGATGTAAATATGTAAAGAGTTGTATGTTCAAACTTCAAACAGACAAATCAAGGGCAGAAGATACCAAACCAATTATTTTTGCGACATATGCTCTCGAAAATCAGGGCTTCATAGTAGAGACTACTTTAAGAGGTACCACGTGATGGAGAACTACAAAATGTAATTTCTACATAAAATATATATATATATATATATATATATATTTCAACATATTATTGTATAAACATATATCTAGAGTTATAAAAAAATTAATACTTTTTGTCTTTCTTTGATAAACTTGCAGATTAGGTATTACTATTACTGTTCGTTCAATGAAAATTAATTTCGACCAGCATGACACCCATGTAGAAATTTAATATGTGTTAAATTTAAAGGCGTTAAGCCTAAATAATATTTTATATTACTACTTCCAAATTAGAAATTTCAAATAATATATCAAATAAATTCCAAAACCAATCTAAACTCTCGCTGACTTGCATTCTCTCCTATAATCATGGAAAATAAATAAATATAATAATAATAATAATTGAAAGAAATGATATAGTTCGTTGATTCAAATTCACAAAAGAAACTTTTGTTGTCTTAACTGAAACAGTAAAAAAAATAATAATCTATATAATATTTTTTTAATGTGGACCAATTTCAATTAATTTTTGTTGAAACGATACAATAGTGGAGAAATTAATAAAATATGCGATGATAAAAAGTAATATTTAAAAATGAACAATATTTAAGCACTCGGACTCAGCTCAATGATCTAATAAGAAAATATGATGACATTATTTTAAGGAAAATATATTTTTAAAAGTTATTTCATCAGAATATTTGCAAACGTCATTTTAAACCTAGCAATATTTTAAAGGTATAAACAGAATATGAAATATTATCATAAATTGACTTAAAAAACACAATCATAAAAAGTATAATCAAAATAGTTTTAAAAAAAAAATATATATATATACCAAAATAAATAAAATGTCATTGCATTCTTGGCGATAAAAATTAAAAGAAGTCATGGGGTTCCTTTACTAAAACTGTACTGCCTGTGAAAGTATGAAAACTGAGTCGTTAACCATGAATTTTATTTTGAAAGTTTTCTTTGAATGATTCTGGTTTCACTACTGCACAATATTTATTTGGTTATAATAATAATTTTGCTTCTGGTAAATTAAAATTTTAATTAGGTGGTGAAAGTGGTATAATATTCAAATTTTAAAAGTAAATAAGAAAAGAAAAAGTGCGAAAATTTCGCACGGGTTTGCTAGTAATAATAATTTAGAAGGTGATTACACAGAAGATTGAAAAAGTGTCATTAAAATAAGTGTTGTTAGAGGTCTCCAATATGGAAGTTTATTTTTCTATAATACTTTGGAATTTGGATCTGTGTATATTTAGTTATGGACATATTTGATATGTTTATATCAGTTATGCAACTATATTTCTATCAAACAAATTTCTTCTTATTGTAATTTTTTTAAATGTGGCTTCAACTTCTCCCAACTCATTAAAACTCAATGTAGATCAAACTCAAACCACAGAAAAAAATTTCAGTAAACATGACCTGTAAAAAAAAAAAAAAATATATATATATATATAGAGAGAGATTATTCAACTCAAAGCAAATAGTATCTGCAAGAACATTCAACCTGACTCACAAGGAAAAATTCAGTTTGTATTTACCTAAATTTAACATATACAGCAGTTCTGTAGAAAACCTCACCTGTGCAGAGTTAGTGTTGCAGTGAGTTAACTTCATTTAGTTATGGGGACTGCTAGCAGGACCAAATTGACTTTTAGGGCTATAGATGATCTTTAGTGGACACTTGTATCATCCTCTTTATTACATTTGACATGTAATTGTTAATTAAGTAGGCATAGGAATGAGAAAATATGTTATTTGCATTCGATGAAATACCAACATATAACAAAATAGATATTTTTGGTATATATGAATTCTGAATAATTTGTAATTTTTGTTATATTCTTTAAATCTTTCTGATATAACTGCTATCAGAAGAGAATTTATCATCATCATTATTATTTACGCATTATGTTTGACAGACTATCATTCAGCATTATTAATTTAATTAAAAGAAAATCCAATGTTTTCTTTGGCTATGATTTGATTTTTCAAGCATTGCATTTACCAAGAAAATTGATATAAAGTTATAATACAAAATATAATTTACTTTCTTTTTATTAGAGAAAAGAATGGCTGTTTAACCCCTATTCCTTCTTTAAATGTTGACACAGGAATGGGATTTGAAAGATTAACTGCAGTTTTACAAGGGACTATGTCAAATTATGACACTGATATTTTTATGCCCTTGTTTAAAGCTATTGAAAAAGTAAGTTTTAATTTTATTTTAAAGAAAGATTTTGTATATTTTAAAAGTTAATACTATTTTTAAACATTACTTTATCAATATATATATATATATTATCTTAAAAAATTCTGAGGCACTTTTATCGTGATATTTATCATTTCATTTTAAATTATTCTTATTAAATTTAATAATTTAATTTTACTTTATTTTCAGAATTTTAATGTCCACCCTTATGAAGGCAAAATAGGAGCATCTGATGTTAATGGTATTGATACAGCTTATCGAATACTTGCTGATCATTCCCGTATGTTTTCTGTATCCATAGCAGATGGTTTATTTCCAGATAGTTACGATGCAGGGTAATTAAAATTATGAAATTAAATTTACCTTTATTATCCTGTAATACTTTTTTAAACTTCTTTATACAAATTCAGTCATGTCTTTGAAATTGTCATGCATCAAACGACTTTTATATAGAATTCTCAAAAAAAAAAAAAAAAAAAAAAAAAAAAAATATTTAAACGAAGTTTTCAAATTTTTTCTGTACTTAATAATTTCATGTCAATTAATATAGATTAGACTTAATCCTGTCACAACCAGTGCCATTTATAGCTAGTATCCACTAAATGTAGTGTAAGGGCTGTCGTTGGTTATATCCAGCATAGTAGTAAATACTTTCACTCATAAGTGCAGATTAACACGTTCGCTGCCAGTCTCACGTGACTAATATTTGAAACGGCGTGTTTTTGCTTTAACCTGCCGATTATGTTTGGCGTTTTTCACAAGAGCGCTACATCGCCAGATGTTATGGGTTTTTTGTTTACCTTTGCTTGTTTGCGTAATGTGTTACGTCAATACGATGTATAATGTCAAACGTATGAAAATTCGACGGCTCGGTAAAAGCAAACTCTGGAGTTAATGAGTAATAAGTTAAATTTCCATAGCAAATAGTTTCATTAGTACTAAGCAGATAAAATATTAAATCACTGACGTCCTCACTTTGGTTGCGTATTGAGCAAACGTGTTTTATTAGAGAGAAAGCATTCTATTTTGAAATATTCTTCCGGGAGGATCAAAATTTCGATGGCATGTTTCCGGACCACCTCTAGGGGTGAGCTTCAGACCGTCAGCAATTGCCTATTGCACAGCACTAGTGTGACGTAAAATCTAACCAACCATCTATTTTGAAATATGAATATTTCTGATGTTTGCGTTAGTGTTGTTTGGCTGGTTGAATAGTGTTGGAATTTAAGGTTGGTTGAGTTTTACGTCGCACTAATGCTGCACAATGTGTAATTGTCGACCGTCTGAGCTACCCCTCGAGGTGGTCTGGAAGCATACCATCAAAATTTTGATCCTTCACGAAAAGGAAGTTGGAATTTAAGAGGTACTTTTAAATTTTAGAGGCATATTTTTGAATTTCGTGCCAATACTGATTGCTACAGTACAAAACTTTGTATATTTTTTAATCTCATGCATTTTGTGATAGGGGTATAGATCAGAAGGTAAACAGATCAGAGTACCATTATTATAGAGAGTCGCTAAAATTTGCTATAATTATTCAGTTGCGGATATATTTTTTCATTTCTAACAAATGAGGACTATAAATAAAATATTATACAGTTTTTGAAAACGTAGAAAAATACCTTTAAATAAAGAAACTGTAGTGTCGCTTCGATCACATGGATTGACTGCATTTTGGTGTACAACTTCGTGTTAGATTGGTCTTGGTGGTACTTTAACATTTGGTGTAACTGTATGATCTAAGTTTTATTCTTTTATTTGTGATTAGTTATGAATCCGTAATTATTTCATTCTTTTTTTTTTATTCTATTTTATGAAAAATTTCCTTTTGTTCTGCGTTTTTTTTTTTTTTTTTTTTTAATATATTTTTTCTCCCGGTGTATTTCTTTGTTAGGTTAGATCACCGGTGTTCTATCGTACGCCGCCGGTGGAGGGTTGCTATTCGGAACACGATGCGAAATGCCGTCTTGGCGATTTTCGAAATTTCGCCAAGCGGCAGCCTAAAGTAAACTTTCATCTGTAAAGCAATACGTCACATCCCGCGCTAGCGCGGGATCGGCAGCGAACGTGTTAAATCTTACATTTACAATAATGAATACTGAGTTGGACGCTATACGTTTGATTAGCACACAGGAAAAAGTTATTGACATAAGTGAAGGGCATTTATTTTCAACCTTTTTACTATAGTTTCAAGAGCAATAATTAAGATTAACTAGAGAAAAGTAAGTGAATCATGTGTGAATCGTATTACATCTAGAAAAACATATAACTACTTGAGACAAAAAAATCCTATGATAGTATGACTAGAACAGTAATTCATTCATTAGTGGTATATTGATTGCTAGTTTTGCTGCCGTCAGAGGATTAATAGTCAGTTTGGAGGAGGAAGTTCATAACTGTGAATATGTAAAGAGTATTAGATATATATATATATAGTTAATAAACCATATTAAAAAATTTTCATTATAAAACATAGAATACATGTGTATATATTATTATTATGCAACAAAATTATTAAATTCTTCATGTTTTTTCAAATAATGTCAGAACATTGTTTTGATTCAATGAATTGTTTTGTTTAAAGATAATACTAGTATATTTTCTCTTAATTTTTACTTTAAAAAATAATTGCAAAGCAAAGTTCTTTAAGGGTTCTTAGTAGTCAAATACCCTCTTTTCTTTCTCCATATGTAATCCAATGGGATTTTTTTACTTTGTAACAAAAATAAAATTTTACAAATTCTGTTTTTTTAATTACACTTTTTGAACATGTCGCCTTTTTTTCTTAAGGAAGAAAAAAATATATATATATATATATATATAGATATAATTTTATTTCATGGTTCAAACTTAAGAGTGTCGAAAAGAAATATTTAAATTTATTAAAAAAAAAAAAAAAAAAATGTTTCCTAAGATGACATGTTCAAAAAGTGCCATTCAAAAGATTTTATTTTTAAACGAGGTATTTTGATTATACAAACAAACAAAAATCCCATTAGATTACATGGGAAGGAAGAAAGAGGAAATCTGACTTCCAAGGACCTTTAAGAGTATTGTGAGCATTTGTAATTCTCAAGATAATTAATAATGGGCTCTTCCCACCTGACGTCAGAGGTCACATGATAGAGGAAAAACAAATAGCAGACAAAGTCTTATTTATCTATAGTGATCGCAGAAATAACATATTTTCTTTTCTTATTTTTGATCAATCGTATTTAATCTGTGTTATTTTTTTATACATAATCATTTTTAACCCATTTTATATCATTATTCATCATCTTTTGTTTGCTTTATACGTTTACAATCATAATTTAGTTTATATTTGTTATTGATGTTCATGAAGAACATGTTAAATATGCTGATTTTTGGCACTTAAATCAGTGACAGTGCAATATCGTACTGCATAAATCCATTTAGACCAGTAAGTAAGTTAATTAACTTGTTGTAACACCTTTATGCAATTAAATTAAATGAAAACATTTTAAAATTTCAAATTATACACAAGAACAAGCTATTATTTATTGCTAGATCAGTTAACGTAACAGTTACACTAGAAAATACAAAAATCGATTCTTACAGCTAAAAATAAATAAACACATAAAGTGTTTTTAAAAAATTATTAAATTTACAAATGCAACTATTCTACTGTTTACAAATGCACAATATTACTTTAATTTTATTTTATATTAAATATTAACACTTTTGTTCTTAAGAACAATATTTAATTGAATTCAATTCTCAGAATTCGATTATTCGTTTTCCTCTATCACGTGATTAAGCAGGCGACGGTGGGAAGAGCCCATTAAGATTACCTAGAGAAAAGTAAGTAAATCACGTGTGAAATGTATTACATCTAGAAAAACATATAACTACTTGAGACAAAAAAATCCTATTGATAGTATGACTAGAACAGTAATTCATTCATTAGTGGTATATTGATTGCTAGTTTTACTGCTGTCAGAGGATTAATAGTCAGTTTGGAGGAGGAAGTTCATAACTGTGAATATGTGAAGAGTATTAGTGAATATAAATATATATATATATATATATATATATATATATATATATATATAGTTAATAAACCATATTAAAAATTTTTCATTATAAAATATAGAATACATATGTATATATTATTATTATTATTATTATGCAACAAAATTATTAAATTCTTCATGTTTTTCAAATTTTCAAGTAAAGTTTTATTCTGTATAATGACAGACTATTCTTTTTGATTCAATGAATTGTTTTGTTTAAAGATAATACTAATATATTTTCTCTTAATTTTTACTTAATAAAATAATTGCAATGTAAAGTTCTTTAAGGATTCTTAGTAGTCAAATACCTTCTGCTTTGTATACTGCTATACAAAGCAACAAAAATCCCATTAGATTACATGGGAAGGAAGAAAGAGAAAATCTGACTTCCAAAGGCCTTTAAGAGTATTGTGAGCATTTGTGATTCTCAAGATAATTAGTAATTTAGGCACTGATTTTTAAAGCATAATGTCTTGTTAATTTGTCTAAAATTCTGCTTTTAAAGTTTTATTTTTCTATTTAAAAATGTTGAAGGCATTAAACAAGGGGTGAAACTTTTCAGGGGCTACCCCTGAATTCAGGGTTTTTGGAAATTTTACTGTCTCTGAATTTCATGTTAAATTATATTATTTTTATAGAAATTTCTCATTTTGAACATTTAATTTGCTTTGTAATGTATTAAAAACTTTGTAAATATCACTTATTATAGGTAGCCAGCCATATGATATATCATTGATAAGTTTTCCCTGTTTGCATGCAAGTAACATTTTTCAGGGTTTTTGCATGTTAGGTAGTTTCATCTCTGATTAAATTAAATGACATGCTTTAATAATATTGTATAATGCATATGTGTATGGAATACTGTAAAAAAGATTTAAAGAAAGATAAATGTCTACTTGGAATATAAATTAAGGACTTGGTGCTTGACAAATTAACAAAAGTAAAGCAATTACAGTATATAAAAGCCCGACAAAACTGTTTGCCATTTAGAAAAAAAAAAAAAAAAAATAATAATAATAATAATATGTAAAATTTGCTTATTTTTTGCTGTTTTTTATACAGTGATCGTTTTTATCTTGTAAAATTTCTACTGGAGTGATATTAAAATCAGGCCCGGATTTAGGGAGGGGTGGGATTGCCCCAGGCGGCGAAGACTGAGAGGCGGCAGCTACCAGGTCCAGCTAGTCTCGCTATTTTTACTTTGCTGGACCCGATTTCCAGACCATTTTTCATCGTACATTCCATCGTCTGTAACATGCGCAGAGCAACCTAACGACCTCCTTTTCTCTCCTCACACGAGACGTATGACCAAAACAGAGTGAAAACCTGAGAGCATAATATTATTTATAAGCGCACAACGCGCGCGAGTGAGTGAGCATTAAAATCGGAACGAGAACGATATACGTATCTTTGCGGGTGCGGTAGGTGAGAGGTGGCATGGCAGCAGCAGTTGACTTATCCATGTAAAATGAAAAGTATAGGTGGAAAGCGATTCCTCGTATTGTAACTGATGTCATTCTATATCTGGCCACTAGAGATGCCAAGTTCCAATAAGAGCTATCAGTAATCTGAGTTATATACTTATGCAACGTGGAGTCGTGAACCATGTCGCGGAATAATTCTTATGCACGAACCCAGATATAATAATGAACTGCACTGTTTTTGTAAACAAATATATAATATAATAAGTAAAAAATTAGAAGAATTTCTAAAACAAAAGTAAGTAAATGAATATGTATCTCTTTACCTTCTTACAAAATGATTTTTTTGGGGTGGGGGGGGCGGGGTGTTACAAAAATGTATTTTATTTTATTTATTATTTAAATAGCCACTTTTTCATAGACAGCTGTTTTTATGGCATTAAATACTAAAACACTGTTCGTTATTTAACTTTATTACGATTTTTTTTTTTCTTTGTGTATCTTGCATAAAAACATATATTCTGTTTTATGGTATAGTATGTATTTTAAATTTATTAAGGAAAAACGAATAGATTCGTCAAGTTTAGTAATACAGATAAAAAATAATTACATATGTGAGAATAATTGAGCACTTCTATCACTTTTTTAGTTCTAGAAGTAATCTTTGACCAATAGCTAGGAAGCAGGAGGGGAAGTCAAAATATAATAATTAGATAAATGACAAATGAAACAATCTTACTTCTTTATAGGTTCTAGATTCTAATAAAGCAAGTTTAAAATGAATATTGACATTTATGTTGCTGATGGAGAAAGATTATGAATTGGAATACTGCCATTGTGCGAGTGCTCGTCCATCGTTAGTTCAGTTTTTTTAACGAACGGTATCCGCGACTTTTTAAAAAGCGTATAATTCGTAATTCTTTTATGTTGTCCGTAATGCCGTATTTATTACCGTAAATCCGTAATAATTACGGACAAATCGTAATACTTGGCACCTCTAGGCCACTAATTATTTCCTTCTCAGAGTCTCTACTAAAAATACTAGTTTATTATTAACTAGCCGCCTTCAGCGACAAGCTGGTTGGCTATCCTTGAAAAATCCGACTGTATGAAAGAAACCCCCATTAGGTGGAGCCTGAGCCGACTTTTTTCCGTTTCTGGACCTACAACAGCTTATTGACATATAGTGCAAATAAAAGTTCGCAGTAAAATTACTGCAAAATATATTTCGAATGATACATTATAAGTAATTTAATCATAATTAGAATTGGATAAATTGGAATAAAGGTGTTCTATGTTTTCTGGGGTTTGCGCTGAAACTCCCGTACCGAATTTAATGGCTTATATCAGTTTAAAAATCTCTATTATAAACTAAAAGTCTATGTTTCAAATAATTTCTATTAAGCAGATTAAATACAGTGGAAACATTAAGATTTAAATTTTAAGGATTTCAATAGAAATAACCCGACCAGTGTTCAACTATTATAACACATTAAAGACCAAAGTTTTAACAAATAAAAACAACTTTATTCAACAAGATATAATGATATATTAAGATTTCAAATTTATAACAAGAACAAGATTACCTTTTACAGGTGTTGAGCTAGGCATATTGATAAACACAATGAAAAGCAGATGACAATACACTTCAAGAAACGTCGCAGAGCCTCCGCAATCGCCTGGTTGATCAGCGGGAAAATACGATGAAGAAATATACTTCCGCGATCGCCGGGTTGATCAGCGAAAGTAAAACAAGACGAAATAACACAAAGTTGAAATGAAGACAATTACGTTCATCCACTATACACTTCAATTCAGAAACTTTCATTTAACTTTTAATTAACTTTAAAAAAAAAAAAAAAAAAAATTTCAAACTTGAACAAACGCCACTTAAAAAGCGGCTAAACAAATTTAACATCATTAAACTAGCAAATGTAACGATCTCGCCTCAAAAGGACGTCAATTATCAATTCAATTCAAAAACTTCCATCATCCATGAACGACGGAAAATTTAACCTTTAACAAGGAACAATTTAACAAACAGAAACTTAACATGTGTAAAATATTAACAACTTAACAACGGCAGCCATCATTTCTTAAAAAAAATGCAATAGCCAAAGAGCATTAATAGCTTAGCAGGAACGATACTATAAGCACATACATCGTTACTTGGCCATCAAGCTACTTACACAACTCATAAACTACCGCTTCATATCTAATTGAAGACTAGCTGGCCATTGCTAAACACTGCCGATAACTGCCCTTTAACACACGCATCGCGATCTTTTTATACTGACTGCCAAGTCAAAAATCTACATATAAACAATGCATTACCATTGCCACTCAACAGTCAAAGTCAAAAATACAATTTATCATAACTATTTTAATAGAAGTGGCAACAGCAAAAATTAAGAAAACTATGCAGAGCAAGTTTGGCAACGGCAACAATGTAAACAAAACATCGTTAGTAATGGCGCGATGTAAGTAAAAGATGGCTGACAGAGTTTAAGTAAAGAAAACTTTTAAATTCAAATAAAAGGTAAGTTAACAGTTATATAATAAAGGATAAGCATTTATATTCATAAAATTAACTATTTTTATGTGCGAGGACAATTGATAGATATCAATGCCCCCCACCGCAGCATACATAAAAAAAATTTAATTAACAAAATACCATCATGAGATTCCCCACAGTCCATAGGAAGTGTCACAAGTGATATAATAAACTAATTACCATGAAGATTACCATTGACAAAAACGTAGATTTTCAAGTGATGAAATACAACTCCTCACCCTGCAGACATGCTAAAGGAAAAGGCGATATGAAAATATACATCATATACAATATTATATACAGTTATATTATGCAATTCAATTTTATATACAAGAGATGAATATATATACAATATATGAAAAATTATGAAAAAATGAATATATATACATAATGAACAAATACGCAAGGCGCCTCACGATTTCACACACACATTCACACCATGATAACATAATAAAAAAAATTATGAAAAGCATCTACAGAGCGAAGACATTTATTCAAACACAAAAGATTTATATAAAGATCACTTTTATAAATTTTAACAAATCACTTTTTGTCAACGGCTTCGTAAACTGGTCGGCAAGATTTAATTTAGAGGAAATATATTCAATATGGAATTTGCCCTCATCAAACCAATCCCTTATAAAAAATAGTTTAATATTAACATGACGTGTATGGAAATTCTCAATCCTGGACTTTGTAAAACGTATTGCAGCCTGATTATCAGCATATAGGGTAGGTATTTCAAAATTATTTTCTATCAGATTTAAATTAGAACATTCACATAAAATATTATAAAACCAGTCCTGCTCACGAACACAATCACACATAGAAACAAATTCTGACTCCATCGTTGATATGGTAATCCCTTTCTGTTTATTAGTACGCCAAGAAACAGCAGCACTATCCAAAAGAATTAACTGGCCACCCATAGAAACATAGTCGTCCCTATTAGCGGCGAAGTCGGCATCAGAATAAGAAATTAGTTTAACCTGTGTGCATTTAAGATGGAGCTTATATTGACTGGTGAATTTTATATATCCAAGAAGTTTAAGTAAACCCTGCCAATGTTTAATACCTGGATTTTGTTGGAACTGTGAGAAAATGTTAGTGGCATATGCGATATCGGGTCTAGTACGGTTTGAAATGAAAGAAATACAACCTAAGAGATTTCTGTAAGGTAAATGAGAAGCTTCATCGATGTCTTCTTGAATAACCGGACAATCACTTTTTGAAAATTTGATACCTTTAACAATAGGTAAGGAGGAGATAGGTACACGGTGATTTTGAAACCTCTTACTGACTTCGTCAATATATTGATTTTGGTGGATCAAAACTCCTGTATCTGTATACTCAAACTCCACACCTAACAACTTGCGTGTGATACCCAAAATTTTCAAATCAAACTTTGATTTCAACAAACTTAAAATGTCATTAGCTTGAGATTCAGTCCTGGCAAAAACAACGATGTCGTCAACATAAACCAATAAAACAGAGAAATCATAATATGAATATGCACAGTTACAATTTTCAAATTTATTAAAACCAAGTTCCAACAATACTTTATTTAATTCATAAAACCATAATCTGCCTGACTGGTGTAATCCGTACAGTGCTCTATCCAGCTTACAGACCCAGTCTTCTTTACCTTTTTCAGTAAAGCCAACCGGTTGCCTCATGTAAATCTCATCCTTTAAGGGAGCATACAGATAGGCACACTTAACATCGCACTGTACATTAAACCAACCATAACATGAGACTAAAAGAGAGAAAAAAAATCTAACAACAGAAAAGTTTATAACGGGCGAGAAGGTCTCATCATACGATTCGCCCTGGATCTGGTTGAAACCTTGCGCGACCAACCTGGCCTTGTATCTGACAATGTTGCCAGACTCGTCACGCTTTACTGTGTAAACCCAGCGGTTTCCCAACGCAGTCTTGTTCTCAGGGAGTCTCACAAGATGCCAGACACCTCTCGTGGCCATACATTCTATCTCTTCCAACATAGCCCCATGCCATTCATCAGATTGTGCAGATTTTAAAGCCTGTTTATACGTTCTCGGGACCACCACATCTAGTCAACTAGCCGTGCTGGACGCGGAAGGTATAACACCAGGATTAACAACACCAGTAAACTTATTAAACTTGGAAAAATCAAAATCAGCAGGGTTAAAAACAATATTATTTAAATTACAAAACTTTTCGACATCATTAGGTGACCTTTGACAACACCTTTTACCCTCTCCATCAGGATAATAGTAAATATCGACCTTTTTTCCCTGAGGTCGAGGCACAACCTTCCTGTACCATACGGGATTGGTCATCCAGTTAGGAGAAGCAGTCTGCGGAGTAACTTGAGGAGCAGGAGAAACAGGAGAGACGGCTGGGACGACAACTTCAGTCTCGCTGGGCAAGACCCCAGAGGTACCAGGCTCCGGACCAGGAAGAAGGTACCGGTCAACGGGCCGTGGTTGTTCCTCTGGGACAAGCACCAACTCAAAAGAAGAGTCGCCCATCACCGCTCCACTGCGTAGAACATCACCGCTTTCAACAAAAGAAACATTAATGGTTTCCACAACCTTCCTCTCGTCTTCTAACCAGACCCTGTAACCACGGGTACGCAAGGCATAGCCCACAAGGACACCACGTTTTGATTTGGAGTCTAACTTGTGCTTACGTCTAACCTTTGGAACACCCACATATGTCAACGTACCGAATGGTCTTAAATGTCGAACAGAAGGTTTATTTCCTGAATAGAGTTCAAATGGAGTTTTAGAGTTCCCACCGTGACAAATCCGGTTCCACGTATAATTAAAGTGTAAACAAGCTTCAGGCCAGAAATCATCAGATAAGCCACTGGATTTTAACATAGCCCGAACACAGTTCATGATTGTTTGGTTGAACCGCTCACAAACTCCATTTTCTTCTGGCGTGTAAAAATTGGTCAGCTCATGATTTATTCCATTTTCTCTACAAAAACCCTTAAAAGAATCATTATCAAACTCTTTGCCATTGTCAGTTCTGATCGACTTCAACTTGGTTCCTAAAAACCTTTCGGCCCTCAAAACATGTCTCTTAAAAACCTCAAAACACATAGATTTTTCCTGGATAGGGTAAACGGATGATCTACCAGAAAAATCATCTATTATTGACAGGAAAAAACGTTCACCTTTTTTACCAGGAATTTTAATAGGACCCCAAGTATCCATAAAAAGTCGATCTAAAGGTTTTTTGGAGGAAGAAAGACTTAAAGGCTTAAAAGAAATACGATTTTGCTTACTCACATGACAGGGATCACAAAAAAAATTATCAACTGATTTTAAATTGGGCAGACCTTTTACAGCAGAATTACGGATAGTATTAAAAATTAAGTCAGGGCTTAGATGATCAAAACGAAGGTGCCAGGTATCAAAGTCTTTTATATTAACAGGTTTTATTACAGGAAAAGCTGAAATTTCAGTATTATCATTTAGATTTTCATTAGAATTCTGCCCCCCATTCAATTTAACACTGTGCTTATTTTTAATTACTTTTGGAAATGTATAATAAATCCCGTCATGGAGTTTAGCAGAGAAAAGGAAATCACCATACTTGTCGACCACGTTTATTTTGCCGGCCTCACCAATAAATTTAGCACCACCCTGGTCGAATCTAGAACCACTCAAAAGATTTTTCCGCAAGTTCGGCGAGAACAAAACATTCCATAATTTAATAACAGTTCCATTAAAATTTAACTCCACCTCACCCTTGCCAGTAATGGGAAAAGTGACACCATCAACAGCCACGTGTAACTCATCACCAGAAATTTCAGAAAAATTACAAAAGAAAGATTTATCTTTGCAGAAGTGATGAGAGGCCGCCGTATCATAAGCCCAGCTTCCCTCTCTATCAAAACTACTTAAATTTGCTTCTGCAATAAAATTTTGAGCTTTAGGAGTTTTATCACGTTTTGACTGTTGACTGGAGCCACCCCTCTTAGAAAAATTACTTCTGAGTGGTTTTTCCTTTGCAGCTAGATCATTATTTAACTTAACTTTACAATCTTTAATTACATGGCCTTTTTTTCTGCACCTCCAACAAGTAAAAACAGGCCTGCGTTTAAATTTTACATTTTGGGCCTCAATAGAACATTCCGTTCTACTTTTATCAAAATTTCTAAGTTGAAGGCGCGTTTCCTCGGCACATAACTCAACAATAATATTTTTAAAGTTAAAGTCCTTATCAGGCCAACGAAGAATTTGTTGAACAACCTGATCAAATTTATCAGGTAGGTATCTCAAAACCTGAAAACATAAATATTCGTCTGCAATAGGTTTATTAATGGATTTTAACTGATCAGCAATTTTAGATATTCTAGCTGCAAAAACACCAATAGACTCGCCAGGTTCTAAAAAACATGTCATAACTTCAGAAAACAATTTCATATGATAACTTCTACTATCTGGCTGGAAGTTAACCTTTAAAATTTTCCACGCTTCTGAGGGGTCAGTACATTCACTTATTAAACTTTTAAATTCAGTATCAATATTCAAGTACAAAATTGACATAGCAGCATTCTGCCTTCTTTTAAAGTCTTGCACTGCCTCCTCAGATACCGTTTCACTAACTTTAGGCTTAGTTTCGTTACCAATGACGATATCGTAAGCATTTTTTTCCATGAGTAAAAATTTAATGTCACACTTCCAACCAGAATAGTTAGTTGCATTTAACTTGGTAATTTGAGGTACAATATTATAAGCCATTTTTTTTTTTTTTTAAATAGTTACTTAATTATCAATTATACAGAAAACAAGAAAAGAACAACTGGTCAAGTTTAAAAAATGACACCCTCAAAAAAAACTGCCCATAACCAAATATTATAAACTAAAAGTCTATGTTTCAAATAATTTCTATTAAGCAGATTAAATACAGTGGAAACATTAAGATTTAAATTTTAAGGATTTCAATAGAAATAACCCGACCAGTGTTCAACTATTATAACACATTAAAGACCAAAGTTTTAACAAATAAAAACAACTTTATTCAACAAGATATAATGATATATTAAGATTTCAAATTTATAACAAGAACAAGATTACCTTTTACAGGTGTTGAGCTAGGCATATTGATAAACACAATGAAAAGCAGATGACAATACACTTCAAGAAACGTCGCAGAGCCTCCGCAATCGCCTGGTTGATCAGCGGGAAAATACGATGAAGAAATATACTTCCGCGATCGCCGGGTTGATCAGCGAAAGTAAAACAAGACGAAATAACACAAAGTTGAAATGAAGACAATTACGTTCATCCACTATACACTTCAATTCAGAAACTTTCATTTAACTTTTAATTAACTTTAAAAAAAAAAAAAAAAAAAATTTCAAACTTGAACAAACGCCACTTAAAAAGCGGCTAAACAAATTTAACATCATTAAACTAGCAAATGTAACGATCTCGCCTCAAAAGGACGTCAATTATCAATTCAATTCAAAAACTTCCATCATCCATGAACGACGGAAAATTTAACCTTTAACAAGGAACAATTTAACAAACAGAAACTTAACATGTGTAAAATATTAACAACTTAACAACGGCAGCCATCATTTCTTAAAAAAAATGCAATAGCCAAAGAGCATTAATAGCTTAGCAGGAACGATACTATAAGCACATACATCGTTACTTGGCCATCAAGCTACTTACACAACTCATAAACTACCGCTTCATATCTAATTGAAGACTAGCTGGCCATTGCTAAACACTGCCGATAACTGCCCTTTAACACACGCATCGCGATCTTTTTATACTGACTGCCAAGTCAAAAATCTACATATAAACAATGCATTACCATTGCCACTCAACAGTCAAAGTCAAAAATACAATTTATCATAACTATTTTAATAGAAGTGGCAACAGCAAAAATTAAGAAAACTATGCAGAGCAAGTTTGGCAATGGCAACAATGTAAACAAAACATCGTTAGTAATGGCGCGATGTAAGTAAAAGATGGCTGACAGAGTTTAAGTAAAGAAAACTTTTAAATTCAAATAAAAGGTAAGTTAACAGTTATATAATAAAGGATAAGCATTTATATTCATAAAATTAACTATTTTTATGTGCGAGGACAATTGATAGATATCAATCTCCAATAAAATATATTTAAACTGATGTATTATAAGTAATTTAATCATAATTAGAATTGGAGATATTGAAATTTTAAAATATTTAAGTGTCATCTGGCAGCAGAGATTTGGCATCTCTACTTTTTAATTCCAGTTCAAATAAGTTTTAAAATGATGTATTACTTATGAAATTATGTTAATTAGAAGCTGAGATACAAACATTAATAAATATAAACATTTCGATAGAAAAATTTGTGTTGACTTATCCGTGGTTTTCTATAAAACTTGCTTTATTCCGGGCTGTATATCATTAAAAATATTTACTACGAAATGTGAGCGGAAATTGGAATTCGAAATTCTGTAAAATATAAAAGAAAATAGACGTTCTAGGTTTTCTATAGTTTTCTTCGAAAGTTTCAGATAATGTAAAATTTTTGAGAGATTTATTGATTTCATTGAAGTTCATGATAAAACTGGCGAATGCAATGCATGACGAACTTAATTTCTAAAAAGTTAGAGGACGATAAGTTATCCAATAGGGGCTGTAACGGCCAGTCCTACGATAATTCAAATATGTCAGGAGCGTACAGATGCGTCCAAGCTAGAATAATAATAACAATAATAAAAATACGTTGCTTTTCACCGTGCATTGCCCATTTCCTTAAACTTGTTGGTGTACATGCCTTCTTTCTGCTCCGTGGCTAAACGTCTATGTGGAGTTAGCTGTTCAAAGAATTTACAACTTTTTTGTTTCATCTGGTTTACGCTGTGATATTATGATACAAGAACGAAAAATCACATGCGGTTCCCATAGATTATTAACTTTCTAACTAAACGTACCTGCCATCTTAATATTATTTTACTCCTAAAGCCATGAGTGACCCATGTCAATTATTTTAAATACGGATACTACTTGATACTAAGTACATTTTAGCATAAACAGTTTGGTGGGTCACTCATGGCTTTAAAGGCCAAGGTCATTCGAAAATGCAATTTTCGTTGATTATTTCCATGTTTTTAGTCTGAATATCTGCTAAGGCCATGAGTGCCCCATAGAAATAATTATGGGGTTAATTACACACCTTAGTACAGAACTTAAAAATATTTAAAATAGCATGGGTCACTCATGGCTTTAGGAGTAAAATGATATTAAAATGGCACCATTTATTTACGGCCTCAAACTTTGACCCCCCTCTCTAGGTCAAACAAACGAAATTCAGAAAAAAAATAAATTTCACTTTTTCTTATCACAGTACTACTAACATACCCTGAAAGTTTCGGGAAAATTGAAAATGTCAACTATCACACCTCCATAGACTTTGTCCATCTTTTAAAAAAATGGCTCTTAATCACACAGCGTTCAGACGGAATGAAAGAAAGACTGACACATAGACTAATTGAACTGATATTCACCCTTAAAAATTGTTTGTTGTAAAGTGTTAAAAACGCTTAACACAAACAAAAAATTAAACACCAGCAGTATCCTGTTGTATAACGTATCTGAATATTTCAGTGTAGCTCTGTAAATCTTATCGCCAAACATTTCATATTTTGCAAAAAAAAACGTCTTTTAGCATCTTAATAACGAATTTCAATTTAATTATAATTTGCACAGTAACAGTCCCTCTCATAAAACGCAAGGCATTCACATTCTTTTGAGTGTTCCTGTACAAAAACATAATACCATTTTAAATGGTGAACAACCCATAGTGAACTCGAAAAGATTTTTTAAGAGTGATCATTTTAAAGAAATTCTGAAGAAATTTACGAATGCTGGAGGTGGTTAGAGGGACAGACAGATAGACTAATTCAAATCATAATCACTCTTAAGTGCTGATTAAAAAGCAAATGCTTAAACGATGTGAAACTGCAGTTGCAGCAAATTTCATCATAATCCTTAATTTATCTGCATATTTTTGTGTGGTCTTTTTTTTTCTAATGTTAATCATACTACACCTTATAGAAAACAATTTTTGTGCATAGGAATAATAAATGTCTACAGTGCAGCCACATATCCTAAAACTAGCAGTGAGGACGCGTCCAAATTGTTGGAAGGATGCCAGCTTGACCGACAGTTTGAAATTTGGAAAACATCCGGTAATTCCGCGCTCTGTGTTATTGCTCATTTTCTTTGAGTCAGATGACTGTTACCCCCTATTTTAGCATTGGACTCGTTGAGTTAGCACTTGCGCAGATGCTTCAATGGTTTTGTTATAAGTCATATCATAAATATTTAATTATATCTATATTTTTATAAAGTGAAATTAAAGTTAATCTGTTAAGGTATTTATATATACTATAAAGTAAATTATTTAAATTAAATTTAGTTAGATATGACTTACGTTTTTTTTTATCGCTCTCGTGGCCGCATTTTTGTTTATCTTCTTGCTCTAGTTTATTCCATAGATGTGAATAGCTGAAATTGTAAACATGTGAGTAATAGCGGTGAATCACAGTTATTGCTCTTGTTTCTGTTCACTCTCATCAAAAACGATGTCCATGGTTGTAAGATAAATAAGCCAGTGATGAAGACTAGTTTAGTGATTGCCAAGTGGCAACAGCAAGATGCAAATTGGTTTTGTTTGTATTGTATAAAAGACGTTTGCATCTGTTTTCTTTCTCTTATTTTTCAACGTTATAAGATGTAGTTTTGTTTTTCAGTTACCAGCAGGATATGCTGGTTTATTTAATATTTTTTCTTTTTCAT
This sequence comes from Salticus scenicus, assembly GCA_963930645.1. NCBI lineage: Eukaryota > Metazoa > Arthropoda > Arachnida > Araneae > Salticidae > Salticus > Salticus scenicus. The sequence continues at coordinate 164,759,843 of OZ005653.1, read as the reverse complement.
CTGTAAATATTCATATTCAAATAAATTATGTTTGTTAATATATAAAAGTTTTCTTCATTGAGTCTTCCACATCAAACGTATAACTGCCATGTAATTTTTCCTCTTAAATTTTTTTTTATTAAAGTATCTCTGCTGTTTTAGTATATTTAAACTTTAATTCAACAGGTTTCATGAAATGTGGTCGAGGAATATTTCATTACGATTTGTGCAAAATAAAATGTATTGAAATATGGTTTATAAAAATACCTCTCATAGAACACAATGCTTTGGAATTCTTTCGTGTGTCACTGCATACAAACCAATGGTGGTATTTATTCCATTTTCAATGGGTACATTCCATCGTAAACTTGAATAACATATCAGTTTCAGAGAATTCCATGAATATTTACTGGTGATAGAGCGCAGACAGACGACAGATAGACAAATCTATGCCATAAACCATTTCCATTGTTGTTACAAAGTGTTAAAAACACACAAAGAATAACGTCAAAGGGTCAGACATGATGGTCTGTGAAAGGAGAAACTGTTATTGGTTTGAAAATAAGCCTAAATAAGTTTGTGATGCTTCGATAGAGCTAAAAGATGGGGACAAATCACCAAAGCAATTCAGAATAAAAACGTCTACGAAATGAGGCCAGGAATTTTGAATTTATTTTATACTTAGTGATATAGAATCATGTTTTGAAAGTGTTCAACTGTGTCGTTAAAGGAATTAAAAAAACTGACTACTGATATTTTTTTAACGAGATCAAGTGCTTTTATGGAAGGGTTGGAAAATACATTAAAAGATTTCGTAATACTGGATTAGACAAATGGTTTAAAAAAGCTACTGCCGATGCCGAGTTGATGTCATAGATGCAACCATTAACCCTAATAAGAGTACTGTTGGCCTAATGAAAACGCAACTTTTAATTCTCAATTGCAAAAACTGGCCCTGGATTTTTTTTTTTTTTTATATAAAATTTTGCTTTTATAACTTAGTGGAATAACTTCATTTATTTCCTTTCTTCTAATATTGTTGGTGAATTCTGGCGGCATTTCATTTTAAATTGGAAAATTTTCATTCCCCTCAAAGAGTTAAAGAACGTAGAGTACCGAAAGGAAAAGATGCCTGGCGAATTAGTCGACGACGAGTTGCAGACACTTGAAATAGAAACACTACAGCCAACAAATGCTGTATTAGATCGAATTTTAGTCGAAATCAATCACAGACTTGACAATGCGAGGAAAATAAATTATTATTTTGTATTTTTGACTGACGAAGCATTGATGAAAATGACTATAACAGATTTTTTAAAAAATATAGAGACTCAATTTGGCTCTTAAATATGTCAAGGGCTTGAATTCAGAAAAAACTTTTCCGAACATGAAATTTTCAAAGAACAAAGACCATTTTTATCGACAAATATTTATGAATTACAACCTGTTTCTTTATTGGAAGTTATGATTTGCTGAATGCATTTCGTAACATAAGCATAGTTTTCAGAATTTATGCAACTCTGCCCACAACTTCTGTTTCATGTAAAAGAGCTTCAGAAAAATGAAACTCACTAAAGATTAAGTTCCACAATGTCCCAAGAGCACTTGTCGGCAATATTTTCGACTGAGAGTGAAATAGCCAACAATCTCAATTATGACATTTTAACTGAAATAAAGTCAAGGAAAATAAACCTTTAGAATTACGTATAATTTTGTAACTAAAATAAATAATTTTGTAAAAGTCTCAGTATTTTATTTGTAAAAAAATTTTGCTTAGAGGGCGGCAAATTGGAAGTCTGCACCCCCGTTTTAAAAATGTAGATCCGGTACTGATTAAAATGTCAATTATTTTATATTGAAAAAGTATTCTAAGCATTATAAACTATTCAAAGTAATAACAACAACATTTTTTTTTTTTTTTTTTCTTTTCTTTCTTAAGATGATTAATTTTTGTGTAAGAACTTATATGTAGGTAATAGAATTTAAATATTTTAGTTTGCTATTTATATCAAGAATATAGGAATAAAAAATTGTACTTTTAACTTAAAATGCTAATTAATATGCATAGTAAAATAGTTTTTAAGAAAACTACTGTTTTTCTTACGTTTCCTCATTGATATTGATTCACTTGAAATATTGGAAAAAGTACAGTAAAATTCTGCATGTTAGATAAATTTATTTATTGTATATGTTAGTTTTTGTTCTTTATACCCAAATTCTTATGTACTTGCTGTTGCTCTCATCTGGAACAGTAAGTTTGTGAATTTCATCGTTTGAAATTTCATTTAAAAGCGACAGCAGCCACAAGCCACAAAACCATTAAAACGGCCAAATAAAATAGAAGTAACGGTCTGATTTTTTTTTCAGAATTGGTACCATTAGATAGGGGCAATTTTTCTGAATCCAGGAATACAATTCACTAATTAATGCGATACTTAGAATTTTTTTAACTAATTAAACTAATATTTCTAATGGGAACAATTGATTTCTCAATGTATCATCCCGGACAAATGTCTAGGAAAATAAATTATACAAAATCCTTTAGTGTTAAAATTTTCACGTGACGTAAATAAATAAATCTAAGTTACAAATTAACTTTGAATCCATTAATCTATTGTTGTTGCCAACAAAGTTTGCTTGGCGAGATTTTGTAATGTAAAAAAACTAACGATGTGAAATTAGAAGATGAGTTTATATATGAGTTATATGAGTCTTTTATAAATAAGTTTGAATTTGACTCTTTTTTTTTCTTTATGCTAAAATATATTTGAAGTATTTTAAAATAATTAAAAAAAAGGAAGAAAAAAAGAAATTAAAAAAAGAAAATATGCAATTCACCTTAATACCTTCACCTTAATGCGATAAAATTTGCAAAATTATAACTCTGAAAAGATTTACGTGATACGATACATTAAGAATTTGGTTTTTAAAAGTTTTTTTTTTAAATAGCTTATTTTTTATAGTTTAGTTTATTTTGTAATTTTTTTCATTTGAATTCAATGAACTGTTCTGTTAACTTGTACTGAAGTTTTATAATTTGATATTTTTATAATATTTTATCAAGAAATAATTTATCCTAGTATGAAACTCTGATTTTAATATATTTCCCTTTACAGTCATGTTTTACGTAAAATAATAAGGAGAGCATCATATGCTGCAAACAAAGTCATGAAGAGTAAACCTGGTGTTCTCAGTTCTTTAGTTCCTGTTGTAGCCAAATCTTTGGATTTTTTCCCTGAAATTAATAAAAATATAAAAGAGGTATTGTATTATTTTACAAAGCTCAACCCTCTTAAAAATAATCATGATAATTTCTTAGTCAATTTTATTAAGTGTATATATTTTTCAGATTTACAGCTGATTCCTTTTTGTGTATTTAAAAGGAAGTATAAACAGGTTGTGTTATATTTTAAATATAGGTTACACGTTCTGACTATTCCTCAATAAATTTCACTAATTTAATCTTTTTTAAAAATATAATTGCTTAAGAAAAAACTGTTTTCATTTTTCTCAATCAGTTGCATTTTTTATTTATTTTATATGTTATGTTGCATATATGAGGTTTTTTCAAAGAATAAAGATATAATACTGCTTCTTCATTCAAAAACTCTTAATCAATAAAACTTTTATTACAAGTTACTTACTAGTATACTTAACTTTTTACATAGTTACCGCCATTACCAAAGCATATGTTGAGTCTATATACAACCTTTTGTTTCTAACAGTAAAAAATGTTTGCCTGTTGTTGAAACTATATTTAAATTTGAGATTTGTTTATATAATCATTATAGAAATTTTGACATACAAGATGTGTAGGCAAATAAAAAGATACAAATCATAAGATTCAAGTTCTTCATTGAACAAAAATATAGTCTAAAGCTTCTCGTTTAAAACTTTTCAGTGCTGCTTTGACTTGAGGATAAGCAATGATATGAAGCAAGCAGACTGCTTTAGTAAGCATGCCCTCTACATTTATTTTAAATGGTATGATTCATGCAATTCTTTCAATGTGAGATGTCTATTTCTTCAAATTGTTTCCTCTGCTCCTTGAAAAAGGGTTTAGAAATTACAGATAATATACCTATTTTGTATTTATCATAAAACTGGTCTTACCCCCTGAGAATGTACATCACCTGTTTTTTAAATTTTACAATATTTATAATATCTCTCCTATAGATACAAACATTTTTTTTTTTTTTTTTTTGTAAATATCTTCAGAGTATTCACCTTCTGTATGAAGAAAGCTCATAATTTAATGCACTCAATACTTAGTGGGATTCTGAATTGACTAAGCTTTGCAAATTTGTGCTATTTGATTTAAATTCAGCATTGAAATAACAAATGACCGCATAGGGAAAGCAACAAGTTTAAGATTATGTTTAGTGTTGCCAACATGTTCACTAAGACTGTTGACACCAACAAGATTCTTTCTATTGGTTGTCTCTGTGGTGTATTTTTACTTTGTGAAAATACATTGTAGTTATATTTAAATGTGTATTTGCTTTGTTATTATCATAGCTGAAATCCTTATTTTAACTCAAATAATTACTTATGATATTTTGACATTTAAATATTTCGGAAGGGAGAAGTAATATTACATCACCTATTATTTTTTTTCTGTGAAAGTTTAAGATTGTAAAACCTTTAACTACAATGTGGTTAGTTATATCTGGTCTCTATAGTTAATATTTAATGTTCATCGTTAATATGTTTGCTTTTGAACTGCATGCATATATTTTCTTATAAAATATAGTCATATTTTAAATTATTTTTATTTATCTTAGAAAATGTAATACAATTATTTAAAAAAAAAAAAAAAACTGTATTTTTTTTTTTTTTTAGTCATATTATTCATATTTGTAAAAGAAATTATCACTTTATTAAAAATAACTTAAACAAATCATAATTATAATGAAGAACTATTATACCAAATCACATAAAATTTTATTATAATTGATATCTTTTATTTAATTAAAATAGTTTTATGAATTCAATTTTTTGTATTATTTTATATTACAACAAAACCTATTTAGCGTTAGTAAAATAATGCAGCTAGAGATTCTGAGATGATTACAAAAAACTGACATTAGTTAAAATGTTTCCTCTAAAATGAATGTTTAATCCAGTATGCTTTACTTTTACCTACTAATTTAATAAAGAGAACAACTATCTGGACAACAAAAAAATCTGAAATTAATTTTAAGAATTAAGAATGTTCTAAATTGTATTTGTAAAATGGCAGGAAAAGAAAATAAATAAATAAATAAATAAAAATAAAAATAAATAAAATAATAATAATAAAACAACATTAATGTAATATATTGTAGAAATATGCAATGGAATATCACAGCATATTTACAAATACAATAAATGAAATCTATTTTATATATAGGGTAAGTGCACCAGTGATTGACACTTTTAGAGCAATCTCTGGTGTTTTTAATGTTCTAGTCATCAGAAAATATTTTTAGAAATCTTAAGTTAGTACATATGGTATGAAAGACATCCAGAACCACATATATGTTAAAATATATACATTTGATAACAATTATTATTATTATTATTTTTCTTTTTTATGAATTTTTATTTGACACCCACTCAATGTTCCAGTAATTGACACTGCCAGTTTTTCATTTTATCAGTAATTGGCCCCCTATGTTCCAGTGTTTGACACTGCTAGTTATTCATTTTACCAGTTATTAGCACCCTATGCTGCAGTGTTTGACATAAAATGTTAAAATTCTTATATGTGAAATATATGATTTTGTTATTTTTCTTATTTATTAATTATTTCGGGATAGATGTCAATTACTGGAGCATGCCAATCACTGGAGCACCTACCCTATATACTTGAGATTATGTTTCATAATTTCATGTTAGTTTTCTATTTATCTTCATTTGTTAACTTAATTTTATTTATATCTAATTTCTTTTATTTTGCTAGTTAGATTGTAGATATTGTTAATGAAGAAGAAAAATTGTTTCACAGTATAATTAATAGAGGTCGAAAAGCAAGGAATAAAATGATGTCTGAAAATGAAACAAATATGTTAACTGGTAAGTTGTTATTATCTTATTGGAAAAATTTGTTTGCATACAAAATATTGATAAAGGTAATACCTGGTTGCTATAGTACTTGGAAAACTCAGAGAATTTAAAAATCTATTAAAAAACTGGGGAAAATCTGGGAATTTCAAAATTTTATTGCAAAAACAGGAAAATTTCAGGGAATTTTGAATTTTTCAGGAAAAACATTGGAAAAATTTTTCATAATTAAACCTTTTTTAAAATTTCAGAGATTTATAATGTGGAAGAAAATGTCAATTATGGTTCTTTTCCCAACTGTAGTAAGTTAATAAAATTAATATCCCTTAGATATGTTCAAGTGACTTGTAAACATGTTAGATACTAATGCTACATGATTGTGTGTCATCTTTTTCACTTTTAAAAGAGACAGGGAAAACTCAGGGAATTTTTTTTCCTGATTTTTGTGTAGCAACCCCGACAGTGCAAAATTTCCCTTAAATGTGCATTAAAAGGAATATTTTTACTGTAAAGATGTCAGACTATCTTTAAGATATAAATTATGATGTATGCATGAATATAATTAACTAAGAAAACTCAATTTTGGAAAATATCATAAATTACTTTAAACAATATTAATCCATGAAGTAACTTAATTTATAATAATTTAAAAATACAACCTTTTACTTTCTTCATGTCCTTCTTTCGCAGACTAGTTTCGCTTGGGGCGCCCCAGCTTGATCTCTGTCTTCTTGGTGTTCGAAACTGAAGTTTTCACACCTTCTTCCTCTTTTAAAAATTCTGCTCCATTGACGATTGAGCAGAGCTCCATCGTTGCCATTACAATTGTTGGAATTTGCTAAAATTTCGACTGACTCCCTGATTGCTGCGTAACTGTGGTTGTGATAGTTGGCCAACTTTTTTACTTGTTCAAATTTTATGTTGATCTCTTCATTTCTGTTTACTTGGGTTAAAGCAGTTGTTATTTTACCTGTTTTTATATCGTGACTATGTTCTTTAATACACGTCTTTATTTTTCTTTTTGTTTTTCCTATATAACACATTTCACGCAGGAATATATAAAATACCATACACTAATAAGCAAGAAAATGAAAGTAAAAGGTTGTATTTTTTAAATTATTATAAATATCATAAATTATTTGAAATTTACAAATTTCTTAACATGACAGAATATGGCAAAATTTCACATAAACATCTGTTTTTAGGGATATTTTTATTGTAACGATGTGAGACCATTTTTAAAATATCATTTAAGATACTGGCATGAACATCATTGACTATGAATTTTCTATTTGAAAAATTCATAAATTATTCAAAACTTACCATTTTTTTTTTTATCTGACAGAATTGGGCAAAATTTTGCATAAATACCCATTTTGTGGTATAGTTTCATCATAAGGATTTCAGACCACTTTTAAAATAGCATTTATGATACTGGGTTGAACATAATTGTCTATAAATATTTTAATTTTGAAATTTCATAAGTTATTCAAAACTTAAGATTTCCTTAACGAAGCAAAATAGAACAATATTTCATATAAACTTGCATATTGGGAATCATTGCATTGGAAATACACAGTTGAACCTTGTTAACATGAATCTTCAGGGGGATAAAAAATTTGTTCATGTTATCAGTAGTTCATGCTATCAGTAACTAATCTTCATATAACTAAGCTAATCTTCATTTTGACGAGGATTATGGGAACAGTTCATGTTAAAAATAATTCACATTAACGAGGTTCGACTGTAATATGAAATTGCATGAAAACTAAACCTCAATGAAATTAACCTCAAAAAAATTAAATTACATATTAGGATAAGGTAAATGTATCAAACTAAATGATGAGTAACTTATTAGATGGGGCATTTCAGTCTGTCACATATCAGAAATTGGTTAGAATCATTTCTCTTTAACTTGTATATAGTATGTCCTGTAGTAGAAATTTATGAGAATAAATGTATGGTGGGTAACTAATCAGAGTCCACCTATGCCAACTGATTTTAACCTGAAATCTGTTGGGAATATCACATTCAACTAGTACTCATCTATGAAATCCTGCAAATATTTGTTTTACAATAAATAATATGCTTTGACTTATAAAATAATGTCTGAATATTAGTCTAACTGTATTAATTTCAATTGTCAACTTAAAGAACCTCATTTTAAATCTTTTGAAACAACTTGAAAATGATCATGTAGCAAAAAAGAGCCTATACTGTTTTCAGGGGTTAATCCAGGTTTTTGAAAATGGTACCCCATTTGTGAATTTTGTAAATAATTTGTGAAAATTTTTTTTATTAATTTGTGAAAATTAAAAATGCCTAGTGAACAAATTAACCGAAGTGCACAAAGTAATTTATACAGTTTTAAAATACCAATAAAAATATAAAAGTTGTAAAATAGAGTTATATTTATGTTGATTGGGTAAATACCTAAATTGAAGCTGTTTATAATTTTTTTGTAAAATATTTGAGTATGCATATTACGTGACATTTCAAACCATCTAAGACATCACATATAACAGACTCGTTTCAAAAGTCACAAATTTTAAAGATCTCAACTAGCAATGGATAAATGCTTTATTCTCTAATAAGCAAATAATATTCATCATACCAAATGCTATAATATAAAGCTATTATATATACGTTCTCCCTCCTCTCATTTTGTGTCACTTTGACAATTTTTAAACAGTAATGAAGGAAAAGCTAAACGTCCAATTTCAGGGTATTTGGGAAAATCCTGGGTCCTCAGGACCCATGAGTTCCGAAGATTTGGGTCCTTCTTTCAAAAAAATGGGCCGTATATACTATAAAGATATAAATTAAAATTATCTTATTGTAGTTAAAAGATATTTTTTTATGAATTTTTCATCAGCTCTTTTTGAGATTTCCTTAAAACTATTATGTAGGAGGTTTTTGCTGTTTAAAAACAACTGGAAATATTTAGCCCGTGTGTTCTGGAACCAGAAAGGAAAAATTAACAAAAGAAAGTACAGTATAATAGCTATACATGTATATATTTACTAAATACATTTTATTTTCAGTGATATAAAATGCCATTTAAAAAAAAAAAAAGTCCTTGAAATTATCAGCATTAGGATAACAAAAAAAAAAAAAAAAGGGAAGGAAGGAAAAGAAAATTTTGAAATAAACTAATGTTTGATTACAAAGATTGTCAATATTTTGAATTTTTAAATAACATTTTTCACCACTTTTCTAAAATAAAACTGAAATTATTTTTATTATTATTATTTAACGATTAAATTAATTAAAAATTATTTAAAAAAATAGTCTGTTATGGCCTTCACAATACTTTCTTCTGTATCATTCTATATTACAGGGCCACTTACTGTTTAACATGCACAAAAATTCAAACATAGCTTCTAACAGTAAATATTTTTATTTATCTGTGGAATTTGATGCAGATTTTATCAACAGATGCTGAAATGTAGCCACGTGGAAAATAACAAAAGGTGAGTAATAGCAGCGCCACCTGTAGGCCAATATACATCAAATTAAGTCAATAACTGTTTTGGCGCATTTATATGCCATAGAAGTTGAAAATTAGTCTTTCTATTTACGCGCGCAGCGGCGCCACCTGTCGGCCGATATGAACCCAAATTGAATCAGCATAGTATTTCACAGTAGTCCTTTCATATACCAAGTTTTGTGCAATAAATGGTAATAGAATATGAAATATAGTCTTCCCATTCAAGGGAAAAACTGCAGTATAACAGCGCCCCCTATCGGTCGGTATGCACCAAAATTGAATGAGCATAATTTTTCATAATGGCCTTCTCACTTATCAAGTTTTGATCGAGTATATATGATACAACCTTAGATATAGTCTTCCCTTAAATTGAAAAAATCGTATCGTCACCTGTTGAGTGATTTGCACCAAAATTTGATAGACACTAATTTATGTCAAAGTGCAACTACATATAAATTCATATGAAATTGTGTTCTCTAGTTCTTGAAATATAATCGCCACAAATTCTTGTCCCACACAAATAGAATTTTCTAAAAATTATCAAATCTTGTTCAGGACCTATCAAAACGTATAAAACCATCGAAAACCGCAAGTAAAAAAAATATTTATGAAACCAATTTGTTTTTCTATTGAATACAAAATAAAGTAAAAATTGAAGTATGGCGTTTCCGGAAAAAACGGGAAAGTTGGTAGCTATGTTCATGCCTTTCATTTCACTGGAACAACCAGACGTTAACAGCGACCTGCGCGATTAATATGAAAAAATGTATATTATTTTCGTCCTTTTGTAAAAACTTATTAGATTATAATTACCGAAATAATTATTGAAGTAATAATTTATCATGGTCCTCTTAAATCCGGAATTGCAAGGATCGCGGCAATTTTGAATTTTACAGATTTGTGAAAACTGATTTTTGATAATAAAAGAAACATGCCACATGCTACATGCTATTTTTACTCCTTAAAAGCAAATTATACTTAATTTGGCGAATTAAATAATAAAATAGGAGACATGCACTCCGGAATTTTATAAAAACCCGTATTTTTCAGTTTCTTGGGGGGTGGGGGGAATTATTAAAAGTATAAAGATAAATATTCTATGATTTTGTATAATGTCAATAAATTTTAATATTATCCCTTTTATAGTTAGTTCTTAGCTCTCAAAAGAAATAAAGATGTACAGATGAGAGTTACGCTAGTCTGCATGCGGCCTGCTTCAAGGTCAAAGAGCAACGTGTTATGTAGAAGTAGGTCAGCGATTCTGTTAGGATCTTGAAGGAGTGTGTTTATTATCATTTAGCCAAGTCAAGAGATAACGGAATATTGAGCGTTATTTATTTATTTTATTCAGTGATTTTATTATTAAATATAATAGATACTTTTACTATGATTAAATATTGGACAAATGAGCACGCGTTTCAGGAAGTCACCGTGGAATGTCCATGTCCAACTGTCTTGCAGAAATCATTTATAATCTAAGTAATTGTTATCGCAAAATCGAAACAACATCAAAAAAAAAATCAAAAGCTATTTTTAAACGCATGTGAACGATTTTACAGAACGCTCATCCCACACACACACAAAAAAAATCTTTCTTTCGTTTGAGGATGAATTTTATTGCGCATCCCCTAGGCACCATATTAGTATATTTAGCTTCCCACCTTTGATATTTTTTGCGTAATTTACGCGCTATAGCGTATCTGTGGCATTAATTTACTCCATTTACTAACTTCTTTTATACCTCATTTCTCATTTGTAAAACTTCATTGCAGTAGAAAATTGAGAAATTGCATATATGTTGATAGGTTAACACCAAAAAATGTCAAGTCAAATTGTTAAAAGATAGAATAAATGTATAAATAAATTGCATTTTTTAAAAAAAAGTAAAAACTTAAATACACACAAGATAGGACTGGTCAAAATTGTATTATAGACAGTTTTCCAACTTTTTTTAATCATCTGTAAAATTATATTTATTTAACCAAAAGAAAATGTGATAATTTATTTTAAATTTTATGTTTTCGCAAAGCAATAGAACAGTAAAATCTTACTGAAATTCTTTATGGAGTTAGACCCTTTATAAAAATTCTTGAATTGCATATACAGACTACTGTAATCACATTTGCTCAACCATTTTATTTCTTCCAATGAACTTAGAACGCAGCAGAAAAGACAGAGGCTAAGCTTTGAAACAGAGCTTCTGTTGGCGATTCATTACGTGAGGATGCGATTCGGAGTATCGGCACTTTTTACTATAACCTTTTTGAATCGGAACTTTCTTTTCTCGTCTAGAAACACAGTTTCTTTTTTTTTTTTTTTTTTTTTTTGGGGGGGGGGGGGGCATTAGTTGCCTGTGTATGTTTATCATATTGCAGAGAAATACTTTTTTATTTTTTGAAAGAATGTGGTTTTTCGACCATTTTCAAAATTTCGGCTGAGCGATGAGCTTCGATACAGGGCACGCATTGGCGATTCCTTTTGTAGTGATGTAATTCAATGATGAGATTCGGTTATGCGGCACTTTTTACTAGTAATCTTTTTGTATATGAATCGGAACTACGCTTTTGCGTCTCGGAACTGTTTTTGTTTTCGAGCCGACCGATCGTGTTCGAGTGTGTTTTTCGTACAGGATTGATTCTTTTTCTTTACAGCAGAAAAGGGTTACAAAGGATTTTTGTTGTTTCTTCTTCAGAGCGAGATGTTCCAAAAATATAAAGAAAATGTAAGTTTCAAGTGAGATTTTTTTTTTTTTTTTTTTTTTTTTTTATCACTAAGAATGGACTTTTTGAAAGTGCCGTTTTGCCGAAAATTTATTTTGTGAAGGTACCGCATCGCTGAAAATTCATTTTGTGAAGGTACCGCATCGGCGAAAATTGACTTTGTGAAGGTACCGCATGGCCGAAAATTGAATTTGTGAAAGTGCCGCAAAGCGGCACTAAATTCGTTCTGGATTAATCCCTGGTTTTGTAAAAATGTTTTCTCTTTTATCTAAAAGAAATAGCATTCATTTATAAAAAATAAACAGCTAATGGGAATGTTTTCAGAATTATGAAGTCAATAAATTCTTTTATTTCTTTTACTGTGATTTTCTCTAAAAGTAAGTAAAAGTACATACTTTTGTAAGAAGATGATTTGTTTGATAAAGCCTTTTTTTAAAGATTCCATTCCCCCCCCCCCCCCCTCTTAACTATTGCTTGCCAAATTTTATTTTGCTTGATAATGTTTAGTTCATAAATATATGTAATTTTTATAAAATTTGATACATCATCTTGCTTGTTAAAATTTGTTTATTCATTAAGACTTTAAAAAGTAACATCTGAATATACACTAAAAGATAAATAATTACTTAAACCTATCACAATAGTGGACCGGACAAGACAACCTTTTTGTGTGGTAAAAATCATTCATGAAAGATATCACATGACACGAGTAACTATAGTGACAACTGTAGTCAAACTGGCCAACATTGAAAATTTCTCGCGAAGCTCTAAACTCTGCTTTCTCTTGGTCAAACAATATCTTGTTCTTTTTAAAATTTTTATCTCTTTAAAAATTAGATAGTTTTGAATCTAAAAGAAATTTTATCTCAAGCAATAGTGATTAGTTGCTCTGTAAAAAGCCCTAAAAGTTATATAAAATGAGGATTATATTTCACAGGTAAGATTTTTTTATATTTTATTATTTCGAACTTTTTAAATACCGTAATTTTGTGTATATAACCCGCGGGTAATCTGTTAAAAAAAACTGACTTTGTATGTCCTGCGGGGTATCTGTCGCGAACAACGAGAAAATCAACACCAGTCTCATTTTTGTCTCAGAAGTCTCGATTATTAACGTATAATAATGATGAAATTGAGGACAGTAAAAAGGAACTTGATGAGGAGGATAATACGGATGATGAAGACGAACTGTCAAAAACAATATTGCAACATTTTAATTCTGATACGGAAGAATCTGATTTCGATGGATTTGAATGAATTTTGCAAATAAATTTATTATTAATCTATAATTTTCTTATAAATTGAATAAAAGTGTTAATCATTAGAATTTACTCCAGTTCATAGTAATTTATATATAGAGAAAGATTAATACTATGTTATGATTATTTGCTTTTTCATTATAGGTAAGTAAATTTATTTGTTTATTATTTATATTTATTTGTAGTATATTTGTTTATTATTTATACTTAGTTGTATATTATTTGTATCTTTTCCTACTTATTATTAAAATAATTGCAATTAGTATTGAGATTATAAATAGCGATTGCCGACCATGTGATTTTAGAAGTGCGGGGTATCTTCTAGTGCGGAGTATCTTTCGGTTATAATTATTTTTAAATGAATTTTTTATTCTGCGGGCTACCTTCTGCTGTGGGTTATATACGCAAAATTACGGTAATTATTTTTGTAAAATGCTTATAATTGCTATATTTAATTCCTTAAATTAAATTAGTTTAAATTATAGTTTAGTATTATACCCTATATTGATTTCAAGAAATTCCATGATTATTTATGAGAGTTAAAGCGAGTGTAGACAGACAGAGAAATCAAAGTCATAAACACTTTTGAACTTTGTTGGAAAGTGTTAATAACAAGGTAAAAATAAATTTCAGCAGCTGTAGTGTTTTATACAAGTTTTGCTTGCTGTACCTTTTAATAATAATAATAAAATATTTATATTCAAAACAAATAATTGCCAATAATGCGATAAATGCTAACAAGGTAACTTTTTCACTACACTCAGCTTTTTCATCTTTGCTACACTTTCTTATATTCCATTAATAAAGGAATGCTAAATCCACTGTTATAATAGGTCTATGGTAAATTACCCCTTTTGCCTGAGTTACTTTTTCGGATCATTTAATTTAAATTAAAAGCTTAATAATCTAATTTCTATCCTATATAGGAAAATACGAAAGGAAAAAATGTGTTGAAGGGTTTTGTCAATTTAAATCAAACTATATTTTCCTTCCTCAACTATGCAATACTGTTTAATGTAAATGTTTGACATTTTCAAAATTGTTTATGAGTAATCTAAATGTCCATTACTGATTTATTAAATAAGTTTTTAATTTACTCTAAATGTGATGTTTCTTAAATTTCAGTGATGAGGACATGTTTCTTAATATCGTATTCAAAAAATCAACTCACATTTTACACCATTTTTTAAAAAATCGTGTTGCTCTATCTTATTTTTGTTGATCTTATATTAAAATATGTGGTATTTACAATTCATTCACATCATTTGATTCTCGCTCCTATTTTCAAACACATTGTGTGAAAAATATAATATAAAAAATATTGCACTTCTCATAAAAGCACAAAACGAAGCATACTCAATAAGAAGTAAGAGAAAACAATGATCTATGTCTGTTTACGATATACAGATAAAAGTATGGCACATGCAATTCTGAAAATAAAAAAAAAAATTAGATGAAGGAATGCAAACATACCTTCAGATTTTTTATATTTCTATTAGATTTTTTAAAAAATTATGTTTTATGCAATATTTTTTTTTTTGATTTTTTGTTTTTTGGAGGAATTTTTTGCCATTCAGCAGGGCAATCCGATGTAATCTTCAAATCCCGTTATAATAAATTCAATTCTGTATTCAATTAACTTCATTCAAAATTCATACAGCTATTTTTATTTTTTAACCCCCCCCCCCTTTTTTTTTTTTTTTTTTTTAAGTAAAAAAATGGGTACTTTTTTTTAATTAAATGATTATGGCATGTAATGTTTTCCATCTATAAATGAATTTTATAATGTTATTCGAATAATATATTTAACATTTTTCAAAAGAATGAAAAACTACTCCAATGTGACTTTTTAAAAATGATTTTTTATGCATGGCAAAGAGAATTTCTGTTATCTCTTAATCAATTTGGAGACACTGAAGAAGTCGTGGCAAATTAAAAAACAATGAATGACATCACGTTCATAGAATAAAAAGTTTTCTACATAGCAACACAGTGACTTTACATATACTGAGGTTCAGTTTGGCAGGTCAAAACGTGCTTTTGGCAAAATACAAGCAGCGGCAGCTGGCTTGAAAAGAAGTTTCAAGTGATTTTATTGGAATTGTTTTATAGTTTTTATTTATAAGTGATGTAAAAAAATAGTGATTTTTTTTTTAAATTCACTTAATTGTAATGACGAGCAAAAGCGAACAAAGCCTACTAGTATTTTAATAAGCAAAAATTTCACAGTTTTTAAGATTAACTCGATTTTGACCTGATTCTCTATGGATAATTTTTATAAAAAATTAAAAGCAGTGGTAGTGGTAAAAACATAACAAGATTTTAATAATTTAAAGGCCCTTGAAATCTGGGGTCTTGGGCCCAGTTTGCTCATGCAGTAATATGGCCCTGAGAACATTCTAAGTAATCCAGCAGTTTGATATCTATATGATTTAGATTTGAAAATTTCATTTTCATTAGATTTAAAAACTGTGCTTTGTATCTGAGATATGAATAAGAAAACTCAAGATTTCTTTAATATCTGTTGTTCTATAAACTAAAATGACCGTATAAAAATAATTATCTTTTTTTGAAAAGCTTGGAATAAGGTATTGAGCACAGCAATTTTTTAAAAATAACAAGAAAAAAGAGCAATTAATGTTCCCATAAACAGACCTCTGTTGTGTAGAAAATTTGCTATAATATTAGGCAATGAAAATTTCAAAGCCACCAATGCTTGGCTAATGTGATTTTGTTGTCAGCACAGGATATCATTTCAAAAAATTCGCAAAAACAGAATTAGCCCTAGTAAATGATGCTAAGGAATGGAAAAAGAGCAAATTGAAAAAAAATGTGTGCATAAATTTTTATAAGCATTTTTATAAAAATACCTGAAAGCTCTTTATTGTCCAGAGAGTGAAATGATGGCAAACAACCTTACAGTCTTTTCTTATGTTTTTATTTTATTGTAATTGAACAATTTTATATGCATTTATTTTCACAATAACGAGATTTGCAGTTTTCTTTTTTAATTAGGTCAACAATTATATCAGCTTAAAGAAAATTATGGATTAGAAGAAACAGTTATAAGTGATTTAGCTTCTGAAGTCCATCTTACCATAAACTGGGATGATTATTTGAAAGAATGTGAGAAAAAGGTAATAAGTTTTAAATTACAATTTATAATTGGTAGTGTTTTTAAATACTATATAATCTTTTAAGAAGATATAAGTTTGGCAACCAAATAATATAATATACTATTATTAAATAAATGTATACATTAATTAAATAATTTTACGTAAATCTACAGGGTAGCCATAAAATATTTTTTCCGGTTTTGAGGCATCCTGCTGTCATATACACATTATGAAATTTGCACGATTGAGATAGATTATGCATCTTTCCTTGTGCATATGTGATTTTGGTGTTGTTGAAAATGAAAAAAATCAAGTAAAGTGCAACTGTTTTCTGTGATAGCATTTTCATTTTTCTTATCACAATGAAAATCATAATACAATAAAAAACTAGTATGCTGTGGCCACCACAAGACTTTCTTCTATATTTTCCTATACAAATTCACGCAGTAACAATATTAAAAAAAAAAAAAAAAAAAAAATTCAAAGTTTTCTTTCGTTAAAAAAAAAATCGATAACTTTGTTTTAAATTATCACATATTTATAGTTCAACCATTCGTTTTAAAGATATTGACGAGACCTTTCGAAAGATACCCATCTTGAAACTTTGCCCCTCCCCCCCCCCCCCCGGGGGGGGTACTTTCCCCTGGGGGGGGAAGCGATGACCGAGATTTTTTTCCTAATTAACTACTACTATTATCAATAATTCATATTAATTTCACAATCACAGATTAAGAATAACGCCCATTATGTACATTTATACGAAATTTTGTCCCATACTGCCATGTTAAAAATTTAGAAAAAATACGATCACAGCACCACCTGTTGAGTGATTGATCCCCAAATCTAATCAGCCCCAGTTTATGTCAGGAGCCAACTAAATACCAAGTCTGGTTAAATTCCGAAAAAAAAAAAAAAAAAAAAAAAAAAAAAAACCATTTTTTTTCTAAGTTACTTTTTGTTAAAAGTAAAAAAAATCGATAACTTTGTTTTAAATTATCACAGATTTATAGTTCAACCATTCGTTTTAAATGTATTGACGAGACCTTTCGAAAGATACCCATCTTGAAAATTTACTCCCCTCGAGGGGGGACTTCCCCCCCAGGGGGGTTCACGAGGCTCCTACGCATACAAAATTTTTTCCCCAGTTGACTACCTCTATTATAAATAATTCTTGTAAATTTCATAATGATTACTAAAAAATTATTCTCTTTATGCACATTTATACAAAATTTTATCCTATATCACCATGTTAAAAATTTAGAAAAAGCGGGATGGCAACGCAACCTGTAAGACAATTTTTACCAAAAGTTGATAGGCACTAATTTATGTCAAGGTGCAACTACATACTAATTTGTATGAAATTCTGTGCAGTAGTGTCTGAGATACAGTTGCCACAAAATTTTGTCACACACACACACACACACAGACAGACAGACAGACAGACAGACATTTTCTAAAAAGGGTCAAATCGTGTTCTACAGCTCTCAAAACGTGTAAATCCATCAAAAACCCGAGGTCGAAAATTTTTACGAATCCAATACTTTCTCTATATTACATATAGAAGAAAGTAAAAAGTTAGACTAGCACAAAAGTGTTTACAGTAAAAAGAATTAAATTGATGGAATTTTAACTAATTAGTGCATCCTCATTTCACATAAAATGGAATCTTTTAGATTTTTAAAGATATGTGCCTTCAGATATTTTAGAACCATTGTGTAATATAAATTAGAAAACTTCATGAATTCCTCATTGAGAAAAAATAAAATTATTAAACTTTTATTTTTCTACATTAGAAAATAGTTAGAGAAACTTTGTTACTCTACAGAGAAGACTATGATAAATGAGTTGAAAGCTAAATAAATGTTATAGTGGCTTGAAAATGTTTTAACATACATGTTTATAACAATTTGCATACTTTTTAAACTTAGTAAAAGTTTTAAGTATTGGATTCGTAAAAATTTTCGATTTCGGGTTTTTGATGGATTTACACGTTTTGAGAGCTGTAGAACACGATTTACCATTTTTAGAAAATGTCTGTCTGTCTGTGTGTGTGTGTGTGTGTGACAAAATTTTGTGGCAACTGTATCTCTGGAACTACTGCACAGAATTTCATACAAATTGGTATGCAGTTGCACCTTGACATAAATTAGTGCCTATCAACTTTTGGTAAAAATCGTCTTACAGGTTGCATTGCCATCCCGCTTTTTCTAAATTTTTAACAGGGTGATATAGGGCAAAAATTTTCAAGATGGGTATCTTTCGAAAGGTCTCGTCAGTACCTTTAAAACGAATGGTTGAACTATAAATCTGTGATAATTTAAAACAAAGATATCGATTTTTTTTACTTTTTACGAAAAAAAACTTAGAATTTTTTTTTTTTTTTTTTCTCTCCCCTTAATTTTATCAAACTCCCACAGTTTCCGTGTTCTGACAAACTTAAACTAATTTTTGCTTTTTTCCCCTAATTTTGTCAAAGTCCTACGGTTTCCGTGTCTTGACAAACTTTAACATATTTTTGCATTTTCCCCCTAATTTTGTCAAAGTCCCACAGTTTCCGTGTTTTGACAAACTTTAACAAATTTTCACATTTTACCCAAAATTTTGTCAAAGTCCCACTTTTTTTTTTTTTTTTTTTTTCTTTTCTCTCCCCTTAATTCTATCAAACTCCCACGGTTTCCGTGTTCTGACAAACTTAAAAAAAATTTTTGCATTTTTCCACCAATTTTGTCAAAGTCCCACGGTTTCCGTGTTTTGACAAACTTAGAATAATTTTCACATTTTACCCAAAATTTTGTCAAAGTCCCACTTTTTTTTTTTTTTTTTTTTTTTAATTATGGTTACTGAGTGAATTTGTATAGGAAAATATAGAAGAAAGTCTCGTGGTGGCCACAACATACTAGTTTTTTTTATATAAATGGTACATTTTCTTGCTACACTGCTAAGTATAATTATAAATTATTAAGATATGCAGTGCAAATGTGTAATTTTTAAATGAAACCTATATTTAATTGGAAGGTAATATTTCACTACTAATTTAAAAAATTCGCAATTTTTTCAGAGCGGTTTCTTTAATGTTATTATTTCCCTACAAATCATTGAAATTTCTGGTTTTTTTTTTTTTTAGTAGATTGTTTAATTGTATTACTTTTGAAAATTTTATGACATACGATATAATGGCTATGTTTGAAAATATTTTAATGTATATTTCTTATAATATGTATATATATTCATAAAAAATGCTCATCAGTCTTTTTAACATTTAATCTCTCTCTTATATATAAATAATTTTATTTCTAATACTTTTATTATCAATAATATTTAGAAAACTCATGAAGCTCACTTCTTTGGGGAGAAAGATGATAATCTTTCTGTCTTAGCAAGAAAACTCCAACAGGCAGGCATTAAGGAAACATGTGACATCGCTAAATATAACTATTCTACAAATCCAGATGAATATGGTATGTTTATTTTAATTCTTTAATATCTGTTTAGATCAGATACCTTCCTTTCTTAATACCAGAAAACTTGCAATAATTGTTTCAATCAAAATAATAGAATGGTAATTCATCAGGTGAAAAAAATTGTTATAATCAATATAAAAGTAGTAACACTCTCAAGGAAGATGGTCTTTTTGATATGGAGACAAAAAAAAAAAAAAAAAAAATCTAAAAAAGTTTTTAGAGTGATATCACCATAACTAAATAAAAGTATATTTATCTAGAATTTCAGTTACTCCAATTAAAGATAGATTTTTTTCTAATTACAAAATAATGAATCAAATGTTATATTCTTTAGTCATTTTAAATTTTGCTGTATTTATTAAAATATGCTAGCTAACTTTCCTTTTATACTTTGCCATTTTGTTATATATTTTAATCATAAATAAAATTTTGAAAGTTAACATGAAAAATCAATCTAAATTTACATTCTCTTGTACTTCAAACTTGAACGTTTTTTTTTTTTTCCCCAAGTAAATTAGCTTTTAATGCCTGTGCATATTAATCCAGGTGCTTTGCTTCCATGGATAGACTAGTAATTTTGTCCTGAAAATGTCCTGAAATTTCACATTATGCTTATTGCTTATACTATCCCTGTATATCTTAAAATTGAATTTTTCTACTGCTATTTAAAAAAATATATATATTTTTTTTCATGATTAAAAATACTAATAAAATAAAATTTATGTAACTGTTCTTTTGTAATTCGTTTTTAAATATTAATTAAATCAAATTATATATATAAAAAAAATGTTCGAATTTTATTTATTTATATTTTTTAATTATTACTTTTTAAAAATCATTCCTAAAAATGCCATGCCATTTCACGTGATAAATAAGTGTATTTGATAAAATATTTTAGGATACAACAATTTATTAAAAATTATGAATGCATCAACTGATGAATTTATACAGTAGTCTAATGGTTTGTACTTTAGTCTTCAGTTTCCAGGTGTTAGGATCAAGTCTTGAATCAGCAATAGTTCATAGTGTTTTAAAATGTTTATTAAACTGTAGATTTCTGTCTGAAATGTCTGTTCCAAGTCTTGAATCAGCAATAGTTCATAATAGTTTAAAGTGTTTATTAAACTGTAGGTTCCTGTCTAAAAAGCTATAAAGTGCAAGAAATGACTGTAGAGGGATACCCAATGTAATCCGGAATAATGGATAATTATATTCATATAATTAAATTGTCTTTAAATTTTTGGTTTGCACACTAAACAAAAAATTTTATTTAAGCTACCATATTTTTCAGCAAATATCTAAAAAAAGCATCCACATCTTTCAATTTTGAAACTATCAGCTGCCATATTTGGGAGGCCAGGTGCATTGTCCAATCAAACAGCTTTTTGGAGAACAAAATGTTTTTGTACCCCTTCTAGAACCAACATATTCCATATTTAGCTTTTTATACATTTTCTTATTTTTCTTTCTTTTCTTATTTTTTTTTTTCCAATCTTAATAGTCTGATCCTGGTTAAGGGCCCGCTTCACTCACCGCCGCCGGAAGACGAATCTAATGTATTCTATGGGAAATTTTTCTTTACAAATAACTTATTAACTAATACATATTTTTAAATTCTGTTTTCACATTCAGAAAATTCCCAACTGTTAAATTGACAGACCTTTTTTGAAAAAGTATTTTTTTAATTTTTAATATTTTATTTTGAAATTGCAAAATGAAAAAAAATTCACATATTGAAAATTCGTATTTTGCAGCTTCGAAGTAAAATATAAAAAATTAAAAAAATAATAACTTAAAAAAGGTCCGTCAATTTAACAACTGGGAATTTTCAGAATGTGAAAACAGAATTTAAAAATATGTATTAGTTAATAAGTTATTTGTAAAGAAAATTTCCCCATAGAATAACATTGGCTCGGGCTTCCGGCGACGGTAAGTGAAGAAGGCCGTTAATTGAAATTTTGGCATTAATATTAGCTATACAATGTATTGTTAATAATAATTTTAAAACTCCTTGTTATGCTTTTACTAACAACAGCTTATGTAAAAATGTTTCTTCATTACAAAACTTCTGTATGTTCTGCAATTTAATTTTCATTAAATCTGTAAAATTTAAATGTAAGTATATTTCTTTTAGGAGTTAAAACTGTTTTGTCTTCTGTCATTGGAATAGCCAGCGGTCAAAATTTTATTGAAAAAGCTGCATCAGGTAGTCAGTGTTTTATCATTACTGACTTAACCAATTTTTATTCCGATGCTGGAGGACAAATTGCAGACATTGGGAAAATATATAATGAAGTAAGTATTGGTGTCATTAAAAAATGTAAATACTTATTAGACTTTTTCATTAAAGTGCATGTAAGGTAGTAATCTTGGTCCATTATAAAAAGACATTTTTTTTCAAACCCAGTCATCTTTATTAGCATTTAGCAAGTACCCATTCATTATGAATGTGCAATGCCCAAAGATGTAATTATTGCAACTCACTATGAAGATTGACATGCTACCAAATTTAGGAGGGGGGGCTGATGCTAAGTTTATTTAGCCAGTACTGGCACCAGAAATTCCCCGACGAGGGGACACTACATAAAGAGAGTTTATTATATGAGTATTTATCAAAAACTGCAATACTGTTAATAATATTACTGTTAATATTTGTACCATTCCATTTGTTAGTACTCCTTGTGGTTTTGGAGATCATCGTGCCACAGACAGACATTTTCTAAAAATATCGTGGTCAAAACGTGTTCTGGACCTCTCAAAACGTGTATATTCATGGAAAACTGGAAGATGAAAAGTTTTATGAATCCAATACTTTCTTCTATTGAATATAGAATGGAAAAACTGGAATGCTCCAAATTTGTAAAAGGAAAGAAAAATGCTGCTAAAAGTAGAAAAATGGAAAACTTTGTATTTGTTCCCCCAAGAGATTTTAGGAGTATGCCGTGATGGGGGGTCAAAGACTCCCCGCCGGGGGGGCCTGTGCACCCCGGCCCCCTAGCTGGCACCACCCCTGTATTTAGCAAAAGTTATTATCATGAACAAGTGAGTTCTTTCAGCTTACTTTTGCTGAATAAAAGCTAATTGTGGAGTAGCTTTTTGTTCATGTAATTTTGAAATTATTATACAGGTAGCAACCTGATTTTTTTACTCATTTTTATTGACTGCTAGAAATCCTGGGGCTCAGTAAGGAATTTGTTTGAGTTAATATTTTGTAATTTGTTGCATCATTCACTAACAAATCACACTTATTAATCAATTTCTGTTTCTAAGACTTGTTGTATGAAATATTAATGTTGCGGATTTTTTGAATAAAGGATTCGGTTGAGTTTATTGATAAGTTTGAGGGTGGAAGGAGCGTTTTATAGATATCTTTCATGTAACGTTCTAAACAGTATGTCGGGCCTTCGGATTTATTAACAATAGGGCGCAGTGTAGGAGGGTTTTTGTGATCTTTATATTTGCCAAAAAGACAGGGAATAATTGGGGCATGGTTATTATAGATAGGGGGGGTGTTATTAGGCCATGAGGGGGGGGGTAAAGAGGGGGGTACCCCCCTCTTTGCTTTATGAATCACATTAATGGAAGAAACAAATGATTTTCAAGACTTCAAAAAATCCGCTATTAAACTTAATCGGGAAACGCTTTATAGGGAATTCCTTAGAGACTGTCTTCATTTTAAATTAACTCCAAAATTCATCAAAATTAAATCAAAGTACATCAATTACCACTAAAAACAAAAGGCCAGGGATTTTGAAATGAATATACTAAAGAAATGCATAAAACAGAAATCAATTTATATATATAGACTTAAACAAACCTACAATACAATGGTAAAAAAAAAAAAAATCAAATCAAAATAACCTCAAGCTAAATGTGAAATCTTTATTAGTAAAATCAACTTATTCGTAAATATCGACACCTCAAAAATTATTCAACGGCATAAGAAAAAGTTAAAGTTCTGGATTTCAAAAGAAAAACCGTCACTAAAAAATATACAACCTCCCCAAACGCACCCATATTTAAATATATCTAACACAAACTCAATAGCCATCAAGATGAAATCTTAAAATTAGGACCCAAATTTATCTTAAATGACAATATAAATATTAATGACGCCATTGCCCACATTGAAACCGCGATAGGACATATTCCACCACAAAACCGCCCCAACATTCGTAATACCGCCATAAATTCTTTAAAAAACACAAATAAAACTTCCGACTACCTAGATATTAAATGCCTTCAAGATCTCAAAAACAATAAAAACATAACGTGCCTAATGTCAGATAAAACCAATCTTCTTACTATAATGGACCGTACACAATATAATCAAATGATGCAAGAATCTATCAAAAAACTTAACGCAATTAAACTCGCACACTCCCCCCTCAATAAACTAATAGAAAAAACTAAATCCATCATAAAAACTGGCGTATGGCCTAATAACACCCCCCCTATCTATAATAACCATGCCCCAATTATTCCCTGTCTTTTTGGCAAATATAAAGATCACAAAAACCCTCCTACACTGCGCCCTATTGTTAATAAATCCGAAGGCCCGACATACTGTTTAGAACGTTACATGAAAGATATCTATAAAACGCTCCTTCCACCCTCAAACTTATCAATAAACTCAACCGAATCCTTTATTCAAAAAATCCGCGACATTAATATTTCATACAACGACACACTCAGCAGTTTCGATGTTAAAGACTTATATCCTTCAATCAATATCTCTGAAATTAACCCCAAAATCAACGAACTTATAATAAATCATTTTGGTGACAATAATATTAGTGACACCTTAATTCGTGCAAATAATCTTTTACTTAACCACTCATACTGCTTTTTCAATGGATGCTATTACCAACAAACCCAAGGCGTGCCCATGGGGTCCCCCATATCAGGGGTCATCGCCGAACTTAAAATGCGAATGTTCGAAAATTCTGCAAGTAACTTGATCAGCAAATGTAAAATCTGGACTCGCTATGTTGATGATATCTTTTCCGTCACCCCTCCTACAATAAATCCTGGGAGCATTCTTGAAAAACTTAATGATACCGATCCGAACATCAAACTAACACATGAAATTGAAACTAACCATTCCTTAAATTTCCTAGACGTAACCATTATCAAAAACAAAAATAACTCCATAGACACCACCGTCTTCCGAAAACCCACTAGTAATAACGAAATCATAAATAATAAATGTCACACACCCCTCACTTACAAATATGCCGCCATTCGATCCTACGTTAATCGCGCTATTCTAATATGCTCAAACAAAAAATATCTAAACTCCGAAATAAAAATAATTAAAGATATCGCCAAGAAAGCCAATTACAATCCCTCCATAGTTGATAAATTCTATGAAAAACGTATTAAAGCTCTTAACAATATTCCGAATGCCCAAAAATCTAAAAAACTCTTCACCCCCGCGATCCCATACTGCAAAGGAGCCGCCATAAAAATTAAAAATGAAGCCGCCAAAAACAATATAAACATACCAATAAAACCGAACAAAAATATTTACCAGCGTATTCAAAATGAAAAAGACTCAATAGATTTTAAACATACAGCCGGCATTTATAAAATAGACTTCCAATACCAAAATAAAAATAAAAATAAAGCCTCATATATAGGAATGACTAAGAGAAAAATAAAAGACCGTATTTCAGAACATATTACCGACTTAAAATACAATAGACATTCCACAGCAATCTCAAGAACTAACAATACTAACCCAATTAACATTGATTCTATTAACTTTCAAAAAATAGCCCCGTACAACTCTCACCATTATGCCCTCAAAAGAGAATCTATCGAAATACTAACCAATAATAACAATGTCAATGATATCGAACATAGCATAATTCCTCCCGAGTGGCAACAGCTGTTTAAAGAAGACAAGAGAAGTGAAGAGGTCAAGAAAGAAACAAATAAACAAGCCGTCCAGTCTTAGCGCCTTAGAATCATTTTTTGCCGAGTGAAATGTATTGAAGATGGCACCGTTAGGTGACCAAAATATATATGAAACTCGACCATAGTAAGGATTTATGTAAGGTAATTTATTAAATTAATATGTGTTCATATAGTTCTTAAGAAATGTAATATAATACTCAATATATGATATATGTAATTAGTACCAGTCATGCATTAATTTTAATAGTATGATTTTTCTCTCTTTTTATGATATATATATATATATATATATATATATATTTTAATTGATTATTGTCTTTAAAAAAGTATAATATACATTCACTAGCTTAAGAAACTTTAATATTTTCATATAAATTTTGCTTAAATATTATTAAATTTGTAGTAATCAAATTGTTATTCTTAAATTTCGATTATATGTCTTTTCATTTATTTGTCCTTTTATGTCAGCCCCTTGAAAGACGTATAAACGGTACTTTACTGTATTAAAAAACTTTTTTTTTTTTTTTTTTTTTTTTTTTCATGAAAATTCAAAAGGTAAATTTTTAAAATATCAGTAATAATACAAAATACATTTATTTATTTATTTTTATTATTAATATTTATATACAGGTGTTATTGTAACATTTGTATATAAATAACTTGCCCCTCCTTATCCCCCCCCCTTTTTTTGGGGGGGGGGGCAGATGAGTTTTCCTGTTTCTTCTTGAATACAAATCAAATTTTTAAATTAAAATTTTGCCCTTGGCATTTATATTGGCAATTAATTTTGTCTTAATACTTGCATTTTAGCAACTGTTTTAAACAGATTAGTGCTGAAAATCCTGCATAAAGAGCTACTTTGTATTTTTAAGTGAATTATTGTATTAGATTTTTATTATTATAAACAAACTCAAGTTAAGAGTTAAATAAAAAACACGTGTCATTATTGTAATAAATTAAAAACACGTTAAAAATACATTTATTAAAAATACAAAAACTTCCAAAGCTTTTCGCCTACCTAAAAGAAGGCATCATCAGGGATGATGCCTTTTATATTTTTAAGTTTTTATATTTTTAATAAATGTATTTTTAACGTGTTTTTAAAGTGTTTTTAATTTATTATTTTTATTATTGTTATTATTTATTATTTAATAGTCTTATTTTTGTATTTTTCTTTTTTAGGATTTTACTTTCATAGTAGATGGTGTGCTTTCATCTAAAGGATATATTTTCCATAGAGGAACTGTTATCAGTGGAATTTTGCATAATGGTTGCTTTGTTAATATGTGTGTTGACAAGGTATGCTTTATACATATTATGTGATTTTTCTGCGTCTCATTTTTATAAGTAAAAATACATGAAAAATAATGCTGCTTTAAGTTGCAGTGGTTGGATAAAAATGAATTGAATAAATAACTTATAAACTAGATAAATAAATAACTTGTGATAAGTATTCATTTATTCTAGACAAATATCATTTTTATTACTGCTTTAGGTTCAGTTACTTGTCCATAACAGTATAATAAAATATCATTATTATCATGTAAAATTTTGCAATGAAAAGTTATTACATATCTACTAACACATAAACATGCACATGCACACGGGCACATACATGGGAAAGTAAAAGAATGATCAGACAAGCTTTTTAATAATAAAAGAGTACATAATAGAGGTTAGTTATCTGTTATTCCTTTTAACATACTAAAGAAACATGTTCATTTTGATAAGGTTAGAATGAATATTAGAAAATGCTCATATGAGTTATTATGATTAAGCAATCAGCCGTGATTAAACATAAATTTTGTGATTCAGTAGTGAAATAATACTGAATTTTGGCAATGGGCTGCAAGAATATCTTGTATTTCAACAAACAGAAATTTTGATGGTGTGTAGTGAAAAAAAAAAAAAAAAACTGTATATTTTGGTAAATGACTTCGAAAAGAGCATGAATTTTGTCAGTGAATAACAAAATACTTGCCTATTTGAATGTATAGTTGAGATTAAATGTACTAATTGCCAGTTATTAGCAAAATGATCTGGTGTTTTGTCAGTTGACTATAAAAATATCTTGTATTGTTGGTCATTCAGCCTCAAAGTAAAAAGTAGTAAATTTCATTAATTAATTATGGTTAAATTTTTAATTTTGGTTTATTAAGGAGGAAAAGAAAAAGTAATGTTAAAAATAAGATTTTATCATACCGTAAGAAATCTCAACAAACTGGTTAAACAGTTCCAATCTCAACAAATAAATATATGAATTTTTTACCTTTTTTTTTAATTTATAACCCTGAAAGTAAATCTAATATTTAAATTTTTAAATTATATTTTTGTGTGAACTTACATCAAGACAAAAATTAATGAGGAAATAAATGAAAATTGCGCTTATTTTAATGTTAAGGTGAAATTTTCAATATCATTTCTATCATCAAAGCAATTTATCTAAATACTTATGTAGTGTCCTAAATGTATCCGGTGTACTAAATAATATTCTAAATGTAAAAAAAATAAGTCAATTATATTAACCCCTTAACTGTCCTGGGCATATATATTCGTCTTGCTATGTCAATGTGTTAACTGCCCCAGGTGTATATACACGTCTTGCCGAAGTACGATCTTTTGTGTTATGCTGCTACCAGTGAAGCTATTCTCATGGCTTTGGAATGCAATTAATTGCCCATGACAGTGTTTTCGATGAATTTATTTAGGTATTTAAGAGAAGATGGGGAGTGGGAGGAATCGAAAAGGGAATGTTTCTGGAACAGTGAATGCATAAATTTTATGACTATGCCTTTTTTTTTTTTTTTTTATTACAATTTCTGATAAAAATTTACTGAAGCCTAAAAGTTAACCCTTTTTTTTTTTTTTTTTTTTAATGGAATGTAAACTATAGGAAGTAGAAAAAAATAAAAACAGATATTTTTTCCTGTTTTATTTAATTTGATGTTGTGTTCCTTCTTATTTAATTTAAAATTATGAACACTTTAAAAGCCTTATAAATCATTGAAGATTTCAGAGTTAATATTATAAAATAAAGTATTTTAATGAAACTATCCTTGAATAAATTTGAGACACTTTTTTCTTTTAGTATATTCAAAAAAAGGTATTCCATAATACTTAATATTTCTGTCTTTCTGCTAGAATTTCAAAAACCTGTTCGATAATGTTAAAATGAACTTCTTCTTTTATTACATATGCCTTATAAGTAGAGCATTATACCTTCTCTTACCCATTTTTGACAGAAAAAGTATTGTTTGAAAGTAAATTTTTCCAATAATATGCATTTTGTAGTTTCCTGAATCCAAAAATCAAATTTTTTAGTGATTGGTCTGTGTGTGTATTTTTATTAATAGCATAACTAAAGATCAGATATTAACAGGAAGTCAAAATTTGGTATTCTATATCTGTATTGATCTTACTTAAAACTTTTTATTGAGAACAGACAAATTGATCACATATAGAAATATACACAAAAATGTACATAATTATGTCTATTTGTGAAACTTTTTGTTGATGTAATTTTAATATCTTCATATTGCAATAAACATAATTAAATTAATATATGTTTTTTTTATTTATAGAGGAATGTTTTCTATAGAATATTTTATGAAATGCATTTACCATCCACTCGCAAAGATGAAAAAAAAAAAAAAAAATCTGAATATTAGGGCTATAGTTGGAAATTCCGTGAAGTGCATTTAAAATTACGTTTTGTATTCTTCATACTGTCTTAAATTTTAGCACATAATGTGAGGTGTGTATAATTCATAATGACAACAAGGGTGTTCAAAATTAGTAATTATTTCAAAAAATGGTCTGGGTGATAATTCTTTGAATAATTTGATATAAATCTTTAAGTGTAATAACAGTTTTAAATGTTCTGTGAATGACTGCAATATTCAAATGGAAGTTGAGGTGGATGATAGCCTCCCTTTTTATAGGCATTCCAAATAAAACTGTTTCTGAAAAAGTTTTCAATTATTTTTAATGTACTTTAGGAACACTGTAATGCAGTATTGTTTACCATACACATTGAATTGTAATAATAACTTTTTATAGAAATGCAAGTTAAGAGACAATAATATGAGTGCTACACCAGATTATTTTAGACTCCCCCTTTCCAATTTAGATACTTGTCATCATCCAAGACAAATAATAGGTTTATTGCAATTTTTTTTTTTTTTTTCCTTAATGAAAACATCTTTATAGTTTGATTTATACACAAAGAGCACTAAAAAAATTGCTTTTGTCTAGCTCTATATATCATCTAAAATTTATGTGTGCACAAAAAAAAAAAAAAAAAAAAAAAAAAATGATGCACAGTGGACCTTAAAAAGAAACTTTAAAATTTTACATTGAGCAGTTTCCATTTACGTTGCATAATGTATCTGATTAACTTCATAAGTCCAAAAATCTAATCACTTATACCAGTCATACCTTATTCCAAATTAAAAGGGATTTTGTATATAGTAATACTTAATTTTGTTGTGCTGTGTGCAATGTAAAAAATATTAAAATATGCCAAAAGTATGCTTGTTGTCATAGATCATAATTTATTGGAATCTATTGTGAGTCTCTGGATACAAATCAATTATGTCATTTATACCATTTTTTAATGGAGAACATGCTGTAATAAACTTGATAAACATGTATCAGTTTCAAGACATTCTAAACATATTTAAGGAATTAGAGTGTATACAAACAAATGAAGAATTAATTTCATTAGTAAATGTTAAAAATGCATAACACATCCGAAATGCATTTTCAGTAATTTCCAGTAATATCTCCTGAAGGTTTTTATCTGACCCCTATAAACCAATCCTTAATTCTAATCATACCATATTCTATAGAAAACAAGCTTTTATGCATATAAATAATACAGTCGAATCGCATTAACGTGAATCTCAAGGGAAATCAAAAATTTGTTCATGTTGTCAGTAATCTTTTATAAATACACATCAAATAATTTCTCCTATTTCTTTGAAATTACATTATAATAATTAAATACTGGTGTGTAAGCTGAGGGGAAAAAAAAATAAATAAATGCTTGCCTTTTAAAATTGAATTTGTTCTTTTCTTATAGCATTAAAATGAAAAATTGCATCTTAAAGAAATCTGTTATCTGTGATTATTTAACTTTCTTCTGAACAGTTCGTTTAAATAAATCTTCTATTTTATCTACAGCATCAAGTGTATTGCTAGAATGTTCAGTTTGCATGACAAACAATCTTACAGTTTTGAGAGCATTGGGCATTTCATTTGATGTTATGATTTTACTTTCTAATGAATCATCATAGTCTTCATCTGATTCTGAAGAATAGTGCAAATCATCTATTGGCTTAGCATATTCATCGCATTTAATTTACTTAACTATTTCATTATCTGTAGCAAAAGCTGATGTTATTATTTTATTTCCATTGAAACATATTCTTCAAAGATAACATGTTCTGGAAGCATAACACATTTTTGTACTTCTGAAGATTCGAAAGTTATCGCTTTTTCTGTTTCAATCTCAGTGAAAGATTTTGAACAAGATTCCTTTGAAATAAATCTTGCTTTTTGGAAACAATTTTCAATAGTAGTAGAGGAAACTTCTTTCCATGCAGATCGGGGTAAAAATTCTAACTTGATTGCTTTCAGTCTCGAAATGTCAAGATGAGCACTACAGTTATCCAAAATCAAGCAAATATTTCATCTTTCTCTTTCAAACTTTTTGTCCACTTGCTTATGCCATTTATTGAATAAATCTGCTGTAATCCAGGCTTTTTTTAGTAGAATTATATGTCACTGGTTAAGTTTTTATTCCTTTAAAACAACTTTGCAGCTTTTCCAATGACTAATAAAGATAATTTATGAGTCTCGATCGTATTACAAGCAACTAAGGCAGTTAATCTCTCGTTGCTACATTTCCCACCGAAGCACTTAGAACTTTTTATAGTTAATGTTCTCGAAGGAAATCCCTTCCAAAACAAAGAAGTTTTATTAGCATTGAAGCTTCCAGATTATTCAAACACCATTTGAATATATTTGTTTTAGTATTTTAGAAATTTTCTAATATTTACTTTCTAATCTTCATTATTTTATAATAAAAATATCAACTACACTTATCAGTTTCAAACCATAGTAAATAGATGAAAGAAAAAAAAAAAAAAAAAAAAAAAATAGAAAAGAAAAAAATATTGGCAATTTGATAATTCATCTAAATTAAGTCAAATTTTTTTTTTTGTTAGACAGAGTTAAATAAATAAATAAATAAATGTCAAAGTTTTTTAAACAACTATTTTTCTTTAAACAAATTAATTGAGCAAAACTGTTAAATTATGCATCTCACAAAAATTGACATCATTATCACTTTAAAAATTTTATGCACATTGATAAGAGCTCTATGATTCATCAGAAAATTTAAAACATGGTATATAAATTTTTTTTTTAATCTTATAATTATTATTTTATCATGTTTTTATTAACTCACTTTCTTGTTTGTTTGTTCGTTTGTCCAGTACAAATCTTGCAATCGATTTTTAACTAACTTCCTGATTAGCTAGACATTTGAAACTTTTACAATAGCTCAGAGCATGATGACAACCAGGGCTCCCAAATGGTCCTCTTTTCCCTCCAAAGTCCGTTTTTCATAGTGAGGTCCGTTTTTGTCCTCTTTTTAATGTTTTGGTCCGTTTAGTCCTCTTTTGAATGACTTAAAAATAAGTTTTAAAAAATGCTTAACTCCAATAACGATCAGTGTTCAAACGCTCCATGAAAAATTTTAGATTCTCAATCTTTTCCCATCCAAAATATAAATGTCAATATTCATTTTAAACATGCTTTATCAGATTCTATAACATATAAAAGAACAGAATTATTCAATATTTCTCACTCATGTAATTTTTTTTGTCCTCCCCCCCCCCTTTTTCATCTCTAACCATTGCCGATCAAACATTCTGTGGGTAGCCTTTTATTTTTGAATATTTATCCATCCACAATATTATTTTTAAACTTACTTTATGATATTTTAGAACCTATAAAGAAGTAGAATTGTGTTTAATATTTCTCTCATGAACTACTTTTTACATGCCCCCCCCCCCTTCTTTCCCACTTTCCACCACCAGCCAATGATTAAATGCTGATTGCTAGCTTATGTTTTTTTTTTTTAAGCACATATTTATCGTGTTGATGTGCATTATTCTTTTAGTTTAATTTGTAACTTTTAAAATACTTTGTATAGTTTTTCCTGTGAGCATTATTTTTCATTTGAAATAAATTTTATGAACGTACATTTGTATAGTTTTCCCCGCGAGTGTTACTTTTCTTTTAAAATTAATTTTATGAACACGCGTGTTTCCTCTTTTTTTAATTTTCTGCACTCTCATGCCTGAATCTAGAAAGACCTACCTGGCCATATATTCTACTATATTATTTATTCGACTTACTACTACTATTAGAGGTGAAGGTGTTGGTGTTAGTGTTAGGGATTAAGGCCGATTGACAACACTGGGGTCCTAGGCCTGAGGGGGAGTGCCTTCCGTGGAGGACTTTCTAAGGGGTCCTAGCCCGTATTTACGCAAGTTTCGGAGGAAACCACGGAAAACTCCGAACGGCTAGGCCGACGAGCGCGACCGGGGATCGAACCCGGCATTAGAGGTGAAGGAACGCCGTTCCTAGGAACTCTGAAAAGTTAATTTTGATGATGATGATGAGTGTAGAATAATTTTTCTCCACCCACAATGCAAATGCTACTTTTAAATTTAGTTTATTATAACCCCAGAACCTATAAGAAAATATTTTTTTCAGGGACTACAAATATTTTAAATTATTTCCAAATAATCTCACAATCTTCCATCTTATTTATTTATATCATTTAGTAAAAGTGTTATTTCATAATCTGTGTAACTTCCAAATAATCTTGTATATATATATATTTTTTCTTTTTGGAATTTCATTATATAATTTAGAAAATCAAATGTGTTATTTCATAATCTGTGTAATTTCCAAATAATCTCGCAATCTGCTGCGTAATTTACGTTTTTTGTTTTTTCTCCCAGTGTATCATTATAGAATTATAAGAATAAATCTTTAATAATTAAATAAGTTTGGAAAACTTACTCAGGAATTAAACTGCCTTACTTTTTCTTCAAATAACTACTACTACTATGGGTTCCCCCCACCCCACCCCATAAATTTAAGAAGTTTCCAATGCAGCAGTATAGATGCCTTTATAAATGGTAAATAAAAATTATTGGATATTTTTTTCTCGTTGGTATTAGCTATTGTCATGTTATATTTAACATGTTTTATGATTAAATGATTGTTTAATGAGGTGTTTAAAACGATGATAGTGTAAAATGTTTACATTTGTTATAATTTTTGGATTAAAAAAAATCCCTCTGAAGTCCTCTTTTTTTTAATTATAAATGGTCCTCCTAAGTCCTCTTTTACCCTTTTCGGTAGCTAAAATATGTTGGGAGCCCTGCAATGCAATGCTTCAAAGCCCAATTTCGAATTTTTGATTAGTTTTCTTTTAATTAATTAAAATATAAAAATAATAACCTCCAAATAGCTTTTAAATTGGCCATTTAAATATTAGCTATAATTTAATTGTTGCCAAAAAGAAATTTATGAGTTCATTTTCTTTCGACATAAAAATTAAACACATATAATTACACGTGAACATTAAAAAATTATAAAAAGTTAAATTAGGCATTTAAGTTTTATTTATAATTTAATTGTTGCAAAAAAAAAAAAATTCTGAGTTAATTTTTTTTTTTCAACAGAAAAATAAATACGTTTACTTAAATGGGAACAATAAAAAATCATAAAAAATTAAATTATGCATCTCATAAAAATTGACGTCATTATCACTTTTAAAATTTTATACACATTGATAAAGTGCTAATATAGTTCTGTAGCTATGATTCAACAGAAAATTTAAAAACGTGGTATAGAAAAAGTTTTTTTTTATCTTATAATTATTTCAGATTTAAATTAGATAACAATTCACTTTTTTTTCCGCTTTTTCCTTTTATTTTAGGATCATCGTCTTGCTTGTAGCCAAAATCATACAGCCACACATTTAACTAATTCTGCTTTGAGAAAAATATTATCATACACGTGCCAGCGTTCTTCATATGTTGGTCCTCTGAATCTACGTCTTGGTTTTAGTTCAAAGGTAAGTAAGTATACTTATTAAACATACCGTTGAACTTGATTATAGTGTCCTTGGTTATATCATTAACTTGCTTATAGCCTAAAAAATACTTGTCCCATATAACAATTCTTAGATTTCAATGTTCACAACTTGTTTATAACATTTTATGATCTTAATTTTACTGTAAAAAATTATACACACACTTTTAGATATAATTAGGAAGATGTCTCCTTCCCATGTGTCAATGTTCAGAACAATATGTACATTTCAATGAGTGTATAAGGAAGTCATGTGGTGTCCACATCAGATT
Source organism: Salticus scenicus (assembly GCA_963930645.1). Lineage (NCBI taxonomy): Eukaryota > Metazoa > Arthropoda > Arachnida > Araneae > Salticidae > Salticus > Salticus scenicus. The sequence continues at coordinate 164,724,399 of OZ005653.1, read as the reverse complement.
TTTAAAAGAAGATTCCTTATACTTTATAAACAATTAAACCATGAAGTTAACATCCATTAAAACATTCAAAATATACAACCTTTTTAATTTCTTCATGTCATACTGTCGACTAGTTTCACATGGGGCGCCCCAGCTTGGTCTCCGACGACACGGTGCTTGAAGTTTGTCGAAACTGTTGTTCCACACCACCTTCCTCTCTTTTAAAGATTCGGCACCATTGCCGGTCGAGTAGAGCCCCATCATTGCCATTGCAATTGTTAAAACTTGATAAAATTTCTACGGATTCTCTAATAGCGGCATAACCGTGGCTATGATAATTGGTTAATTTCTTTACTTGCTCGAATTTAATATTAATATTATCGTTTTTGTTTACCTGAGTTAATGCAGTAGTTATTTTGCCAGTGGCTATATCGTGGCTATGTTCCTTAATACGTGTTTTAATTTTTCTTTTTGTTTTTCCTATGTAAGACATTTCTCTACCTTGATTATTAGTATATGGTATTTTATATATGCCTGCAGTTTCTAAAGGGTTTATTTTGTCTTTATCGCTCCTAATCAGCTGAAAAGATAATCAGCTCCTAATCCCTTTCAGCTGATTAAGAGCAATAAAGACAAAATAAATCCTTTAGAAACCACAGGCATATATAAAATACCATATACTAATAGTCAAGGTAGAGAAATGTGTTACATAGGAAAAACAAAAAGAAAAATTAAAACGCGTATTAAAGAACATAGCCACGATATAGCCACTGGCAAAATAACTACTGCATTAACTCAGGTAAACAAAAACGATAATATTAATATTAAATTCGAGCAAGTAAAGAAATTATAATAACAGGAGACTTGGCGTTGGAATATTAAAACCCCGAATAAACTACTTTGTCAGAAACGCCAAAAGGAAAATATTGGAAATGCATACAGCTGTTTCGGTAGCCTAAAGCGTACCGTCTTCAGTGCAAAAAAAGATTCTGAATCAGGAGAAGTGCTCGTATATATAGGAGACTCAGCTAAGCCCGTAGAAGCTGATTCAGAATCCTTTTTGCACTGAAGACGGTACACTTTAGGCTACTGAAACAGCTGTATGCATTTCCAATATTTTTCTTTTGGCATTTCTGACGTAGTACAGGGTGGTCCGAAAAACATGATAGAAAGTATTTTAAGTTCCTGATTTCAAATTTATTGATATAAGTATAATTCTTCCATATTGTAATAGCACATATATTGACATTTAAGGTGAATGCTTGATTATCGGAAATAATGAATAACCAAGATGGAATCACTGACCTTGGAGAAAGGATTATTTATCGTAAGAATATTTTTTGAGGCGCCATTGAGGTACGGAAAAACTTCATCTCAGTGTCGTCTCACGACTGTATCTACAAAGGGTCACGGTGTGGTGTGCCATATTGTCGAAGCGGATGAGTGGTCCGATATTCATTGACGGTATGGTCACGGAAGTGAAGCATCGAAAGTTTCTAGAGCGTCACTTTGGCTCTGAAGCGGGCTGTCTCAACATGACACGCCAGTACTGGTTCATGCAAGTTTGGGCTCGTCTCCATAGAACTGCTGATGTCTTCCTGTGGCTTAAAACGACATTTAGTGAGCATTGTGAAATATTGTTACAAAATTGTTTTCTTATCACCAGGGCTGCAGGAATTTAGAAAAACCGGTTGCCAGCAAAAATTTCTGGTAGTCAGTAAAAAATATCCCCCCCCCCTTCCTTCCGCTTTTTTTTTTTTTTTTTTTTTTTTCATCTTTGAAATTTACTTGACTATAGAAATTAAAACTATATGCATAAAACCCAAATATTTACTTGGCTAGAATGATACATCAGGAAAACCTGTTTAAATTTAACATTGTGAAACCAGCATTATTATTTTCACAAACACATGCACCATTGGCAGTGATACATCATTACACCAACAAACAATTCAGTACCAGGTTGCTAAACATGCATAAACAGGAGCAGTTTAAACTAATTCCTAAAAAGGGGCACTAATTTAACACTGATTTGTGAAACATGCATGAAAAAAAGAGGTGTAAATCTAATGGCATATTCATTCAACACAGTGTCTCAAAATGTAGTGCAATGAGCAAAAATCAAAATGGTGAGGGACTACACCAAGAGTGGACTAGGAGCCGATTCTGAGATCAACTTTTTCACCAATAACTGGGGAAAAAAAAAAAAAAAGTTTCAAGTTAGGGTAAGTGCACCAGTGATTCACACGTTGAGCAATCTCTGATGTTTTTAATGTTCTAGTCATCAGAAGATATTTTTAGAATTCTTAAGTTAATACATATGCCATGAAAGACATTCAGAACCACATATATGTTAAAATATATACATTTGATAACAATTTTTTTTTTTTTGTCAGTGATTTTTTATTTGACATCCACTCAATGTTCCAGTAATGACACTGCCAGTTTTTCCTTTTATCAGTAATTGGCCCCCTATGTTCCAGTGTTTGACACTGCTAGTTATTCATTTTACCAGTTATTAGCACCCTATGCTCCAGTGTTTGACGTAAAATGTTAAAATTCTTATATGTAAAATATATAATTTTATTATTTTTCTTATTTATTAACGTCAATTACTGGAGCATGCCAATCACTGGGGCGCCTACCCTATCATAAAGTTGAGAACATAGTTGCCAGTTAAAATATATTGGGTGCCAATAGCAACCAGGTAACTGTATTTCATGAGCCCTGCGTATTATCTCATATTGCTTTAATCAAACTCGGTTTTTCTATCACAAGGAATTTTTTTTTTCTCTTACAAGGAGAGGTCACGACATGGAAAATTCAGATCGGGACGAAATTGCGCAGGATTGTAGTATACTATGAGGGTAACAACATATTAAAGCAGTAGGACCCACTATCCACAAAATTTCGAGAAAAAAGCATTTAAAGTTTCAGTAATCTTTAAATACAAGTTATTTCGTAAGCGAGTAAGCGCGTCAGTGGCGTGATCCTAAAGCGCGAGTCTCCCACCCAGATGACTTGTGTTCGAGGCTACCTGAAGGACTACTCTTCTTTTTTTTTTCTTCTTCTTTAACTTTTTATGTAATCTTAACTTTTTATTTATTTTACTTTATTGTGCAATTCAATTCAAAATTTGAAAATTTTAATAAAAAATTATTTAATTTTCTTGAGTATAAAATAACTTTTTCTATTTTTAATATTTATAACTTAAAAATACAATAAATTTCTATAACTTAAGAAATAAAGTTCAGTTTTGCAAAACCCTAAATAAGAAACATAAAGAAAAACAGACAAATATTTAAATAATTAAAAAATAAACAAGCTGTAAACAAAGTGTAAAATAGTTAGCAGGTGTACTTAAATCTTGGTTTCAGCTTCCTGATTTGGTTTGAATGTGTATAAACACTTCTAGCTTGTTAATAATAAAGGGCAGGTGGCATTTTATTTTGTGCACAGAAGGATAAAAAAAAAAAAAGAAGTCTTTAACGAAAAAGAAACGATGTTCATTAACATTTAAAATCTACATTTAAAGATAACATTTCTTTACCTGTAATAATTTAATAGCATCGCAATCCTATACTATAATTTTTAAGAAACTATTGATTGGAGAAGTAATTATTTAATTTGGATAGTAATTATATATGCAATTAAAATCATAATTTCTCTGTAATTTTTATTTATTTATTTATTTATTTTGTAATTTAAAAAAATAAAATTAAATATACCTAAAATGAAATAAAATATTTAGATAAATAATTAGTTATAAATTAGTAATAAATATCTAATTATAAATAATTAGATAAACAGTTTCTTTAGTTTTACCTTATTTTAAAGTTAAAATAAAACTAAAATTTATTTTTTAAGTTATATAAATTTATTGTATTTTTAAGTTATAAATATTAAAAATAGAAAAAAGTTATTTTATACTCAAGAAAATTAAATATTTTTTTATTAAAATTTTCAAATTTTGAATTGAATTGTAAAATAAAGTAAAATAAATAAAAAAGTTAAGATTACATAAAAAGTTGAAGAAGAAGAAGAAGAAAAAAAAAAAGCAGTCACGCAGGTAGCCTCGAACCCAAGTCGTCTCCGTGGGAGGCTCGCGCTTTAGGATCACGCCACTCAGGCGCTTACTCGCTTACGAAATAACTTGCATTTAAAGATTACTGAAACTTTAAATGCTTTTTTCTCGAAATTTTGTGAATAGTGGGTCCTACTGCTTTAATATGTTCTTACCCTCATAGTATACTACAATCCTGCGCAATTTCGTCCCGATCTGAATTTTCCATGTCGTGACCTCTCCTTGTTAGATTTAGCAATTATTTAAAACTAGCAGGCTATGCCCGCTTTGCTGGTTACTATATTTAAATGAATTTTCGAAGAATCGAATTAATATTTATTTTTTTACACCGCATTATAGACAAAAATATAAAAAAAGAAATAAAGAAAAGAAAAGAAACTGAAATTGCACCAAACCTTGCTTCGGGTACCCGCTGTCTACGGCAGCTCTTTTCCCGCCCGCATTGCATCAGGTCTAGGTTTCCCATGCCTGCAGGAAGATCTTTCTCGGGCACTTCAATCTGGATATTTATCGACAACAGGTGGGATCTGCTACTATTTAAGAACTACGATTTTAAAGATGACTGTATCTCAGCATCTATTAAATATTTTAGTTTTGAACCATGTATTTTATAAATTTTAATCAATTTAATCCTTTTTACAATGTATATACTACCATTTTCCCCAAAAATACAGTAAATAAAAAAAAATGAATAAATAAAAGTTTTTTCTTTTAAAGGAATTAACTTATTTTTTCATTTTTTAATGAAAAATAAGAAGTTGTTCTACTATAAAAAATTAAACATAACTGTTATAAATACGTTTTTAAATTTAAAACTAATTATACTTAATTTTTTCTACTGCATTACGATTTTATTTTCAATAAATATAACAAATTTAAAAAAAAAAAAAAAAAAAAAAAAAAAAAATTGCCTTCAAATTAATGAATTAAATAAAAATAAGTTGCGTAATAGCCATTGCTAAGATATGCAGACGATTGAAGCAAAATAATTAAATTTATCAAAAATGAAGCATTAAAGGCAATATTTAAAATCGAAAAAACATTAATTTAAAAAATTCAAATTCAAAATTCGAAAAAATCTCGATGAGGTGCACACCTGCAGGGTCCTAGGTACCTATGTGCCAAATTTGGAAGCTCTGCGATCAATAGTGTGAGCACCAGAGTGCAGACAGACACACACACAGACACTTCTCTTTATTTATATAGAAGATTACGAAAAAGGAAAAATAAAAAAGGTTTAAGCTCCATATTTCATATAAGCTTAGTGTATTTTCAGTACTTGAAAAAAATTTTCATATCTATATTTTAAATAAATAAAATATCTTTAAATTTTAGCTGTCCATTTTCTTTATCATAAAAAAATTGTATTATATCTTTTTTTTTTTTTTTTTACTTCAACATTTGTTAATTGTAAGATTCTTTTTTTTTTTTTTTTCGTTTATCTAGTCTCCATTAACACTTGAGCAAATTGAAGCCATAGAAAAAAATGTGAATGAAATAATCCAGAAAAAAGTTGAAGTAAAAAGGATTGAAATGCTATTTGAGGAATTGATTGATAATCCTTCTGCTGTTATGTTAAGAGGTGAGGTGAGTGGTGCTACAAAATTATAATGTTATATGTTATTCTGCATTGGTGATACTTGTACATTACATTATTAAATAAATGAAAATGTACATTTAAGATTAGTTAAAGCATCTCTAATCTAATTTTTTGTAGATTTTAGTTTAGAAACTTCAGGAATACTTACTTACTCTTATGCTGATCTTATGCCTTGGATTTATGCTTTCACCTTTAAGCATAAATCCTTATTTCACCTTTTGAATTTTCATGGGGAAAAAAAAAAAAAAAAAAGTTTTTTTATGTAAAAGTTCACATTTCTATGCCTTTAATTTTTTTTTTTTTATTATTATTATTATAATATATTTAACAGCATTTCTTAAAGCTTTGATTAAATAAAAGTTCTTTATAAGTGGACCATGAATTATATTATGAATAATAATAATTAAGAAAAAATAACATGTATACATTTTAGTGCAAAAGAAACCACCAATTTTTATAATAATAATTTTAACAAATATAATTTGAACCTGATAGAGCTTTTATTATATGCTTATTTTGTAATACATTTCTGAAAAATTTCGTAATCCTTTAGGAATATCCTGAAACTGTCAGTGTTATATCTATTGGAAATGGGGAAGTTCTGTCTCTAGAACCTTGCTGTGGAACGTAAGTTTCTTAAAATTTTTATTTTTATCAATTTAATTAGCAGTTTAAAATGCACTGATAGACTGATGTTAAAAAGTAAGAAATGAGAAATTTTATAAACAAACATCATAATTTGCAAAAAACTTGGAATAATTGTTTCATGTTGAAATAATAGCTCCATTCTTTCATCAGGCAGAATAATCTAGCATCAAAACGGCAACATACCTCAGCATGAGTGTGACATCGATACATTGCTGCTTTGATGTTGTAATTGTGCCTATTTTTTGCTTGATAAAGAGTCGTGCTATTATTTAAACCTAAAATAATTGTTATTATTTTTTTCTTTTTTTCTTTCTTCTTTCTTTTTTTTTTTTTTTTCTTTTTTGAGTGTTTGTATTGTTTGCTTACAAAGACTTTTATTTATTATCATATATTTCATTGTTTTGAAATAAATTAGTACAATATTAAAAATTATTTTTATTTTGATGTAGGCATGTTCATAATACTGGTGATATTAAAAAATTTATCGTAGTACCTTCTAAGTCCCATGGTGGATCTACTCGTATTTTAAATGCAGTAACTGGAAAACATGCAGAAATTATTCATAAAAATGGTGAAGAGTTTACAAATAAAGTATTTCAGATAGTGGAGAAAATTGAAAAGATAAGTGAGGTACACATTTTACTGTTCTTTAAATGCCAAAGATTTGCATATGCTTATTAAATGTATCTGTAAAATTTGTACTTTAAGATTTAACGTCTTGATTGTCCTGAAAAAGAACGAAATTGTAATGTTATTTTCACTATATTGATTTTACAATGTGCTAAAATGACAGTTGTTTCAAATCAAGATTAAAAATATGAATATGCCTTTAAAGATAAACCTTATGTCTATAATATTTATCTTTACATTAAAAATAATTTAAAAACTCATAATTATGTAATTAAAACCCCTTAACATCAAACTTAAAAATTTTTCATGTGTAGTCCAAAGTTCTAAATTTTTATATGCAAGATGTTACAAGAATGATATAAATGTTAAATGATGAAATTACAAATACTTTATGAGATATAGCCTGTGTCTATATACTCACACTTGGTATTAACATAATCAAAATTTAAAAAAGTGTGGAGTGACTCCACTCGACTTTCCAATCATTAAGTAATTAATGATTGTTTAAATAAATTAAGTATGAAAAGTCGTTAAATAAACGAGAAAATTATACTAATGTGTTTGATTATTTTATCCCATATAGTATGTTGTTGTATTTAATGCTATTGCACTTCAAATAATTTGATCCCATATAAGCAGTGGCGAATGCAGAACTTAACTTTTTAGAGGGGGGGGGGGGGGCTAAGATTTTTCAAGATGTAATTCCAGATCAATGAAAAGTTTGCAATTGTACTATTCAATTGAGAATGTCAGTACTTTTGGGGGGGCTTCAGTCCCCTAGCACACCCCTTAAATCCGTCACTGCATATAAGTCATAATGATAAAGAATTTTTTGTTGTGTCCTTGTAAAAATCTATAAATATTAGATTCACCAATATCTATACTGTTTGTGCCACCATAACCTATAACATGTATAAAAATTTTCAGATCAATCGGATAAGGCATTTAGAAGCTATCACACTTCAAATAAGTTGAGCCCATAGGCCATCATGATAAAGAATTTTTCTTTGTGTCCCTGTAAAAAAAAAACTATAAGTGCTAGATTAACTAAAATCTATACAGTTTGTGCTATGGTAACTTATAACATGTGTATAAATTTTCAGTTGATTTGAATAAGGTGATTAGATGCTATCACACTTTAAATAATTTGAGTCCATAGGCCATAATAATAAAGAATTTTACTTTGTAACCCTGTAAAAAAACTGTAAGTGCTAGAAAGGAAACTTACAATATTAATTTTTTTTATTAATTTTATTTATGGAGAAAAAGTAACACATTGGGAAGCTAAAATTTAAAGTGTAAATAACAAAAATATAATATAAAAAGTAAATGAAAAAAGGGGGGAGAGGATAGGTTTTTTTTTTTTTTTTTTTTTTTTTACTTGTTCTTAAATTTATAAGCATCATTCATATATCCTTTAAAAGTCAAAAAAGAAAACACTTTTTTTTCTTTTTGTTATATAAGAAAATGACAGTGATAATGCAGAATGTAACCATATAATCTCGCTAACATTCTTTTGGCTGGAATAAGATTTTTTTACAAACTAACAGAATATATTCTTAAATTACAACCTTTCTACTTGTTATAAAAATAATATTTAAATATATGAGATGAATTATAAAAGGGTAAATAATGTTTAGATTCGACAAACTGTTCTTTTGTGCATTTTCCAAAAGCAATGGAAAATGAAATGCTGTTTTCTGGGGGTAAAAAATGTCATCTGAAGTCTATTCAAACTGTAGATGCAAACAACTGATTTTTGACAATATTAATATATTAACATCAGTTTGATGGAAAAATGTTTTATACACTATATCCATAATCATTTTCTTTATAGCAGTTTATAGTGTCCATATCAACACATTCCACGTTCATAGGTAAAGTGTATGACAGAAAAAACACCACCTCAGTAAATAGATATATCAGATAGTGATGTTTAGAAGGTTAATCCTTGTTTTTATGAAAAATATGATAATATCCAAATATTAAAATTGCTTTCTCAAACTAACATGGATTTTCCCCTATTTATATTAGTTTTTTAATTAAAACGTCTTTTTTCTATTTTTTAATTTAATACAAAACTTAAAATAATAATAAGTATAAATTATAAGCAGCAGACACCAATAATCCTTACATAAACAGTACAAACCATAACAGTGCTTGATGTCACAATGTGATATTTTCTAATTATTTGTTACTAGCAGGCTACGCCCGCTTCGCTGGTCACTATATTTAAATGAATTTTCAAAAGAATTGGATCAGTATTTATTTTTTACATCACATTACACATAAAAAAATGTAAAATAAAAAACTGAAATCGCTTTAGATCTCACTTCTTCGGATACCCGTTGCCTAAGGCAGCTCTTATTTCTGCCCGTACTGCATCGGGTCCAGTTTCTCACTGTCTACAGACAGGTCTTTCCTGGGCACTTCTATCTGGGTATTTATCGACGACTTGTGGATTTTCTGTTATTTAAGAACTACAATTTTAAAGATGACTGTATCTCAGAATCTATTATATATTTTAGTTTTTGAACCATGTGTTTTATAGCCCCCGTTATTTACACTATATTACGATTTGATTACGACCAGTGCAATAAAATAAAATAAAAAATTAGATTTTCTTTTAAAAGGAATTAAATACATGAAAAACAAACGAATTTTAATCAGTTTAATCCTTTCTACTATAAACTACCATTTTTTTCACCCAATAAATATTATAAATAATAATAATAATAATAATAATAAATATTTTTCTTTTAAAGGAATTAATTAAAAAAATGAAAAATAAAAAGTTGTTATACTATAAAATTTATACATAAACGTAACAATTTATTTCTATCATATTTTACCATTTTGATTTTCAATAAATATAAAAAAAAAAAAAAAAAAAAAAAAAAAAATCGCCTCAAATGAATGTATTAAATAAAAAAATTAATTGCATAATAGCCGTTGCTAAGATACGCAGACGATTACAATCGAAGAATAAATTAATGAAAAATAAAAGCCAATGTTTAAAATCGAAAAAACATGAATTAAAAAAATTCAAATTCGAAATTCGAAAAAATCTCGATGAGGGGCACACCTGCAGGGTCCCAGGTACCTATATGCCAAATTTGGAAGCTCTGCGATCAATAGTGTGAGCACCAGAGCGCAGACAGATACACACACAGACACACACACAGACACTTCTCTTTATTTATATAGACTTACAAAAATTTTGAAAAAGTAAAACAATATCATTTATCTTAATTAATATGACAATTATTTAAGATAAAATGTTAATTTTTATAATAAATTTGGTGATTATGTCCGAATCTGACAGTATTAAAAAAAAAAAAAAAAAAGTAATAATTATATTAAATTAATTAATTAAAAATAGATCAATCAAAAAACCTATTAAAAGAAGAGATAAATATATTAGCTTATTCCATATATGTAGTATTGCAGTTATTTAACAGTGCAGGTTATTTTTATTAATGTGCTTCATTTTTAACCTCTTACTAGTGGAGGAGAATTTACAAGATTCATTTCAAAATGCCACCATTCTCTTTCAACTCTGAAATGAGTAAATCATTCGAAAACACTGTCAAAATCACTTTCAAGATTATTTTATTGCATTGTCAAGCCGTGTCTGTGGCTTGACAGGTATCAATATAATACAAAATATTGTACTTTGAAAAAATGTATATATTCGCCTGGGGCAGTTAAGGGGTTAATTGATGTATAGTAACATATGATATAAGAATATTCAATTATTTATTTATTTTTTAATATTTGTATACTTTTAATCCTAATATAGTAATGAAATTTTGTTGTATGCTTCAAAAATATTTATTTTTAAAGTTAATCGATTTATTTTTCTAGGTTTCTGAAGAGGTTATTACTTCTCTATTAAAAACAGTGAAACAATTGATAAAGGTTATTTGATTTTATAAAACATTTAAATAACTAAGGTAATTTATCCATCAAGTACATTTTTTGCTTTAAAACTTTATGCATTCTTTTATGTTCTAGGATTGCCAGTCTCTGCAGAATGCACCTTTGCTAACACTCAAGAAATGCGAAAAATTGCTACTTGATCAAAAATTAAAACTGAGTGACATGTTAAGTTCTTTAAATAATAGTGAAAATGCAGTATGTATTGATTATTGTTTTTTGATATGCCTCTAAAATATTGACAGTTATTATATTTATTTATATTTTTGTATTTATTTTCTATATTTATTGGAATGAAATAGAATATTTTTAATAGTTATGTTTATATATAATTTTTATAATTTTACTAATTCTACTAAAATTTTAAATTTATTTTACTTAAAATTTTATTATTACAAAGGGAGAGCTAAAAAATAGAATGATTGGGTTTCGCTAGTACATGGTACCGATATATATATATATATATATATATATATATAAATAAGAAGAAAGTATTGAATTCCTGAAAATATCTGACCTCTGTTTTTTGATAGATTTACATGTTTTGAGATGTCCTGAATATGATTTTGCCATTTTTAGAAAATGTGTGTATCCAAAATTTTGTAGACATAGTATCTTATGAACCAATGAACGAAATTCATCCAAACTTGGTGTTTTGTGGACTTTGATGTAAGCTGATGCTGATTACATTTAGGGATCAATAGCTCAACAGGTGACATTACCATCCCATTTTTTTTTCCATAATTATTACTATTGGCGCTATATGGCAAAATTTAGTATAAATGTACATTATGAGAATTATTTTTAACTTTTTAATGTGAAAGAAAAAAAATATATATAATAGTCATAGCCAACCCCCAATTTTTTTTTGCATAATATAGGGTATTGTGTAAAATTTTCGATATGGGCATTTTTCATTTTTAAAAAGAACTCAACAATACCTTTAAAATAAATAGTTAAATTATAGATTCATGGTAATTTGAAACAAAATTATCGATTTTTTTTTTTTTTTTTTTTTTTTTTTAGCACAAAAAAAAAAAAAAAAAAAAAAAGCACTTGAGGAAAAAGAAAGAAAAAAGCACATTTTCTAAGGTGTTATCTGTTTCTAGAATAAAGTTAATTTTCTTTGGATAGTTAGTGTTATACCTCTCTGGGATGAAAAGTTCATTCATCATGGAAAGTAATTTTTATAAGCAATATGTACTGTGCAAATTTGTTCATGAAGAATAAAGTTTTGTGGCAGCCACAACATGCTAATTTTGCTTATAATCATATTAAAAGCTGAATTTTGAAACATCTTTTCTATTTTATAATAGTATTGTATAGTATGTTCAGAAACAATAAAGTGTATCTCAAATATTAAATTTTGATTTAATTTCTAACTGTTTCTCCGAAAATAATCATTTGTGACTAACATAACATTTTTTTGAACCTCATAAAATAATAGTTTAAATGTCAAAATTATTTCTCTAAAATTTACAACCCTACGATTGTATATTTATGTATTTTCAACCTTAAAAACATGAGGATACATTTTTCATTATGCCATTAATGCTTATTTTGTCTCATATTGAAACTAGGTGAAAGCGTGAAAGTATTAATAAAAATTCATGTGACTAATGTAATGCAATCAATGTAATAAAAAGTAATACACTCATAAAATGTAATATTTCAATAGTAGATAGTTAATTTTCCTCTTTTTGTACATTGGGGTTATTTCACCTTTTGTATTCATACTTAGATGAAATGGTAATTTTTTATTTAACTGTACAGGGCCATACAAAATACACTTCCTTCAACATTTGCAGTATTATCATGAATAACCCACTTGAACCCCAAATTTCATGTTAGGAGTTTTTAATTTTTCATCATACAAGATAACTTAGCTTAGCTTAGCTAAGCTATTATTTTTAGCATTATATACATTATATTATTTTATAGTAGTTTTGTGTTACTTTAAACATTATTAGATAATTGCAATTTTTTTTTTTTTTTTTTTTTTTTTTTTTTAAGTAGAGCATATGTTTTAATAAAAAAATATATATATATTAGCTGTTGCAGTTTATATAAATTTTATTTTTTGCACTCTGAGGTTTAAATTTCCATGAAAGGATCATCTACTCAAATTTTTCTTTGTAAATACTTTCAAGATAGAAATTTCATATTTTCTCAAATTTATTTTGCTGTTAACTCACCCTTTTGTAAATTTTGTAATTGGAAATGTTTAATATTCTATTTTTAAGAGAAGCCTATTTTAACATTTTTTAAATTTCTAATACTTCAATATATTTTTTCATTAATCTCCATTCTGCTGTTATAGAAAAGTACATACATTTTAATTAATTAATTATTTTTATTTATTTATTTACTTATTTTTTAAGGATTTGGATATACTTGGAATAGACAGAAGAACTTTCCAAATAGCTGAAGATGTTATGCAATTGCTTTTTTCTAAAAATATTCCTCAAACACTAGATGATTATAAATATGAATGGAATGAAAAAGGTAATATAAAATTAATTATACATAGTAATTTTGTGCTTAAAAAACTGAAAGATATTTTCTTTTAACAGAATTAATTGCTTTTTTATACAGCATAAATAAATTCTGTCATCAAACAGGGCATTGTTTGTGATTAAATTGAAATTATTATTTATTATTTAGTTTTCTTTTTGAATTATAAATAATCTTGAGTAAAAAATATATTATTCAAAGTTTTGCTATCTAAAGAAGAATTTGACAAGTCCAAGTTGTTTTTAGAGCTTTAAAATCCAATTATATTTTTATATGTGTTTTTGCATATTTATTTGGTCATAATTTTTGCTTATTTATTTATGTGATTGAATATAAAACAAAATTTAGAATAAAGTTTAATTTTCTTTCTTTCTTTGTTTATTTAACATAAATGGCACTAATATTTATTTTTATATTAGTTACTTCCAAAACAATAATGATAACAAATTTAAATTAATTTTTGTTAATGTTTGAAAATAGTTTTTAATTACTGAATTTTCTTGCATATAATCCACAGATTATCTCCTAAAAAACCTTAAAATTTTTAAATAAGGACTATCTTCTGACACAGATAATGTTCCGATTTTTTTAAAAGTGGTTGTCTCATGTCAGATATCACATCAGAGATTTATGTAAATAAGATGTAAACAACTATCTTAAGATTATGTCTCTACTCAGCTGATTGCAGGGTTGCTAGTGATTGTGTCATAAAGTCATGATATTTCTTCAATTTATTTCTTCATATTAAATTTTTAATAAAAGATTTAACAAATATAACAAGTATAATAAATAAATAAAAACAATAATTATATTAATTAAGTCTATAAAATATGTTTTCCATTAAAATTTCATTGTTTATATTAAAATTGCAATCTTTTTTGTTTAATTACAATATTATTATTATTATTTTAAACAAGTTTTGCTTTCACTACCTTTTGTGATGACAATCTTGGAAAATAAAAAAAATGTCATGACTTCATGACAGAATGCTTCATGTATGAGGCATCTGTGCTAGGAAGAATGGCCTCTGTTTTCAGTTTATACTTTTCCAACTTTATGACAACATGATTCTGATCCTGTTTATTTCTTAGTAAAATTATTCTGTTTGGATTTTCTTTCTTTTTTTTTTTTTTTTTCTTTCTTTTAAACTGGAAAATAACATTTTTATTATAATTATAATTATTATTATAAGTTGTAATTATTTTAATTTATAATTATTTTTGTATTTACATTAAAATTATCTTTCAAATAGACTGCTATGCTGAATAAAGAGTATGGCGGTTTATCAACACATTGCATGTTGTTTATGATTTGTATCAACAGATTATATGATGCTACAGGTTATCTGACGAAATTTTTTTGTTAGGACGGGGAAAAAAAAAATCTTCCAACTATATGCAGAAAAATACGGTAATAGAATATATGTCACAAGTAAGGCAAACAAATCATCCATTTTTGCTTTTTTATTTAATTTTAATTTTTATCTTCTGTTATTTATTATGTCTGTAATTATGTATGTATTGTTATAGGTGCTAAAATTATTTTTCTATTGACTTACACTTGCTGCTCTAGAATACTGGATTATGATGTGGTATTTAATTTGCAAATTACAAAACTTTGGTTTTGTTGCAAAACATATTTCTAAATTCAATTATTATTTTGAACTGTTGAATCAACATTTTCACTTTTTTCTGTATTCATGAGAAGGAAATATTGAATCCTTAAAAATTTACTGCTTCTAGTTTTTTGCAGTTTTATATATTCGAAGAGGTGCTGAACACATTTTGAAGATTTTTGAAAAGTCTGTGTATCTCTGTCTATGTGGGGAAAAATAGATAAAGAACTAATGGGCAGAATTTCATAGAAATTTATATTTAATTGCACTTTGACATAAATTGGTGTCTACTTTTGGTGCATATATCTCAACAGGTGACTTTGTCTTCTCAATTTTTTATGATTTTTATTACAGCAGCATAAAACAAAATGTACACTATAAAATTTATTTTTAACCAATCATTGGGGGGGGGGGGGGAAGTAATAGCTAATTAAAATAAAATTTTTGTATATTAGAAATATCATCCACCTTGGTGTGTAAATTTTTAGTGTGAGTATTTTTCAAAAGAGTTCGTTAATACCTTTAAAATGAGTGGGTGAACCATATATCTCTGTAATAATCAGGGTATAACAAATATTGTTGCATAAATTAACAAATATGGAATAAACATCTTCATTAAAAAACAGTTTCATATTGTATTTTTATCTTAAAATAGAAATTAAAAGATAAATAAAGATAAAATTTAAAAATAACTTTAACCAAGCTGTTGCGTTCTTGATATTTTTCAACCAGTAATTGTGAATAGTAATTTTCATTATAGTTAATTGCTGAAAATTACAATGAGACTATAAAATATATTACTGTTAAAAAATTCTGGTTGAAAAAAAAAATCTGGATGATAAAAACAGTCTTGTTTTAAATAATTAAAGTTATGCTTATTTTTATTACTATATTGACCATTACTTTTTCTTAACTGTACTAAAAATTTCATGCATTGCTAGAAACAACCCTTTTTTGTTTATGTTATACATTCAGGAGAATCTATTTTTCTGGCTATTAGTAAATTTTACTGGCTACCAAGTGTCTTTAAATTTGTAAAGGTTTGGTGATAATTTGAAACAAAATCATCAATCTTTTTCATTTTTTGCAAAAAAAATATTCTGGGAAAAAAAAAAAAAAAAAAAGGAAAAGAAGAAAAATGCATTTTTGAAGATATAACCTGTAAGACACAAAAATGATTTTGTTTGACATATTGTGCTATACTTTTCTGAGATGATTATTATCTGCACTAACCATGCAAAATAATTTTGAATTTAAATTATGTGAATTTGTACAAGAAAATACAAGCAAATGTTTAATAATGGCAACAAATTACTTTCGCTGTATATGTATCAATTTCATAATATTTTTTTGCAGGTCTGAAATCTGTTGAAGCAAAGGTACTTGCTATAATTAAAGATAATGAAATGGTTAATTTAGTTCAACGAGGTTTGAACTGCTGGGTAATCTTAGATAAAACAAATTTTTATGCAGAGGATGATGATCAAGACAGCGATTTAGGCCTTATTCAAAATGAAGTATGATTTATTTTTCTCTTTGATCTTTTAAATGTAAGTGTACTTACACATAATTTTGAATAAATGATTTGTGAGAATTTTTGAATTAACTTTTTTATGGATTTATGTGTTATGGGGTGCCCTATACTCAGTTAGATTATTTTTGCATTTGTTTGTCTATTAATAAAATTTTATGGGTAATATACTTCAAGTACTAATGCAAGGTATCAAATGAAATGTTATCTTTTGTTGATTCTTGACTTAAATTGGAGTTTGTTATATTTTGGCATACATAATTTGGGTCTAATTGCACCAAAATTTTATATAGGATGCTTATTATGAAAAATTATTATCTTTTAAATTCACTCTGTATCATCGATCAAATGATTTTATTATCTACATTTTACATGATTTACTTAATAGTTATATAGTAATCCTAATGCTGTAAAGTACTCCAAACCTAGATTTGTAAGATGCTTATCAGAGACTTTGGAGATTCAATGTTGGTGCATATCACCCAAAAAAATTCTAATATTTTGATGAAGATTATTAAAAACTATATTTGTCTTTGCAGTTTTCATTTCCTTTGTTAAGCTTAGCAATATTTCCATATCTGAATTATACGTGCCTGAAAAATGTTTATTATTGATAAACTTTTTTGCAAATTACTTAAAATAGATAAATAAATTTCTTTATACTTAAAATTCTAATTAAAACTTCCTAATTATAGTAATAAATTGAGTTTAAAGGTCTACTTGGAAATTTCTGCAAACTTTTTCAGCACGGGCCCGTACCATCTGCAGACATTATTGCTGATACCTGCTGCCTCTTCTTTTCAGCACTTCAGTCACTCCTTCTTTTTCTTCTTGATTAGATGTCTCCACTTGTCGATGTCTGTTGACAGTTCGTTCTGGTTGCTTGCAACTGTGCTCGTCCTTATAATTTCTATTGCTTTGCGATTAACGGCATAACAGTAATTTTCATAGTTTGCGAGTTTTTGATCTAGACGATTCACTTGTTCTTTTAATTTATAAAAATTTAAAGTTTTATATCTTATTGCTTTATTTAAAATCAAATTCTCAAAACACTCACTAACTATGAAAATTACCATTACATCATTAATCGAGAAGGAATAGAGATTTAAGGATAGTGAGCAGTTGCAACCAGAATGAACCATCAACAGACATCGATAAGTGGAGACATCTAATCAAAAAGAAAAAGGAGGAGTGAGTGAAGTGCTGAACAGAAGAGGCAGCAGGTATTTGCAATAATGTCTGAAGATGGGTACGGGCCTGCACCGAAAAAGTTTGCAGAAATTTCCAAGTAGGCCTTTAATCTCTATCTACTATTATAAATTCCTTTATTTATTTTTTTTAAGAAGACAAACAAAAGAAACATGTTCTTGAATGAATTTTGCATTCAGCTTAACTTATTTAAATTAAAGGGAAATAATTTTTATGTTAACTATTTCATGAGAAATGTTTGAAATTGGTAGAGAACCAAAAATGTGTCTCATCATTTAATTGCTGTTGAAATGCTTAAAAATAGAAACTATTAGAAAGTAATAATAATAATAATAATAAAACTGCTTTCACCTACTTTTTAAAATTATTACTTTCTTAACTATATATATAAGAAGAAAATATTGGATTATGTACAATAGACCTCTGGTCGATGTGCCTGGCTTTCAATATCCTGCTGAGAGCTGCCCACCATATTAAGTTATAAGTCAAGTATTGGATTTGTGAAATTTTTTGACCCTCGATGTTTTTATAGATTTAAATGTTTTGAGATGTCCTGAACACAGTTTGACCATATTTAGAAAATATCTGTGTGTGTGTGTGTATAAATTTTGTGGACACTGTATCTCACAAATCAATGAACAAACTTTAACCAAACTAGTTGGACTCTAACCTAACTGATACTGGTTACATTTTGGGAATAATCACGCAACAGGTGGTGCTGTCATCCCATTTTTCTTTTTCATAATTTTTTATATGTAGCAGTATAAGACAAAATTTCACATAAATATGCATAATGAGTTATTTTTAATGAATAATTCTGAAATTAATATGAATTATTGATAAAAGTAGTAATAAATTATTTTTAAAAAATTTGTGCATCTAGGCGCATTACTCTCCCCTCTCCCCTTCCCGGGTGTGTAAATTTTCAATATGGGTATCTTTCAAAAGAATTCTGCAATTAAAAAAAAAAAAAAAATGCCTTTAAAACAAGTGGTTGAACTAAAGATTTGTGATAATTTAAAACAAAGTTATCAATTATTTTCATTTTTAACAAAAGAAAAACAAACAAACAAAAGCATTTCTTCTAATGTCGGCACAAAATTGACTTTTTTTTTGGCATTTAGTGATTCTTTGCTAGTATGCTTTTCTGAGATGAAAATATGCTATTTATAATTTTATTATTGCAGAGTGAGAGCTAGAAAAACCGAATGATTAGGTGTCACTAACACGTGGTACTAAAACTAAAATGTTTAATTGATGCTGAGATATAGCCATCTGTAAAATTGTAGTTCTTGAATAATAAGTTTTATCTGTTGTCCAATAAAAAACCAAATTCAAACATCTGGAGAAGGTGCTGCCACAGGCAGTGTGAGACTGGACCCAACATAGCATGGGTGAGAAAAATGCTGCTGAAGGCAATGGGTGTCCGAACCAATGTTCAGAGTGATTTCACTGTTTTTTTTTTTTTTTTTTTTTTTTTTAGCTTTTATCTATAAAGTGATGAAAAAAAAAAGTATTATATATGTAAATAGTTACATATAAATATTTAATTATATATGAATAGTTATTGATATTCTGTTGCTCTTTGTGTTGATTCACTTATCTTTTTATGTTTTACATTTGTTATAGGATTTCACTTTGAAAGTTACCAGAGTGTATAAAAATAATGGGTTTGTTTTTCATGATTGTTATGTTGAAAAAGGTTGTGCCAAATTGAATGAAGTTGTAGAAGCTGTAGTGAATGAAGTAAGTTATTCTTTTTGTATTATTTTTGGAAATAAAATATATGCTTAAAAAATTTGCAAACACTTTTTTTTAAATTAAAACTCAATAATTACAATTTTTTATTCTAGAGTAACTAGATAGTTTTTTTTTTTTTTTTTTTTTTTTTTTTAAAGATAATTTAAGAATAATTTATCTAACATAATTAACATTTAATTCACTGTTAACCATTTAACACCAATATATTTCATCACAGTATCCACGTTGTCTTCAGGATGCACAGACATTTTCTTGAGTGTATTTCTTTTGTTTCTTCAGTTAGATTCTGTCTTTTCATCATGTGACGCCATCTATTATCTATGTGAGCATGTTAGAGACAAGCCTTTAATATGCCCACATAGACAATAGATGGTGCCACATTATGAAGTGACAGAACCTGTTAGAGTAACCTGGGTAATTCATGATCAACATGTTTCTGTTAATAAGTCATTTGACACCATTTACTTTTCCGCACTGATGTTTAACAAGGACTTCACAGTCTAGGCAGTTAGGTTTATCTTTTCTATAGCATAAGCATGGGTTGAATTTTCATAGTATGTTTTACAGATTTTGTCCAAGTATGAGAAGTGCATACCTGTGTGTTTGCCTTCTTAATTGATTCTTGTATTTCCTTCCTGTAAATTATAAAATATTTTAATGAATATTGATGTAATTTTTTTATATAAATGAATTTTGAAATATTTATTTCAAATGAAATCTTTAATGCAAGTAGATTGTATTATGAATTGCATCTTGCACAAAACTGTGTTTGCTGTCTACATTCTCTGTGAATGCCTCAATAATAAGAATTATGGTGATTTTCTGTTTCAACCTCTTGATTTTATTTTATTTTACAATAGCTATAGAATAGGTAAGCACTATTATAACTATTTATTTAATTTGTTTATATTTCCCTCAAAAAATTTTATTAAATTATGTTTTTCAAAAATGAAATTATTACAGGATTAAAAAAATTGTGTGTCTCCATTTCTGTTTTACCTCACAATTAAAGTTGTAACAGTCCAACAGTATTAGAAATTGTCTCACAAACTTAAACAAGGTTCAAACAATCATACTTCAGTGTTAGAATAGTTGCCACATCTGTCAGATTTAAGGGTTATTGTTATTGTTATAAGAAAAACCCACAGGTACTCTTTTAAACTAATCGCCCTGTATATATATAAACTATAATACTCAGTCTTAACTTAAATAATCTCAGATGTTTAACTTATTGCACTGCTCTTGAAAAACTTTTAAAAAATTTCATATTATTATTATTATTTTTTTTTTTTTTCATTTTTTTTTTCTTAAGCTCTTGAGATAAATTACCAACCCTGGTTATATGGTCGTGTATAAAAATAGTATATGTACATGAAATAAATAATGTTTATATTCCTAGTTCAAAAAACAATTTGTTAAAATATTATTTTTTTCATCAAGTAAATTCTGTTAGCTTTTGTAATGTGTTAAAATTCTTAATTATATTGCTTATATATCTAGGATCATAGGTTGGCTTGCTCTCAAAATCATACTGCTCTTCACTTATTGAATGCTGCATTAAAAGAAGAATTGCCTTATTCATATCAACTAATAGCACATGTTGGGGCCAAAGAACTGTTATTAGTATACTCTAGTAAGGTATTAATATTAAATATTTTAAAAGTCTGTGTTTATGTTATAACAACCATTTTATTTAATATATATATATCAATATAAAAAATTACAAATTAAGTGTTTTCAGTTATCTTTAATGATAGAATATTTTTTTACAGAAACCCTTGTCTGATTTACAGCTGCAGAATATTGAGGCAAAAGTTAATGATGCAATTAAAAATAATTTAAAGGTGTTAAAATCCTTAACTCCTATTGAATCATCAAATCAATTACCTGCTTATAAATTATCTGTGATAAAAGTAAGCATTTATTTTTTAATAATATTTATTTGCAGTATTGTCTTCGTGTATTATTAATTAATTATTCTTTTGTGTATCGTAATCGATTTTTAGTCGTACCTTTACTTTATTTCTAAGGTAGTATTTTTTTTTAATTATCACCAAATTCTTTTAAAAAAAAAAAAAAAAAAAAAAAAAACATATATTAACGGTAGAGAGAGAGAGAAAGAGAAAAAAAAATGAGTATTGCTGAAATATGGAATAAGAACAGTATGTATATTACTTTCTTGTAAAATAATTTTCAATTAGCAAATAACATTGGAAAGCTTAAACTTTGTTTTAAATTTCAAAACATTGCAGAATAATAGATATGTATAATACAGCGGCATCACCAGAAAAAATTTCAGGGGGGGGGGGGGGGGCACAACCTGAAAAAATATTTTTTTTAAATAAAATTCTGATAGCATAGTTTTAAATTTAAAGAAAAAATGCTTAGTAGAATTTTCCAGGGGGGGGGGGGGAGGCCTGGTAAAAAAGTTCTATTTTGGATACCAAGAGATAAGAAAAGACCGAGGTACAGACCACTGTGTTGTTGGAGTGATGAAATTGTGAAGTTTGGACTTCAGTTAATGTAATTAAGTACTTAATTTTTCCTGAGTCTACAGGCTTTAACTTATTTTCATATGGGAAAAAAAGTTTGCTATTCATTTATGTATGTTGTGGAATGGTTCTTGTAGCACTTCAGTTAGATTGCAAAAACGATTAAATTTAAGAAATTATTTTTTCTGGCACATGCGGTTTATTGCAATTTCGAAAGCATTTCGTAAATTTTCAAATATTTTGTTCAACAAGAATTGTGTGTTTTTGGTGACATGTAATAAGTTTTTTGTGTCCTGTTTTCTTTCTTTCTTTTCTTTTCTGTGTGTGTGTATGCATTTAATGTGCTGTAGCATGTTCATGGCATTCCTGATAGAAGTAAAATTTCTAGTAAGGAAACATATGTATATATTGCTTGCATTGTCTTGAGAAATTTGTTCAGATGATTTCCTTAAAATATTAAATTGTAATCATTTTATTACTTGAGTATTTGACATTGATTAGTCTTATTAATTAACTAAGTTTTCAAAATATTAAAAAGTATAAATTGATTGAGTATTATATTGTACGTGATTATAATGGATTTAGTTATAAGGGAATTTTAAAGTGACTGATAACAACTGTTTTTAATCTTTGGTATTTATGGTGGGTGATTTTTATATAAATAATAGTAATAAAGTAATTTTTTTTTTTTTTTTTTTTTTTTTTTTACACACACACACATTATATATGTATATATAAATTTTATACGTAGATTTATTCATTTCCTTTATTTTATTTATTTATTTATTGTTATTATTTGTATGTTATTATATTTTTTGCAATTTCTGTTTCAGAAATGTGAGGATTTTATTCCTATTGTTTCAATTGGAGAAGATGGAAGTTTAATATCTGTTGAGCCATGTGTTGGAACGTAAGCAAGTCTGAAATTTTCTTTAATTTTGTTCAAAAGATAAAATGAGAGAAATAATTTTTCTCTCATTTCTCAATTTGAGCAAAATTTAGAAATTTATGATTAAAATTTATGATTAAAATTATTATTAAAATTTTCTCAATTTGAGCAAAATTTTAAGTTTTCAACATAAAAAGAGAAAATTTGATCAAGAAAATAAGTTATATAATTATATAAAGGCTGAACAATGAAATGGTAATTTTAGATAACATAGCTTGCTATTTTGGTACATTTCATAAGTAATTTAGCAATGTAAAATCCATTATTTGTCATTGAAGTAATTGGCTGTCTCCATGTTCCTCCAGTTGACACAAATCCCTATAAATAAAGATCAGTTTAAACAGAGATAAATTTACTGCTAGACAGTCACAAACATTGGTGTATGCTAGAAGAGGTTAATCTATAAAAGAAAAATAACTGAAGTCAATTTTAATGATCTTATACTGCTTCAAATTTTATAAAATAACTTATGACGCAAAAAATATAATATTTACTGAAAACCTATCTTAAGTTGTCGAGCATCAATTTTTAAGCAAAAAATTAAAGTCAGTGTTTGCCATTTGTTGAATATTTTGAATAACAGATCAAATTCTATAAATCAAACAAGAAATTTTAAGCAAACTTAAAAATTGTTTATGATTTCTTTTTTGCTTTCTTGTAATTGAAAATTAAGCAAACAACTTTTAGACAGATAAATATTTTATGTAAAATTGTAGTTCATGGAACACAAAATAGCCTGTGTTTAGCAAGGTTAATTTAACTTATTTTTCTAGAATATGTTCATTTAGCAATGGTAAATGAACTGAATTTGAACATGTTCTTATTATCTATTTTCTCTGAACAGGAAAATTGGCTTTTTTTGACTGTAAGAAATGACTAAAAATAATATATATATATAAATACAGTTGTTAAAGAATATTCTAATTTTTAATAATACGATTCTAGTATATTTTATTAAGTAGAAAGATGACATTTTATCTATATTAATCCATTTATCATATTATTTTATCTGAATACTGCTAAGTTTATACTTTGAACAAATATAAGCACAGTTTTTCCCAGGTTTAACAAAGAGCCTGTGTTTAGCAAGGTTAATTTAACTTATTTTTCTAGAATATGTGCATTTAGCAATGGCAAATGAACTGAATTTGAACATGTTCTTATTAACTATTTTCTCTGAACAGGAAAAATTGGCTTTTTTTAACTGTAAGAAATGACTAAAAATAATGAAACAAAAAAAAAAAATTACAGTTGTTAAAGAGGATTCTAATTTTTAATAATACGATTCTAGTATATTTTATTAAGTAGAAAGATGACATTTTATCTATATTAATCCATTTATCATATTATTTTATCTGAATACTGCTAAGTTTATACTTTGTACAAATATAAGCACAGTTTTTCCCAGGTTTAACAAAGAGCCTGTGTTTAGCAAGGTTAATTTAACTTATTTTTCTAGAATATGTGCATTTAGCTGAATTTGAACATGTTCTTATTATCTATTTTCTCTGAACAGGAAAATTTGTTGCTAGTAAAAAAAAAAAAAAAAAAAAAAAACTCTAGATTCTTGAGGGCAGTTTTAGATTTTTAAGGGCACAAAATCTAAACATTCATTTTAAGATTCAGCTGTAAGTATGCATTCAATAAATATTTTTTGACGTGCTTTACTTTTACTTGTTACTGATATATGAAGGTATGTTGATGGTCATACACAATAGTTTTATTTATATGTATATTGTTTATTTTCAATTTATCATTATTCTTTAGTTTGAAGATTGGTTTTTCCTAAACATATGTAAATATAAATTAGGTTCCCTTTAAAAGATTTTACAAAAAAAGAAATATATCCTTTGATCCATATATAATATTTATATTCTTTGATATCTTTAACCATATCTTTGTTAATTGGTCATAACAAACAATATTCATGCTATTTTTAGTAGCAGTAAGCACATGCTAAAATTCTTATGAAAAAATGTGTGATTTGATAACTAGTATATCAAGGGGTAGCTTTCCCATTATGAGATGTGAGCAAAAAATGCTTGCTTGTCAAGGGTTTAAAATAAAAGAATACAACAGTTTTTTTTTTTTTTTTTTTTTTTTTTTTTTTTGATCGGAGGGAAGAAGGGCATTACTTTTTTAGATGTTGGCAAGGAGGGTAGTATTTTTGTAACCAAATGGCAGGCCCTCTCAAAACTGCCTGGGAGAAACTGATCTGTGGCTGGTAGGTAGATAGATAAATGTATGTTAATGTTAAAAGATAAATAAAAATATGCTCTAACCCTTATAAATTTTCTGTGTATTCCACTAATCACAACATAAAATTACAAGGATATATCACATAAAGAACATAGAATAATGGCTGCATGCATACATATTTATAATACATATTCAGACAACCAGCAAGAAAACAACACTCAGACACAGAAATTTTGAAGCAGCAGTTTTGAAATTAGAGAATTAAAAAGTAGCATTATCTGTCAATCATAAGGTTTTTATTTCTTTTATGGTTATAAAATTTTATAAATAAAATTTTTCTTTCTTTCTCCATAATTTGTAACCAGTATTGTGCAATGTATATCACTGAAAATCTATTTTATCTGTAATTTGATATTTTATTATTATTTTAGTCATGTCAGTAGAACTGCTTCCATTGGATTATTTATAATTACCTCAAGTAAATCAAAAAGTAGTACAGAAAAGACTATTCGTGCTGTGACTGGAAATCAAGCTCTAGTTGTTCAGAGAGATGGTGAAATATATGATAAAACTATGATAGAATTAGAAACATATGTATCATCATGTTTAAGCAAAGAAAATGTAGGTTTTTATATTGAATGTACTATTTTTTGTAGCAGTTTACTTATATGCTCACATATTAATATATAGAATTTGTAGCTGCATATTTTAATTTGTTTTATTAATTTCAGTTGGACCATTTAGAACTGTGGGATTGCTTAAAAGACATCAAAGCTGCTAAAGTAAAGTTATTTTTAATATTTTTTGTATGTGTAGATGCTTTTGGTGTACATTCATTATACAAACTTGGAACTTTAAACCAGTATTCTATTAAAGCTTCTACTATGGCCAAACTGCCCACTTTATGACATACTTTTCAATGCTTTTCTTTTTAGTAAAAAAAAAATATATATATATATATATATATATAAAATAACACCACTCTTTTTCAGGTTGAATAATATTTTTTATTTTTCTATAAAAGTAAAAGAATTTTCAGTAAAAGTTAGATTACCATTTTGTGCCTATTTTCAATCCAAACTTATATTTTTCTTATATAGTTTTAAAACTTATTTTTTTTATAAATGTACAAAATTTTTGAACATTCTACTTCAGATGCTTGAAAATTGAATTCCGCTTTTTGCATTATAAATGCAATAAAAATCTCTCTTAAAGGAGTTAGAAAGTTTTGCATTGTTGAATGTAGAATTAGTTAAATGAAGAATACTTTTTTTTTTTTTTTAAATCAGAATATTCTTAAATATAGATTTTCTGTTTCATTTATGTTGATCTATTTTATATGTTGACACATTTAAAGAATCTGGATTTATTATATTTAAGGTTGATGAAATAATTGATAACTTTAAATATTGATTTTTTGATAGTTCTTTTTTAAATTTCTGTATAGGCAATTGTACAAAACAGTATCGAAATTAAGTTGGATTTCATCATTAACTACTACTATTATCAAATTGTGTTTTAATATTCACAATTTATCTATGTAACTTACCTATACTTTTTTGAACAATATATAGTCTAAATGATTTACATATATTTTCCCATATAATGGAGTCTTGTGCATTATTTCCACTGCATTTACTTTTGCATGTGATTATTGTTCTGATGTATAAAATCTATTCTTAATCAAGTTTTTGCAAATTGTGTTTATACAACTGTGAACTAAATAAAAGTTTGAACTCCTGTTTTTCTACTTTAAATTACATAGCTGTTTTACAATATAATTATTATATTTATTTTTTTTAAATATTGAAGTAAATAAATAAATTTATTAACCAGACTGCTTTTTATGTTATACAATTTGATTATTATTATTTTTTAAATGGTCAAAATGTTTTCCCCCCTTTGCAATAAAACTGCCCATTATATGATTAGTAATCTAAAAAAGATTAAATAACGATAATCTTTTTATTATTAGTACAGTCGAATCTCGTTAACATAAATCTGAAGGAAAAAAAAAAAAAAAATTGCTCATGCTATCAGTAACTCAAAAACTAATATTTATTTTGACAAGGATTGTGGAAACAGTTCATGTTAAAAGTAATTCACATTAACGAGGTTCAACTGTATTATTATTAATTAGATTTGTGAACTGGCTATTTAAATTTTCTTTTATTTCTTGTGCATGAATTTTTTTTAAATCAAGTAGACAAATAAAATTTACCAGAAGTCACATGTATTGAACTTTAACATTCTTTTCTTTTCTGCTGTTCCAGCATTTTTTCTGTTAGTTTACAGGGAGTTACAATTATTTGTACTTTTATAAAATATGTAAGAAAGTAAGATATCAAGACATTTTTTGTTGTATTAGTATTTGTTTTACATGAAATTTTCTTTTAGGCACAGCATGAAACAGATTTACCTCTTCTAATTTTTAGAAAACATCAGAATATACTTTCAGATTTATCTAAAAGATTAACAGAGGCTACTAATGATTTTGTTCAACAAGGTTTTAAAAAAGTAAAGTAGAGTAAATTTGCTTCCTTTTATATTGTAGAATATTATCATTATTTTATATGATTTTACTTAATATTCAATAAGTTATAATAAATTATGTTATTTATTATTATTATTATTATTATTTTTATACATACATATATTTTAATAGATATTAATCAATAATGAAAAAACAGGCTACATTAGTGTACTGTTCTAATTTTAGCAAACTTATTTCTTCATATTTTTATGCATTTCTCTTATAGACTCTTTTTTTTATTCATAACTTTGATTGCATCAATACAGAGAAGTTTAATAAAAATATCGAAGTAATAATTTAATTGCTAAAAAAAACTTTATTTAATCTGTGTTTATACGTGCTCAGTTTTCTGTTGTTTATGGTTCTGGGTTAAAATTTTTAGTAATGGTCAAATATTTTTATTGATGTATTGCAGCATTCAGCCCTTTCTTCATTCACAACATAAATTTCAACATTAGTGCTAAACTTATTTTGTTTGAATCTAAAAATATAAAGAAATAAAGATGTCCCATATTTCTTGTGTATGTACTTTTACTCTTTTTTTTAAATACAACTTCTTTTGTTGGCCATTTTAAATGAAGATAATTACTGAACTCATTTAATTTTATTTCCTCATTAAATTTAAAGTACTAAATCACTGAGCGAAAATTATGCTTGTTCTTAT
Organism: Salticus scenicus; assembly: GCA_963930645.1. Taxonomy (NCBI): domain Eukaryota; kingdom Metazoa; phylum Arthropoda; class Arachnida; order Araneae; family Salticidae; genus Salticus; species Salticus scenicus. Next base: position 164,696,052 of record OZ005653.1, on the reverse strand, counting down.
GCATGATATTTAAGCCCAGTAACAGAAAATGCAAGCTGGAAGACATACATTACAAATTCCTGACCAAGTGTATTGCTGTTTCTCCACAATAAATTCAAATCACTCTTTAGTTAAAGTTATATGTAAAACTACGAATTTGTATGTGTAATGTACAATGTATGTTTTGTATGTAAATCTGTTGTTTTTTTCTTCCTTATACAAAGTATAAGAAAGTATAGTAATCCCGATTTGCGAAATGGATTTTGTATTTCACATTGCTCGAAAACGAATGATCGCTGAATGTTGCCAAATTATACGTGTGATTGTCATGATGTCTAGTTGTACACCTGCAAGTGTCGTCTTAACACAAGCTCTCGTTTTAGAGATATAAGGGACTTTACACGATTTTTCATGACGTCTGTATGTATGTGTGTCTGTGTGTGTGGGTATGTCGCATAACTAAAAAACGGTTGGACGTAGAAACTTGCGAATTGGCACATAGGTTTGTTATAACATCTAGTTGTGCACCTCCCTTTTTGGACTTTGTATGATTTTCCGTTTTGGAGATATTTAGGAAAATTAGGTTCATAATGGCCAAAATGTATCAAAAAACGGTAATAACGCAAAAAACAGTTTGGACAAATCTTGCAATTTAACTGACTTCCCGACTAGCTAGACATTTGAAACTTTCAGAAAAGTTCAGAACACGTTGACAATGCATTTTTAAAAATATTTTTAGCCAACTGTTTCTAATACCTGCTGCCTTCAGCAGCGTTTCTGTGATTCAACAGAAAATTTATTTAACTAACTTCTCGACTAGCTAGACATTTGAAACTTTCAGACTAGATCAGAACATGGTGAAAATGCATTTTTTAATACTTTTAGCCAACTGTTTAGGGTCCCTGCTGTCTTCGGCAGCGTTACCAGTACAAATCTTGCAATAGATTTTTAACTAACTTCCCGACTAGCTAGTCATTTAAAACTTCCGGAAAAACTCAGAACACGGTGACAATGCATTTTTAAAATATTTTTAGCCAGTTGTTTCAGGTCACTACTGCCTTCGACAGCTTTTATATGGTTCAACAGAAAATTTATTTAACAAACTTCCCAACTAGCTGGACATTTGAAACTTTCAGAATAGTTCAGAACACGGTGAAAATGCATTTTTTAAAATACTTTTAGCCAATTTTTAAGGGTCCCTGCTGCCTTCTTCAATGTTACCAGTACAAATCTTGCATCGGTTTTTAACTAACTTTCAGAAAAGCTCAGAACACGGTGATAATTCATTTTTTAAAAATATTTTTAGCCAACTGTTTCGGGTCCAATGTCAATGTTTTTTAACATTATGTATATTTCTAAAAGTGTATAAGGAAGTCATGTGGTGCCCACATCAGATTTTTTAATCCTAGATAACCAAACTTAAATCAGTGTTATTCCATAACTAATCATTCGACTAATGGACTGTGAATTAAAAACCAGTATATTTTTATATTTCCTGTATTTATTCCAAACAAATTAGTGTATTTTAAGATAAATATTATAATATTTCAATTAAAATACATTTTACTCTTTATATTAAGTGCAAGCACAATAGGAAAATTACAAATTTAACTGTCAGGTGTAGGAAGTCTTTTATGAATATTTAGTTATTTAGGGTTAAGCTGTATTATAAAAGAGTGTTAAAGAATCAATGTTAGCATATCAAAAGTTATATTTTTAATGCAACATTGATTGTATTAAAATTTTTCCCATTTTGTAAACAAATAATTTTATTTTTTATTTTTATGAGTCTTAATATTTTTTAATTGGTTGGCAGGTATGTGTGTTGAACACAAGAGGCTTGGTAAGCAAAATTTTATGTAAATAGAGATAGTTCACTTAAGGATTATTCAATTATAAACTTAAAATTTAAATTACTTTTTAATTCTTAAAAAGTTAAACGCTCTTTTTGCCTCTTCTTCCAAAGGTTTCGTTAGACTGAGGGATAATCCTCTTTTGGTTTTTTTCCACTTTTGTTCTCAGGCAGGTGCAGCCATCTTCGGTTGAAAGATGAGTGTTGCATATCATTCACAGCATTTTCTGTGGTGTTTTTTTCTATGGCTTCTATCATTAGAGCATAGAAGTAGTTATTTTAATTAGTTATTTTATGAATTAAGAATTGAGCAGTATTCATAAAATAGTTAATTACAATAACCACAATATGGAAATTATCATAAATTCCTCATTATGATCTTTATTCTAAACCCTTGAGGCTTCTTAAAATACTTTTAAATTTTTTCACACGTGTTGTAAATACCAGTGAAGATATGAAATGAAACAGATGAAATATTTTCCTTGAATTTCCCTCCCCACCCTCTCCATAAGATAGATTTTTTTTAAAGTACTTTTGCAATTGAATATATAAATAATGATTTGGTCTTAAATGTTTTATACAAATCTATTAGTTAGTATAATTCTGTGCTATAAAAATGATCTTTTATGTATATTATCATATGAGAAATATAAGAATTATTTAAAAAGAATGATTTATTATTTAAAATTTAAGTAATTTTTATTGCTGATTAAATCTTTAGTTAAACTTTTTGAGACATTACTTTTCCAAAAAGATGTCATTTTCATTATTTGAAGATAAATATTATATTTTAGAAGAATTAGATTTATATTTCCCAAATGATTGTCTTAGTTACTATAATTTAAATCATTCACTATTTTAAGTTTATGAATGCTTTTATGCTAATAAATATCTTTTTAATGTACAGGTTGCGTTAGAAATGCAACATATATTGTGTGAATATTCAGCTAAGCCTTACATCATTTATAATCTTGAGTCTGTTGGAGATGGGAAGAAAATAATTAACTATGCAATTGATAATTCTCAAGATAAACCTGTCATGTATTTTGTTAAAGATGGCCATAAATCTATTATCTGTTCTTGTCATGTTCCGAAGGTGAGCTTGTTAAAACTTATTTATTTACTTCTTTAAACTTGTTTATTTATTTATTATTATTATTGCGCTTACTTACATAATAATAAATAAATACAAAATAAATGCATTTTAGAAAAAATACTTTATTTATTGAGCTGCAATGTTAATTGATCTCATGAACAATATTTTTCATTTTGAAAGTAAACTTTCAAATTAACAGTTAATTAGAATCTTAAACTGTTTATAGTGAATGTTTTTTTGAATTTTATATATACCAGTTCCTTTATAAACCAGTACTAAATTTAATTTCATAAGTATTATCTCTATATATTAAAAAAAAAAAGTTACTGTCACTAGTGTCAAACTTTTTTGTCTGCGACCGCATCTCCTCGTGGAGGGTAGTGTCCTTTGCATCATGAGAGGTATCAATGTTTTTTGAATATTACAAGGTAGACATTTCAGTTACTTACAAATTTCTATCATCTTAATTAACGAAGTTATTAATAAAAAACGTCGGTTTTATAAAGGTACTCTATTTGCCACCTTGAAAAAAGTTTCTCTTATGATGATGTTTTTCTGCCATTACATCATTTTCCATGGGAAAATTAAATTGTGATCCATGGGGAAAAAAAATAATAATAAAATAAAATAAAATAAATGTCAATGCTGCTATCAGTACGTAACTAAAATATATTTTGTATTTAAATAAATAAAAAGTATTATCATAGATATTTTCAATGAAAAAATGAATTTAGGATTGTAATTTGTCGTCTGCAAATATCATTTTTTTTTTTTTTTTCTGCTTTTAGAAAATTAATTTTCTTAGTGGCAATCTTTTATATTGTTTATAAAAAAAATAAGTTCTCTTTTTTTTTTATTTATTTTTTTTTTTTTTTGTGAATAATGAAATAATGTTAATGTTGTATAATTGACTGCTTTTCTTTTTGTCCTTAAAGTGTATTTATCTTTTTTTTATTTATTTAAAAACATATTTTAAAATTTATTAAAAATATAAAAACCTTACATACTTTCTCACAGAACGCCTTAGTTACCCCCCCCCCTTCATCAGAGGCAATATTGTGGCTGCTTGCTCCTTTCTGCTGGCGACCTTGTTTTCGTCTGTTCCAGAAACTTGTTCAGTTACGGTTGATGTCTTGTGCTGGGTCGTTGCCATTACAAGAAAATGGATTCAATAAGATTTCAATTGTTTCGTGATTTGTAGCATAAATAGGGTTATTGTAACCCTATTTATGCTACAAGTGGTATTAAATACAGTCAAACCTGGTTAACGTGAATACGCTTAACGTGAATTACTTTTAACATGGACTGTTTCCATAATCCCAATCAAAGTGAAGATTAGTTTCTAAGTTACTGATAGCATGAATTACTGATAACGTGAACAGATTTTTCATTCCCCTTGAGATTCACGTTAACGAGGTTCAACTGTATTATGTACTTCAATTTGACATTGAATATGGGGCTTTTTATAGCATTTTTCTGCTTTTGTCTTGTTTTATACTCTATTAATATTCCTATTCAGCGAGTAGGCAGGCAGTGCCTCACAGGGGTTAATAAGTGAAGCGAGTCGTGGGGAGGCAAAGCCTCGCTCGGGGTCTGGTGAACAAGGGAGCAGGGGGCCAGAGCTCTGTTAGTTGTTTAAAGAAAAAAAGTTTTCTCATAATTTCTTATTTAGTATTATTTTAATAGGGGTATATTTTTGAAGTATTATTGTAAAATAAGATGAAAATCTTATGCTGCAGGAATAGTGAAAAAGAATATTATTAATAAAACTTTATTGATTAGTTATTATTATTATTATTTTACGTAGCTTTTACAAGGTATAATTATATCATAGTAAAATTTTAAGAATTCTTATACATTCTTACAACTTTTGTTGTGGATTTCAGTATGGTGATAATACTGATATGGTAAATACTAGTTTGATTTTACAAATTGATTTATTTTCATATAAATTATAAAAGTGAAACAACTTTAGAAAAGTTTTAGCATGAATTACTGATAACGTGAACAGATTTTTCATTCCCCTTGAGATTCACATTAACGAGGTTCAACTGTATTATGTACTTCAATTTGACATTGAATATGGGGCTTTTTATAACATTTTTCTGCTTTTGTCTTGTTTTATACTCTATTAATATTCCTATTCAGCGAGTAGGCAGGCAGTGCCTCACAGGGGTTAATAAGTGAAGCGAGTCGTGGGGAGGCAAATCCTCGCTCAGGGTCTGGTGAACAAGGGAGCAGGGGGCCAGAGCTCTGTTAGTTGTTTAAAGAAAAAAAGTTTTCTCATAATTTCTTATTTAGTATTATTTTAATAGGGGTATATTTTTGAAGTATTATTGTAAAATAAGATGAAAATCTTATGCTGTAGGAATAGTGAAAAAGAATATTATTAATAAAACTTTATTGATTAGTTATTATTATTATTATTTTACGTAGCTTTTACAAGGTATAATTATATCATAGTAAAATTTTAAGAATTCTTATACATTCTTACAACTTTTGTTGTGGATTTCAGTGTGGTGATAATACTGATATGGTAAATACTAGTTTGATTTTACAAATTGATTTATTTTCATATAAATTATAAAAGTGAAACAACTTTAGAAAAGTTTTTAACTTTTTATTTAACCATGTAACAGTTTTAGATAATAGGATGTCCCTAATTTTTTTTTTTTTTTTTTTTAGTCTTAAAATTTCAAATGAAATAAATTATCAATGCATGTAATAAGCAATGCAAATATTTGATTAGTAGTGAAGGAAAATAATTCCTTATGAAAATAGAATTATACTGAATCATTGTAAATTTAGCATCTGATGATTCTTTGAGGTTAAATTTATATATAAAAAATTGTTGCTTATTTAATTAGATCTTGATTTGGATATAAACTGATTAAGATGGTTTGAAAAATTTTTGCATATTTGCATTTATTTGCAGTTGACCAAAGTTAATGTTTCATATTGAAATAATTAATTATGAAAATATCAACATTTTGTTTCCTTTCTGTGCTTGCATCTTTTAGCTTGAAGGAAGGCTTATTTCAACCATAAATAATTTTTGTGTTTTTTTCTTTTTTCAATTTATGATGTTTACTAATGCTTTTATTCATCATCATTCAACACCAGCAATTTGAATGCATTTTCTGCTATGTTAAGGGTTATATGGGTTACAAAGGTTAAAAAAAATATATATATTTTCTTCTCTATTTATTTAATGTAATAAACATAATTTTTATTCAAAATTTTCACTATATAAAAGAGCAGCATTTGAACAATATTGTTTAAATTTGCATTAAAAATTTTGAAAAATTCAGCCCTGGTTTCCAAGGGACTCTTCAGAGAAGCAGTGGTCATGATTTCTCAAAAACTAATGCACAAGTTGTATTAATATTTTGAACATTTCTTCAAAATGGAATTGACTACTGCTTGAATGAAGTTCTTTTTTTTTTCCTATTTTCTATAAAAAAAATAATGTTACAAGGCTAGACATAGGATAAAATATACCGAAAACTGTGCTATTTCTGTGTCCAACTCTGCCAAAAATAAAAATTCCAGTTTTTGTTTTAAACCCTTTATTCAAGCACTAGTCAATCTATTTAGAAGACGTGTAAAATTTCAAAAAAATCAGTGCATTAGTTTTTGAGAAATTTTGTCCACTGCTTTTCTGAGAGGTTTATGGAAACTAGGACCTATCTGCTGAATTTTCCAAAAATTTTTATGAAATTTTTATAAAATATTGTGTAAATGTTGCTTTTTTATATGCTTAAATTTTTGAATAAGAAAATTTATTTATTAGATAAAAAAAAAAAAAGTGTGTGTGTGCAAAATAAGCTTTTTTTTAAATTCCATTATCCGACTATCATACATAATGGAAGTATTGTATTCGGTCCAAAAATTTGATGTCGAGTTTTCACCTGATTTACACATTTTAAGCAGTGAACCGAAAATAGGTGAAGAACTGAAAAATAATATTTAAGTATTTTTAATCTTAATTTTTATTAAGCATGGTCTTAACTTAAATGAACTAAAATTGCTTATTTAAATGTATATCTATATTCTATAAATGAATACAGCGTAAAATACAGTGTGCCTCTTCACCAATTTGTGCCCACCATGGTGCACGAGCCGCCACTGATTTTAAGGTCTCCTAAATCCAAAAAAGTAGTTTTTGGAAATTGGTCAGTGTGTGTGTGTATGTATGTGGGGAATCTTCTGACTATTACATCTCCAAAACTAATAAAGATGGAACTACGAGACTTCAGAATTGATACAGGTCTGGTGTACAGATGAATTTTCCAAATTTTGGTGAAAATTGGAAAAACTGTAAGTCCGTATCTCAAAAACTGCTTTAACAATTTTCTTCAAAGTTGCTATATAAACACTCTATCAGATGTCTTTCAAATGATATATTTGATTAGTTCAGAAAAATTGATAGGCGTTTTGTATAAATAACTCAATTTCAGGTCTTGCAAATGCATTCATTCCTTTAAAAATGGCTGTACGGATTTTTTTTTTTAAACACGCCATATTAATTCCCTTTTAAATATCATTCTTTTGTATGTAATTATTGTTTTCCAGTCAATAATTGATTATGCAAAGTTTTGGTTAAAATTTGGTATCTGAAAAACGGCTCTAACGATTTTCTTAAAAATTGTTACATAAATCCACTTTAGATATCCTTTCTCATGTATTATGTGGTTATTACAGGAAAATTAACAGTCATCCTGATTAGGTAGCTCAGTTTTAGATCTCGGAAATTGGTGTTTCAAAAGATAACTCTATAATTTTTTTTTCTTATTTTTTAACTCGCTATGTAAACTCTGTTTTGTGTAATATATATCAGCTTTCTCTTACAGGAAATTTGTTGAGTGTCTACTTCGTTAAGTCAATTTTGTCTTCTGATTACATTATTTCTAAAAGATGCATATAAGAGGAGTAATAATGGGTAATGAAAGTCGTGTGGTGAAACAACTACACAACTTTCATTACCCACTATCACATCTAAAAAAAGAAAAAAAAAATTATCTGGTGTGAAACAACACCAGATTTTTTTTTTCTTTTTTCCCCCCCTTTTTGAAGCATATGTAATCTCTTAATGTAAATAGCAGAATAAGTTCAGATCTGATTAAGGTGTTCACTTTTAATTCTTGACTTTTTGATCTCATGCTAATGTAAAAATATCATGTTTTTTATATGTACTACACAATGTGTGATATTGCAAGTTAACTAGCATAACGAGTAACCAAGGCCGTAGTCAAGGGAGATTTTGGGAGTTCAACCCCCCCCCCCTCCCCCCCTGAAATTTTATAGATTGTCGAAAATTTTTGAGTTATTCGTCATTTTTAACACTACACATTATATTCTAAAGTCTAAACCGTCCTGAATTTTTTTTTCTGGCTACAGCCTTGCTAGCAACATGCATTACATTAGCATGCATTGTTTTTATTTTTAACTTTTTGATCTCAAACTAATGTAAAAATATCATGTTTTTATGTACACTAGTTAATCTGTGATCTTGCAAAGTCTGTATTAAGGTTTCAATCCTAGAAGCTATAAAGCATCTCCTAAGATTGGAATTTTACTTTTCTTACCTAGATGCAAAATTAAAAATGATAAAAAGATGAACAATAATGAAAAATATATGAAAATTGATTTTTAATGACTTTATCATCGTAAATGCTCAGGATTCTAGTGATTGTTTTGTTACTAACACTTAATGCTTTGTAATATGTGCTAAGACTAAAATTTCAAAAGAAAAAAAAAAGTAATTTTTTTTTTTCTTCTTTTTTAAGTTTTTGATTGTATATTCCATAACAAAATGATATTTAAAATTGTATTTATTTTCAATTGTAATCATAAGCATTTCTACAAATATAATTAGTTAAAATTGGATACAATTAAGAATTAATCTAAATGAGTATAAAACATGATTGCAATCATATATATATATTTTTTATATGTAAGTCAAAGCTCTAAACTTCTGTAATGATCTGAAATGCAAGTCAGAGTTTTCCTTAAATTTAGAAAAGGGCAGGGTGCTGTTAATTAAAAAAAAAAAAAAAAAAAAAAAAAAGCTCTTTTTAAATTCTTGAAGCTGTTTTGGATTCTTAGGACACGTCAAACATTTAAAATCGAGACACTTCATTTTAAAATTAAGTTTTAGGTATGGTACAAGAAACAATTTTAAATTTTAACTTTCTTTACATTTTAATCTTGCTTGTTACTTATGTATGAATGAATGTCGATCATTATACATAATACTTATTTATGCTTATTTATACTTATTATATAATTTATAATCATTGAGGGACTAGAAGAGTGCCATTATTGTGGTTGAGAGACAAGAAGGTGCTATTTTTTCAGCCATAGGATCCACACCCTCCTGAAACTGTATACATTCATAATTGTGCTTCTTTTATTAATCTTTTAAAATGTAATTTAATTTGCTCTGTTTTTTCGTTAAATAACACTTATTTTTCTAACTCCACCCCCCCTCCCCTGCCCCACATGAAGAAAAAAAAATACAAATTCCTAAAAAACAAATTAATATGAAATAGTGAATCTTTAAAATATTTGATATTATTTAAATTTTTAATAATAATGAAAACCCAAAATTCAAAAGGTAAAGTATAATATTGCAATAATATAATTGATAAAAAAATCTTATTTTTTATTATTGTTTTAATAATTGACTAATTGCTGTTTTATTTTGTCATGGCTCGCAAAATAAGTATATAAAATAAAAATTATCTTGTATTATATTCATGCTTAATTTTGAAATATAAATTTCTTTATAGCACCTAATTAATTCATCTTTCTCTGCTCTTCTTTGGATAAATCCAGTTGCATCTTTTCTTGAAGGAAAAGCAAGAGCTTTAACCAAGGATCCTGAATTGTTATATTCTGTCGTATGTCCAACAACTCATTCTGTAGATAAAGCTATGAATATTGCTCAACAATTTATTGAATCTAATTTAACTGTAGATAATTCATGATTTTATATGTAAAAATTAGGTGTAAATAAATTTTTTAATTCAATTTAATGCTTTCATAATTGTGTTCATTTATTGGGGAAAAAAAAAAAAATCTGTAGAGACTCTACTTGACCTTTTGAAAATTTAGTAATTAAAGGGTTGTTAAATAAATTTAAATGAGAGAAGTTGTTAAATTAACAAAAGGGAAAAATCATAATAGGTGTTTGCTAAGCAATTATTCTCTAATTCAGTTATAAATCAAAAGTGCATAATTGTAGATTCTTAGCTTGTTTCTAAGTATAGAAATCACATAATTATGAGTTTTATCTTTAAATGCATAATTATAATTTTTATTTGAAGCTGAAATAACTACTGTTTTAGTTGATTTTTAAAGAACATGCAGCGAAAAAATTACAATTTTGCTCTTTCCAAAGACGCTCAGTATGTTAAGTTTTTCTCCCCAAGTTGTATGCTCTTTAATGTAGTGTAATGTATCCAATTTCTTTTGTGAACCTCTGTAAAAAACTATAAAAATAAAACTGTAAGCTCTCAATATCAGATATATCTGGGGTTTTTTTTAAATATCAGTTTTAAACAATTTATTAACATAGATAAAACAGATTTCAAGTACTTTGAGCCCATAGACTGCAATATATAAAATTTCTACTTTGTATCCTAATAAAAAATAAAAAATAAAAATAAAAACTATGTCATACATTCATGTAAATCTGTACGGTTCTCATTATGATAATCTATAAAATGCTTACTAGTGTATATCTTAATCGAATATAGAGATCAGATATTAGAGGCTAACACACTTCAAGTAATTCGAGTCTATAATACATAATGTTAGAGAATTTTTCTTTGTGTCTGTCGTGTAGTACGACATCGTGTTTATTTAATTTCAATCAATTCCCCATTAAACTTATCAAAATCGATCCATTATTGAAGCTTCAGACTAAATTTCATTAAGTTTCACTATTCTACCGTTTCGCCCCTGCACACTAGCCTTACGGTAAGATACGTGAGCGCTCGCTCTGATTGGCCAGGCAGCGCCATGACGTTTTAGGAAGCTGGTTCTCATCTACCGCGATCTTCTAGTAAGAGAGGAGGACTTGCCATGGGATAGAAAAGACGTGTTCGGGTACGGCCGCGCCCACGTGCGCGCGCCATGCGCGTTTTACGAAATTGTTCGCGTGCTGATTTCTATCTAGTTTTTCATCTTCAATTATCGTTAAAATATACAGAGTTGTCAACAAATTAATTTAACATATCTAATCAGTAGTGCATTATAATATGTATTTTCAAGTTTTAATGGAATTTAGTTCGTAAATCGCAAGGATTGAAATGGATTATAATTCCTTCTGTGGCTACATCGTTGTGTGCAACCAAGATGACACTAAGCGGTCCAGAGCCCATTCCTGATGATTTTTTGGTCCATTAAAGTATTGTGAAAAATCTAGCCATTGCCTTCGTCTGACTTATTTTGGAATTTGGTAAGACCTTTTATTTTACTCTATCTCGACTGAATCTCCCTACAGTGCATCATAGCGAATATAGTTAACGCCGAAGGGTTTTTGTTCTACACAACGCGCCTCTTTCTCGTCAGTATTATAGTCTACACGATCACAGCTTGAATTATTAAGCCATTAAATTTTTAGACCTTTTTCTCTGCATAAACTCTATATATTATGTAATGATAAACTCTAAAATTTAAGTCGATAGCAGTGCCCAGAGTCTGCTATACGACATGTGGTGCACGTGCCATTTTCGCACGATGTAGTTTTACTGGACAGCGAGATTTTTGTCAGAAGAAAGTAGTTACAAAAGCATTGAAAAGCAGTATTTCAGAACTCTCAAATGGAAGAAGAGATTGTGTAAAGTAGTACATTTAAGATAATTTTTTTCATTCAGCCGAACTTGACTGTTAATTCCGTTTTATTAATTTAAGCCTCAGAAGCCTGGATTTCGCCGTTACATTGTTTTGTTAACATGCAATAAATTGACGATCGTTTAGAAGCTATAAAATCATGCTACTTATAGCATTCAACATGAAACTATTTCGGTTAAAGCTTTTCAATTCCATCGACGTCTTTTTGAGTGTCTCTCAAAGAAGATATGGGACGCCGTATGTTTCCTTGAGTCTTCTCTTCAAAGCTTGGATCTGCCGGCTATTTTTTTTAACAAATATTGAGGAGGTGACAATCTAAGGATTGACGGTGAAGACCTGTTCTCATGAAATGTTGATTCCTACTGTATCCTTTTTAACGGGTGTTAGTTTTTTTTTTTCTTCTCTCCTATAGCACGAACTGTATGAACAATAGAACTATTCAAACAAAAAAAAAATTATTTATTCAACGGACATACAGGCTATTCATAGCTACATTTTATTTTTTTTGACATCTTACCTTATAGATGTCCGCTTTAAATGATGTTCCCATTCAATATACCTTAAAGTATTTAGTTTTTTTTGTGTGTTATTTTAAGAAAATATATATATATTATCATCATATTTCGTTTTTTTGTTGGAAATGTTCGGCTAGCAAAAAAAAAAAAAAAAGTTTTTTTTAAATAATTTTTATATGTGTGCTTTGTATATATGTATTCTCCAGTAGTAGAGACGTTCACAATTTTTTTTTATTTAACATTGATTTTGCGTACATACTTTTGAATTATTGCATATTTTTCTTATTATTTATTATTGTGTGTAAATATATATAAATATTTCTTGAGTTTTCTAAGTATCATAAGTTATATAGCTTTATAGTTACAAGTCACGAAATGTGACTTAATTTTTCCATTTGATTTTTTTTATTTTTGATCATTTACAATTTAGTTATAATTACATGGAAAGAGCCAATTTTAAGTCACAATTTTAAGTAATATTGATTTTTGAGTTAGTTGTGGTGGCTCTACGTCATGCTTGGTGACAAGGAGAATTTATGTGTTTTTATTTATTTTATTGATTATGTATATATTTTTTTTTAGCCTTGTTCATATTCTCACATTCATTTTAATTTTTGAGTTTCGTGGTGGCTCTACATCAAGCCATACTACGTAAAAAAAAAAAAAAAATTTTATGTGTTATTTAACTTATTGTTTACGTAACCTTGATCATAGATACACATTGTTTTTATTTTTTAATGTTGTTTTTTTTGCCAATTTATAATAGCTACAAGTTCTGAATTTTAGTGTATTTATATGTTTTTTTTTCTCATTTATCACATATGTATATGAGCGGATTATCGTATGGCTTATGCATAAACTTTAGGTATAGCTAAGTTTTTTTTTGTTTTTCTTTTCCCAGTCAGTTATATAAAAAAAAAAAACAATTACGCAAACAAGATTTTTTGTTCACATTCTTTTTATATTTACATTCACATTAATAGAATGGCTTGTTACGTAAAAGTAAGCTCTTTACGTCATTTTAACCTTAGATTTTTTTTTTGGCTTCTCACATTATAATGTCACTTAATTAAAGGTCTTTGTATTTCATTACAAAAAAAAAATGTCTCAATTTTACACATGTGTTTTCTTGTAAAACTTACTTGTGTTTTCTCCATATTGTTTTTTTTTTCTTTTTTCCAATTTATGTTTTTGTGTGTCACATAACGTCAATTTTGCTTTGCATTTCCAAAACTTTATTTCATTTTTAAAATCTCCATATAACCTGCACATTCAATGCATTGGGTTAGGAGTCCTCAAAATATTTTTATTTACATTTATTCACATTCAATTACCTTTATTTGTTTTGTTCATTTTTCAAAACGTTTTTTTTTCATTTTCCAAAAACTTCAATTTATTTCTCTAAATCTCCATATAACCTGCACACTATAATGCATTGGGTTAGGAGGCATCAATATACATGTTCGATTCACAAATATTTACATTCATTTAACTTTAGTTATGTTTTATTTATTTTCTTTACACTTTTAGACTTTAGTTTTTCTTGTTCTGTGTTAGATTTTGGACTTCAACTTGTTCAACTATGTTCAATAGTTTATTTTCACACATTTTGGACAGCGTTTATGTTGGCGGTGTAAACGTCTGGACCTTTCACAATTTATACACTTTACACATTTTCACTCACATTCACCAGTTGTTTTGAGGGTGACAATTTGGTGGTGAGATTGCATAGATTGTTATGGGTTGACTTCTGTTTTCTTTCATGGTTCTTGATTTGCTTTTGTCTATTTATCTATTAGGTGAATTTTATTTCATCCTTATTACATACACGTTCATTTTAGTTCATTGCAATAGTTTTCTTTCGAGCCTTCAGGTGCTCTTGTTTACATTAATATAATAGCTCTTCATGTGGTTCTCCTTTCCTGCACTCATTGGCAACCCATTGATGGGAATGACGGTTCCTGTTTATGGACAATACACGATGGTGCTGCTGGACAGACCTATGCGGTATTGTGTCAGTCGTGCAGTATAGGCAATGACCACTGTTTAATATTGTTACCATACACCTTTTTATTTATTCATTTCAATAGTCTTTTACTTTTATAACCTTAGGATTTTTTTTTATGTACATTAATAGGGGAATGATTTTCCTTATTACTTACACACTCCTATTCACACATTCTATAGTTGATTTATTTTATGCTGTATGCAGTTAAATTTTTCGGGTTTGATTCTTATGTGAAGTACAATGTTCATTTTTGGCATTGTTTGTGGTCTATACAGGAGCTGCACATAAGAGGACCAATTTTTACCATCAGTAGATCCACTTACTCTACATTTTTGTTCATTTGTACTTCCACAATTGAGTCAACTTGGTTAATTCTTTTTGTATTTTTCTCATAGTTTTTATATACTAGGCCAACTTTTACACGATTTTCACAGTTACACATCCACACTTTTCAATTTTACTTTGGAAATATTGTGCATTTATTTACACTTCACACATTCCTATAATATGACATTTTCTCATAAGCAATAGATTTATTCATGTTATGTGACAATTTTTTTTGTTTATTCAATCTCAGTACTAATATTCACATGTTACTGTACACGTATGTAGTGTTTCTCACAGACACATGGTCCTCATGTGGTTTGAATTTTTTTGTTTACAGTTTACTGACATAAACAGATTTGCTTTATGTTCGATTAGTTGTATTCATCTTCCCAACCTTATGATATATTCAATAGTATACTATGATTACACAATTTTCTAATTACACTTACACGTATACATTTCATTTTTACATTGGGTTAACCACACGTCATAACCCAAATTTATATTTTCACATCCTATAGTTTTTTTAAAATGTGACATTTTTTTTTAGTTTAATTATCAATGTATTCAAGTGCATCTTAAAGTTAGATGTGTACAATTTGATTAACAGATAGTTTCTTTTTACCAGTATTTTCATACAATACTTTTCAGAACACATATCATTGTTTAAAAAAAAAAAATGTGTATGTTTAATTACTCAATTTAATCTGATTTTTTATATTATGTGTGTTCATCAACATTTGATTTCAAAATTTTTCATTAGGCTTTGCTATAGCTATATATATATATATTTTTGTGTAATTTCATTATTTTTTATATGATTCATATATATTATTCGGAAATACTAGATGTTTTATTGTGTGTGTATTACTTATTTAAAAATTACTTACTATAAACCTCGTCAGGACTTAGATCACTATTATGTAAATGAGTGATTGTGAACGAAAAGGGTTGTACTATGAATTTCTTAGAAACTTTTAGTGATAATAAAGACTGTACAAAGGTTACTTTTAACATCAAATATTACATATTTAGTGGACTGCCAAGGCATCAATTTGATTGCATATATCATGAAATGTTTTAATAAGTTTTTCTAAATGGCAGAATTAATTAAATCAAGGCACTGACCTTATGTTTATGTATTATATAAAAAAAAAAAAAAAAAAAGTTTTTTTATTGACATCTACAGCAATAATCTTAGTCATATAGCTATGTAAAGCTCGTCTTGTGTTCATAATTATTTATGTATGCTTTTATTTATATTCACATCTCATATCTTTTTTGTTTTCATTGCCTTATTTTTAGCAACTGACCTATTTCAATATGTATAAAAAAAAAAGATAATAATGGTTATTCTTACCTTTAATCCCTTCGTACGGTTGTATCGGGATTGCATCTTCCTGCAGGGATGTAGTCCTGATGTTCGCCGTCCTCTTGCATTCTCTCCAATCTGGGAATATCCTAGGCCCCATTCCCGAGTTGAAGAGATGCCTTCCATACCTTTTTAGGTCTCAAATTTTTTTTTGAGTTTATTTTTGTTTCCAGCATAACTGGTTGTTTGTACTCACAGATGAAGACTTATTTTTCAAAATGTTATAACATACTTACTTCAATAAGACTGTAGTACGTTTTAGCAAACACCAATTTTTCTCTCTCAACTACAATCTATGGCAATGTTATGTGAATGTAAAAATGTGAGTTGGATGTTAACGTTAAATAAGACACAAGACTATGGTAAAAAATATGATTTTATTTATATCAAATCAAATCTTTGTAAGAGGTATACTTACCTATATGCTGTCATATTACAGCTCATTATGTAACATCAAGTTATGTCAATTTTTTTAGACACTATGTGTGTCGGCCTGTAACCCTTTGTATAGGGCTCGTCCGTGACCGTCTGACCCGTCTTCTTGGTTGCCCTTGCTCTTGCTCCGGTTGTTGCTTGGTTTTTCCACCCTGTGCTTTTTGTTTTTTTTTTTTCAAATCCCGTTTTTGGGGAGAGTGTCGTGTAGTACGACATCGTGTTTATTTAATTTCAATCAATTCCCCATTAAACTTATCAAAATCGATCCATTATTGAAGCTTCAGACTAAATTTCATTAAGTTTCACTATTCTACCGTTTCGCCCCTGCACACTAGCCTTACGGTAAGATACGTGAGCGCTCGCTCTGATTGGCCAGGCAGCGCCATGACGTTTTAGGAAGCTGGTTCTCATCTACCGCGATCTTCTAGTAAGAGAGGAGGACTTGCCATGGGATAGAAAAGACGTGTTCGGGTACGGCCGCGCCCACGTGCGCGCGCCATGCGCGTTTTACGAAATTGTTCGCGTGCTGATTTCTATCTAGTTTTTCATCTTCAATTATCGTTAAAATATACAGAGTTGTCAACAAATTAATTTAACATATCTAATCAGTAGTGCATTATAATATGTATTTTCAAGTTTTAATGGAATTTAGTTCGTAAATCGCAAGGATTGAAATGGATTATAATTCCTTCTGTGGCTACATCGTTGTGTGCAACCAAGATGACACTAAGCGGTCCAGAGCCCATTCCTGATGATTTTTTGGTCCATTAAAGTATTGTGAAAAATCTAGCCATTGCCTTCGTCTGACTTATTTTGGAATTTGGTAAGACCTTTTATTTTACTCTATCTCGACTGAATCTCCCTACAGTGCATCATAGCGAATATAGTTAACGCCGAAGGGTTTTTGTTCTACACAACGCGCCTCTTTCTCGTCAGTATTATAGTCTACACGATCACAGCTTGAATTATTAAGCCATTAAATTTTTAGACCTTTTTCTCTGCATAAACTCTATATATTATGTAATGATAAACTCTAAAATTTAAGTTGATAGCAGTGCCCAGAGTCTGCTATACGACAGTGTCTGTAAAAGAATTATAAATGCTAGACTCATCAAAATGTATATAAATTGGGTAATAATGACCTATAACATATCTACCAACTTTCAACTCAGTCAATCAAAGTGTTTAGATGTTTTTATGTTCATACACTCACACATCCATGGGGTGATTCCTGCACAGTATTTATTTTTTTATTTTCGGGGTTATTTAAGCTTTTGTGTGTTGCATTCCTGAGTCCATTATTGTATGTAATAAAGCTATTTATTGTATGTAATGAATGTTTATATATACAGTACCAGGGGCCAATCTAAGATTTCAAACTTAATACCTATTTTTGTGAAAAATCTTAACTATATTTTATTTTTGTGAAAAATTGCAGTGCACTCTTTTTCTTTCTCTCTGTGTGTATGGGGGGGGGGGAGTTTGAACAAAGTAGAATAATAAAATTTACTCTCAGCAGCTAGTGTGAGGCTTATAGCAGAACAGGAACCAAAATCCAAAACTTACTTTACTCTGAAGTAAACAGTTCAGTAGAGATAGTGTAAGTAGAAGTTGTTTTTATTTGTGTTAGTATCACTGCAGTATACATGAATTGTACCAGGAAGGATAGACACATCACCATACAGTCACCAAAATGTTAAACCACCTGACGAATCAGCAAACAGTACACTATGGCCACAACTTCAGAGCGTGTCTGTACCGATACACACAAGGATCGTTTTGTTTACATATGCTGCACTGTTTCTCGCCCATAACAAACGCTTGTGTGTAGATTAAAACCAACATTCTGTATGATTCTTGCTTCGCAAATCGCATCAACAGAAATGCACGAATTACTTTCCTTTGAAAATGTGCTAATTAAAAATGTTAGATTTTGCTGGGAGGACTAAGATTTTTGTGAAAGTACCGATTTTAGTTGTATGATTTTTGTGAAGATACCTTTTTTGCCAGGTCGATTTTTGTGAAGGTACCCATAAACTGTAGTAAACTCGACCTGTATTAACCCCTGAGTACCCGCCGCTTATTAAAATCACATTCGTTCTGAGCAAAAGTGATTTTATTAAGCGTCTGATTTTTATATCCGGTATACACTATGGCCACAACTTCAGAGCGTGTCTGTACCGATACACACAAGGATCGTTTTGTTTACATATGCTGCACTGTTTCTCGCCCATAACAAACGCTTGTGTGTAGATTAAAACCAACATTCTGTATGATTCTTGCTTCGCAAATCGCATCAACAGAAATGTACGAATTACTTTCCTTTGAAAATGTGCTAATTAAAAATGTTAGATTTTGCTGGGAGGACTAAGATTTTTGTGAAAGTACCGATTTTAGTTGTATGATTTTTGTGAAGATACCTTTTTTGCCAGGTCGATTTTTGTGAAGGTACCCATAAACTGTAGTAAACTCGACCTGTATTAACCCCTGAGTACCCGCCGCTTATTAAAATCACATTCGTTCTGAGCAAAAGTGATTTTATTAAGCGTCTGATTTTTATATCCGGCTAATATTCTGCACTGAAGTATTATTTACCTGAATTTGGAAAGAAATTTCACAAGGTACCAAATAATGGAACTAATAAACAATATTAATTAATTTTTAACAGATAATTATTTGATTGTTCCTTCAAAATAAGTGAATTATACACGTCTCAAATTCCGATGCGCTCTTCTTTGACGAAAATCATCAATATTAAAACAGGAATAAAGTACTACGTCAGAAACGCCAAAGAAAATTATTGAGGTGCATACAGCTGTTTCGGTAGCCTAAAGCGTACCGTCTTCAGTGCAAAAAGAATTCTGAATCTGGAGAAGTGCTCTTATATATAGGAGAGGGACCGGATTTAGTTCAACCAATAGGATTACGGAAGAGGTGGGGAGTGTGGCCAATAGGAATTAAAGAATGTGTAGCTGTGTAAACAGTAGAAAAATTAAGGAAATGTGGACTGAATGTAAAATTTCCAACAATCAGACAAATAGGGAACAGCGAAATCACAATTTACAAGGTTTTTAAAAATTTTATAAATATGAAAAGCTTCAAAGAAATCGAGTTCATAAATGGATTTAGGTCTGCAAATTATTTTAGCTGAATTAAATTTAAAATTATGATTTTCCTCCCAGCAATGTTTAGAAATAGCCGATTTATTGGTTTCTTGTTTGCGGACCTAATTCATATGTTCTTTTAGACGAAATTTAAGACTGTGTTTAGTTTGGCCAATATATGATAAACCACACTGACAGGAAATACTATAAATGCCCCAAGAATTATGCATATCAATAGGATCTTTTAACTGAGAAAAGGTGAGTTTATTGGAAGGCGAAAATATTATTTTAAAATCATATTGTTTGAGAATTTTAGCTATGGTTTGACTGGTTTTAGAAAAATAGGGTAAAACAATACTGATATTAGATGTGACTGATTTAGTAGACGAAATACGAGGGAGTTGTAATTTTTGGATAGCTTTGTCTATAATGGAAGGGTCATAACCTCTGTCAATTGCGATGGCTTTCAGGTATTTAATTTCAGATTTCAATAAAATAGGATTTGAACAAATATTAAGGGCACGGTTTACAAAAGTATAGAAAGCAGCCATTTTTTGGTTAGGTGGGTGATATGAAAGCGCATGGGGAGGAAGGGAGACTGCAAAATTTTTACGATAGACAGTGGTTGAAAATCCATTTACAGTGCGAGAGACGAGGGTATCAAGAAATGGAAGGGAGCCATTATTTTCTATTTCATATGTAAACTGGATATTACTGTCAATTGAATTTAAGGTTTCTAAGACATGGTCAATATTGTGATGAGATATGTTGATAAGCGTGAAGGTGTCGTCAACGTAACGGGTCCAAAAAGGAAAAGATATTTTCTTAAAAAGCTTGCTTTCGAAATAGTGCATGTAAATGTCTGCGAGAATTGGGGAGAGAGGGGAACCCATGGCTAAACCTTCAGACTGACGATAGAATTTGTTTTGGAAAGAAAAAGTGGTTTGTGATAAACAAATGCGGGTAAGAGAATTTAATTCTTGTATTTCGAAAGAGGTGAAATGAAACTCTTTTAATCTATTTTCGAGACAGCAGAGGGCGCCACTTGTTGGAACATTAGTGAAAAGAGACTACATGCACTATTACATGCACTATTTCGAAAGCAAGCTTTTTAAGAAAATATCTTTTCCTTTTTGGACCCGTTACGTTGACGACACCTTCACGCTTATCGACATATCTCATCACAATATTGACCATGTCTTAGAAACCTTAAATTCAATTGACAGTAATATCCAGTTTACATATGAAATAGAAAATAATGGCTCCCTTCCATTTCTTGATACCCTCGTCTCTCGCACTGTAAATGGATTTTCAACCACTGTCTATCGTAAAAATTTTGCGGTCTCCCTTCCTCCCCATGCGCGTTCATGTCACCCACCTAACCAAAAAATGGCTGCTTTCTATACTTTAGTAAACCGTGCCCTGAATATTTGTTCAAATCCTATTTTATTGAAATCTGAAATTAAATACCTGAAAGCCATCGCAATTGACAGAGGTTATGACCCTTCCATTATAGACAAAGCTATCCAAAAATTACAACTCCCTCGTATTTCGTCTACTAAATCAGTCACATCTAATATCAGTATTGTTTTACCCTATTTTTCTAAAACCAGTCAAACCATAGCTAAAATTCTCAAACAATATGATTTTAAAATAATATTTTCGCCTTCCAATAAACTCACCTTTTCTCAGTTAAAAGATCCTATTGATATGCATAATTCTTGGGGCATTTATAGTATTTCCTGTCAGTGTGGTTTATCATATATTGGCCAAACTAAATGCAGTCTTAAATTTCGTCTAAAAGAACATATAAATTACGTCCGCAAACAAGAAACCAATAAATCGGCTATTTCTAAACATTGCTGGGAGGAAAATCATAATTTAAAATTTAATTCAGCTAAAATAATTTGCAGACCTAAATCCATTTATGAACTCGATTTCTTTGAAGCTTTTCATATTTATAAAAATTTTAAAAACCTTGTAAATTGTGATTTCGCTGTTCCCTATTTGTCTGATTGTTGGAAATTTTACATTCAGTCCACATTTCCTTAATTTTTCTACTGTTTACACAGCTACACATTCTTTAATTCCTATTGGCCACACTCCCCACCTCTTCCGTAATCCTATTGGTTTAACTAAATCCGGTCCCTCTCCTATATATAAGAGCACTTCTCCAGATTCAGAATTCTTTTTGCACTGAAGACGGTACGCTTTAGGCTACCGAAACAGCTGTATGCACCTCAATAATTTTTCTTTGGCGTTTCTGACGTAGTAGTTTATTCCTGTTTTAATATTCCAACGCCAAGTCTCCTGCTATTAAAATCATCAATATTTTGCCGAAAGTTCACGATTTTCTTTTAAATTTAAAATCTTTCCTTTAAAGCTTCTTGCCTCTTAGTTATTTCAGAATAAGAACTAAAAATTGTCTTTTAATTAAAAATTATATATTTAATTAATATTATATATATATATATATATAATGTTAATTATATTATATTATGTTATATGTACTATTATATTATATATTTAATTAACATTATATATATATTTAAAAAAAAAAAAATCACTTGAGAATCAAAATCAAAATTTTAACTTATTACTGCGCTTTGGAGAATACATTTCTTGAAATTATTTCTAAGACAAGTAATGGGACGTGTTTAATTGCTGTAAATGTAAAATTTTCGACAAAAATAGATAACGGAGGGATTGCTGTATTTTATTTTCTATTTCAAAAATAAAAAATCACAGCGTAAATAAAAATTTGTTTAGTGTGCTTAAATGACATTTTTGCTGCTGGATTTTTTTTTATTTATTTATTTATTTATTTATTTATTCTTTTTTTTTTTTGAAGAGTTTTTTTTTAGTTTATTAACCGCCGATGCTGATTTTATTAAGTGGTAGTTTTGAAATGAGTTTGCATTGATTTGATTCCGGTCCTGGCAATTTGATCATATTAAGTGACTGATTTTATTAACCAGTGATTTTATTAAGCGGCGGTTACTGTATATATATACACACAAATTGTAATATAATAAAATATGTTGTTATTATAGATATATCGTTACAGAGATATTGTTAGATTAAACATTGAAAATGGATTTCACTCCCACATGTTTTATGCATTAGACATATTTTGCACCTCTGGTTAGTTGTTAGATCTAAATAAAATTATTCAATTCTCTTTGAGAAACACAATCTTCAAAAGTAACTCTTTTATTTAAAGATGTGTAAGCATGTATTAAAAGAATATTTTCATTTTATTGAATTGAAAACTTTTTCTTTTTTAAAAATTATTTAAACTTTTAATTTATGCTTTAAACTGTCCATGATTCTGGAAACAAAGCTTTTATATGATACTATAAAAATATTTATAATAAATTTTGTTATTTAAATTAAAGGAAAAATTAGCTATTAATGCCAGTTTTTATAGCCACAACATATTACCTGCGTTTTCATTGTATATGTACGCATGTATTTAAATTTTAAAAAAACATACAAGATTTACTAAAACTATATATTTTATTTGACAAATTCATCTTTTAAATTTAATATATGTTCTATATATACAAATCTAGCACTCAATATTTATTGGAAGCATTCTAATTAATTCATGAGTTAGTATCCATTAACATAGGTCTTATTTGAATCATCTCAAATAATATCATCATCTTGGTCTTTTCTTCCTTTAATTTCCGCTGAAGTCTTGTTTATCAAATACTTAATTATCTGTATGGAAGTGGAAAACTTATGTTTTTACATAATAATAATAATGAACTCTTTAAAAAGTATTTGCAAGTTTTAAAGATATATTTTTGATTATTATTATTTTTTTTTTTTTTTTTCTCTTGTAATACATATATATAATATAACTTTAATGTTAGATTTCACTTTTATTTTTAATGGTTTAGATTAGCCATGTAAATGATTTATGCAGAAGGAATAAGTTTTTTCTTCATATGTCTTAACTTCTAATTACCTTTTTTAAGTCACTCTTGTTGTATACCTTATGAATTCAAGTAGTAGTGTCTGTAGCTTGTTATATAATTGAAATATGGTGACATAGTATATTTATTTTTGCATAATGCTGAAGAAATAAATTTCACATTAAATATGTTATTTTAATGTTAGGGCAGTTTTTTCTCCCCTTTCTTCTTCTTTCTATAAATATTACTATAAAAATTTTAGCGAATCAAAGTTTTCCTTAATTTGTTCTAAAAATTACTTTTTTATAAATTTTTCAATATTCAATTAAAAGACTGAATCATCTGAATACACATTTTCAGGTTCAAATGTTCCATAAATCATACGTATCTCTCATTTTCTGAAATTTGTGGGAGAGGAAAAAATGTGTGACTTTGCACATGCCTTGATTTCATTTTTATTTGTATTGATCTACATTTGTTTATTTATCTTTTCTTGAAATGTTTTCCAAGAATTTTTCTCATACTTTTAAAAATTTAATTAATTTTATTATATATGAAAATATCTTATATTTTTAAGAATAATTATACTATAAGATATCAAATCATGAGATGTGATCTAAAAGTTGTATAAAAGGCTTTGCGAATTAGAAATTGAAAATATTCTTTATAATTTTAAAATTAAAATTTTCTTAGAGAAGTAAAGCATTATTATTATTATTATTAGTAATTGAAAATATTTTTCAGTCCCCCCCCCCTTAATGAATTTATATTTATTTTTTGTTTTAAAAGAATAAAATTTCTCTTTCGCCTGGCTATTTGCTTTAAATCATTTTATCAAGAATGAGATAGACATTTTTTATTTTATAGAAATTTCATTAAATACTAGAAAGCCAATCTAATGTTCTTGTAATCATGCAATAATATCAGCTAATATTAAGTCTTATCTTGCATGTAAAAAATACAGGCTGATAACATTTGTCATTTTCTTCTTTTGTTCACCTTTATATAATTAATACTGAAACTGAATACATCTTGAAACAAAAGTTCTGGATAAAAGAATTTTTCATATTTAAAACTTGAAACAACACCTGGAAATAGAGGATTTGAGATTGAATAAAATCCTGGGGATTATCTGGATTGCTTCTGTGCTTTTAAGAGTACAGATGTTTTCCTTAATTTCATATTTAAATATTAAAGTTCCATCTTGATTGAGGCTAAAGCTTTCAGTCTTGTTGACTTTTGAGCTATCATTTTTTACTTAAACAACATGCAGAACATATAAGACCATCATATATTTGTAACTTATGTATTGTCATTTAATTATCTTTACAAAATAAGATAATTTGGATTTTCAGGTTCGAATTTTTTTCGAAATTCATTGTTGATAGATTTGATTGATATAAGCATCCTTTATGTTGAACTAATTTGTTTGCAATTTATGTTACTATAGTTTCATAATTTATAAATATTTATAGATTTTGACTTTTATTTCAGACATTTATTTTTTATTATTTGTTACTTAATTTTCAGATCTGTGTTATCATTTTTATTTTGATATCTTTTATTATTTCTTTAATTATCCTAAATCAGAATTTATTAAAACTTATGTATACAAATTAGCTTATTTTAGCTAACTAGAGAATATTAAATCCAATTAGCTGCAATACATATGTTGTATGAGTTATTAAAAAGGTTAATGTTTTAAAGTTCATAGAAATAATATTAATTTTTAAATAAATAATAATAATAATAAAATTACAATTGTATTATTCAATGCATTCACTGTTGTACCATAACATTTTGCATTTCAATTGCAAAATCATTGATATTTTTGGCAGTATTTTATTTTACTTTAGATTTATAAATATTCTTATATTTCTTATGTTAATTGTATATTTTGACAGCTGTGTTATGATAAATTTCATTAAAATCTGTCTAATTAAATATACACATAATATTTTAATTCAATTTATTAATTAACAAAATTTGACTTTTATGCTGTAAAATTCTATGATATATATATTTTTTTTTTCAATATAATTACTTATTTAATATTACTTTTAAAAATCTTTTGTATTCTAAAAAATCTTTTTCTAAATTCAACAAAAAGAAATTTCCATCTTACAAATTTTTCCATTAGAAAATTATTCAAAATAGTAAAAGAAAATGCTGTATATTACAAGGCGTTAAAGACTACACTATTTGTAGATTTTTTTTACTATTT
This sequence comes from Salticus scenicus, assembly GCA_963930645.1. Classification (NCBI taxonomy): domain Eukaryota; kingdom Metazoa; phylum Arthropoda; class Arachnida; order Araneae; family Salticidae; genus Salticus; species Salticus scenicus. The sequence goes on along the minus strand of OZ005653.1, from coordinate 164,670,355 downwards.
CTATATATACATATATGTTTTAGCATTTAGCTAGAATTTGTTCTACTTTTTATTTTTGGACACTTTGACATATGCACCTGTCAGGTTTTATATTGTATCAAAAATACATTTTTCCAGAATTAATGCTGTTCTTCTATTGCTAAGTACATGAATTGCTCTAATATGTAGTCACTAACTAGTTTCTTAAATGGAAGCAATTAATCTATACAATCTTTCAAATCTTAATTATTATTCTGATTATATATAAATACCTAGATTTGTAGTTGTGTCTATTTTTTTTAAACACAAATCTACATTTCATTATTTGCCTTGGAAATCTACAATCTAATAATCTTTCTTTTCAGTCTGTGGTAAATTTTCTCATTTTTAAAATATAAAATGCATTTTATATTTTATTGAGTTACGGCTTGAAAAAAAAACAAGCCTTTTTTTCAAAACCTATATTTCAAATCTTATGTCATCCTCTGAAACCATGGAAACCTTTATCAAACCTTTATCATTTGTAAAGCAACTTTGATTTTTCCAAGAAGCACCATCATTAATCTGTATTTTACAGAAAATTGCTATTACCTGTGACATCTTTTCTGGTTCATCCAAAAATGTGGTAATATTTTCTTTGGCATCAACAAAAAATTACCTTATCGTTTACAGTGTATCTCATTTTCAGTCTTCAGTATAATCTAGCATGTGGAGACATAGATAGTATACCAAATGTTGTTCCAAGTGTAGAAAAAATAAAAACCCAAAGCAGAAATCTGTCAATTATTAAAGCAACCTGCTGCCATTCCATTTTGATCTTATCCCTTCTATCTTGTTCTGCTGTTCGTATTTCATTTTTTTCTATTGTTTGGTTAACTTTCTCCAAAACTTTTAAAAATTGTATTTCAAAATTTTCCATGGGGTTCTTAATAGCCCTGTGAAGGTTTGTGATACAATTATTACTGCAGTGAAGCTTCGGAGAAATACCTCCATTTTCACAGTAATCACGTTCTGGCATGATCTTTGTATTAGGCACTCTGTGGAATACCTGTAAGATAGAATAAATAAATAAATTTCAGGCATTTTACTGTTAGATAAATTTGTAAAATTACAGGTTAAAAAAACTTTCTGAATTAAAATTTTGTTGAAAAAATATTTTTTAATTTAGTGATAAAAGATACCTCAACCTTGCCCCATTCTTAAAAAAATTTATTATTTGATTTAAAAAAAAATTGTTGTTTCTGAGATTTAACATAAGCTTTTCTCTCATGTCATGTAGTTATGGTGGAAAAATAAGAATATTGATGATGAAATATTGTTGCCAAAGATAAAAATGTCTGATAATTTCATCTTCTGCTAATTATTATGAAGAAAAAACTATTTTCCTTTGATTCTATGTTAAATTTACTCCCTTTAAAAATTCAAAAAAATTATTTACATTTTATTCAAAAACATTCACTTTGAATGAAAAATCTAAACTTTGCTGCCTTGAACAATGATAATGATTAAAAATCATTACAAGGAGTTTTTTCTATATTATGTTTCACTTATTTTAAATGTTATCTTTAGAGGTTAGACTTTATAGAAATACTTCAAAAATAAATTTTAATCTAGAGATTATTATCTCTTGAATCAGCCTTACATAAAAGAAAAAAAAACTATATTAAAAATTTTCTTTTTGATTCAAAGAAATTATTGATATTGCTAAATTAATTTATCATTATTATAAATATTCGTATGCATCTTTTCATGAAGTAAAATTTATGAGTGATATTTATTAACTTGTAAAAGTAATTGTTTTTAGTTTAAAGTATTACTTTGCTAGAGAAGTAATTACTTATTCATTAATTTTAATATATCTAGCGACTAAACTTGACAAACAGTAATACTCTTTTTACAAGGATCATTTTAATAAAGTAACACAGGTTGAAATATTGATTTTAGTTTATTTATTTATATCAGAAACTGTGAAATTTGAAGTAATTGTCAGTTCATTTTATTGGAGTATTATCATTTTGTTCATAAACAATACAAATGAAAGGGGAAAAAAAAGTATGTTTATTAACAAGCATAAACCAAATTAACTGAAAAAAGACAGAGAGAAAGGAAAAATTCTTATCTGTATAAAAATATGTAATCATACAGTCTTTTTCTTCCAATTTATTAAATGCTTTATTAAATATGCTTCTTACTTTGAACAAGAATGCTAAGTCTTTATTGACTTACATATGTGGAAAGGTCTGTAATAAATTTCCATGATCTGAAGTGTGGATTCCATTAAACAAAACAAGAATTAGAATTGAGATGTAGCCTTTTAAATTGAAAAACTAACAGCTCAAATCTAACCCTTATTCTATTTATGTAATATCAGTCGATAACATTACCTCTGCTAGTTAAAGGAACCAATTTATTGAGTTCTTATAATGTTGCTGTTTATTCTTAAAAGCTGTTGATCTATTGTTAAACTCTTAGTTTTATCTCACATTCTCAGACAAATATCAATTTTAAATATTTCACATGTAAAAAATAAAAAGTAAAAATCCAAAGCATACATTTACATTAAATACTGCTATAATAAGAAATCAGTATTCTAAATATACACAAATATTTATTTATTACATATTTTTTAACCAATATTTATGTATTAACCAATCATCTTCATTAATATAATCCTTCTGATTTTTAAAAAGTAATCTACATCAGGATTTTTTTTTCCCCCTATAAAAAATAAATAAGTATATAAAGAAAATTACTTTTTACAAACGATGTAGTGAAATTTTGTTAGTACATAAATTGAATGAAAGTAGTAAACTGTAATTTCATACATTGGATTTTTTTTTTTTTTTTTTTAGTGTCTATAACTGATAAATTCTTAAGAAATTATCCATATACTATCTTCACTTCCTTCACTCCTTCACTGAACATGTTTAAAATGACTAATTTATGTAATCAAAACTTATGCATTATTCCATCAACCATAAATTAAAATAAATCTGCTATAAATATTGTGCTCCAGTATTGCTGCTCAGGTTTTCAATAGTTAAGTTAATTGGGAAGATTTTTAGCTATAGAAGTACAATAATGTCAATTATAAAGAATGTTTTATAATTAATCTTAGAGGTTTTTTCATTGATTAAATAAAAATAAAATATTCACATTCTGTTTTACATCCCACACCAAAGTTAAGACATGTAAACATATCATCATTCTTTATTGTTGGTAAATATATAAAATATTCAGAGTGACATATATTTTTTAAATAACCATATTGCTTTTTCATACTTATTTCAATAGCCAAAATTCAAGTATTTTTATAATTATTTTTCTCCTATAAAAATGTTTGCTTTTTATTTATGTATTTATTTTATTTATTTATTTATTGTTATTTATATAAGTTTACATCCCATAAGGAAAAATATTTTTGCATATAAAAGTGTTATAAAGGAAAACTACCATTCAGTTTATTGCCTTGAAGCATTTTATTAGTAAAAACATTTATTATATTAGAATAATATAATAAATTAGAAAAGTATAATAAATTCAAATAAACAGTATCAGAATAAACATTTTATGGTTAAACTGTTTTATTGTAACTAATGTTAATGATAATTTTTGTAAATTTATCCTAAGAAGATATACTAGTTCTTTTTTAAATTTACAGGCATTATACTCGCTATATTGTAACATAATTATTTAAACCTTAAAAGTATTGCATAATTTTCTGACAATCATAGCTATCTAACAAAACTTGTCACCAAATAGGGTGAATAAAACCCGAATGGTTTGTTGTATTTTTCTTTTTTCTTTTTTTTTTTTCAAATATTTACTTTAACTATTTGTATAATTTAATATATATATAATATATATAAATTTAAGAATTCAGTAGCATTATAAAATTAAGCGTTTAATAGATACATGATTATACTAACACCACAAAAATAAAACTGATTGTAACGCAGTTTAACTCTTTGCGGCGCAAGACAATTCAGATCATTTAAATTATACTGCCACCGGAATTCATGAACTAAATTAAACTAAAAGAAATTTTAAGTTTAACAAAAATGGCCTTTTCTGCTAGGTTATAATTGTAAATTTTTGCTAAAAAATTTCCGGGATGAATTTTTGCAGCTGGATCTTAAATTTTACGTCCTCGCAGTGAGGACAGCACGCGTTGAAGGGTTAAAAGCTAGCACAGAAATTTTATGATTAATTTTTAGTACAAATAAAAGACGAAACCAATTTAAATTATTTACGCCAACATGAGTAAAAAGGACCATAAAACTTTGACAGAGAAAAAATGATGAAAGTTCTCAATAAATTTATTAAAAATGTATCTGGAAATGAGAATTGAATTAAAAAGTATGAAAAAAAGACTACAGGAAATAAGATTTGGATGAATAAATGCTTAAAAATAGAAGTATTAGCTCATCAGGAAACATGTACTTCTATAAGCAGAAGAAGCTGCAAGATTTCATAAAACTGTATTGCTAATTCTAGCCAAAATACAGCTCATGTTTCGATCTTGCAACAAAACCATTTTGAAAGAGGAATGAAATATTAAAGCAAACCCTCAAAGAATCCAGAAAGAAGAAAAAAAAAAAAAAATCAAAGACCTAACCACATGTCATACTATCACCAAACACAATGTTATATTGCCATCATAAAATTGATAATAAAAATAAATTCCAGACAAACATTGATTAATCGATAAAGATTTTGCAATTGAACAATTTCAATAACAATTAAATTCACTTTGTAATTGTATTTTTAATTTAGTTAAATTAATTTTATTTTTATTCTTAAATCAAAAAACTTACAATCTTGTAAGGAACGGAATTTAATTACAGCAAACATTTGTGTGTTTGTGTGCTTGTTGCACCATCTATCGTGAAGCATGATAAACAGTATAAGTCAATTAAAAAGTTTTAGGATTAAACATGCAATTGCTGTTTTTTTGTATTATTTGAGAGAAGAATTTTTTATTATTTTATTTTATTTATTTATTTATTTTATTTTTTAAATATTTTGAAATTAAGTTAAACCTGAAGTAATAAATCTTTAATCTTAATTTTTAATAATAGAAATAAATTTTAAGTTATAAAATGTCTCAATCACAAGCAATAATCCCAAAAGGCACCCATGTGAAAATAAGCAAATCAAAGCAAATTTTATTTATTTTTAATTATTTTTTTAATGTATTATTATTATTATTAGGATTGCACTACTTAATTATTATTGGAATTGGATAACTTGTACAATTTAATTTTAGGAAATTACCAAAAGCCAAAAATCATATAATTAAATCTAATGAATAAAGAGTTCATTATTCACAATATCAACCAGAAAAAATAATGTATCTTGCAACAGCAATAATCCCTTCCAGTTTTTTTTTTTTTTTTTTTTTGGTATTTAATTCAACAACAAACTCACCTAACCAACCAGCCAAACACCACCACCCTTCCTCCTTAATCAAACATCTGCCGTCCCATCTGCCACATTTTTTATTTAAATTTTTTTAATGTTATATAGAGGCATTTAATGATATGCTATTCAATTAATAATTTTCTTGGGATAACCCATTTTTGTAGCCGCTTTAATGATTTGGTTGATATTTTATATATAAATATATATATTTTTTAAATCTAAATCTTATAGAGCTTTTAGTTCAAAATTCATTATGAAGTAAACCTAATTCATTTATCTCTGACATACTCAATATCATTAATGCATCTTTGTATCATATTCCGTTTGTAAAAAAAACTGTTAACTTTATTTAATTTTGATCCAACGGTTTATTTTATTGAGCATGATTTCATACAATAAAGTAATAATCACACCAAACTTGATTATTATACACAAACACTTAAAATAACAGTGTTTAAAGCATTAGTTATGTTTGATTTCCAAACCTTAATAATAGTCTGTACTGCAAAATCTAAATCGTGTAAACCTAAATAGGAATTTTGTGTACAATATTTGGAGCAAGCTTGCATCTTTTTTGGGGAAGGAATAATATGTAAGTATCCTACTGTGTTACTTCAAATCACATTCATTTATGTCAATTGGTGGTATCTTAGAAAATCAATTAACACACTGAGTGAGTACTTATAAATTCCATTCTAACATAAGACTTTTTGGTACTTCCATATTTTATTTTTACTTTCATTTTTTATTTTCTTTATTTATTGTTAATCATATGATGATAAACAGGATACAATATGAAAATTGTTCTTGATAAAATATTAAATGCAATAAAAATATTTATCATTAATATTTATCAATTAATTTATAAGCCAATACAAACAGAATATTGTTTTTTCCAATTAGTTGTAACTAGGTTTATTGTCAAGATTGGAAACTATATAGTTTCAACTATATAATATTTACAACAATTGTTATGAACAATTAAATAATTTTGCACCAAATCCCATTATATATATATTGCTTAATAGATCATCTTTATTATATATATATATATATATATATATATAATCTATTTGATAATAAAAGAAAAGAAAGAGAACAAAGAATAGTCAGTCAAATAAATCAAAAGAAAAGAAGGATTATTGTAGGATAGTATTATAAGGGGAAATAATGTATAATAACTTTTATTAAAGAAAAGAACCTTTTTATTTTAAGATGAGCAAATGAAATTTGGACCAAAGCAAAATAAGATTGAATTTTAACTGAAAAACTCAAAATGCTATAAGACGTTTTCAAGTGCTATCCTATATATATATATTCATTTTTGTCATAATAAGGGGAGGGGTATTTATCCATTAGAATCCTGATCTACACTTAATTTGAAAACAGTGATAGCCATATGGTACAATGACTATTTGCTTCATGGTGATACCGGTTACACTACCATCTGATGTCATAGTTAACATTTTTATTGTGGGAAAAAAAAAAAAAAAAAAGTTTATTGCAAAGTTGTAAAACATACCCAATTTATTTTAAGTAAATTGGAGTGTAAAGGTTGATATATTTTTATTTACCAACTATGTGAAAAATACCAAGCCAGGAATCGAACTCGGGTACCTCCGCTTAACGCACAGATGCTCTACCACTGAGCTACCCTGGCTGACAACCAGCTAGGCATTTTTCACATAATATTCGTTGGCGAAGTCACATAGTCTGCAAACGCAGATATAACAGGTGAGACAATAATAATCATAGCACAACTCCATAGACCACGAAATTTCAATTTAGAAATTTTTATTCATGAATTCATCAACCGTGAATATTCATTTTAAGTAAATTGGAGTGTAAAGGTTGATATATTTTTATTTACCAACTATGTGAAAAATACAAGAGCCGGGAATCGAACCCGGGCACCTCCAATTTACTTAAAATGAATATTCACGGTTGATGAATTCATGAATAAAAATTTCTAAATACCCAATTTAGTCCAAAATATATAAATAAATAAAAAAAATAAAACGTTTTGCTCAATAATGCTAAGAATAAAACATTTAAAATGCTCTCATAAAATTAAATACAGTAAAAATATTTACCCTCAATAAATTTTTTAAATACTTGCTAAACTTTAGCAAAATTCATTAATATTTATTATGTAGTTCATAAGTCAATACAAACTGAATATTGATTTTTCTAATTACTTGCAACTGGTTTATTGTCAAGATTATAAACTATGAACAGTTGAATAAATTTTGCACCAAATCACATTTCTTATATATATATATATATATATTCATTTTTGTCCTAATTAGGGGAGGGGTATTTGTCCATTAGAATCCTGCTTTTCACCTAACTCAAAAACAGTGATAACTATTGCCATAAACATTATATCTAGTTATGGTAAAAATAACTATGTGTTTCATGGTTATACCGGTTACAACACCATCTGGTGCCATAGTTAGCATTTTTATTGTGACAAACAAGGAAAAGGTTTATTGCAAAGTTGTAGAGTACTCCCAGTTTAGTTCAAAAAAAAAAAAAAAAAGTTTTTTGCTCAATAATACTAAGAACAAAAATATGTGAAAGGCTCATTAGCTTCTTTACAATTTTGAACATTTTTGTGCCATGAAAAGCATTTGAGAGAAGAAAAAAAACCCTAATCAAATAGGTATATTTATTTTTGATGTGCAGTAATGTTTTTTGTCCATGGCAATACATAACAGCACTCCTTTCTTTTCATGTTGGACTTTTATAGATGTTATTTTAAAGTCCAATAATGTTGATAGATTACTATATACACTTGCTGTTTGTAGAATATCTTCAGAAATAGTCTAATGTAGTCGGATTAGTTGAACATAGTATTCATTATATACAATCGCCATACATGTTGATTTATAGCTAAAATGTCCTTTTTTCATACTACTTTATGTTTAAAGTCTTGTGCTGAAGAGTGCCATTGCATTAGAACCACACTTTCCAAAGTTGAAGGAATGGCAGATTTTTTAAATAGCCATTATTGCATTTTCCAGATGCTCCATGTAATTTACCCCAATAAATGTGGGAAAGTGTATGCTAAAATATTTTCAAATTGCTCATAACAACGTATTTAATATAATAAATGTGGGAAAGTGTATGCTAAAATATTTTCAAATTGCTCATAACAACGTATTTACTATATTAAAGTTTGCTGGTCATATGTCCCTTCTTCCTTAAACATTTTGAATACAGACTTTAAGAAAAATATCCATAATTTAATTACACAGAGTACAATTTACACGTTGATTTTTAAATGCAATACATAAAGCACAAGACCATGCTGATTCAAAAGGGCAGGAGAACTTATCCCCTGCGGCCTCTGAATGAGACTTTCTTAGCACCCTTTGTTGACTAAAGGGATTATGAAATTTTATCATTCTATTTAAAAAAAAATAAACTTAATTATCAAGACATGTGTGATACATGAACATATACTATTTGAATGTTAAGATTGATATTTGATAGTTTCGTAAGTGGTACTTGTGAAGGCACAAATACATGTGTACAATGGTATACGATTCAGTGTGAAAGCCTTGTAAGATATCTAGTATGAGCCAGTGGCGGCTCGGGCACCGAAAATTGGGGAAGAGACACGGTGTATTTTATGCTGTATTCATTTATAGGACATAAATTTACATTTAAATGAGTATTTTTAGTTAATTTAAGTTAGGACCATGCTTAATAAAAATTATGATTAAAAATAGTTAAATATTATTTTTGAGCTCTTCACCTATTTTCGGTTCACGAGCCGCCACTGGTATGAGCCTGGTAAAACATGCCACAGAATTTGAACTATAGTCCTTTAGTATCAGAAACCCATGTTCTACCACTGAATCACAATGACAGTTATTTTTTATAAAAAATATCTTTTTTTCTGCATTTTGTAACATCTCATTGAGAAATTAAAATTAAACAAGTGCATGATCTATTTTTAATATTATTGGGCTCCAGGTGTCTTATGTTTTAAATCAAAAGCACTCTATGATTTTCTATTTGACTTTTTCTTCTATCTTATACCTTTCTTTTGATAGGGATACAACTTTAATTTCCATCAAATGGCAGTATAGCTAATATTACTGTAAAGTACATAGCCACTTTTGTTTACTGAGATACTACATTTATGGCAATAGTTCTTAGGTTCAGGTAAAGGGCAAGATTTTAATGGACATTTTGCATATATGTAAACATATATGTATATTTAAATTTGTTTGATTTTTTTTTTCATTACTTTTTAAATGATATGTTGTTTATTGAATGCCCAAAGACAGAATTCTTTTGCCTTTTTCTATGATGTAATACTTACAGATGTAGATGCATCAAAAGTATCAGAATATTCAACCCGTATGAAAAGAATTTTAGCCAGCACACCAAAGACAATCTTCTTCGCTAGTGGGGGCACTTCACCACCATGGATACCACGATGATGGATGTTAAGCGTTACCACAGACATAGCTGTGGCCAATGACACTAATGTCATTACCACAGCATAATACAGACCTAAAATAGAAATATTGGAGTGAAACTTTTTTGTATGCTTTTATTAATTTTTCATGTAATTTTATTTCACATTTTCATTCTTCACTAAACTAAAAATTTACATATACAGTCGACTCACGTTATAACGACCTTGTGTTATAATGACCCAGTGCAATATAGCGACCTTTTGAAAAGTCCCGATTGACTTCCAATTAAGATAATGCTATTTCATGCTTGATATAACGACCAGGAAAAGACAACACTCTTGATATAATGACTCAGTAAACGACTGTACTTCCTTCAATTTATAGTTTAAGATGTGATCTTTACTTAAATATATATATATATATATATATATATATATAAAATAAAAAATAAAAAGAGAAAAAGACAGAGAGAGATAGAATCCGACGAATTTTACTTCATCAAGAAAATGAGATGCAGTTTGATGTTAGCCTTTTAATTGCAATCCGAACCACATAAGCTGATTGGTAAGAAAAATTTACAAAAAAAAAATCAGAAATCACTTCAAACAGATTTTCTCAAATTCAGGAAGTGTGAAGAAAATTCATTGAATGTTCCTCATAAAGATTATTGACAGTAGAAAGGCAATAGGGGTATTAAATGTAGAAAATAATGAAAACATGAATTATATTCCAAAAAGTAATCCTACAATCGAAAATGAGCTGCGAAAATACGTAACAAACTTTCGGATACTTTTGAAAATGAAAATTATGGAAATGAATAACTTGAAAACACCATTCGTTTTAAAAATTCTTCTTTCCAATTCAAAATTACATCAAAACTCGATTATTGCTTTCTTCATAAAATATTAAACATGTAATTAGTTGAAATAATTTATAACCATGAAGTTGAATTAATTAAAACTTTATAAAACATACAACCTTTTATTACTCCATGTTTTCAAAATTGCCGAACTAGTTTCTTCTGGGGCGCCCCAGCTTGATCACCGGCATCACGGTATGTGAAGTCGCTCGAAACTGTTGTTTCTTGTTTCTTCCCTCTTATATAGACTCTTCGCCATTGGCGGTTGAGCACTGCCCCATCGTTGCCATTGCAGCAATTGGAATTTGTTAAAATTTCTACGGATTCTCTTACTGTAGCGTAACTGTGGTTGTGGTAGTTGGCCAACTTTTTTACTTCATCAAATTTTATGTCTATCTCTTCGTTTTTATTTACCTGGGTTAACGCGGTTTTGAGCTCTTTGGAATCATTATTTTGTACTTGCCAACTTTTCCGGTTTTCCCGGAAGACTTCCGGTTTTTTAACGTGTCTTCCGGACAGATGATGAAATCTTCCGTTTTTAAAAAAGTCGCGGATATCGTTCGTTTTAAAAAGAAAACCCAAATGTTCTATGAAAACTCCTGAATCCCAATCTTTCTCCATCCATAACATAAATGTCAATATTAATTTCAAACTTGCTTTATGAGATTCTAGAGCATGTAAAGAAATAGAATTGTTAAATATTTCTTGCTGATGTAATTATTTTTTGCCCCCCCCCCCCTCTTTCATTTATCTCCAACTAGTGATCAGCAATCAAATGTTCTGCAGAAGTCTTTTGTTTCCTAATCTTTATCCATCTGCAACATAAATGATAATATTAATTTTAAACTTCTTTCATTAGATTCTAGAAGTAGAGTTGAAAGAGTTTAATATTTCTTACTCTGTAATTATTTTTGTATCCCCCCCCCCCCTCCTTTTCCCCGGATTGTAATCAATGATCAATTCTAGAAACAATAAAGCAATGGATGTGCTCAATATTTAACACGTATATAATTATTTTTAGATCTTTATTGATAAATTTAATGAATCTGTTTATTTTTCCTCAATTAAATTAAATATTTGTATGTCATATTTATACCAAATGTGTAAACATGGGGAAAAAAAATGAAGAATAATTTTTTCAGGTCGGAAAATTTTTTCCAAATCAATTTAAGAAAATTAATACTCAGTTGGTTTTATGCACGTTTGAAACTGATAATTAGCTACTGCTACTGTGTTTTTTTTTATATGTATGATTAATGTACATACACAAAAATCATTCTATTTATTTAAAAAATTAGTTATACTTTAACTTAACTAAGTTTTTCGTCTATTGTTAAATAAATTTCTTACAGATTCTGTTTTGTAGATATTTATATGTTGAAGAGGAATAACTTTATTTAAAACTTTTAAATATTTAGTATAATCAATCTATAATAAAACATTTTTATAGATTGCTTCTAAATATTAAAATTGTAAAACTGTATTGTTTATTACGTCAAAGAGAAAAAGAAAAAAGTAAAAAAAAAAAAAATCTTCCCTTTTTTTATGAAATCTTCTGGTTTTTCAACAACAATCTTCCCTTTTTTTATTAAAATTGGTTGGCAAGTATGTATTTCCATTTTCGTCAAATTTGAGAAAATTATAATGTTTCTCATTTGTTAATATTTTTAATTGATTTTAATTGTAAAATATTATTTCACTTATAAATTCTAATACAATTCATATTTCACAAGCAGTATGTCATTTGCAACCATTATCAAACCAAATTTAATGAAAAGGCATCATTTGAAATATTTGATATAGCGACCATTTGATATAACGACTCAAATTCAATTGTCCCGATGGGGTCGTTGTAACCCGAGTCGACTGTATTAACTAGATGAATATCTTTCAAAATGAGTGGTTAAATTAAAATATATTTGAAAAATAAGTTAAGCATAAAAAATACTAATAAAAAATATTATGCAGCTGCCCACAGTTTATTTTCTTAGTTTAACAGGAAAAAAGAGAGATTGAAATCATTAAATCATTGGAAAGAAAAAAGTCTTATTAATAAACTTTTTATTACTTTCTGTTTCTCCAGTTTTTTTTTTTTTTTTTAATTTATTTATTCATTCTGATCATTGTTGTCACATTATGAACAAATTTATATTGGCAAGAAATTTATATGCTGTAATATATTTCTCCACTTTATCCTAACAAACTGAGACTAAAACTAACACTACTTTCTCCCATTGGGCTAGTTTTAGATATTGTTTCTTTTGATATATATTTCTGTGTGAGGGGAAGAGTACTGCACCTTTAACTCCCCATTTGAATATTGTATCGATATTAATAAAATCTTTAAGGCAGTTATTGTACTAAACAAATTATTCAGGGAACTTTTCACCACACCACTTATTAAAACTTACTAGTCTAATTAACATTTTCAAGTGGCTGTCCCATGTACTCTTCAAAATACCAAATTTTAAAATTTTGCAAATATTTATGTTTAAATTATGCTGGTAACACAGAGACTGATTTTTTTTCTTTTTTTTTTTTTTTCATGTTCAGGGAATCTCAAAACAACTAATTACAGTAAAATCTCAGCTTTGAAAAAGTTGTCCCATAACAGTACTTTGTCTACCATATAGGTAAGAGAAAATAATTATCATTCCTAAGAAGTTTTACTGGACATGGTCAGAGGTGGCACCAGCTAGGAGGCCAGAGGGGCATAGGAACCCCCGCCAGGGAGTCCGTGACCCCCTATCGAGGCATATTACTTAAATCTGTCGAGAAAAAAAAATTACCAAATTTTCAGTTTTCTCCTATTAGCAGCATATTTTTTCCCTTTTACAAATTTGGAGCATTCCAGATTTTACTTTCTATATTCAGTAGAAGTAATTGAATTTGTAAAAATTGTCGGCTTCCGGTTTTCCATGATATTACACATTTTGAGAGGTCCAGAACAAATTTTGACCATGACATTTCTAGAAAATGTCTCTCTATGTGTGACAAAAATTTTGTTCTAACTGTATCTCAAGAACTACTGCACAGAACTACATATAAATGTCAATGTAGCTGCACCATGACATAAATTAGTGTTTGTTAACTTTTTATCCGAATCGCTCGATAAGTGGTGCTACCTTACTGCAATTTCTTTCATTTAAGGTAAGACTATATCTGAGGTTCTTATTTTGTATAATTGAACAAAAGTTGATATGTGATAAGGTCATTATGAAACATTAGGCTGATTTAATTTAGGTTCATATCTGCAGATAAGTTGTGCTGCTCTGTAACTATTTTCCCCGAAAACAGGAAAGCTATATCTCAGTTTCTATTGTATAATATTGCAAATAATTTTGCATATGACAGGGCCTTTATGAAACACTATGTGGAATCAGTTTGAGTGCATATAGCCAGATAGGTGGTGCTCTTGTGCTTCAATTTTTCCCACGAACGGGAAGACTTGATATATGACAGGGCCATTTTAAAACAATATGCTGATTCAATTTGGGTTCACATAGGCTGATAGGTGGAGCCGCTGTTATGTAAGTTACTTCATGAATAGGAAGACAACTTCTATTAAAAAGCCACCTCTCTGGAGAGTCCATTTTCTATGGCACGATGGGTGGCCCTCTTAGGAAAATTTGACTGTATATATATCTGTGATCCACAGATACGAAGATTAATTTTTTAAGAATTTTCCTTCATGTATCCTGTACATATTTTATTCTATGGCAAGAAAATAATAGCATACACTCAGAGAATGGCAGGATGATCCACAAAACCACAAGGAGTACTGACAAATGGAATCGTACAAATATTAACTGTAATATGATTAAAAACAATATTGCTGTTTTTGATGAATAGTCATATAATAAAATCTCTTTATATAGTGCCCCCCCCCTGTCGGGGAGGTGGTGTCAACCCCTGTCGGGGCATTTCTGTTGCCACTACTGGGCATGGTATAATTTAGTAAAGTACTTTCATCAATTACATTCAGTAAAAAATAATGTGTTTGCTGCTTAATTTTAGCTATCCCCTTTTATTGCCTATGTACACACCACATAATGTACAGTAAAACCTCTCTAAGTTGGACACCTACGGTTCCAAGAAAAAGTGTCCAACTTATAGGGGTTAGACATAATGTTAATGGATACATTTACATTCCGTTCCGAGAAAAAGCGTCCAACTTAGAGGGGTGTCCAACTTGAGAGGGGTGTCCAACTTGAGAGGTTTCACTGTATTTTAATTTAGCACAGTGCATAACACAACTTAAACTGCACATTGAGATATTTCTAACTAGCCCCTGATATATCTGAATTCTTTTTTATGGTCTTGTAAATGAATGGTGAATGCTTTTTATACAATATTCTATGTAAAGCATGCTTTTGTGCATAAAAAAAAAAAAAAGGTTAGTGCAATTGAAAGATGGTTAAATGTAACAACAGGCAAATATACCAACTATACTGAAAACCTTATTTTCAGATTCAAGTATTACAATTAACAAATATAATTATTACAACAAAAACTCAGTTTAAAAAATTTGACCAACAATACTCTCTCTAACATATATGGTTACAGGAAAGTAAAAATGGTCCACATTTAAATAAAAATATAATTTAAAATTTATTTAAAGAATTAACAAATTATTATTAAAAAAGTAAATTTGACTTAATTTATTTCTTCTCTTGATGATGTCATATCTTTTTTCATGTAATATATAGTCCATATTTTATTTACCAAAATAATGTAAATTATTTTTAGTTAAAATATGCAAACTTATTATTAAGTACTTATCAATCAAAGCATAATTAATATTGATTTAATTTTCACTGTTTCATTCATAAACAATCTTTTTTTTTTTTTTCCTCTGATTTCCCAATACTAAAAGAAAAAGAAAATTTTTGTCCGAACATAAAAACATTAAAAAACATAATTGGAAACCTTACTTTGTTTCAATAATTAGCCATAGCTTTTGCATCGGAAAACCCAGCGTCCTCGGTGGCAGAAGTGATGAAACTGTCTGTGAATCTTCTTTTAAACTTGACTCTCTCTTTGATGATAATGGCAATACAGGCAATCCAAACCTGCTGTTGACTTATTGCCATTGCATGAATTATAATTACCGACAATTTTGATGGTTTCTCTAAAGAACATATTCTTTTTTTAATTAAATAAAAATAAAAACAAGAATTAAGGAACCGAATAATGACATTAAATTCAAGGAAAGTACTACATTTTAGCTAAAACCTATCAAACAGAAAATATCAATATCGATTTTGAAAAAAAAAATTAGCTAATTACAATGGTCCATACTACTCATTCTTTAGAGAAATCATTGAAATAGTCAGTAATTATAATCCATGCAATGCAACAAATCGAAGGCAGGTTTGGATTGCCTGTGGCACCACCAGTCAGAGAGAGAGCGAAGTTTAAAAGAAGATTCACAGACATTTCATCGCTTCTGCTACCAAGGACACTGAGGTTTTCCGTGGTTTCCTCCGAAACTCGCGTAAATACGGGCTAGGACCCCTTAGAAAGACCCCCACGGAGGGCATTCCCCCTATAGGCCTAGGACACTTAAGGAGTCAATCGGCCTTAATCCTACAACCAACCAACCAACCAAGGACACTGAGGATCCTGATCCAGAAGCTATGGCTAATTATTGAATCAGAGGTTTCCAATTATGCATTTTAATTGTTTAGTGCTTCAATTATTTTAATTTTAAAGGTAAAACATTAGGGTTTTTTTAAACATCATTTTGGAAATACTTTAATTTATATCTCATATTAATTGGAGAAAAAGTTTATTTTTGCCTTTTTTATCAGTAATTATTATTTTTAATTGCTTCAGTTATCTATGTTTATTCATTATAATCAATGGAAGAGTCATTAGTTTTATAACACGATAAAATGAATACAATAATAATGCATGTAGGAATTGCTTTAAAAAAAAAGGTTTAATCAAGAAAAAAATGTACCTATGAGTGGCACAGTGTCGGAAGTGGGAGGCATACTTTCACCAATGACCATGAGGAAGACAGTCATGGATAGGAGGGTAGTTATACCAAGAGTTACTTTCTCGCCTGAATCTGAAGGCATGTAAAAACTGAGCAGTGCGATACCTGTGATTAGCATGCACGGCAGGATCAGATTGAATACATAGAAAAGGGGTCTTCGGCGTAGAACAATATGGAATGTAACATCTGGATATGGTTCCTGTAAATAAGGGATGTTAGGAAAAATATACTTTATATACAAACATAAAATACAATGTTATAAATATTTAGTTGATAAACTTTCTGTTTTACTGCATAAAATAATAATAATAATAATAATAATTACAAAAATAAAGGACAAATTTATTTAATTATTTAAAACTGAAAAGACATTTGCAATTTTCATGCCAAAGCAGATGATTGTAAGTAAAGTTTTTAAAGTAATCCAAAATTGCCAATATTAATTATTATATTACTTGATTTCATGCATGTAATTTTATATTGAAATATGCTTTTATTTACAATATGACAAAACTTCAAGTAATGTACAGCTATTTTTATATTTATAGCTACATCTCCAGTTGAACTTATGCTTGAAGGAAAATGTTAAGGTTTCCTAATGTGAGATTTAAACCAAATTTCAAAGATTTTAAATAAGCCCTCAAATTAATAATTACAATAATTAAATCAATTAATAAAATTATATAAATGTTCAATAATAAAATACATATTTTTCATCCACATTGTGATCTAAAAAACACTAATTTAGCTTCTTGATGTTTTAATGAATTTTGCTAATTGAAAAAAGAAGATAATTACTGTACAGCCTGTAAAAAAATAAAATAAATAAAAATTCAGTTAAAAAAAAATCACCCCACCTATTTGTTTTTCAGTAAATTATTGCAGAAAGACATCAAAGGTGCAAAGTTGTATGCACAAACACATTGAAGAATTGCTTGCTTTTTTAGCAAACACAACTAGAGATTAAAACTTGAAATTTTCAATTTATCTTTTTTACCATTCTGTATTATTCAGTGTTTGTAATTTTTATCAAATAAATTGAGATTTGTACCATAACTATGAATAAAATATGCTATAAGCATGTAGTGTGACATCGTCAAGGTTGTGTTCTTTGTACTCGACTGCCTGTGTGAAGTCCAAGGAGCCAGACTGTCTGCAGACTCGAGGAAACGGGCATACCATGCGGCTTTTCAACCTCCTAGTCTCAAAGTTACTGCGATTTCACGGTTGATTTTGATGTTGCCGCCTTGCGCACCCCAAGCGAGGGTGGTACCCCACCTTTCTGGCGCCAGTGAAACACCAATGAACTGATGAACTGGGTGTGAACCTGTATATTTCGCATGACCAAAGACTGTCTGATTGGTGGTTGTCGTGTGGGAAAATGGTTTCTCCCCTTTTTTTGCATATCATCAAGATTTTTGGAAGAACTAAAAATTCAGATAATAAATCTGGAGACTTGGATTTATGACTGTGTAGAGAACGGTCGTTCTCCGGAATTTTTTGTAAATGTTACACATGCTAGGGTTCACAGGTATCTGTGATGCATGTTGTATGTTTTTACCGGCAGAAAAAAAAGATGTTAAAACTTAGTATTATTAAAGTGTTGTTAAGTTTGCACAAAAGTATTTTTTTTTTTTTTTTTAGTTTTACTAGAATAATATTTTGGACGTATAACAAAAGGGGAAATGTCATCGGCACTTACTACTAACTATACCACAGTAGATAGTTAACATATTAAAATGTTACATTATTACATGGATAAAACATTTCTTTGTTGAGGATAGAATTTAACAATTGACAAATATCAGTTTCTATTATAACTATGTCTCATAACGTTAGAAAGTATATTGTAATTGTCGAAACATCAGTTTGGCTTCTAAGAGACTCAAAGATTTTGGTGTTTGATGTCATCCGGTTTGTTTTGTGATATTGGTTGCAAGAATCATCTCATCCAATTCATTTGAAATTTGGTATAAGTATTTATGTGTTACACAGAAAGAGCTGTATAGTTTTTGCTATGTGCAGAGTGCAGTATTAGTAGCTCCTGTATAAAAACATGTAAAATATTTTCAATACATTCCAGTCTAACAATGATATATTTTTTTTTTAGCAAAGTTACCTTGCATTAAACATAATGAGATTGGTAAGATTGAGATTATAAGAGCCGGATTTGTATAGAAAGTGCTATATATAAGATTAAATAATTATTGGTTTACAGGTCTACATAAAAGAATTTGCATATATTATGGATTAAATACGTTAACTCCATAAAGTATATTATTTGTTCGGTTATGCATTTTCTTTTCATTAAATTGCATTTTAACAAATGATGGAGGTTATGTATGGTTAAACAGATTAAATATAAATATACACAAAAGAATTGAGATATATTATGGGATACAAATGTTAATACTGCATTTATGCTTTCACTTATCTTAAAGTATTTCTAGAAATAGAAATTCAATCTATTATTATTATTATTATTGTTATTTTGTTTAATTTAATTTTAGTGTACTACATAATAGTAAATTTCAACATTTATTAATAAAAGACAAGCCTGCATAAAAGAAATTGGAAACATCACCTCCTGTTGTAAGTATTGTTTGAATGCCACTTTAATTAAGTTATAAAATTTTCAGAGAAAACTAATTTAAAGTATCATGGTGTATACCCATATGTGTAAAATACCCATTTCACATACCAAGTTTTGGGCATTTATACACACACATGCAAAAAAAAAAAAAAAAAATGTAATCAAGGTAGCATATGAAGGCCACTTGTGTATTAATATGCATGCAAATTGAATCAGTGTAGATTTTTTGTAATAGTCCTCTTACATATCTATCAAGTTTAGTGCACTTATAGACATATAGATTCTGAAAATATATAGTCTGTGAATGAGGAAATTTACAGCAAATCCAGGATGTGAATAGGATACACTTGTGCCCATATGGCACAGTAAAATTTTTGTGCCCCACCCCATCTTTCGTTGAAATTTAAAATGAATGTAATTATGCTATTAAAATTTATGATAGTATAATTACTGTTATATAAAAATAATAAAAGAAAGATAGATAAAAATTTTTAATATATATATATATCAAATCTATTCGATTTCATTCATTTAAATAAGAGTTTTTAAAAATCCGTTTTCCATAAACTCTAATAATCTATTTCAAGGTATCCATGTTCTGCAACACAAATGTAATCAACTTTTCGTGACAAACTAGCGAGCTTCGCCCGCTAGCGGGTCAGTATTTTCAAATGAATCACTAACAGTAACTTTTAGTGTCAAGAAAAGAAAAAAAAATCATTTCTGATTGGGTAAAAAGTCGGCCCGGGTTCCCACTGCCTTCGGCAGCGCTGCCCCGTGCGCGCTGCGCGCGCATATTCCTTCCCTGACTCTTCGTGCCCCCCCTCGAAAAAAAAAAAAATTCTGATCGGGTAAAAACTCACACCGGGTCCCTACTGCTTTCGGCAGCGCAGACCCATGCGCGCTGCGCGCAAATATTCCTTCTCAAATCAAATTTTTATTCTTAAGAAAAGAAAATTAAAAAAAATCATTTCTCATCGGGTACAAAGTCGGACCGGGTTCTCACTGCCTACGGC
The DNA here is from genome assembly GCA_963930645.1 of Salticus scenicus. Classification (NCBI taxonomy): domain Eukaryota; kingdom Metazoa; phylum Arthropoda; class Arachnida; order Araneae; family Salticidae; genus Salticus; species Salticus scenicus. Next base: position 164,650,044 of record OZ005653.1, on the reverse strand, counting down.
AGCGCAGTCCCTTACGCGTTGCGCGCGCTCAAGTTAAGGAATACACGCGCTGCGCACGTATTCCTTCCCTGATCCTTCGTGCCTCCTAAAAAAAATCATTTCTGATCGGGTAAAAACTCACACCGTGTCCCCACTGCGTTCGGCAGCGCAGACCCATGCGCGCTGCCCGCGCACGTATGAAGGTATACGCGCGCTACGCGCACATATTCCTTCTCAAATCAAATTTTTATTCTTAAGAAAAGAAAATGAAAAAAAAATCATTTCTCATCGGTTAAAAAGTCGGACCGGGTCCCCACTGCCTTCGACAGCGCTGTCCCGTGCGCGCGGTGCACGCCTATATCTTCCCCACCCTTTCAGCACTTCCTAATTAACCTACATATATCAATTTTGAACGGTCTAACTGAATTAGCTGAGATGCAAAAAAAAAAAAAAAAAACTAATCAGAACACCTCAAAACGTGCAAATCTGGTGAAAACTTTCGATAATATAAAAAAACTTTAAAATATCTTTCGAATGATGCATTAAAAATAATTTAATCATAATTATAAATTGAAATATTGAAATTTGAAAATATTACAGCGCCATCTGGCGGTACAAATTTCTGTAATCTACTATTCGATTCAAAATCAACAAAGCTATCTAATGATGTATTACTTATGAAATTATTTTAATTGGTAGCTGAGATACAAAAGAAAACCGATTCAGAAGACCTCAAAACGTGTAAATGAAGCGAAATCTTGAATCCCACTTTCGATAATATAAAAGTACTTTAAAATATCTTTCGAATGGTGTATTAAAAATAATTTAATCATAGTTAGAATTTGAAATACTCGTATTAAAATAAAATTTAATTTGCAATTAAATTGTACATTTTTTATTTATTCTGGAAACCCGGTGAAATTTTAACTGCAACTTCGTCTTGTGATGTTAAAAGTGTGTAGCATGTTTGAAATAATTTTGAAGAAAATTGAAGCATTTTGAAATTTGCAATTTTTTTTTCCAGTACAAAATCAGTAAAGCAGGAAGTAAAATCTATTTATTCTTTCGCCCGGCGCCATGGTAACCGAAATACGTCTAGAAGGAAATTAATAAAACTCTTGTGATTTGTTGCCACCTTTTTTTTTTATAGTTTAGTTAATTTTAAAAAATCTAATTGTCCTATCGATAAGCTATTTAAACCGTCGGATTCAGAAAAATCGGACCTTTCATTTGATACCTTATTTGTAACGATACGACTGATATTTCTAATTTATTTTCCACTTTTTCCGTAAAAATGTCGCTTTTTAAGCATTTAATCATGAATTTTGGGTCATTTTTCGGTAGACAAGGGTCGATGTTTTAATTAATATCTCCGTTAATTAGGGTCGCATCGCTTAGCGAATTATCGCGATGTCGAGGTGAAGAAATTCTGCGTCTGTCGACACCAGTTTCGAGGCGCTGCGACCATTAGCGCCGGAGCTTTAGCGGTCACAAGGCATTTCTCACAGACAGACAGAAAGACAGATGCGCACAGATTTTAATAATATAAGGAGACTAGCTGGCTTCGCCCGCTAGCGGGTCAGTATTTTCAAATGAATCACTAAAAATAATGAATCACTAACAGAAACTTTTAGTGTTAAGAAAAGAAATTAAAAAAAAAATCATTTCTGATTGGGTAAAAAGTCGGGCCGGGTCCCCAAGCGCAGCGCGCGCGTATTCCTTCCCTGACCCTACGTTTCCCCTAAAAAAAAATCATTTCTGATCGGGTAAAAACTCGCACCGGGTCCCCACTGCCTTCGGCAGCGCAGTACCGTGTGCGCTGCGCGCGCACAACTGAAGGGATACACGCGCTGCGCGCGCGTATTCCTTCCCTGACCCTTCGTGCCCCCTAAAAAAAATAATTTCTGATCGGGTAAAAACTCGCACCGGGTCCCCACTGCCTTCGGCAGCGCAGTCTCGTGCGCGCGCACAACTTCAGGGATACACGCGCTGCGCGCGCGTATTCCTTCCCTGATCCTTCGTGCCCCCTAAAAAAAAATCATTTCTGATCGGGAAAAAACTCGCACCGGGTCCCCACTGCCTTCGGCAGCGCAGTCGCGTGCGCGCGCACAAGTTAAGGGATACGCGCGCGGTGCACGCCTATTTCTTCTCCACCCTTTCAGGCCCTCTTAATTAACCTACGTATACCAATTTTGAACGATCTAACTCATTTGGCTGAGATTCAAAAGAAAACGTAATCAGGACACCTCAAAACGTAAATCTGGTGAAAACTTTCGTTAATTTAAAAGAACTTTAAAATATCTTTCGAATGATGTATTAAAAATAATTGAATCATAATTAGAAATTGAAATATTTAATATTGAAAATATTACAGCGCCATCTGTCGGTAGAAATTTCTGTATTCCACTGTTCCATTCCAATTCAAAAACGCTTTCTAATGATGTATTACTTATGAAATTATTTTAATTAGTAGCTGAGATACAAAGAAAACTAATTCAGTACACCTCAAAACGTGTAAATCTGGTGAAAACTTTCGATAATATAAAAGAACTTTAAAATATCTTTCGAGTGATGCATTAAAAATAATTTAATTATAATTAGAAATTGAAATATTGAAATTTGAAAAAATTACAGCGCCATCTGGCGGTAGAAATTTCTGTATTCCACTGTTCGATTCCAAATCAAAAAAGCTTTCTAATGATGTATTACTTATGAAATTATTATAATTAGTATCTGAGATACAAAAGAAAACTCATTCGGGACACCTCAAAACGTGTAAATCTGGTGAAAACTTTCGATAATATAAAAGAACTTTAAAATATCTTTCGAATTAAGTATTAAAAATAATTTAATCATAATTAGAAATTGTAATATTGAAATTTGAAAATATTACAACGCCATAAAAGAAAACTGATTCAGGAGACTTCAAAACGTGTAATTCTGGTGAAAACTTTCGATAATTTAAAAGAACTTTAAAATATCTTTCGAATGATGTATTAAAAATAATTTAATCATAATTAGAAATTGAAATATTGAAATTTGAAAATATTACAGCGCCATAAAAGAACACTGATTCAGGAGACCTCAAAACGTGTAAATCTGTTGAAAACTTTGAATTATGTAAAAGAACTTTAAAATATCTTTCGTATGATGTATAAAAAATAAATCAATCGTAATTAGAAATTGAAATACGCGTATTAGAATATTGCAAAAATGTCCGGCGTGTAAAGATAAAATTTAATTTGCAATTAAAATGTAAATCTTTTGTTTATTGACGAAAATCGATGAAATTTAAATGTGTAAAATTTGAAAAATTGAAGAAAATAGAAAATTGTAATTTTTAATCGCACTACGAAACACGTGACCAGATGTGTTTCCGTTGAAGACTGCTGTAGACTTAATGTCTGCAAAGATAACATTCTTGTGATTCGTTGCCAACATTTTTTTATAGTTTAGTTAATTTTAAAAAATCTAATTGTCCGATCGATAAGCCGTTTAAACCATCGGATTGAGAAAAAAAAGCCCTTTCCAATGGTATCTTGTTTGTAACAATACGACTGATATTTCTAATTTATTTTCCACCTTTTCCGTAAAAATGTCGCTTTTTAAGCATTTAATCATGAATTCTGGGTCATTTTTCGTTAGACAATGGTCGACATTTTAATTAATATCTCCGCTAATTAGGGTCGCATTGTTTAGCAAATTAGATAACCCAGATCTGCGATAAATTCTCTGTCGATCGGTACCTGTTCGAAGTCCGTGCGACCGTTAGCGGCCGAGCTTTTGCTGCGTCAAGCCGTTTCTCACAGACAGACACACACACACACACGCGTACAGATTTTAATAATATAAGGAGATAGCAGATCTACCGCCTACATTTTATTTCAATAAAATACCTTAGAATTTTGTCCCATAAAATTTTCATGACCTGCGGGCCCGTAATCTAGCAGGGCCATCTATCTGAAGATTTGCACCTAATCTGAATCACTTGTGCTTATCCTAATAGCCATTAGACCTATCAAGTTTGGTGCACTTATAGTAGTTTAAAGAAGCTGGGAATCTAGTCTTTCAGTAAATGAAGGAAGCTACAGCATAATACTACCAGCTGTTAGGCAATATATGCTTTAAAAAAATACACCATCAATTATGCTAAGGTCCAGTCAGGCGTGAAATTTTGTGCGTTTGTTGTTTGTTCGTGATATATAGTGCCCGCAATATTTTGGTAACAAGCACACAGACTAATGTCAGATAGTTTCTATCAAAAATCAAAACACGTTTAGGACATCCCAAAACGCGTAAATCTATCGAAGTTTTTATTAATCCATGACTTTTTTCTTACATACCAAGTATTTCAAGAGTGTGAGACCCTCGAAACATCTCGAAGGAAAAACAGTTTTGCTGAACATATTAATTTAGAAAATTTCGAGTTTTTAAATAATCTGTCAGGTGTCAGATGAGGTATCACTGATATATTCATCAGCTATCATAAGATCACCAATTAAAGCCATAGCCAAAGGGTGAGGATCAACCACACCGCTCGAAATTTTCAGATTTGTCAAAAAATTTTGAGTTACACTTCACTTTTAACACTAAAAGGGTGTACTAAAATTTGTACTCCCTCCAAAAAGTTTTTCTGCCTATACGGTCTTGTCGTCATTCTATCATCATGAGATATCTCGGTGGGAAAACAATTTTGCTCAGTACCATAATTATGGAAAACCCTAAGTGACACAATGTTTTTTTTTTTTTTTTTTCAAAATAGAAAATAACACATTTTTTTTTTTTTCATGGAATATTGTTAAGTGAGGAAAATTTGCCTTAAAACATTTTTTATTTTGCAGTGTGGTAGTCCTTTGGCCCTGATTTTTTGTGTTCGAATAAAAGTGAAATAATTTCGAAATATCTCAATGGGAAAGACATTTCGCTGAACATGTTAAGTCGAAAAGTTTTGATTACCTATAAGATGAGCTGTTACTGATAGGGTGCCGGGGTTCCCAAATTTTTCACGCTATACAAACTCAATATTTAAAAATGAAAATGATATTACGGAATTTCTTTTCTATCGAGATAATTCTAGGCTGTCGACTTTTTGTTTTAACCCTTTTCAATCCCATTTAATTTCACACTTCTAGCTCAAAATGAAGAAAGACTAAATCTAGCATTCACACCGGAATAAACTTCTCATTTAAATATACTTATTTTAAGACATTGCTTGCGTTTGTTAACGCGATTCCAAGCAAAGCTTCGCCCATTTTAATTTATCATACTTGCCAACATTTTCAACTTTACAACCAGTATTTTTAAAAATAAATCTTATATTATTTTTCTACGATTAAATAAAATGAAAATTGTCGTAGAAATTTCTTGTATGAAGTCTCCTCCGAAACCGGAAGACTTGGCAACTATGAATTACGAAACATTTTGCACCAATGTTTATATTATAATCAAGATATAAATGAATGCACAAGTAGTATCATGGTACATAGTATCATGGTACAAATAAATATACAATTACAATATACCTGATAAATAAAATATAAATTTATGTATATAATTATCTCTTAGAGTGAATTATTATGGTAAGGGAGAAGTGTTCCTCATGCAATTTGTTAAATGTACATGTTGGTATAGCAGAAAATATGCTTTCTTTTCGGAAAAAATTATTACAGATGGAGCCATAATTCTTCCTTCTTTTTTTCTCACGTAAAAAAAACTGCAACACGGGCGTTTTGACGGGCAAGGGACATTTATACTTCGAGTCTGTCTTAGTCTCTCCCAACTTCCAACAATCCCAAATCGAAAAGAGCAATATGTTTGAAAGTTGTTTCTTTTCTTTTTAACCTTGAAAATATTAAATTTGTAATACAGGGTTCCTAGTGGGTCAAGGGAAGCTACCAGTGATACCTCATTTGTTAGATTATTTAAAGCCACTAAACTTTACAATAGAGCAAAACGAAGTTGCTTATCTTTCGAGATATTTCGGTTTGCCTCTGTTATTTTTCGAACATTAATATCGGTACCTTCAAGGCAAAAATAAATAAATAATAATAAAAAACAGATTTATGATTTAAAGCAAACCATAGTTATGATTTAAACAAACTACAGAAACCATACATTCCCCCTCCCGTAAATATACATACAATTACCCCCTCCCCCCCCCCCCCCCAAAAAAAAAAAAAAAAAAAAAAAAAAGACCACAACTGGATTATTTTATTTTATTTATTTTCAAAAAAGGCCAATTTAATTATCTAAATATAGAGATGAAACAAATAGTAATTTTGCTCGATATAAGATATTCGTATTTAGCAATCAATAGAGCTGTTGATATTCGATATCGGCCACAATTGCTCGCTCTTTCATTCCCATATTTAAATTATAAGATTAAGCCGCTATCAGACGAAGTTCCATATGAAAGGCATTAGCACAAACTATCTCATAAACAGGTTTTTCATCGGGGAAACCTTTCAAATACTACCATTTGATATTTTTGCTTCACGTATATTCTTCAATCACGCGCACTTTCGACTGTTAGAATCACATACGGTAGATTTTATCATCAAGTCCTCCAATCAGAGAATCGCGATTCCAGAGTATCCTCTATTCTCATTCCTTTCAAACCTCCGGGAGATGAATTATCGCCAAATGTTGTGCTCGTTTATATTTGTGGATTTCGTTTATACTTAAAAATAACCCTTGACTGAGCTCAAGAAAGTCGTTCGGTAGCTTTGAGATTCAGAATATATGTTCTTTTGTCTGATAGCAGCTTTAGTGGTTTTTGAGGGGAAAAATGTATCTAAGTTCGTTTTTTATTTTTATTTTTATTTTGTTTTATTATTTTATTTTTTGAACTTCAGTGTATGTGTGTGTGTGGTTTCTGTTTGTAAACAGAGCCGTCCTTATGGATGCGCGACAGGTGTGGTCGCACAGGGCCTTGCGCTTTAAAAGGCCTCGCGCCATTTGATTGTAAAAATAAAAATAATATAAATAAAGTAATAAATTAAAAAAATTACCTTTGTGTTGAGTTTCATTTTACTAATGTTATTTAATCATATTTCTTTAGAGTAAGTAAATTTATTTATTAATAATATTTTAGGTTGGTTGGGTTTTTCATCTTATTATTTCTGCGCACTGGGCAGTTGGTAATGATTTGGAACTCACCCCTATAGGTGGTCCGGAGACATGCCATCACAATATTGATCCTTCACGGAGGGGATAATAATATTTTAGGAGCGATAAACAAGTGCTGTAATTGTCCACATCAGACCACGTAACATCAGAATTGATTGTTCTCGGGTTATATTAAAGCTACTATTATCGTTGTTCAGGCGTCTCCAGCAGAGCCTGATTAAGGGGGAAGCACACATTATCTCCGCTCTCACCGGAATATTTTTACAGTTATTTTTTACTTCATGTCATAGAAATTCCACGCTTTGACGAGGAAATATTTTTTTATAAAAAATGAACGGTGTAAAACAATCCAATTTACTCACCGTTATTAGACACCAGAATTCTTTTAAAATAATTTTTAATGAGAATTTTCTGTTTATTATAGGAGGAAAGTATTTGTTAAAAAATAACGGTGTAAGTATAAATAATGTGTGCTTCCCCCTTAATCAGGCTCTGGTCTCCAGATGATACTCAGTACTTCCTCTACATCTAACTTCCCAACACATCTCCTATATTATTAAAATCTGTACGCGCGTGTGTGTGTGTATGTGTCTGTCTGAGAGAAACGGCTTGAAGTAGCTAAAGCTCGGCCGCTAATGGTCGCACGGACTTCGAACAGGTACCGTCGCGTCGGACGGAGAAATTGTCGCAGATGTTCGTTATGTAATTTGCTAAACGATGCGACCGTAATTAGCGGAAATACTAATTAAAACGTCGACATATGTCGAACGAAAAAACGGTTCAAAATGGCAGACGACCGTCATTTTCATCCGGAACCGCGTACCTCAAAAGAAAAAACAGAGAGAGAAAATTTCGTGAGTTTGTGTAAACCCATCGCTGCTGATCTGTTGGAGATATTGAAAATACACCTGTACCACGAGAAAAAGCATTTATTACCGATTTTTACGGGGTTTTTTTTCTTTTTTTTTTAAATACGGATTTTTTTTTATTTAAAAAAAAAGTTTTTAAAAAGTTCGAAAATTTCTCTTTTTCTCGATCGTATTTTTTGAAACGCCCTGTACGAAAGAATAACAGACCCATTTCTTAACAACTGGTATATTTGGAAAGGTCATTTAATCCTCTTTCGAACCATATAAACATTTTAACAAAATACGGATTAGCGATCCATATTTTTAGATTTTACGAAACATCGATTTTTTCACAAAACATTTTTTAACTCAAAATCTTTTAGAAATAAATCATTTCTTTTATATATATGTATATATATATATATATATATATATAGATAGATAGATAGATAGATAGATAGATAGATAGATAGATCTCGATTCGACAAATCACTTCTTAAAAGATTGAAAGATTTTTTCAAAAACTGAATGAGTTATAATTTTTTTAATTTTAGACATTAAACCATTGAATACAGCGAGCTTGATCCCGTAATGAAATTCTCCAGGCAAGTCGTTTGCGTTCGTTGGCGGTTACCGTTACCATGACAACCCATTCAGAGAGGAAACGATGTCTGGGGAAGAAACAAATCTTTTACCAATTGAGATCACATGGCTTTTCTACTGGGAATAAAAATTGCAAATTTCAAAATGTTTCAATTTTCTTCAAAATTCTTTCAAACTTACTGTGCACCGTTAACAGAACAGGGGATAGTTGCAGTTCAAATTTCATCGATTTTGGAAAAAAATTACATTTTAATTGGAAATTAAATTTTATTCTAATACGCGTATTTCAAATTCTAATTATGATTAAATTATTTTTAATACATCATTCGAAAGATATTTTAAAATACTTTTATATTATCGAAAGTGGAATTCGAGATTTCACCTGATTTACAAGTTTTGAGGTGTCCTGAATCGGTTTTCTTTTGTATCTCAGCTACTAATTAAAATAATTTCATAAGTAATACATCTTTAGAAAGCTTTGTTGATCTGGAATCGAACAGTACATTACAGAAATTTCTACCGCCAGATGGCGCAGTAATATTTAAAAATTTAAATTTCTAATTATGATTAAATTATTTTTAATATATCATTCGAAAGATATTTTAAAGTTCTTTTATATTATCGAACGTTTTCACCAGATTTACACGTTTTGAAGTGTCCTGGTTAGGTTTTCTTTTGCATCTCAGCTAATTGAGTTAGACCGTTCAAAATTGGTATATATGTAGGTTAATCAGAAGGGGCTGAAAGGGTGGGGAAGAAATAGGCAGTGGGGACCCCGACCGACCCGGTCGTCACTGATGAGAAATGATTTTTTAAATTTTCTTTTCTTAAGAATAAAAATTTGATTTGAGAAGGAATATGTGCGCGCGCATGGGTCTGCGGACCCGGTGTGAGTTTTTACCCGATCATAAATGATTTTTTTTTTTAGGGGGCACGAAAGGTCAGGGAAGGAATTCGCGCGCGCAGAGCGCACGGGACTGCGCTGCCGAAGGCAGTGGGGGCCCGGTCCGACTTTGTACCCGATGAGAAATGATTTTTTTAAATTTTCTTTTCTTAAGAATAAAAATTTGACTTAAGAATGAATATGTGCGCGCAGCGCACGTATACCTTCACATGTGCGCGTGCATGGGTCTGCGCTGCCGAAGGCAGTGGGGACCACCCGGTGTGAGTTTTTACCCGATCAGAAATGATTTTTTTTTTAGGGGGTACGAAGATTCAGAGAAGGAATACGCGCGCGCAACGCGTGTATCCCTTAACTTGTGCGCGCTTTAAAAAAGTTTTGTCCATAGGCCATAATGATGAAGAATTTTTCTTTGTGTCTCTGTAAAGAAAAAAAAAAAAAAAACTATAAGTGCTAGATTTACCAAAATCTATACAATTTGTGCGACTATGACCTATAACATGTGTATAAATTTTTTGCTCAAGTGAATAAGTAGTTTAGACGCTATTGCACTTTAAATATTTGGTCCCATAGTCAATAATGATAAAGAATTTTTCTTTGTGCCCTGTAAAAAAACTATAAGTGCTAGACTCACTAAAATCTGTATAGTTTGTGCAATTGTGACCTATAACTGTGTATAAATTATTTACTAAATTGAATAAGACGTTTAGACGCTGTCGCACATTAAAATTTGGGCCCAACAGATCATATTGATAAAGAATTTTTCGTTATGTTCCTGTAAAAAAACTTTAACTACTAGATTCATCAAAATTTATACAGTTCGTGCGACAAGGACCTATAATATGCGTATACATTTTCAGCTCAATCGAATACGGCGTTTAGACGATATCGCGCATTAAAAAAATTGGGCCCATAGGCCATAATGATAAAGAATTTTTCTTCGGGCCACTGTAAAAAAAAACTTTAAGTGCTAGATTCACCAAAATCAACAGACTTCGTACTATGGTGGCTTATAACATACGCACCAACGTTCAGCTCATTTGAACGATTTGAACAAAGCGTTTAGACGCTATCGTGTTCACTCACACACATATACACACATAAACTCACATACATCATCGTGAAAATAGCAAAAATGAGCTCAGGGGATCTCAAACCATATAGAAACCACAGATATAGTTATATATATATGTATATATATATATATATATATATATATATATATATCAACCCCATGTTATCGAGTAAAAAATTTTGAGGCCGAAAAAAAGTTCTAAAATCAGCCATTAGAGAGTATTGAAAAAAAGAATAAAAGGAAAAATGAATTTGAAACTGTATCTGGAGTTTTTCATTCACCTTTAGTAAATAAATTATTCATAAATTTTATTTACTAAATTATCAGTGTGTATTCCTGTGTGTGATTTACTCGGGGAAAGGCAGCCATTAGAGTGACTTTTCCCGAAAAAAAAAGCTTCACTTTTTCCCTCTCGCTGATCAATCTATGTCTTATTACTATATCTATGATAGAAACACCAGAATCTCAAAGTCTGATTTTTGACATTATACAATACGTTCCTTACATATGTAATGTATGTTCGGAAAGTAAAAATAGCCTCTTCACTTCAGTTGACAATGACGATTAATCACCGACACCATAGATATAGTAATATATATATAGATCTATCATCCCCATGTTATCCAGCAAAAAATTTTTATGCCGAAAAAAGTTCTAAAATCAGCCATTAGAGAGTATTGAAAAAAAGAATAAAGAGAAAAATGAATTTGAAACTGTACCTGGAGTTTTTCATTCACCTTTAGTAAATAAATTATTCATAAATTTTATTTACTAAATTATCCGTGTGTATTCCTGTGTGTGATTTACTCGGAAAAGGCAGCCATTAGAGTGACTTTTCCGAAAGAAAAGGTATCCGCGTTTGTAATGATCGATAGATGGCGCTTTTTCAGTTCTTGTTGTTAGTAAATATTATAGCCACGTGTATTTATTATTGTTCTTTTTGTTATTCTACTTAATATTCGTACTATAATTTCTCCGCCATTACATCATGGAAAATTGATTGCTTTTGGAAAAAAAATATTTCAGTTTATTCAAAGTTCGATCGGAAGTAGATTTTTAACTGAAGTTGAACAAATATTAGTTTCAAATCATCTGATTAATTCTTTACTTCCATTAGTCGAAGCAATTGGAATTTTAAATTTGTCATTTGGAAATAAATGGAAGCTTAATTCTGGATTTCTTGGTCCTTTGGAGTTACACTGGAGCACACTACAGTATGTGTTATCTTTTTTACCGGATTTATTCATTTTTATTCAATAAATATATGTGAAACTAAACATCGGCATGCAATGGCGGCTGGATGGAAGCCGAATTAAAGCATGTTTATTGTAATTTCACCTTAGCCCACCAGAGGGCGAGCATTTCATTACAATCGCGGATCACTTTTTCCCTCTCGCTGATCAATCTATGACTGACACGCGTTTAATATTTTATCTAACTTTTAGAGTAAAAGTTTTTTTTTTTTTCTTTTGAAGTAGCTTTTAAACAATTTTCGTTATTTTATCAAAATTTCCATTAATTAACGCCAATAAAACTATTCTTTTCCAAAAACTATTATATTTATATCCATTGTAACAATTTCAAGTAACATTGCGTTTTATGACAATAATTTAAACTCCATGTGCCAAAAAGTTTTTTAATTCGATTTTTATTAGTGAAGCAGACGATTTCTCTTTTATTTATTTCAGGCAACTTTAGAATACTGATTGTTATTGTTTTGAAAAGTTTTTCTTTTGAGGTGAGAATTTTTTTGATTTATGTACTACTACGATTATTTACGTTGAAAAGATGTCAGTCCTTATTTTATTTATTCAAAGTTTTATAACTTAAGTATTATGTAGGTATTATGGATGAAACGAAGATTATTGCTAGTTTAAAAATGGATTTCCTAAATTTAATATCTTGCATTGAGTGTCATGCAGAAGAAAGAAATCTTGAGGTAATCAAAGAGTCTTTGAAAACAATTGTCGATATTTGTGCCGAGGAAAAACTAGGAAAAGATGCTTTTCGTGATATTGGTGGCCTTGACTTTTTATTAGACTTTCTTTTAAATACGGATGACGTTATAATACTTGAGTATTGCTTAAATGTGATAGCATTCGTAATTGATGGAAATGTATCCAATCAAATGCATCTAACTGAAGAGAGAATTTTCAAAGTTCTTCAAGCAATTTTTGGGAAAAAATCTTACCCCATTAAAGTGCTGAAAAATTCCGTAGTATTATTTTCTACTATTTTATTTCAGAACAGACATGCTCAAGATTTAGCATACGAAACTGGAAGTATCTATTCTTTAATAGATCTATACAAATCTTTTTATCCTGTTTGTAATAATTTTATTGATTCAGACGATTCGGATCGCTTAAAAATTTGGTTAGACATTAACAGGTCATTGTGTTTTGCAGTAAATAATCCATTAAATGAGAAAAATCAAGAGTTATGTTCCACATTATTTCCCGTGACTCTGAAACTTATTGAAACTTCTATTAATGCTGAAATAATTGAAGCTTCTTCATTGTTTTTATCTCTAAGTATTTCTAATAATGTTACTAACCAAGACATATTTGGTGAACATGATGGTTTTTTAATTTTAAAACGTTCGTTGAATAAAACTTTTGAACAGGTTCAGACCTATATGAACGAATGCAATAACATGATAAGTAAAGAAATTTTGCTACGCATTAATGGCTTGCTTTCTGTAATCAGTGATAGTGTGTTGGATCATGAAAAAAATGCAACTTTGTGCGGAAAATTAGGAATTGTATCACTTTTAGTTAAATTTCTCTACACTAAAGCTCTTAATGTATGTGTTGTGAAAAAAATCTTTTTAGCTCTTGGTCACTGCATTGATACTTGTAAGGAAAATAGATCCATTATTCTGGATAATTCTCATTTTGATGTTTTGCTGAAGGAATATCTTAAAACTGATGATCAAGAACTTAATTCAGCAGCACGATATCTTCTTCAAGTTTGTCTAGATAAGCCTGTTAATAATGATGATGGAAACGGTTTTTCAGATATAGGATTGGCTAGAAATGATTTTCAATTATCTTTTAAGGTAGAAGAAAATTCTGAACCTATTAAAGAGTTACAAAAGAATTTCACACAGCTATGTAATGATGCAAGGAATAATGCAAGCTGCAGTAATAATTCAAAAACATTTCTCCATAGACCAAAATTTTTCATTCCATTTCAAGAAAGAACTAATCTCGGTGGCTGCAGTGGTTTCTCAGAGCCTAATATACATTATGGAAAACGCGATGAGGATTTATTTCGTTTTAAAGACGGGTGGTCTGATTCTGATTCAGATAGTGATTTAAGTTTACAAAGTGCTGGACATTTTTATAGAATGCAAAAAATGAAGCACAAAGGTAGTCATGATAAACGAAAATCGCAGATAAAAGCTTTAAGATCTATGAATAAAGCAAAACTTCTTTCATCAGATATAGAAAATCTCCCAAAAGAAACCGTAAATAAGTTTAATTTTGATGTTAAAAACATAGATTTTCTAAACATCCCAAAAACAAATTTTTGTAGCTTCGAAAATAACTGCAAAGCTTCTACGCATGAAATTGCTGTAAAACAAAAAGATTTTTTAATAAGATCAAATAAAGAAAATATAAGTAACACAAAGAGAAGCAAATCTAGAGAGTCAAATACCTCAAAATTCTCATTAAAAATTAATAATGACGTTTATGGTGATGTAATACACTCGAAAAATAACGGTAAAGTTGGTTATGCAGATCTAAATAATTCAGGAAAAATAAATTTTAAAAATGTGGTGACAAACAATAGTGAATTAAAATTAACTGAAAATACAAAGTTGAATAAATGTGTGGAAGGTAACACTTTAGAAAAAATAAAGATCGGCAAAAATAAAACAGCAGAGAATCTCTCAACTGATATCCCTCCGTGCACTTCAAATGAGCCAGGAGCAGTTAATAAAGAAATACCTATAATTAATTCTTGCACTCATTCTGAGAAAGATGCTTTAATTGCTGATAATTGCATTAAAGTTTCAGAGGAATTTCAGCCTTTTAAATTAGAACTTTTTCCAAGGTCATATCCCTCCACAAGTAAAGAAACTTCCCAAAGGTCTAAATCATACAGAACAATTCCCCATGGTTGTTTAGAGGTAATTGTTCTTCCAGGAACTGTTTGCTGTGAACATAAATTAGCATCGATGTGTGAATTACTAAAAGTATGTCCAGTAGAAGATGAACAATGTTAAACGTAATTTAAAATCATTTTATTTGATGAACGATGTTTTGAAAAATATTCTCAATACTTACATAAACTGTGCTAGATATTCTAATTGAAAATAGGGGGGGGGGGGGGGGGAAATATATATATATATCAATTTTCTGAAGTTTGTAAATTATTTTTCAATTTTTAGTAAAGTGCAAAATAGCAGATTTTTGCATTAAATTTTTCATATAGACTCTATTGTTAAACGATTTTTAATTTCCGTCCATTAGGGAATATCTTAATTCTTTGTAAGTATAGTTTTTATCTTTGAAAAAATCTATAGACTATATTGTTGAATTATTTTTATTTTCCATGCATTCGGAAATATCTTAATTCTTTGTAAGTATAGTTTTTATGTTTAAAAAAATCTATAAAAACCTAAAACTTAATTTTTTAACTAATACTTTTATTACTTAAAAATAAAATAATTAAATGTAAATGTTTTGAAATAATGAGTAATCACAGTCATATCAACATTATGTTGATACCAAATTGCCGAAATAGAACTTTACAATACTTTTTGTTTTAAGAATAAAACATCAAAGTTATTTTTAGTTAAAATGTTTTAATAGAGGTTTTTTGGGTAGTTTTTAATAAGAAAATTAGGGTTTACTTTCATGATTGCATGAATAATTCATATATATATTATGTATATCGACAGATAGATATTCATTGAAGTACTGTTTGTGCATTATTTGTATATAAGTGCAATTCTCATTTATTTTAAGCATTTTAAAAACGTACTTACTCATTACAGCGTTTACACTTCAACGTAATTTACTTCTTTGACACCATTTTAAAATACTTTATTTTTTTTTAATCAGGAAGAAGAAAAATTCTGAAAAATTATATTTATAAGTAACTTTACTTTTAAAGAAAAACCATAAAACAGGTTGCTATTGTATAGGCCTGTATATTATCTAAAAACAGCAAAAGTACAAAAATATATTCTATTTATATATGAAGGAAGGAATCTCACAAAAGTATCTTCACAGCTTTATTTATGAACAGAAAATATTAAAAGGTTGCTTTGGTGTAGCTATGTATATTGTCTAAATTTTGCATTCGCAGCCTGCATATTACTCAAAAAATCCTCTTATAACACTAGTGCTTCATTAGATTATTTCTTTTGTTTGAAATACAGTCAAACAAAAAAATTTTCGGAAGAATAAAAAGATATTTCTACCATGACTGATAAATTTATACTGTATTTGATGGGTGGGGGGGGGGGGGGGGGGAGATGGCGGTACTCGCTATACTTGTGCACGCAATACTTGTATCGCAGCTCCTCTCAACCATCTATTTAAATATTGTAAGCTAAATTAATACAACGATTAAGGATCTTATTAAAGATAATAATTTATTTCGAATTATTCCAAGAATTTTCGCTCATATCGCCCGTTGAAATTTATTCGACTCATTTTAAGTAACTCCGTTTACTGTTTATAAACTGTATTCACATTTAATAATGTATTTAAAGTTAGCGCAGAAAAAAATTAATAACCTAACTTAAAATGCTCTTTGAGAAATTTTCAACTATAGCCCCTAATGTATACGAATTCCTTTGTGTGGTATTTGCAAATGAATGATGATGCCTTATCATACCACATTTTATAGGAAACATATTTTTGGGGATATAAAAGATATATATTAATAATTTCATAATATTTAAAGTTAAATATCCTCCAGTGAAAAATTCCTCAAATGGACCTAATGTATTTATTTATTTACTAGCAAACCCTTGCGAAATTTTCGCAGTTTCTTTCTTTTTTTATTTACCTTTAAAATGTGAAACTTTTTTATAAGTCTTATATCAATTTCACCACCCTATATAAATTTTTATTCATCAGAAGCCAAATTATTATTAGTTTTTAGGACGGAGGACTATTAGTCTCAATCTACGGATAACGTTAACAAAATTCTACTTATGCCAGAATTTCAATGTTGTTGAATGAAAAAGAAAAGAAAATTAATAATCATCAGTATCGAAAAAATTGAAGAAATCCTTTTTTAGACAAAAATGCATAATTTATTTTATTATTATTTATTTATTATTATTTATTAATTTTTTTTTTTTTTTTTTTGGGGGGGGGGGGGGGATGAAACATTAATGATAGTTAATCCAAAATCATTCAAAGAAAAATTTCAAAATAAAATTCATGTTTAACGATGCAGCTTTCATACTTCCCCAGGCCCCAGGCATGATAGCTTTAGTATAGGACACCTATGGCGACTTTTAAATTTTTCCGCATTGTTGTTTCTGCCTTTTAAATTATTTTTTAATTTATTCATTTTGGAATAATTTTTTTTTATTTTTTTTAAACAAAATTTAGTACCTATTTTGATAATACTTCTTATTTTTGCGTTTTTTAGTCAATTTATGACACAAAGTTCATAGTATTTTGTTTATATCTTTAAAGTATTGCTAGGTTTAAACGACGTTTGCAAAGATTCCAAAGATGCAAATTTTTTAAATAAATTTTTCTATAAAATTATCTCATCAGACAAATGTCGTCATATTTTTTTTTTTTTTTTTTTAATTAGATCATTGAACTGAGTCCGCGTGCTTAAATATTGCTTAAGTATTTTTTTTTTTTTTAAGTCCTCGCGTATTTTATTGTCACTATCGTATCGTTTCTACAAAATACAATCGTAACTGGACCACGTTAAAGAAATATTATATAATGGGCTCTTCCCACCTGACGTCAGAGGTCACATGATAGAGGAAAAGCAAATAGCAGACAAAGTCTTGTTTATCTATAGCGATTACTGAAATAACATATTTTCTATTCTTATTTTTGATCAATCGTATTTAATCTGTGTTTCTTTTTATAAATCATCATTTTTAATCCATTTTATATCATTATTCATCATCTTTTGTTTGCTGTATACATTTACAATCATCATTTAGTTTTTGTTTGTTATTGATGTTCATGAAGAACATGTTTAATTGGTACTTAAATCAGTGTCAGTGCAATATCGTACTGCATAAATCCATTTAGACCAGTAACTAAGTTAATTAACTTGTTGTAACACCTTTATGCAATTAAATTAAATGAAAACATTTTAAAATTTTAAATTATAATCCATAAACATTCCACAAGAAGCTATTATTTATTGCTAGATCAGTTAATGTTACAATTACACTACAATATACAAATATCGATTCTTATAGGTAAAAATAAATAAACACATAAAATGTTTTTTAAAAATTATTAAATTTACAAATACAATTATTCTACTGTTTACAAATGCACAACATTACTTTTATTTTATTTTATATTAAATATTAAAATTTTTGTTCTTAAGAACAATATTTAATTTAATTCGATTCTTAGAATTCGATTATTCGTTTTCCTCTATCACGTGATTGAGCAGACGACGGTGGGAAGAGCCCATTAGATTAAAAACTATTAAAAGTTTAAAATTATAAAGCATTTCACGTGTATAAATAATATATAAAAGGTAACAAACCACTTTAAAACATGTAGATAACATATTTTTATTAAAAACTACACAAAGCTTTTCGCCATTATAACGCAGGTGTAACGCAATTACACCTGATGATGTTATTGTTATAATGGCGAAAAGCTTTGTGTAGTTTTTTAATAAAAATATGTTATCTACGTGTTTTAAAGTGGTTTAATATTATATAGATTACCATGTTTTTATTAACTTCGATTCTTGTTTGTTTGTCCGGCACAAATCTTGCAATCTATTTTTAACTAACTTCCCTACTAGCTAGACATTTGAAACTTTCACAGTAGCTCAGAACCCGGTGACAACACAAATATTTCGAAGTCAGATGTTCAAATTTTCGAATAGTTTTATTTTAATTAATTAAAACTAGCAGGCTACGCCCGCTTCGCTGGCCACTATATTTAAATGAATCTCCAAAAGAATTGGATCATTATTTATTTTTCACATCACATTATAAATAAAAACTAAAACAATTACATTGAAATCGCTCTAGACCTCGCATCGGGTACTCCCTGACTACGGCAGCTCTTTCTCTGCCCGCACTGTATCGGGAGCAGGTTCCCACTGCCTGCAGAAATCTCTTTCCTATATATTTCAATATGGGTATTTATTGACGATAGGTGGGTCTGCCATTATTCAAGAACTACGATTTTAAAGATAACTGTATCTCAGCATCTATTAAATATTTTAGTTTTTGAACCAAGTATTTTATTGCTCTTGCTATTTACACTGTATTACAATTTGATTCCGACCAATATAATGAAATAAAATAAAAAGTAGATTTTCTTTTAGAAAGAATTAAATACATAAAAAACAAATAAATTCCAATCAGTTTAATCCTTTCTACTATATACTACCTTTATTTCCTGACAAATACTATAAATTAGAAAAAAAAAAACTTTTAAAGAAATTAAATTAACAAATGAAAAATAATTGTTGTTGAACTACAAAAATTATACATAAACATAACTGTTATAAATACGTTTTTAAATTTTAAATTTAATATATTTAATTTTTTCTACTGCATTACCATTTTATTTTCAATAAATATAATAAATTAAAAAGAGAAAAGAGATTGGCCCTCAAATAAATGTATTAAATAAAAAATAAATTGCATAATATAGCCGTTGCTAAGATACGCAGACGATTACAATCGAAGAATAAATTCATGAAAAATGAAACATAAAAGCCAATGTTCAAAATCGAAAAAACGTTAATTTAAAAAATTCAAATTCGAAATTCGAAAAAATCTCGATGAGGTGCACACCTGCAGGGTCCCAGGTACCTATATGCCAAATTTGGAAGCTCTGCGATCAGTAGTGTGTAGTATTATTCATGTTTAGATAAATGTATTTATTTTCCTGTTGGAAAAAAAAAATAAACTCGTATTTTTATTTTATTTTTTTTGGCAACAATTAAATTATGGATTAAATTAAATGGCTAATTCTTTGCTATTATTAGCTTATTATTTTCATATTTTTATTAATTAAAAGAAAAAGTAAGAAAACTAAACAGAAATTCGAAATTCTGACTTCGATGTGCACAATGATCCTTCGGGGGGCACCTTTGCGTTAAATCTCGTGACTGTCCGAGCTACCGTTTTCGAGAACAGTGAAATATACAAATATTGCTCACTTAATAGTATAAGATATGAAAATAATAAGCTCTTAATAGCAATAAAATAGAAATTAAAATATTACCTATAATTTAATTGTTCAAAAAAAAAAAAAAAAAAATAGTTTATTTTCTTTCGACATAAAAATAAATACATTTAATTCAACGTGAACGTTAAAAAATTATAAAAAGTTAAATTATGCATCTCACAAAAAATTTACGTCATTATCACTTTAAAAATTTTATACACATTGATAAGTGTTAATGTAGTTCACGATACGTTGCTCTAAAAGGAGTAATATATTATTTTTAAAACCAACTTTTTTTTTTTTTTTTCACTATTATTATTATTTTACTGAACTGAGTCCGCGTGCTTAAATATTGCTTAAATATTATTTTTATCCTCGTCTATTTTATTAATGATTCATCAGAAAATTTAAAAACATGGTATATAAAAAGTTTTTTTTTTTTTTTTTTTTTTTTAATCTTATAATTATTTTTATTTATTTTCTATGTCCTTGCACACGATACAGCATTTGTTCGACTTCAGAAAAAAGTTTCAAATAATGTTACCATATAATTCAGATTTAAATGGCCGAATAACATATAACACAACTTGAAATTCACTTTGAACAATTCCTAAATATGATCATAATTTCTTTTGTGTGGCCTTGTAAGTGCACTTCATACTATATTTTTTATGAAACAAGTTTTTCTGCATATAAAAAATGTATGTTAATATCATTATGTTTAATGCAGCCTAAAAATGTCAAAATTTGTTAGAAAGAGAAATTTCGCAGATAATCGCCAACATACGTAATTTATTGAATTATTTTGTATGTGTCTCTATAAGAACAGTTTCCATATGATATAGATTTTCGCATATCGAATTTGTTCATTCTGCTATTTGTTTTTGAGTTATGTTAATAATAGTCATACATACTTGGACAGACCAATAGCTAAAAACCTTATTTTAGAGGATTCAAGGAACCTCAAAAGTCTAGTTACAGCAAAAACTTTTTATTGAAAATTTTAGCCTAAAACAATATTTTCTCAAACATACTTGTTTAATAAAAAGTAATAAAATTGTTAAAATGAAGTTAGATTCTAATTTGGGAAAATTTTAGACTTCCAATTTTCTATGGATTTGCACTTTTGAAATTTCCGGAAAATGTTCGACCATTGTTAGAGAATGTCTGCCTATGTGCGTTAGCAAATTTTTGTGGATTCTGTATCTCACGAATCAATGAACAGAATTTAACCTAACTTGATATTTAGTTGGACTTTGATTTAAATGAGCGCATATTAGCTTTTGGAATTTATCTCGCAGCAGGTGGCGCTGCTACACTCCTTCATTTAAGAAAAGGGATACATATCAGCTACTATAGAGCATAAGTGTACAAAATTTGATATGCATAAAGCATAAGAGCCGTGATATAAAACTATGTCGATTCAATTTTGGGTGAAATTTTGGGTGCATAATTATCAGCCGGCAGGTAATATTGCAATATATTCCTCTGTTATATTGCAAAATAACAGAGCCACCTGTTATATTGCAATATAACAGATTGCAGTATTCAACATTTACATACAGAAAGGCAACATTTTAGCTTTTCTAATATAGTAGCAGGCTTTTCCCGCTTCGCTGGTCACTATATTCAAATGAATTTAAAAAAGAAGCAATATTTTTTATACCGTTCTACAAATTAAAACTAAAAAGAAGATACATTGAAATTGCTTAAAGACTTCGCTTCGGGCCCTCGCTGTCTTCGGCAGAGACTTCTTCACCGCAACCGTCTTGGTACTGGATAATTTAATTTAATATATTTTATAGAAATGTCAATAATCCAGGAAAAACTGCATTAGTCATTTTCTTTTTGATAATAAACAGAACGGTAAACGCATGATATTTTACATGGAGATATTTTGTATAATTAGACCAATTAAAAAAAAAAATAAAAATAAAAAATGCTTTTCCTTTTTTTCCCAGTCGCATAACAAAAATATTTAAAATCTCCTATATTATTAAAATCTGTACGTGTGTGTGTGTGTGTGTGTCTGTCTGTCTGTGAGAAACGGCTTGACGCAGCTAAGGCTCCGCCGCTAAAGGTCGCATGGACTTCGAACAGGTACCGTCGGACAGAGAATTTATCGCAGATCAGGGTTATCTAATTTGCTAAACGATGCGACCCTAATTAGCGGAGATATTAATTAAAACGTTGACCATTGTCTAACGAAAAATGACCCAGAATTCACGATTATATGCTTATAAAGCGACATTTTTACGGAAAAAGTGGAAAATAAATTAGAAATATCAGTCGTATTGTTACAAACAAGATACCATTGGAAAGGGCTTTTTTTTCTTAAACCGATGGTTTAAACGGCTTATCGATCGGACAATTAGATTTTTTAAAATTAACTAAACTATAAAAAAATATTGGCAACAAATCACAAGAATCTTAGCTTTGCAGACTTTTCGTCTACAGCAGTCTTCAACGGAAACACGTCTGGTATTTAATGAGATCACCTGTTTCGTACTGCGATTAAAAATTGCAAATTTCTATTTTCTTCAATTTTTCAAAATTTACACATTTTATTTAGTATATAATATTTACACCACAAAACAAACTTGCATTTCAAATTTCATCGATTTTCGTCAATAAACAAAAGATTTACATTTTAATTGCAAATTAAATTTTATCTTTACACGCCGGACATATTTGCAATATTCTAATACGCGTATTTCAATTTCTAATTACGATTGATTTATTTTTTATACATCATACGAAAGATATTTTAAAGTTCTTTTACATAATTCAAAGTTTTCAACGGATTTACACGTTTTGAGGTCTCCTGAATCAGTGTTCTTTCATGGCGCTGTAATATTTTCAAATTTCAATATTTCAATTTCTAATTATGATTAAATTATTTTTAATGCATCATTCGAAAGATATTTTAAAGTTCTTTTAAATTATCGAAAGTTTTCACCAGAATTACACGTTTTGAGGTTTCCTGAATCAGTTTTCTTTTATGGCGTTGTAATACTTTCAAATTTCAATATTACAATTTCTAATTATGATTAAATTATTTTTAATACATCATTCGAAAGATATTTTAAAGACCGGGTGTGAGTTTTTATTCGATCAGAAATGATTTTTTTTTAGGGGGCACGAAGAGTCAGGGAAGGAATACGCGCGCGCAGCGCGTGTATTCCTGA
Organism: Salticus scenicus; assembly: GCA_963930645.1. NCBI lineage: Eukaryota > Metazoa > Arthropoda > Arachnida > Araneae > Salticidae > Salticus > Salticus scenicus. Next base: position 164,626,951 of record OZ005653.1, on the reverse strand, counting down.
AGTTGTGCGCGCGCATCGCGCTGCCGAAGGCAGTTGGGACTCGGTGCGAGTTTTTACCCGATCAGAAATGATTTTTTTTTTTTTATGGGGCACGAATGGTCAGGGAAGGAATATGCGCGCGCAGCGCGCACGGGATTGCGCTGCCGAAGGCAGTGGGGACCCGGTGCGAGTTTTTACCCGATTAGAAATGATTTTTTTTAGGGGAACGAAGGGTCAGGGAAGGAATACGCGCGCGCAGCGCGTGTATCCCTTAAGTTGTGCGCGCGCAGCGCGCAAGGGACTGCGCTGCCGAAGGCAGTGGGGACACGGGCCGACTTTTTACCCAATTAGAAATGATATATTTTTTAAATTTCTTTTCTTAACACTAAAAGTTACTGTTAGTGATTTATTAGTGTTAGTGATTCATTTGAAAATACTGACCCGCTAGCGGGCGAAGCTCGCTAGTAAAATTGAGAAAAATTGTGCAAAAACACTGAAACAGCTTGGACCTCTTAACGGAACTTGAAATTTGGCACTGAAGTAGCTCGGATCTTTCTCGCCAAAATGTTTACTTATAAGTACTTATAATGCATTTGCGATACCCATATCAACTCATCTGCAAAATGACAACAAAATTATAAATAATTATAAGATTAAAAAAAAAAAAAAAAAAAAAAAAAAAACTTTTTCTATACCATGTTTTTAAATTTTCTGTTGAATCTTATAGCTATAGAACTACATTAGCACTTTATCAATGTGTAGAATTTTTTTAATGTGATAATGACGTCAATTTTTGTGAGATGCATAATGTAATTTTTTACAATGTTTTTTTAATTAAATGTATTTATTTTTATGTCGAAATAAAATAAACTCGTAATATCTTTTTTTTTTTTTTTGGCAAGAATTAAATTATAGCTAATATTTATTTTCATATTTTAATTAATTAAATGAAAACTTTGCAATGTAATATCTTTAAATCTAATAACTTAATGTGTATAATGTCCTCACAAAAAATGAACAGTTTTTAGAGCTCTTTTAAAAAAGTATAACATCTATAAAATATCTTTTAAAATAATTCATCAGTTTTTACTTAAAAAAAACGGCCTACTTTCATCACCAAAGTATTTAAATCTAGACCAATCAAAAATAGGAATGGTCCACCCGGGTGTGTTCCGCTGACAAACTCTTTGTTTTATTTATATAGATAAATGCATCAAACCATGGTGTGTAAGTTGGGTATTGTGTAAAACTGTGCAGATTCAATTTGTGTGCATATCGCAAGACAGGTGACGTTGCCATGTTGCAAAATTTTCTGCTTATGGGAAGACTATATCTCAACTTGTATAACATATAAATGTACCTAATTAAGTATGTGAGATAAATATTATGTTGATTGAGTTTGGGTGTATATAGACCACAGATTATTTATTACACAGATAGGGCACTCCCGTGTACTAATTGGTAACCAAAATTGGACTACAGTGACCCTGTTGGCAACAGCTGTAAGTTTCTCGAGCTCTCCAGCTTACGCAATCGCTCGTCTTATTTTTATTATATCTATGCTCATAGCACAGTACTAGTGCAATGTTAATTCTAACAAACAAACGACCATTGTATTCATGTTTACGTTTGGCAGCTTTGTTATTGTTTACAAACTTGATTGTCAAACGCAATTTATTTTAACAAGCAAGTACTAAATATTAAGCAAATAAATTTCGAAAATATACATAAACCTAAAATATTTTTTTCATTTTATAGCATTTTGTATTATTTGAACCAAGAAATGTTAAATATTTAAGATTTCACACTGCTTTTTCAGAATTATAGTTTGTTATTTTAATTTGTACTTGAATACGAATGTGTTTGGCAAAATATATTTTTAAACATAATAAAAATTAATTTTATTTCTTAGAATAATAGCTGTGAATGTTTTAAGTATGATTTCGTGAATTCAAAAATAAGAAAAAGTGAAGAAAAAGAAAACTTCACATACTTACCTGCTACTAACTAATCGCGAAATAGAAAAATGATGTTCGATCAAAGATGCTATTCATGTAGACTTCACACATGTGGTTCCCTCTGTTGACACTAATGGTGCCACTATCTTTCCGGTTCTCGTTTTAGCTTCACTTTCCTATCTGTATGGTAATCTGTGATATAGACCGACTGATGTCGCTGCTACATTGCATTTTCCTTATTTATAGGAAGGTTATATCTAAGCTTTTTTATTGTATATGTGCATAAAATTTGCTATATGAAATGACTATTATATATATATATATATAACTATGCTGTCTTAATTTAAGTGCATATCGGTTCATAGGTGGCGCTACTTTTACTCACTTTCTGCGATTTTTAGAATGGCTTAGCACTTATCGTATAAAATTGCACGAAACTGCATATCGAAAATATTTATTGTCAAATGCTATATTGATTAACTTTATGTGCATATTAACCCATAGGAGGCTCTGTTTTATAGAATAATATAGAAGAAAGTTTTGTGATGGCCACGGATCCAGTTTTAGAAGAACTCATTATTATTTTTTTTAAATTATCATTTTATTAGCAGGTTACGCCCGCTTCGAGGGTCATTATATTTAAATGAATTTTCAAAAGAATTGAATCACACTTTTTTTTTTTTTTTTTATATATATATATGGGTCATTCTCTGAAAAGTGGGCATTTTTTTTTTTTTTTTTTTTTAAGTAAAAAAGATAAAACCTTAGTCCAAATAAAATTGCTCCAAATTTTTTTTATATTTTTGTACATGTACACATATGTTACAATTAATAAAACAAATAATATAAACCAAACTGTATCTGATAATTTTTGATATAGCAATTACTTTTATTAATTAGAAAAATGAGGGAATGACTGTGAGGGAATGACTGTGAGGGAATGACAAATTTCTTCTAAAAACTACTTTATAAAAATATTATTAAGTTTAGTTATATTTTCAAACACTAAATATTTATTAAAACATATTTTTATTAATATAATATCATAAAAAAGCAAATTTGATTTATTTTAGTTAACTTTATAATGAGTGAGGGAATGACGTATAATAAAAATACTGTATTTCAATCTAACGTTTGAGAGCCTTATGCAACTCATTGTAAAAAGTTTCGAACAGAACACAACATGGCTTTTTACTTTGCTGCTATACAAATTAAGTTTGACTTATATAAAGCACGGGCTGCCATTAATGGAGTAAGTAGGGGTGTGATTATAGTTTGATGAGGGAATGATATCTAATACCAGGGACAACAATAAAGTGTCTTCTAATTTCTTTCATTGCATAATATATAAATGTAGTATAATGGATAAATATTTATTAAAGTATGTTTAATAAATTTTTAATTCAAATAATCCAAATATACATGCTTTAATACTATAGAAACCATTTTATTTACTTATATGTGGGAATGGGGACACAGTGAGGGAATGATATTTTGCATTTTAAAAATTATTTAAAAATTATATTTGAATTCCAATAACCAAAGAATAGCAGTTTATATGTAAAACCAACTAATATTGATAGTTTAAACAGCGTTTTGTTTTTGTGCTTTTAAAAATATACCCTCAAGACTACTGGGACATGAAATGACCACTTTTCAGAGAATGACCCATATATATCATTTTACAAAAAAAAAAAAAAAAAAAAAAAAAAAAAAAAAAAAATCATTCTAAACCTCTCTTCGGGTACCCGCTTCGCCCGCACTGCATCGGGTCCAGGTTCCCACTGTCTGCAGAAAGATCTTTCACGGGCACTTTAATGTGGGTACTTATTGACAACAGGTGAAGCTGCTATTATTCAAGAATTAAAGATTTTAAAGATGATTGTATCTCATCATCTATTAAATATTTTAGTTTTTAACTCCATATTTTATAGCCCTTGCTTTTTACACTATGTTACCATACGATTCCGACCAATATGATATGTAAACAACAGAAAAAACACATTTCCATTTAAAAGGAATTAATTAAACAAAAAATTATTAAATTTTAATTAAACTTAAATTTTAATAAATTTAATCCTATATTATCATTTTTTTTTCGATAAATGCAATAAGCTCAAAAAAATTAAAGGAGTTAATTGAATAAATGAAAAATCGTTATATTGAAAAAATTATACATAAACTTAAGTGTTATAAATAAGTTTTCTTAATTTAAAATTTAATGTATTTAATTTTTTGTACTGTTTTACTATTTACAAACATAATAAATTTATGTTGAAAAAAAAAAAAAAGAATCTCTACTAGGTCATGAAAGTTAAGAAAAGGTCATGAAATTTGGTCGTCGCTTATCAATGTTACTGGTCGTCAAATCCTGCACCGGGTCAGGTAACCTGATTTCCCTCGACCCGACTGAATAATTTTTACTTGCTGAAAGAAACAGAAGAAACTAACAGAAGAAAGTATTGAATTCGAAAAAAAATTCGACTTCCGATTTTCGATGAATTTCCACGTTTTGAGAGGTTTGACCATTTTTAGAAAATTCCTGTCTGTGCGTGTGTGACAAATTTTGTGGCGACTGTATCTCAGGGAGTGTAGATGTGTAATCTCAGGGAGTGCAGACCTCTGTGCAGACTATCTCTACACAGAGTTGCATATAAATTTATATGTAGGTGAATCTTGATCTAAATTAGTCCCTACCAACTTGTGGTGTCATTAAACGGTGATCTCCGCAATTTAAGGGAAGGCTATATCTCAGGTTCTATGGCATATAATCAAATGGCGCTTAATAGGTGTGTGAGGGAGTTGCTCACATATGCTTTTATTTCATCAAATTTATTCTATTATAATTAAATATTTATTTATTCACAATTAAATTTATTAACTTTTAATAATCCTCTTTAGATATGTCAAACTCATTTCAAATTTATTAAAATTCTTTATTGGAAATTAAAATACATAACCTTTTCTAGTTTTAAGAACAAATTCAGTATTAAATCCATTGATCTCCTTTTTAGCATAATGCAATATATATTTAGGGATCTAATACACAATTTAATTTTATTCTCCGCGCCCCTGAAAGTAATTATTTTTTTATTTCTATTTCACTGCGTTTCTCAATAAATCTATTTATATTTATAGCTGTAAATGTTCTATTAGAAAATTTCCGTTATAATTTTTATTTGTTTTGTTTTATTTTATTGACAGATAATGTATTTAATTGCAGCTATAAATAAATTAATGACCCATAATTTAGACATGTCGCAAGAATTTCGTAATATTCATGATTACTTGCACCTGTTCCAACGGTCCTCTTTGGCACAAGTGATAAATGCCAAGGTAGGGTTGCCATCTTTCCAACCGTCTTTTTTATTTAAAAAATTCCATTAGAATAGCATTAAGACAAAAGAAAATTACTTGGCGCCGTTGGCTTCTGAATGTGATGATATCACAATCTGGCAGTTAACAAGTGGGCTGTCGTGTCGGATTTGATTCCACATCCACACACTTCGACGATAATCACCGAGTATTAAAGATGTAAATTTTTGTGAATTAAAATCTCTCTCTCCTCCACCATCGTTTTAACGAATTCACCTGTATTGGATATGAACTGGGTTTGTCCTCATTTGTCATTTTTATATTTTCAATATCTCAATAAATATTCACGGCTATTCAAATGACTGGTTATTTTTTAGATTTATTATTTTATAATGACTCTTATTTATTTATTTATTTTTTTTTTGACTTAATTTTTTAGAGGACTGTGGCTTTAATGCTACAACGTGAAAAGGCCATTATAAGACATTTTACTGATTCAGTTTGGATGCATATTAACCTATAGATAGCGCTGTATACTGCAATTTTTCTCGAGAATGGAAAAACTATAGCTCAACTTCTATGTCATATAATTGTACGAAACTTGATATGTGAGATAATCATTATGAAAACGCATTTTCTAAATGTTATTTATAGGGAATAGAACTGTCTTTCTTTGGATATTTCGTGTTAATTTTCTCTAAGATGAAAATCGTCTGCATTCATCATAATAGGTAATTTTAATAAATAATAGTTTTAATAAGTTATTTGTAATGAGTGAATTTGTATAGGAAAATATAGAAGAAAGTTTTGTGGTGGCCACAACATACTAGTTTTCTCTTGCAGTTCGGGTTGAGTTGACTGGATTTCTTTTTCCTACGGGTCGGATTTTGTTTTCAACAATTGAGTCAACTTCACTTGAGAATGTCTTTCAAAATAATTTAAAGAAATTTGTTTGGCATAATTATAACACTGTAACTGATATTGTGTATGCCCATGATTTTAAATAGGTGTACTGAAATTAATGTAATAAAGTAAACAAACGTATGAAACAAAAGCAATGGGTTCTTCCCAGCGTCGTCTGCTCAATCACGTGATGTGTTAATAACGTAAAATCGAATTCCGAGAATCGAATTGAATTAAATATTGTTCTTAAGAACAAAAGTGTTGATATTTAATTTAAAATAAAATAAAAGTAATATTTGTAAACAGTAGAATAATTGTATTTGTAAATTTAATAATTTTTAAAAAACACTTTATGTGTTTAATTATTTTTACATGTAAGAAGCGATTTTTGTATGTTGTAGTGTAACTGTTACATTAACTGATCTAGCAATAAATAATAGCTTGTTCTTGTGGAATGTTTATGGATTAAAATTTTAAATTTTAAAATATTTTCAATTAAATTTAATTGCGTAAAGGTGTTACAACAAGTTAATTAACTTAGTTACTGGTCTAAATAGCTTTACACTGTACGATGTTGCACTGTCAATGATTTAAGAAAAATCAGAGTATTTAACACGTTCTCCATGAACATCAGTAACAAATATAAACTAAATGATGATTGTAAATGTATACAGATAACAAAAGAGGATGAATAATGATATAAAATGGATTAAAAATGAAGATGTATAAAAAAAATACCACGGATTAAATACGATTGATCAAAAGTAAGAATAGAAAATATGTTATTTCAGCAATCGCTATAGATATAGAAGACTTCGTATGCTGTTTGTTTATCACCTATCATGTGACCCCTGACGTCAGGTGGGAAGAGCCCATTAACAAAGGAATATAAAATTATTGTTATTAAGACTATAAGCATTAAACAATAAACTACAAACAGGAAAACTGAAGCCTATTTTTGCATACTTGAATTACACGACACACATAAATGGTTAAAATTTATTATTAATCTATTTTTCAGATTTTAAAACTTAAAACTTAATGTATTAATAAAGATTAATACATTAAGTTTTAAGTTTGTCCGCTTCGCTGGACACTATACTTAATTGAATTGTCAAAATCCCACATCATTATTAATAACCTAAGTTCTCGCTGTGTTCGTTAGAGGTTTTTCTCGCTCGCAACGTGAGAAATCCGGGTCCCCACTGCCTTCGGCAGCAATTTAACCGCTTCTTACTTCCCCTTCCCCAGCGGGTAGGTTCGAAGGTTTGCGAAATCCCACCAAAGTACATAATGCGTACACTTAATCAACACCCACACACTAAAATTCGCCAAAATAAAATAATTTAAGGCGAATTCAAACGTTTTTACACGTGTTTATTGCCCCCTACCATGGTAAAGGGGTAAGGGGAATTTCGTAAAATCCTGTTACAGTAAGTGTCGGATACATATAAACAATTTACGCACCAAATTTCGTGACCGCACAGATTCCATAGATTTCCCAAGACAAATGTAACACTAAAAGGGTCTCAAATATGCTTCTTTGAAACTCTCCCCCTCACCCCCCCCCCAAAAAAAAAAAAAAAAAAAAAAAAAACGTAAATGTGTTTTTGGAAATATCCTAAAGAAGACACATGGCTGTTTTCAATACATTTGTACCATTTTTAGTAGAGCTCTACTCAAAAATCCGGAATTTCTGAGATTTCTGTCGAAAAACGATTTTTCACCTCCCTGTTTTAAGAATCAAGAATTCCAAAATCACACATAATGTTTTATTTATACTCAAGTCTAGTCTCCTCATGTACAATTTCTTCACCGTGAAGTAATTTGGGGCGGAGTTATGCTTACAAACTTTTTTTGCTTCCTGCCCGCTAGGAGATAGGGGGAAAATTCGATAAATCCCGTTACTTTTTAGTTGGCGGATACATATAAACCAGGCACCAAACTTTGTGACTGCAGCTTTCATAAATTTCCCCGGACAAATTTAGCACTAAAAGGGGTGTCTCGAATTTGCCCTTCGTAACACATACCCCCTCCCCCCCACTCCCACCCAAAAAAAAAGGCAGATCACAAAAAAATAAAAACGGGTTTATTGAGATATCTTAAAAAGGCGCATGGCTGTTTTCAACATCATTGTTCCTTTTTTTTTTTTGGTAGAGTTCTACTAAAAAATCCGAAATTTGCAAAATTTCCAGCTAAAAATCGATTTTCCCCCTCCCCCCCTATAAAAATCGAAATTTCCTAAACAGCAGATAATGTTTTATTTGTATTCATGTGAAGTGTGAAGTCTCCCCACGTGCAATTTCTTCACTATGCAGTAATTTGCAGCTGAGTTATGCTTACAAAGATGTTTTTGTGTCGGATACAAACAATCCAAGCACCAAAATTCGTGACTGCAGCTCCCATAGATTTCTCAGGCTGAATTTAGCGCTAAAAGGGGTGTCTCGATTTTGCCCCCTCGTAACCCCCCCCCTCCCCCCCACAAAAAAAAAAAAATGTTTTTGGAAATATTTTAAGGAAGTCGCGTACTATCTATAATATGAAGAATGAGATCTGACTCTAAATGAGTGGCATGCAGGCGAATGTCCTATCACTGAGCCCACACACAAGCTGCTTAATTTACAATTACGTAAGTAAATCATTCTCATACGAAATTAATCATATTTATAAATTTTTACTTCATTTATCTTCTATATTAATACAATCAGACTTTTGTCTGTAAATTTGTCAAAATAAAAAAATTGTGCGATATCTTCACGTTTCACACACCATGAAAGCTGAAAATGACGTCAGAAAATTTTGTTTGTATGTGTGTGTCATCGTGTCTGTATGTCTGTAATGCTATTTTTGTTCGGGTATCACGTGAAAACGGCTAGACGGAATTCAACGGCGCTTGGCAGGAATTTAGGTTTTTACCCTACTTACAATTATATTTTTCGACTTTTCCGAAATACCCCCCCCCGTCCCCCTCTCGAGGGGCAATAAGTCAAAAACACGTTTGTAAGCATAACACGCGGCTCCAAAAATTACTTCACAGTAAAGAAATTGCACATGGGGCGACTAGACATGAGTACAAATAAAATATCTGCGATTTAGGAATTTTCCATTTTTAAGGGAAGGGAGGGGAAGATCGATTTTTGGAGGGAAATTTCGCAAATTCCGGATTTTTGACTGGAAATTTGGCTTTAGACGGCTATGTTGCAGATCCAAGCAAGATAACCGCAAGTTAAAAAGCAAATGTTTAAAAACTCGATTTGTATCATGTTTAGAACTTAAAATCAATTTTTAAAAAGTGTATAGCAAATTACTTTCTTCAAAAATAGTCCAGAAACAATTAAATAAGTCAGGTTAAAAACCAGAAGATCTGCAAAAGAGCATTATTAAGGACAAATATTTAAAGAAAAAGACATCAGTTGACCAAAAAAAAAAAAAAAAAAAAATAGCATTTAATTATTAGGCTGAACTGCATTTCTCTGATGAATCAAGTTTAATTTATTTTAAGCTGATGAAAAAAACTACTAAGACGGTAAAAATGGGACTGACTTAATGAAAACTGCTCTCTCAAAACAGTGACATATTCTCCGTACATTATGGTACGGAGTTACATACTTTTTCAAAGAATCAGACAAATTTTCATGCTCAAAGGATCAATTAACTCAAAATAAAACACGGTGATTATAAAAGTGGCGCCTGATTGATTATTTTGGAGGCATTTCAGACTTTTTTTCAAACAGCATTTCAAGAGGATAATGCACCTTGCTGTACGGCGTCTGTGGTATGTCAGTTTGAATCAGATTGTTAAAATTAAATATCCATTCCCATGAGCACCTACAATTCTGTAAGTAATAATATCTTTTTTCACTCTAAGTTAAATCCTACAAAGAATATCGTAGAATTTCTTCTTTATTAGACTTAGAAACAGTCCTAATCTCAATTCGTTCGAAAATGTCTAGTCATAAAAAGACGCTGGGAAAGAGAGGAGGATTCAAAATTTGCAGCCTAAAACTTTGCAAGAACTAGAAAAATTATTTACAATATTTAGCACAAGATATATATATATATATATATATATATATAAAACGGTATAATACTCTGCCACTGTGCATTAAAGCAGTAATTCCATATAAAGGTGGAATTAACCCAATGCAGAATACATATTTTTATTAAAAAATTGTTTAGATCTAACAAATACATAGTTTTATTTCATATATTAAAATATAACTTGTTTATTTCATATAATAAATCATAGTAGAATACAAAGTGTATGGTTATTGCATTATGCTTTAAAAAAATTTTATGTAGATTTTTATGAAATACTTCGTAGAGTGTAATGAAGCGAATTATTAAATCGAAAATGTGCATTGGTTTCATTTCATCCCTTTGATATTATGCAAACATGACAGTTTTATTTGTTTCAACCATTAATTTTAAAGTTATTACAAATAAAAAAGTATGTCCTTTTTTCTGCAGTGCGGCTTTTTTTTTTTTTTTTTTTTTTTGTCGCTTAGTGCATAGGTCAAGTTTTGTAGCCCTGTAGTTTGAGCACCAGAGCACAGACCAGACACACATATACCTCCCTTTATTTACATGTATTATTTTTTTTGCCTCTGTAAAATAGCTGCAATAACTTAAAACTTTAAATATATTTCTGATATACATAGATTACAGTAATATATCCCCTTTAACGCTTTACAATCTTATCACATTGTTATCTGAATTTAATTTAATTATTTTCTTTTTGAAGAACTCATAAAAAAATTCTTTTATATTTTTATATTGTTTGTAAATGTCTGTTTTTACGGAAATCGCTCAGACTAATCTCTTTGAGGGAAAACCTTTTTAATTAATTGTGTTTGTATTTAGTATTTTAATGAAATTTTTCGCATTGATTTTTCTGTTGACAAGAATTATTTAACTGAATTTGAAATATTAATATTTTACATTGTATAATTTAAATAAGATACAAACAATAAACTAATAATACTTCAGAACAGGAAGAAAGTAGAAAATATTTAAAAAAAGTATATTTAAAGTTTTTACCTGACAACATGAATAGAATACTTCATTTCTTTCAACCAACATTGTTATAAGATCCCATTCACCATTTTCGACGTAATTTGACAAATCACCTTCTCTTGTTTGAATCATCACATTAAGTCTGTAACCATCATAAGTCCATGAAGCAAATTTCATTGAACAGTTTTGTTCATCGAATGGAAACCAAGCTACATTTATTTTACAAGAACTTCGAAAAATGGCACTTGATAACCAAGTAATGTTCCCATCTGAGGAGACAATGACATTTGTGCTTAAAATAGCGTTATTGTACTGCGAATCTGCGCTGAAAAATAAAGGAAAATAAAAGTAAAATTTATATATCATAATAAGGTAAATGCTTTTATTTATTTATTATAGTGTTAGAAGCGAAATGTAATTAATCTGCAATAAAAGTATCGTTTTGAAATTAAATATAATTTTTCTAACATGTGTTAGGTATGTTTTTTTTTTTTTTTTTACCTTGTAAGTAAAAATTTTTGAAAAAAAAAAAAAAAAAAAAAATGTGCATTTTGGATAAATAAAGTACAAAGATTTTATATCTGCTGTATTAAATGAGTAACTTTGGAACGTTAATTAAAAATAGCATCATTATCATCTGTGTATTATTTTCCAATCAAATTGAATTTATCGAAAATTTTTACTGCTGTATCTCAAATTACGAGAAAAAGGAAACGGTGAAACGTGGTGGAAACGAGTGAGTTGAATAGCAGAAAGGTACAGTCGGTAACAACAGTGTCCGAACACTAGCGAAAATTCCTATGTAAAAAAAGTACACTTCACTAAGAACAGGTTTCGACAAGGATTTATTTAACAAAACCATATGAAGTGTACTTTTTTTACATAGGAATTTTCGCTAGTTGTTCGGACACTTTTGTTATCGACTGTACTCTAGTTCAGACTTTTAGAAAATGTACTACCAAAGTAAATGCAACAGGATTTTAATTAAATAGCAGTTAGTTTATTGAGAGATGTTTCTTTCTTTTTGTTATACAGTCGGTAACAAAAGTCTCTGAACACTAGCAAAAATTTTTATATAAAAAAAGTACACATAATACAGTTTTGTTAAATAAATCCTTGTCGAATCCTGTTCTTAGTCAGTCTAAAAACAGGATTCGACAAGGATTTATTTAACAAAGCTGTATTAAGTGTTATTAAGTGTTCGGAGACTTTTGTTACCGACTGTACTTAATATTTTCATTTATTTAATGTGAGTTAAATATTGCCTGTATTTAAAATAATGCAAATCAAATTTTAGTCATACTTTTATATTGCATTTATTTTATGATAAATGTATTAAAAAATCTAGCTTTATATCAGTTTGTAGATGAAAAAATATTAGCATAACTGATTAAGTAAAAATTATATTGAAATAAATAAACCGAAATTATATATATATTTTAAGTGAGATTCTAGTATGCAAAACAGCTACAAAGTCAATAAATTTTTCTTCACAATCAAGAGATGGTAATGTAAAATATGTCAGAAATACTCAAAACGCGTAAATATTCTTCACCTTTTGACTTCCCGAACACTATAGTGAGGAAAGTATTGTAATCATGTCAAAAATTCGAATTAGAGATTTTGGTGTTTCTACACGTTTTGAGGTCCCTGAATTCATATTCACTATTTTTACGATGATATATGTGTGTATGTATATGTGTATGTATGTGAGTGAACACGATAACGCTTTGTTCGAAACATAAACGCTTTGTTCGAATGAGCTGAAAGTATTGATTTTGGTAAATCTAGCACTTTTAGTTTTTTTACAGGGACACACACACACACACACAAAAAAAAAAAAAAATATTTACCATTATGTCTATGGGCCAACTTTTTTTAAAGTACGATGACGTCTAAAAGCCTTATTCGACTGAGCTGAAAATTTATACACATGTTATGAGTCACCCTCGCACAAACTGTATAAATTTTGGTGAATCTAGCGTTTATAGTTTTTTCACAGGGACACAAAGAAAAATTCTTCATCGTTACGGTCTATATGGGCCCAAATTCTTTAAACTGCGATAGCGTCTAAACACATTCAATTGAACTGAAAATTTATACATATGCTATAAGTCAATGTTGCACAAAGTGATTAAATTTTGGTGAATTTAGCACGTATAGTTCTTTTACAGGGGGACAACGAAAAATTCTGTATCATTATATGGGCTCAAATTCTTTAAAGTGCGATAATGTCTAAACGCCATATTGGATTGAGCTGAAAATTTATATACGTGTTATTGATCCCCGTCACATTAACTATATCCTTTCGGGACCATGTACCACTTATAGTTTTTTCGAGGAACACAAAGAAATGTTCTTTATCATTGTGCCTTATGGGCTCAAATTGTTTAAAATTCAATAGCGTCTAAACCTAAACACCTCATCCGATTGAGTTGAAAATTTACTTACATATTACAGGTCACCGTCGCAAAACCTTTATAAATTTTGGTGAGTCTAGCACTTATAGATTTTTACAAGGACAGACGACAATTTTTTTATCATTATGGTCTATGGACCCAAATTTTTAAAGTTCGTTAGCAACTAAACATCTTATTCGATTGAGCTGAAAATTTAAACACATGTTATAGGTCACCGTTGCACGAACTACACTGATTTTGTTGAATCTAGTACGTATAGTTTTTTTTTTTTTTTCGAAACGAAAAATTCTTTATCATTATATGGGCTCAAATTTGTTAAAGTTCGATAGCGTCTAAACGTTCCGAATGAGCTGAGAATTTATATGCATGTTATAGATATTTATAGCATGTTATAATCCTTCAAATGAGCTGTATCAATTTTGTAGAATCTAGCACTTATAGTCTTTTCACACTGACACAAATAAAAATTCTTTATCATTGTGGCTTAGGCACTGAGAAAAAATTCTGTAACTGACATCTAGAATTTAAATTGTGGCTCTAGAAAAGTAGTTCCATGTCATCCTTATAAATTCTAGTTCCCTTTGAAAGCGGGTTCTAGAAATCCCTATTGGAATTCTAGAGCGTTTGCCTATATTCTCGAGGGCAAAGTTATTTAAAAATCTCTGCAAATAAATGCGAATACAAGAGGCGGGTTTCAGTAACTATAATCTTGGTTTACTACCCAATTCTAGAAAATCAAGCGAGAAATTTTCGGAATACAAAAGATTTAGAATATTCAGAATATTGTTTCACCATCTAGAAATGTGTAGACTAGAAATTCTCGATCATTTCGTCTATTTAGTTTATTATGCGCATAGCTTGGAAATCTATATTAGTTAAGAGATTTAGAAAATGACCACTTATTCATTCTAGATGAAGGCGGTATATTTTTTTCTCAGTGTGGTTTCAAATTATTTGAAGTGCGATAGCGTTTGAACGCCTCACTCGATTAAGCTGAAAATGTATATAGTTGTTATAGGTGACCGTCGCACGAACTATATAGATTTTAGTGAGTCTAGCATTTATAAATTTTTTACAGAGACACAACAAAAATTTCTTTATCATCATGATCTTTGCTCAAAATATTTGAAGGGCAATAGAGTTAACTTAAAGAACATATGCTATAGAGAAAAATACTTATGTACCATATAGTAATTTTCTCTTTTGTTTTTCTAATGACACCTCTTACTTTATTTATACAACCGTTAATTACTAAATGTTCGGAAAGTCGAGTGGAGTCTCTCCAGATTTTTTTTTTTTTTCACACATTTATCGCATACTAAATAGTTCTACATGGATTCAACTTTAATAGCCGTTTGCCATATTCCATGCAATCTGTAGTAGAACAGTAGGTTTGATATGGAAATAAGGCATAAAGATAAAATCGAACACATTATTAAATAAAGATATATTTCAAGAAAAAAAAAAGGAAAAGAAAAAGAAAACAGTGACCACTGAACTTTTTTCACTATTTGAACAACTTGAAGTAGAACAATTCTAACAATTATTGGAAGTGAAATCTTCAGACGCATTGCACACGTTTCATCCTTCAGAATAAAATTTTTTGATTCTTTGTTCAAATAATTTTATATGTTTTAGCATTACGCTTAAAATAAAACTCGTGAACTAATTCTTTTCCAACCAAATAAATCTCTAACAAAGGTTCAAAAGGTCTTCGAAATATAGAAAACAAATTGATATTTTATGTATAAGATCATACAAAGGTATCCAGATGCATATTGCAGGTTATCGGTGGCAATACTCGAAAATGTATTTTCAGTTGTATTGTGCGACTTTTTCCTTTGTTTTATTTATCAAAATTTAGTACACTACGTGTATACGCTGTATATAGACAATATATAGTGTTAGTTAAAAGCAGGTACTAAAAGCTTCCAACACAGTTAAATTAATATTATATTTTTTATTAAAATTAAGGACAATAATAAATAATTTAGCACAATAATAAGTAAATAAATAAAATTGAAAAAAAAAAATGAAAGACAGAATGAAAGAAAAGAAAATCAGCTAATTTCTAGAACTACTATGATTTTTTTCAGGTAAGGTCCTTTTACGGTCTGTAATGCCCGGACTTTAAAGATACATAAACAGTTGGTTTGTGTAATATCAAATGTGAAAATAATACATAAACTCTTTAATTTAATATTTAAAAGTATTTAAACATGTTTTTAATAGTAAGTTAACAGTGGCATCTGTATAGAAGCAATGACAGCTGTTTATGGTGCCTATACTAGCGAGATTTATTTCATCACTAATACGAATAATTTAGTTTCTAAAAAAGCTATAGCTTCTTAAATTATTATTTTGTGTATTTCCCGTTCTTTAGTTCTTAGTGCTCCGAGTGATCGTCTGACAGCGACTTCCCAAGACAGATTTATGGAATGGGAAGTTTCATTTTTACAATTATTGCAAAAATCATATTTTTATTACATCATTAAAAGGTTTCTATATCTGTAAAGCAAATTTTACTTAACATTCAAGATTAAATTATTTAAAAAGGATAAATTGACTGAATGAAGGTAAAAATGAAACGAAAGACACATACTTGTTGTATAAAATAATATCTGGCCTCCATACTTTATCTGCTGGTATTCTAACTACTTTAATTCCACCAAAATCCGTGTGATTCCAGTTCAATCCATAATCAATCCATATCTAAAGTAAATAAAAAATAATTAATTTTATTATAAGTATATGCAAAAATTAGGTACAACACAGGAGATACTATGATGCCAAATAATTGTTGCTAAAGAAAGGTCCGATCATAAAAAATATTGCTCATAAAGAAATATTAACGAAATATCGACAATTACTATATAAAATCAGAACGATTTTCTTTTCTTTTTTTCTTTTTCTTTTTTTTTTAACTAAGTTTTTCTGAGAATGTTATGATCTATAAATATTTTATATTAATATTAGATATTTAAGAGATGTTTAGAATTATTGTTTTTAACATAATTGATCTAAATTCTGGAAGGTTTAGTTATGTTTACATTTAGACATATTTACATTTATTATATACATGCATATCTTTACATATATTATATACATACATATTATACATATATATACAGATATTTACATTTAGATATGTTTACATTTGTAGTTTACTTAAAATAATTTTTTTTTAATAATCGGAATATAAATATTCAAATATACAGTCTAAAAACCGATTAAGTGCAAATCAATGTAGAGTTTTCTTTTAGTATTGCTAAGAAATTTTTTCTGAAAATTTGAATATCCATGTGAGTTTTTAGAAATTTTAGGAACAACTAAACCGTATTTATACTTATACAAAATAGAAATAAAACTTAAAAATTTTGTATTCTAATATGGATATAAATAAGACATATAGTTAAATAGATAGGAATAATTCATATTAATATTCCATTGTGATTACAATGTTTGTGCAGGCTGGAAAACAGCTATGCGATATGCACTTAATGCGGTTCCAAAAGTATTTTCAGATGCATCTTATTAAACAAAACAATGTTATAATGACATAATAGCCTTTATGAAGATATATTGGGTAATCATATAATTAGAAATTGTTTTTATTTTGACTTTTTATTTTATTTTATTTTTTTCTAAAGCAATACTGAAGAAAATGGCCTAGAAGTTTCGACACTCAAAGAATATTTTTAGGCTCAAACTTTTCAGTAAGAATTTAGTCACGAATGCAATTAGGGGACCAACCACAAGTTGAAGAAAAACGAAAATATTTTGCATCGCCCTGTATATAAATAAAAGGGTATAAAACAACTTGTAACTTTAGCGCAGAATTCCATTCACTGTTTACAATATTTGTATGAATATTGAATACCATTAATATATAGACACAAACATATATATATATATATATATATATATATATGTATATATATATGTATATATATAAATGACAGATAACGTAATAAAATTTAATCTTAAAATTTAGCAATTAATAGAACTAAAACAATAACAACACACAAAAATATAAAACTGAATTTAACATAGAGGAAAGACTGACACAAAAAGTTGCGTTATAGATTAAGAGCCAATGAGTTACAATAACTTAAAATACTTACGCCGACATGAATGATAATAAAAAAGAACCATATATATATATGTATGTATGTATATATGTATGTATTTATTTATTTATAGTATATATATGTATATATACTATATTGTTCCAAAAGTCTCATACCCCCCCCCTCTCTTAATTCGAAAATGAGTCGGAATTGTGAAAAATGGCGAAACACATGTTCAATAAATTCGAGAAGGACCTCTTTTGGTGTAAACAGTTTGGGACCGGGGGAACTAGGGGGGTCGCTAGGGAGGGCAACTTCAAAATTTCAAAGGGGAAGGCATGTCTTGTGATACATACCTGGAAACGTCTCTTCAAAACAATGAATTTGATATAAATAGTTTTGCCTTACGATGATTATTAAAGGAGATACTTGAGTTTTTAGACTTTTGAAATATGGATTTTATACTTATGTATCCTCTTTAATAACCATTGCAGTACAAAACTATTTATATCAAATTCATTGTCTTGAAAAGACGTTTCCAATGATGCATCACAAGACATACTTTCCTGTTTGAAATTTTAAAGTTGCCCTCCCTAGCGGCACCTACCCCCTTGCCCGGGCCGAAACATTTTTTGGCAAAGTATTTTGTCTTGTGATACATCCCTAGAAACGTCTTTTCAAGACAACGAATTTGCTATAAACAGTTTTTTACTGCAATGATTATTAAAGGGGATACATAAGTATAAAGTTCACATTTCAAAAGTCTAAAAACTCATGTATATCCCTCAATAATCATCGTAGGGCAAAACTATTTATATAAAATTCATTGTTTTGAAGAGACGTTTCCAGAGATGTATCACAATACATATATTCCTACTTAAAATTTTAAAGTTGTCCTCTTTAGCGGTCCCCCTAGCCCCCCCCTTTTTTCAACAAAAGAGGTCCCTCTCGAATTCATTGAACACGTGTTTTACCATTTTTCACAATTCCGACTCATTTTCGAGTTAGGAGGGGGATTGGGACTTTTGGAACGCCCTGTATATATATGTATAATACTGAAAACCTTTTCAAACATTTCAGTAGATGAAACCAAGTATCACATGAAGAACTAGATAAAACATGAATAGAGATTTATGAAAAAATTAATCATTGGAGAGAGTGGGGATGAATGGGACATTTTTCATGTTTTTATTGATAACGTCGGCCATATGTAATTCAGAATTTTGCAACATTGCTCATAAGTACACTTCAGTAATCAGTTACATATAAACATACTAACTTTAATAAAAAGTTATTATTTTTAATTAATATATATATACATATATATACATGCATGTGTATTGTCCCATTCATCCCCACCAATGGGGATGAATGGGACAAGACTGGAGTTAACAAAGAAAAGAAAACAAAATGGAAAGTAAATAAATTTTTAAAGTTAAATTGGTTTATGTGATTTTATTACACACTATGAATTCACTGAAATTAACATAAACTGATATACTGACTCAAATTAACATCAAAAGACAAAAGTCCTTTGGTTCGTGCAGTTCCTAGTGCTGTAGGCTTTGATAATTTAATCTAATAAGACCTAATCTAAAAATAACTAAACAAATAAGACTCTAGAAAGTGATAAATCATTATAATAGAATACCCATTATCCAGATAAATTTTTGTTTCCGACTTATCGGGAAAATCAACATTCTATTCTGTATTACATTAATAATCACCAGAATTTATTTAATTAGCTTGATTGAAATTGTGATTTTAATCAAATTATTATTAGTTTATTTATTTATTTATTTATTTCAATCATTGATTTAATTTGCATTGAATATTCTAACTTATAATTTTTTTAATCATAATTATTATAAACAAAAATCAGACAACTAATTTCAATTTTTTTTTAACTCCACAAAATTAAGAATCCTGATAATCAATATGGCTAATTTATGTTTT
Organism: Salticus scenicus; assembly: GCA_963930645.1. Classification (NCBI taxonomy): domain Eukaryota; kingdom Metazoa; phylum Arthropoda; class Arachnida; order Araneae; family Salticidae; genus Salticus; species Salticus scenicus. Next base: position 164,607,334 of record OZ005653.1, on the reverse strand, counting down.
AATATAATTATTGTGTAAAATTTTAAATTAGTATATAGTGGGGAATGTCCCATTCATCCCAACCATCACATGATCATATAAAACAGGAAATAGGCTTAATGAACAATTGCCAATATTCTTCTTGAATACCATAAATACAATAAAAAGTTATGCCTTTTCACCATATAAGAGTTATAGTAACTTTAAGCAAATAGTTAATTTCTTAACTACTACCCAACTGAATCAGTAAAAACTTACTTTGGCAGCTAAAGAAAAAAAAAAAAAAAAAAAAAAAAAAATCCAATTTTTTTCTGCCTTTCTATGAATAGCACAATTCTGAAACTGCACTTGATGAATGACCTCAGTGCTGCCATATATCGGAAAAATTATCAAGTTTCCGGTGCATGCAAAGCATAAACATTTTGCTATTGTCCCATTCATCTTGCGTCCCATTCATCCTGCGTCCCATTCAACCCCACTCTCCCCTATATATATTTCTAAAGTTATTAAATTTTATAGCAAGTTTTCTGCTTATAATAGGAATGGATTTCAGCAAATTTCTTCAAACTTTCAGTAAAAGAGGAACAAACATTAGAGAGACACTATTCTGATGCATAATATGCATAGATTTATTTTTTGCTGAGATGTAAGATTTTTTACTGCGCATGCATGAAAGATAGCCTTTATTATTATTATTATTTTTAACTACATGGTCATTTGGAAGTTAGGTACATAGTGCAATTTAACTCAAAAGTTGATTCAATTATAGTAAAAATTAAACAAATTATCGTCAAAAGAATGAGCGAGATCTCAGATATTTTCCAGCGTAACTACTTCATAAAACATGTTTATGAGCAAGTGTGCATACATAATCCTTCTATACATTTAATTTATTCCAAAATTATTAAATGCTTAATTATTAATTAAAATAAATAATCTTTTAAATAAAAGTTTAATTCAAATTTAATTCCCTCACTCAAGTTAATTAATTTAATATAAATAATCTGAAATTTTTTTTATTTTAATAATACAATGTTCCATATGTCACACATCTAATTTGGAGAGCCAACTGTGAATAAAATTTCTGTGATTGACAAATAGGAACTAAATTCTGGCTCTATTAAAAATACTTCCGTGTTATCCTTAGAAATTCTAGTACCCATTTAAAGTGAGTTCTAGAAACTTCTATTAGAATATTCTAGAGCGTTCTTCTATATTGTTGAGGTCAAACTTACTTAAAAGTCTCTGAAAATAAATGTGAACACAAGAGGCGAGTTTTAGCAATTATAATTAGAGTTTATGACCCAATTCTAGGAAATCAAGCAAGAATTTCTTGCAATACAAGGAATTCATAATATTTATAATACGTATCTTTCCACCATTTAAAAACGTGTACATTATAAGTTCTAGATCTTTTCGTCTGTTCAGTTTATTGGTTTACCTTATACGCATGGCTTGGCAATCTATATTTCTAGTGTAGGGATTCAGAAAATGACTACTTACTCATTCTAGATAAAGTCGGTGTATTTTTTTTTTCTCAGTTAAATATTTCAGTCACATTGGAAAAAATCATGTTTATGAAAAACTCACATATCTTAGTAAACAAATAAATTTATGCTGCAATCCTATAAAGGGTTTTCTACATATCAAGTATTTAATTTACAGATTAAATTATTTCACTCACACTTTACTCTGTTAAAAATAGTTTCTTAAAAATGAGCTGAATTGTCTCAAAATAGCTCCGAAACAATATACACTTAAATTTGAATACCCATGTACTCATTTTTGAGTATACTGACATGCTCAAAAATGGGGTTGACCAATAAGAATCCCAATATCCCCATGTTGTGGACATGTCAATATACTCAAAAATGATTACATGGGTTTTCAAATTTAAGTATATATTGCTTCGGAGCTATTTTGAGACAATTTTGCTCATTTTTAAGAAACCATATTTAACAGTGTAAAAAGTCATTTTTATAAAGTACTCCTTATGAGCTTGCAACTCTTAGGAAAGCATAAAATTCATCTCTCTATGATAATTTTCTTAATTTTTATTCAATTCAAATGAGCTATTCACGTAAGTTGCGGTATATATTTAGCTTTCAACCTATGTAATAAAAAAAGTGCTATCTTTTGCGCATGAATAGTAAAAAAATTACTTACTACATATATTCGTAATTCATCGAAAATAAAGTATTAATTTATCTTCTAAAATAATATTTTTCAAATATAATTGTTAATTTCTATGCAATTTTTGTAAAATTTTCTTGAAATCTACTCTTTTTTATAAGCAAAAACTTGCAAAAAAAAAAAAAGAATAAAAAATTAAATAAATAAAAAATAAAATAAATAAAAAATAAAATAATAATAATAATTTTCTATCTGTCGAAATATTCCTTGTATTTCTATAAAAAAAACATACAAATATTGTGATTAATAAGTATAAATGTGTTAAAGTTACCAGTCATTCATACCGCTTTATGATACAGAGTAATTCAAAATACTTTTGTTTTTCTTCAGTTTGGGATGCACCTTTATTTGCACTAAATCGTAACTGAAAAGCGTGAGTTTATGAATGTTCTTTGCATGCGTGAAATTCAAAGCCATTTCGTCCTTTTTAACACTTTCCAACAAGGTTGAAAAGTGTTTATGACTTCGGTTTGTCTGTCTGTCTGTCCGCGCTCTAACTCCCGTAAATATCTATGGAATTTCGTGAAACTGATATATGTTATTCAAGTCCACTATCGGACGTTCCCTATTGAAAATGGAGTTTATACCTCTACTGGTTTGTGTACAGGGACACCCAAAAGTATTTCAAAGCATTGTGTTCTATGAAAGGTATTTCTATAAACCATATTTTCATACCTTTACTGTAGACATATCTTAATGAAATTGAAATATGTTATTCAAAATCACTATCGGACGTTCCCTATTGAAAATGGAGTTTATACTTCTACTGGTTTGTGTACAGGGACACTCGAAAGTATTTTAAAGCATTGTGTTCTATGAAAGATATTTCTATAAACCATATTTTCATACTTTTACTGTAGACATATCTGAATGAAATTGAAATATGTTATTCAAGTTCAGTATTGGATGTTTCCTGTATAAAAGGAGGAAATACCACCATCGGTTTATATACTGGGACACTCAAAAGTATTCCAAAGCATTGCGTTCTATGAGAGATATTTCTATAAATCAAATTTTAATAACTTTACTTTCCACGAAGTTTTAGGAAATTAAAATATGTTATTTATATGCACAAAAGAATGCTTTGCATAGAATATAGCATGATTAGCATTAAATTTACAGGGTGGCACAAAAATATCCAGTTATATTAAGAGCTATTAATAAAAAATTGCTAGACTTGTACTTTCGTTTACGTTAAGCGTTTTTAACACTTTCTAACATTTTTACTTTCTTCTATATTCAATAGAAGAAAGTATTGGATTCGTAAAAATTTTCGACCTCGGGTTTTTGATGGATTTACACGTTTTGAGAGCTGTAGAACACGATTTGACCATTTTTAGAAAATGTCTGTCTGTCTGTCTGTCTCTGTGTGTGTGTGTGTGAGAGAGAGAGAGATAGAGAGACAAAATTTTGTGGCAACTGTATCTCAGGAACTACTGCACAGAATTTCATACAAGTTGGTATGTAGTTGCACCTTGACATAAATTAGTGCCCATCAACTTTTGGTAAAAATTGTCTTACAGGTTGCGTTGCCATCACGCTTTTTCTAAATTTTTAACATGGTGATATAGGACAAAATTTTGTATATATGTGCATAAAGAGAATTATTTTTTAGTAATCATTATGAAATTTACAAGAATTATTTATAATAGAGGTAGTCAACAGGGAAAAAAAATTTGTATGTGTAGGAGCCTCGCCACCCCCCCTGAGGGGGGAAGTACCCCCTCGAGGGGAGTAAATTTTCAGGATGGGTATCTTTCGAAAGGTCTCATCAATACCTTTAAAACGAATGGTTGAACTATAAATCTGTGATAATTTAAAACAAAGTTATCGATTTTTTTTTACTTTTAACGAAAAAAAACTTGGAAAAAAATCGTAATTTTCTTTTTTTTTTTTTTTTTAATTGTTATTGAGTGAATTTGTATAGGAAAATATAGAAGAAAGTCTTGTGGTGGCCACAACATACTAGTTTAAGTGTGAATATGATTTCAGTTTTGTGTATCTGCCTGACCGTCCGTCTGTCTGTCCGAGCTCTAACTCCCGTAAATATTTATGGAATTTCTTGAAACTGATATATGTTGTTCAATTTCACTATCGGATGTTCCTTATTGAAAATGGTGTTTATACCTCTACTGGTTTGTGTACAGGGACACCCGAAAGTATTTCAAAGCATTCTGTTCTATGAGAGGTATTTCTATAAACCATATTTTCATGCCTTTGCTGTAGACATATCTAAATGAAATTGTAATATGTTATTCAAGTTCACTATTGGATGTTTCCTGTATAAAATGGAGGAAATACCACCACTGATTTATGTACAGGGACACTTAAAAGTATTCCAAAACATTGCGTTCTATGAGAAATATTTCTATAAATCAAATTTTAATCACTTTACTTTCCACAATGTTTTAGGAAATTGAAATATGTTATTTATATGTGCAAAAAAAATGCTTTGCATAGAATATAGCATGATTAACATTAGATTTACAGGATGACACAAAAATATCCATTTGTATTAAGAGCTATTAACAAAAAATTGCTAGAATTGTACTTTCGCTTACATTAAGCGTTTTTAATACTTTCTAACATTTTTAAGTGTGAATATGATTTCAGTTTGTGTATCTGTCAATCTGTCTGTCTGTCTACCCGCGCTCTAACTCCTGTAAATATTTATGGGATTTCTCGAATCTGATATATTTTATTGAAATTCACTATCGGAGGTTCCATGTTGAAAATGGAGTGAATATCTCTTCTGGTTTGTGTACAGGGACACCCAAAAGCATTCGAAAGCATTGTGTTCGATGAGTGTTTTTTTTTATAAATATTTTCCCTATAGAATGTTCCCCATTTAAAATGACATTAATTGGTCCTGTATAACTAGTTTGTTTACAGGAACAACAACAACAAAGTCAATGCATTACGTTTTAGGACAGAATTTTTAGAAAGTTATATTTAAAAATCTTTCTGCTGTAAAAATCATAAAAATATTGAAATGCATTGTTAACATTCTAAAATAATGTTTTGTATAGAATATGATACGATTAACTTTCTGATTTACAGGGTTACACTAAAATATTCAGAGAGATCAAAAGCTGTAATTATAATCTAATAGCTGCATTTGCTTTTTCGTTAAGCCTTTCTAACACTTTCCAAAATACCTAAGAGTAATTTTAAAATCAGTTAGTCTATCTGTATATTTTTGAGTCCTTCTGTCTGTTGTGTGATAACGTAGGCAAATAATATTAAAAGTTATTCGATACAACACTTACGTACAGTTGGAAAGTGTTACTAATCAATGCGTTTTGCATGATTTTTCTTTCTTGTTTAATTTTAATTTAATTTAATTTTTTTTTTTTTTTTTTTTTTTTTTTTGAGAAATTAGAAAAAATGTTTTTAGAAAATTCTGATAATTTAATTACCCATTATACAATGTATCAATGTATTTTCACTACACCCAATTCTATTAAAAAAATAATAAGGAGAAAGAGTGGTAGGTTTAATAGATTCAGTTATCACGACTGTTCTCTCTGGATTTTAATTTTGAGCACTTCTCACCTTTACAGGATAATACATTAAAAAACACAGACTATATTACCACATGCATGAATATTCTTCTTTCAGGCTTGCCTATTAAAAAAAAGTTACACAAGATTTAATACAAGATATTAGAAAAACAATTCAATCATATGGTTAAAACGCATATTTAAAATTATAGTCTTGCATGGTAAATATATCGCTCATTGAATGATTCCTATAGCTCCTCCACAAATTTGCCGTGGAGAAAAAAAAAAAAAAATCTTTCAGTTTTCAATACCAACAACAGTTTTATTGTACCGGGTGTCCCATTGTACCTGTAGGCATTTTAAAAATTCATAAAAATTGAAGGAATTGGTAGAATTGAACATGGTTTGCGAAAAAGGTATTCTCGTGAAGGGGATTTTTTTTTTTTTTTTTTTTTTTTTTTGTAAAGAAAAAAAAAAAAGTTAAAATTTTCGTCGGTAGAGGGCACTTTACGGATGCGTAATGAAAAATATGCAAATCAGAGTCTTACAAATTACACGGTGTGACGGTTTTATAATTAACACAGATTATTTTTTATTTTGTCTTCGACTTGCGCATGTATTAAGTTTTAATTTCAATGCTGACTTGGTGGATAAAGCGTTATTGATGAAGATGTCTTCCCTCAGGTGAGAACCGCCGATTGACGCTGCAGTTAACTGTATTGTAATTAGGTTGTAACTCGCTTGCAAACTGTTATGGTGATGGTGGACACTTAGATTATGATTAATATACCTCTAAACATTTGCATGCAAATAAATGTAGTTTTTTCAGGGAAATGTGTGATACGCTGACATACAGTGCACTCCATTGACGAAAATCTTAACTATTATTTTGTCCTTTACAAAAAAAAAAAAAAAAAAAAAAAAACCTTCACGAGAATGACTTTTTTGCAAACCACGTTCCATTCTACATATTCTTTCAATTTTAATGAATTTTTGAAATATCTACAGACTTTTGGAACACCTGGTATATGTTGGATATTGATATATCAAATATTTTATTTTTGTAGAACAATTCAATTTCTTTCGTCAAAATAAATATATTAAATTTGTTCACAGAATAATTTTCCTAAGTATCCATTGTCTATAACTATAACTGCGGAAGTAGATTATTGAAAAAGGTTTGTTATTGAAATATTCTTTCACTAGCAGGCTTTGCCCGCTTCGCTGGACATTAAACTTAAATGAGTTGTCAAAATCCCATATCTTTATTAATAACCTAAGTTCTCGCTGTGATTGGTAGAGTTTTTCTCACTCGCAAAGTGAAGAGTCTGGGTCTCCACTGTCTTCGGCACAACTTACCCACTCCTTACTTCCCCTTCCTCAGCGGGTGAGTTCGAAGTTTTGCAAAATCACACTAATGTACATAATGCGTACACTTAATCAATATCCAGTCTGGGTCCCCACTGCCTTCGGCGCAACTTAACACTTCTTACTTCCCCTTCCTGAGCGGGTGAGTTCGAAGTTTTGCAAAATCACACTAATGTACATAATGCGTACACTTAATCAATATCCAGTCTGGGTCCCCACTGCCTTCGGCACAACTTACCCACTTCTTACTTCCCCTTCCTGAGCGGGTGAGTTCGAAGTTTTGCAAAATCACACTAATATACATAATGCGTACACTTAATCAATATCCGCACACCAAAATTCACCATTCTAAGATAATTCAAAGCGAATTCAAACGGAAAAACATGTTTTTACACATGTTTATTGGGAACAACTTTAGTATAACCCCACAACGATATTTGGCGATTTTTTTGTTGGCGATTATGGCTAAATCATAAATCTAAAAATCATATATCATATATGATAAATGATAAAATCATAATCTAAATCATAAAACATAAAACATAAAATCATAAATCCAAAATAAACAACATATTAGGCTGCATATTATATCGCAAACAGTCCAGAACGACATTGTTATCCTTCAAAAAGGCGCCAAAGAAAAATCGCCAAATTCAGCTATTGGGTTATACGGAAGTTATACCGTTTATTGCCCTCCGACTCCGAGAAGGGGGGGGGGGATTTCAAATTTCGTGAAATCCAGTTACAATAAGTGCCAGATGCAAACAAACAATTTACGCACCAAATTTCGTGACCACAGAAGTCTTTAATAGAAAATATTATAAATAAATAAATACAAAACGCACAGCTTTAGTATGGGAACCCTTTGGTGACTTTAAATATTTTAAGCCATTTTTGCGATGAACTGAATTGGCTATCTCAATTGTTCAATTAAAGATCTTGGCGAGAAACGTCCGAGCTACTTCGGTGAATTTTGCCAAAGGGATCCAATACTAAAGCTGCTCCATATCGAATCTGGGTTGAAAACGGAAAAAGGGTAAAATAAATTAGAAATATCAGACCTATATTTATAAATTTGATACCGAATGAAAGGGGCGATTTTGCTGAATCCAGGGGTGCGAACAGTTTTTCGATGCGACAATTAGATTTTTAAAAAATAACTAAAGTATGAAATTTAAGTGGCAACGGAAAAACGGAAAAAGGGGAAAATAAATTAGAAGTATCAGACCTATCGTTACAAATTCAGTACCAAATGAAAGAGGTGATTTTTCTGAATCCTGGGGTATAAACAGTTTTTCGATACGACAATTAGATGTTTTAAAATTAACTAAAGTATGAAACTCAGATGGAAAAACTTCATTTCAATCTTTTCATAATTTGTAGTGCGAATCACGCGAATAAAAAAAGTCTTTATCTCAAAAATTTATTTTTGCATTTTATTTTTCCATTCAAAGCGTTTTAGTGAAAAAATATTTATGGCGCATGCGCAGGCGTTTTTTACCCACAATTTAAACACTAATCAGAATTTTGAAAATTTCCATAGATATAATTTTAAGTTGGGTGAAGACCTAAGTTTCTTCCAAGCACCGTCGATTTCCGTCCAGCCGTTCTCGAGTGATGCCCGGACAAACGTGTTTTAGTCTTTTACCCCCCAGGGGGCAACGGGGAGGAATTTCTGAAAAGTTGATAGATATAATTTTAAGTTGGGTGAAGACCTAAATCCCTGCCAAGCGCCGTTGAATTCCGTCCAGCCGTTCTCAAAAAATGCCCGGACAAAAAAAGCGACATACGGACACGATGACACACACACACACACACACACACACACACACAAACAGGCAAAATTTTCTGAAGTCATTTTCGGCTTTCATGGGGTGTGAAACGTGAAGATATCGCAAAATTTTTCGATTCCGACAAAAGTCTGATTTTATGTCTGATACAAAAGTCTGATTTACAGACAAAAGTCTGATTTTATTAATATAGATTAAATAAACAGACTTCAATTCATTTGTGCATACTGACCACGAATGAATTTTAGTTTAGTGTATGATTTTTCGTAACTGTCATGGCCTATTCCTGTATGAAATTTAATGGACTTCCTTGGCGAAAAGTCTGGCTACCAGATTTCACGTTTATCTTAATAATCCTCTTGAGAAAACTTTACTTCAAATATGAATTCAATATACGAGCTTTTGTCCTTCAACTTTGGTACATGTGTGTTTATCATCGGAGATTCCAATATGGTGAGTTATCAGTCCTGCTAATGAATATAGTTTAGCACTCAGTCTTTTTCATCATGTGTCTTTTGCTACGCAAACAACTAAAAATTGCCTATATGTCCCCAAGCCACCCCTTCCCCCTCAACTTACTGCTTCAATAGACTTTCCATAAGCTCACATTGAAAATGACGAATTCATTTTTATTGCTCTTGGAATATTTTAAAATACCATCTTCTTTTCTTTAAAGAATGATAACACCCTGAATCACCATAATACTTTCAACAAAATATTATTTACAAAAAAAATTCACAGCCTTTTAAAGGAATAGTTATATAATATTAATAACAATTAATATTTATTATTATAATTATTATTTTAAAATTATAAATTTGCTATAAAATTAAATTATACCCAAACCTTGGTAAAAATCCTTTTGGAAAGCAATAAAAGTGTGACTTTATATGATATTACAATTCCAAGTATAATTTTGACTTAGTAAAGAAGTGTTTAAAAGTGTGACTTTATATGCTAAGTGACTCATGATGAAGAAGAAAAAAATGTTCTCAAAGGCAGAATAATAATAATAATAATAATAATAATAGTAATAATAAACCTATGAAGAGAAATGGCAATTCTTCTAACGATAGGAATAATTCGCATACTTTATTTATTTACCTACACAAAATCAGAAAATTTACTTGGAATTTTAATCCAAGTCCATTTTAAGACTTACGAGACTGTAAGCTATCGTAAAGTAACATTAACAATATAAATAGTAGTAATATTAACAATCTAACTTGAAATAATTTCTGTATAAAAGCAAATCAGAATTTGTAAATCATTACAAATTTAATCGCTTTATAGTTTGTTATTTGAAAAATATACTTAAACAAGTCATACTACTAACTTACTATTAAGTTAAAATATTATGCCGCATTATATGTTCTCTATAATTGCACTTTGACCAAAATGTGACAATTTGTCTCAACAGTGGCTGACTAGTTCTGCGCTCAAAGCTGGTAAACGGGAAGTGCCGCGTTCGATCTCAAGTCGTTTTCACCGAAACTTGTGTGAATACAGGCTATGACCTCTTAGAAAGGCATCCTAGTGCAGACAATTGACCTTAACCCGAACGCCAACATCAAAATGTGACCACTGAGATTTTTATTTTAAACTTATTTATTTTTGATTTGTTAATTTGATAAGGAAACGAATTGCTTTGATACCAGTTTAATGCCATGTGTTGTTTTATACGGTTATTGTAAATAAAGGAAAAAAAAACAGTAAATATATTATAACATTTTTCAAATAGATCTTTAACTATTACTAATTGCAAAATAAATAATATTCTTTATTCAGAAATATAAATAATAATAATAATAATAAACTTTTAGTATGATATGCTACAAAAATTGCTTTTGGCGGGAGACATTTGATCTTTTACATTAATCTTCTATCAATATATATACACTATCTACCAAAATAAGTATTTGGACACTTTGAAATTTAGATGTTTTGTCAAATATTTAGAAAAGTTGTTTAGGAATCACATCTTGGAACATTGATACACACAGTAAAAAAACACGTTAAACTTATATATTTCAGTAAAAGTTGTGTCCTGAAGAGGAAAAAGAGATCAGTAAAAAATTAAACAAAAATAAAAATGTTTTGGATCACCTTGTAAAAGGTAATGATTGAAATGCATTTTGGCTGCAGCATGTGATTATAAGAATTCCTCTAATTATCTGTATAATTTTTTATGAGGCTACAACAAATATTCATGGAGATATACCGGTTTATTTACAAAATAGAGAAAAAAAAAATTGCCACTTTTTTAATTATAACACATAGAGTATTAGAACCAGTGCAAAGCCATTTTTAGAAAATTTGGCATATTACATTAGACACAGCATACTGCAATCAGAATGTAAAAATGTTTAATATCTTACAAAATATGAGCACTTTTACTAAATAATTTTTAACTACGCATACGCTGGCTTTTACAAAAATTTCATTTGCATAATTTAATAGCCAAAAGTATTGAGCTACTTATATGAAAACCCCAAATAAATATCGAGTAAATTCAAAACGATGTTTGATAGAATGAATAGAATTTTAGTTTTTCTGAAAAACAAGGAAAATGATATGGGGTTCTACCATTATTTATTGACAATCAGCGAACACCGTCTGAACACTGGCCATTGATTGAATCAAAATAAAAATGTTAGTAAAAACACTAAAACTTTGGCTTTTATTGTAGAGGAACTGAAATTGTAATATATATAGTGGAGGAAGGGTGGGCAGATGTTTGATTAAGGAGGTTGGGTGGCGTTGTTGGCTGGGTGGGTGGGTGAGATGTTGAATTAAACTCAAAAAAAAAAAAAAGAAGGAAGGATTGCTGCATTTAATTTTATTCCAAAAATTAATTGATTGAAAATTGGTTATTAATTAAGTTATCAAGGAATTATACAACTCAACTTCTAAAATGCCATTTTCTCCTGTTAAGTTCTCTGTTTTGCTCGTGTTTTGAATTCAGTTTTTGTGGCTCGTGTTTTGATTTTATTTTATTTTTTCTGGTTGGTGTTTCAATACATCAGGATGGATTGTGTCTAAATTGCCTCTCTTTCGATTCGGGGTGATTTTTTCTTGCGGGTTTAGGTTTTGGTTTTATTATTTTTTAGGTTCATGGTGTGTTTTTGTTTTTCTGGAGGGTTATCTGTTTTTGTTTTTTCTGGAAAATAATTTGTCATTGTTTCATTTGATTCATTTCGGGGTTCTTTTTTATTGTGGGTTCGTAATCAATTAATAAATTTCATAGTTTCATTGTTCTTTATTTGCTATGGGGTTTTGCTTTTTTTTTTAATCCATGTGTCTCCTAATCTGGTGTTGGCAGGCTGGGGGAGTGTTGCCGGCGTAAAACTATTTTAACCCGACTGACAAGTCACAAGTCTTGCCGCCAGCCTCCTTCCTTCCTTTCTTGGGTTTCTTGGGTTGTTTTTTCCCTGGATTTCGATTTAGTTTGAGTTTTTCTGTTGGGATTTGGTTGAGTTGGTTTGCTGTATCGTTCGTTTTGCGGGCTGTTGAAAATTAAATTTGGTTTCTTTAAATATGTGTATTTCATCCCCTGATGATTTTTTTTCACTTTTCTGAGCTTCTCCTACATAGAGAAATTGTTCATTCTTATTGCTCTTCGTGCTTTCGGTGATCTTATGTCTGTTGCTTGGCTTCTAATGCGCTTAATGGGTCATTATTATTCATTACAGGGTTCTCTTTTTTCACCTTGAAATATTGTCCTAGAGTCAACCTTCTTTTCATCAGAGTCTAATTACACTATTTCAATTTGTAGCAGGTATTGTTGTACAGTGGATTGACGTCAGTGCTATTATTGAACTTGATAATTGAATCAATTTGGGAAATATTGTTGCTTTGTCTGGCGTCTGCAAGTCTCTTTGGTGAATTGTTTGACTAACTATTCTTCGTTCTCATTCTTTGCTTCTACTATCAAAAGGATATATATATATACAGGTTGATTCAAAATTAGTGTGACCAATTTCAGAGCATCAGAAATTTTTATTGAATTAAGTTATTTACATGAAATTTTCAATATAGTTTCTTTTACATACATTAGTACATTTTACATAAATCTTTAAGCCAAACCAAAAGAGCTTTTTCGACCATTTTTAGGGGTATTTTCCCAACTTCCTCTTTGATTGCTTTTTGGAGCCCTTGAAGTTTTCTTACTTTACGCCTACTTAATTGTTTTTTTAAGTATCCCCATAAAAAATAATCGCAAGTAGCACAGTCAGGGGATGATGGTAGCCATTTCTCAGGCGGAAGAAAACTTATACTTTATTATTTTTTTTTTATCTTTTAGCCATTTTATAGTTGATTTTGCAGTATGACTTGGTGCAGAATGTTGGTAAGCCTTGTGAGGACATTTCCCATCCGTACCATAACACCTGACGGCCAACTTGCCTTTTTCAAAACAGTTGCGTCTTCTTTGCGACGCTTTTCTTGTGAAATATATTGTATCTTCGTTTTGCAATTTGTGGATGACAGATAAAACAGTGCTTCATCCGATGCTATCCATGTCTTGTATCTACCTTTGCTAACATTAAATACAGAGGCCAAGAACATTTGCTTAGATTTTCTACAGTATTTGCAGGCATTTGATGACAGACTGGTTTATTCACTTTTTTTATATCCAATTTTCTTTATCTGACGATAAATTGGAGATTGCGATACTTGTAGTTTCTTTGCTAAAGTTCTTTGAGGCAGAGGATTTTCTACAGCGATAAGTCTTTACAGCTTCTTTTTTTTTCTTTTTCACCAAGGACTTCCTTTCGTCCACATTTTTTCCCTGGAGCTCTTGATTTCCAGCCAAATTTTATTTCTTTTCGAAGTTTAGATAGTAATTCATTAGAAAAACGTCTTTTCTGATTTTTAAATGCTTTATTTATAACAAAATTTGAGAAATCATCCTTCAAAAGCTTTAAAATTTCGGTTCGGCTTTGAGGATCTAATTTTGGAACCATAATTTACACCCACTAATAAAAATAGCTATATTGGTATTTTAAATGCCTCACTTTTAAAATAAAACTGGTGGTAAAGCGATTAAAATATACCATAAATAGTTACATTCTTTTAAAATTGGTCACACTAATTTTGAATCAACCTGTATATGTATATATATATGAAAGGGATAAAAATAAATGGGTTATTTTAATAATTTAAAACCAATTTAAAAAGTGAAAATCGTTAATCGAAATTATAATCGCGAATAATTTGTAATTGCCCATTTAAAGATTGTTTCCTAGCAGAAGACTTTATAACTCAGAAATCAGAAAATGAACGAAATTATAAGTCGAAATTCGCTGACGATAGTGCAATTTGCAAGTGTTGCGGCATTGAGCTGCATATTAATTAATCCCAGAAATTCCTTTAAGAGCCCAGACGATCTAAAGGACCAATCGGCAGCTCAGAAAATGAGGTATAAAAGGCCAAACATTAAACAAACGGACACTTCTTGCCACGAATTTGACTTGTTAAATAACTCCACGCTGCAATCTTCCTCTGAAATTACGTAAGAACTACAAGGTCTCCCCAACAGATTCGGCGGCCCGGGGCGCCGCGAGAACCGCCCGCGGATCGGCAGAGCGTCGGATTCAGATTCCATTTCGCCTTACCCTGTCCCGATTTAGCAATACGGAAGCAATAAAGATGTTTCCTGAAAGAATGCCTAGTCGTCATTGTGTGCTGCGTCTGTCATCTCTCTTTCATCCAGTAATTAATACGTCACATATATATATACATATATATATATTATTATTATTATTATTATTATTATTATTATTATTATTATTATAATTATTATTATTTTTGTAGTCAAGTCTAGTCTCCCCATCTGCAGTTTTTTCATCGTGAAGCAATTTGGAGTCGAGATATGCTTACAAACGTGTTTTTGCCTCTTGTCCTACCGGGAGGCGTATCTCCGAAATGTTGGCGCGCGCAGAACAAATTCACAATTTTTCGCCAGAGAATGCGATTTTCGCCGAATCTGGAAGTGCAAAGAGAAACTTCACGCCGCTTAACATGTATAAATAAACATCCGGCGTTTTTCTTTCTTTCTTTTTTCTTTTATTATTTTTTTTTTCTGATGATGATTAATGTAGGATTTAAATCGCAAAACGAAACATATCTTGAAATTAAGAAATAGTTTTCCGAATAGAGAAGTAGATAATAATAATGGTAATATATTAGCATTGAGATCCGATTTCATGTATAAGGCCAAAAAGTTTGTAAAAATTGTTCAAACAAATTACAAATTCTTAGTAAAATGCATGAAGAATGATAAGTCCAAATCAGTAGTACGCCATTTTACATTTCAACTATTTTTATTATCATTTTGTATTTAAATTTTTAAAATGTACGACTTTATAAAATATTTCTCTTACGATGCAGTGCTTGAATTTTCATAAATTATCACCTTATATTTATCTATTATGTATTTTTAAAGAAAATCTTAATCATAATAAAATAGATATTTCGTGTAAATTTTATGGTTGAAATTCATAAAATTTTCTACGTATAATTTCCTCCTCGGACATGTCCATTTCTCATTCTTTAACCCCCCCCCCCCAACCCCAACATACAAAGTTATAAAATAAAACGTTAAACATTTTATTAATGCTATTCTATTTGTTTTTCAGTAATCATAAACAATCTAACTTAATATGTTATACAAATCAAAGTAATAATGATGCGCATAACCATTCTCATCCTATATTTATTGTTACTAATTTCTATTGAGAGCGAAATGTATTCATATTAAAAGGAATGAGTATGATAGAACACTCAACACAGTCGCAGACTGAAATGCCGCACCTCATAGGCTACCCTCTATCCGATTCGATACATTTGACTTATCGTAATTAAATGACTAATTTTATTAGGATTGTTTTCGTACATTAATTTCCAACACAACTGATCCCCATATCGCAAGTTCGTGGGAAGTATTGGCCTAATTTGTCAAATGAAGTAAACACAATTTTTAATTACTAAAGTTTCAAATTAAAATGTTCATATTTAATGAAGTGTATTAAAAAATATACTTTAAAATATTAGTCTGACATGTTTACGACAAAATATTGGCATAATGGACGTTTAAACGAAATTTTGCTCTATTTTGCCATGTTAAAAAGAAAGCGTAAATTTTGAATAACATGCGAAGTTTATAACTTACATTGTTCCAAAGCAATATTGTCCTTATCAATAACATAAGTGATATTTAAAAACTGATGCACCCATTTTACAAACTCAATATCTATAATACACACAGACAAGTCACATAAACCAACCACTAAAAACATAATTTTTGGATTCAGGAAACCTCAAAACATATAAATGTAACAAAAATTCAATTTCGAAAACTTGATCAGAAAACAATACTTTCGCGACCTTTTACGGATAAGATAAAGTAAATTAGAATAAGAGAATAATTTTAAATTCATTAAACTTTAATTGCATTTATTACATTGATTTTAATAAAAAGAAATGCTTTCATTTAATTTGGGGTAGCCCTGTATATTTACTATATATTTTACAAACACAATATAGTGTACTAATTTAGCACAGAATTTAAAACACATAGCACGACATGAAATGACCTTTCAGCAATTCCATTGTATGAATATATCTGAATTCTTTTGTGGGGTTCTGTGTAAACTTCTAATAGGATATACATTCTACATTGTATACGAAACATTCTTTCATGCACATAAAATATAAGTTCAATTTATTTTATTTTGTTTCATCCAAAAATATTAAATTGTATTTACCAGAAAATTCACACATAGACTTAATGAATTTGAATTCTTTTCTTAGTCACTGTACATGAATTACTTAATATTTCATCCGAGTCCCAATATCTATTCTTGAGGTATGGTGATAACAAACACACAGACACATTCAGGCAATCGCTAAAAACCTAATTTTTTGTTTCAGGATATTTAAGCAAATGTAGCAAAAACTCAAATTCAAAAATCTGAATCAAAAATAAAACTTTTCTTACAATATATGGGTAAAATAAACTAAATAATGATCATAATAATGATAATCTGGTGTGTCACTCACACGAATTTCTTTTTTACCCTGCATTTCAATATTATAATGACAGATTGCAGATTAAATCTTAAGATCAATAGCGTAAGAATGTAAAGTTTAATGTACTTTTCAAATAATCTAAAATAGGTTTAGAAACAATTTTATTTGACGATGAGAAAGTAAATAATAATAATAATAAAAATAATAATAAAACAGAATAAAATAAAATAAAATAAATGTATTTCAAGGATAATTTTAAAAGCTTTAAAATCATAATATTACAAATATACTTCTTCATTAATCTTGATAAAATA
Source organism: Salticus scenicus (assembly GCA_963930645.1). Classification (NCBI taxonomy): domain Eukaryota; kingdom Metazoa; phylum Arthropoda; class Arachnida; order Araneae; family Salticidae; genus Salticus; species Salticus scenicus. The sequence continues at coordinate 164,590,156 of OZ005653.1, read as the reverse complement.
AAGGGTTTTCTTATAAATTTTGGTATTAAATTATATTATCTAAAAATAACGATACAAAGACACCATTGACACGTTTTTAACAATTATCATTCAGGGAGCCTCAAAACGTGTATATATAACAAAAATTCAATTTCGAAAATTTGACCCCAAAACAATACTTTCTCTACCATATATGTTGGTAAGAGAAAGTAAAATAAATAAATAAATAAATGTATTTCAAGAACAATTTTAAAAGCTTTAAAATTAGAATATTACAATTTTATTTCTTCATTAATCTTGCTAAATTAAATTTAAAGGGTGGAGGATTTCTAATAAATTTTTGCATTAAATATATTATTTAAGAATTACGATACTAAAACTCCATTGACACATTTTTAATAGTTTATTCTCTTGGGAAAAAAAAAAAAAAGATTGCTCGAATCGTGAATGAAGTGGAAAGAAGGGTTGCTTTGCGGCAGAGAGGGTTTTGGCGCGAGCTACAAAAATTCGCCAGGTTCGCCTGCACGCGCCAACATTTCGGAGATACGCTACCGGGAGGGGAGGGGGGGGAGAATTTCACAAAAGTTTATAGACTTTTGTGAAATATTAATTATATGTTGGGTACATACCTAAATTTCTAACAAAAGTTGTTGAATTCCGTCCAACCGTTCTCACATGATACGGACAAAACTAGCGTTATAGACGTACAGACACAACAACCCACGCACACATACACAGAGACACACAAACACACACAGAAAATTTCCTGAAGTTATTTTTAACTTTCACATTGTGTGAAACGTGACGATATCGCAAAATTTTTTGATTGTGAGAAATTTACAGACCAAAGTCTGATTTTATTTATATAGCTTTCCTTACTTTCTCTGATTCTTTTGTAGTAATATAGATATCCTGACCCTTGCAGGCCTTCGAGATTTATCAGAGGAATAGGAAGCTTAAATATTGTGTAGCGCTTTTAGATATATGTATATATATAAGGGAAATTCTGTTCCATTATATATCAGATTATAGTAGTTTTCGAAAGAAGAATACCAAAATTTCAAGGGCATTTAAATGAAAAACATATACATAATAAGGGCATTGTAAAGTTTCAGTTATTAAGATATAATTGAGATATTTGGATAAAATTTAATCTGGATGTTAATAATGCTTATGTATATATTGTTCTAAATTACAGATATTAATGTTGACTTTCTTTTTTGTTTCACTTAGCTGCAAATTGAAAAAATACATATGTCGACATCCAACGATGAGATATCGTAAAATTTTAGTTATTACTACAAAATGACCGAGATATTTTGATGAAATGTATACGGCTTATTAATTGATCTTCATGTGCATAATGTTATAAATTACAACTATGAACGTTCATTTGTTTTGTTTCAAAAAGCCATAGACTGAAATAAACTACATACGTCAAATTTACAGTGACGGCTTTTGAAAGGTCAAGAAATGCTGAGAGATACGTATTAATTGTAGATGGTAGTTATATAGAGAAGAATAGCAAATAAAACTTATGTTTCAATGTCTATTATGTTTTAGTAATTAAAACTGTGCAATACTTATTTTTAAAGATTCTTTAACAAATCTTTAAAGATTATAGATTTTACTATATGACACCTTTTCCTTTCAATTAAAAATTATATAAGTATATAATTTTATATATATGTGTGTGTATATATATAATGTAAAGCTAGGCTCAGTTCAAATTTGACTCAAATGAATTCATAACAAACAAACTCTAAAAATTTAGCTATCCGTTAATTTTAATATAAAGAATCGAATCAAACTATATGAAAGGTATTTTGTATGATAATTCTCTTTGTTAACAATATTTAGCGTTTGTATAATAAAATATTTTGAAAAATTAAAATATGTATTATTTGGGAAAAAAAAAAAAAAAAAAAAAAAAAAAAAAACATACATGTCTATATAAATAAAATAAAAAACATTTAAAAAAGTGCAGAGTACCTGATTAAGCCAGCAATTAGTTGTCAAAATTTGATTTCTTTCATCCTAAAAAAAAAAGAAAATAAAGAATCTTAATCTTATAAACATTGTGCTATAAAGTAATATTAAGATAACAGAGCTGCCAACCTAATCCGGCAAATTGGTAGTACCGCCCCTTTTTCTAAACTACTTAATTTTTAGAGTAATTCTCTTCAAATGTATTTACGATGAATTAAGAAGAAAAATACTCTAAAAATAGACTGGTGTAGAAAAAGGGGCGGTACTAACAATCCTCCGGATTAGATTTTCAGCTCTGAAATAAGAATAGTGTTTGTGCAACATTGAAATAACAATTATTTTTTTCTTAATTATGCATGAATATATGTGAGACTGACATTTACGTTTGTTTAATAAGGTAGATAAACTTATTTTATTAATGCATTGAAACAGTAAAAAAAATTATTGTAATCCAAATCTATAAATACACACACAATAGAATACGCATAGATTTTTGTTAGTGTGAAATGGAATGAAAAATAGTCGGTACTTGCTTCAATCCTGGCGAAACAGTCACAGACATTGGTTTAACAAAGGACCAATATATTACACAGCGTTATTTTGCTCTAAAGAGAAATTAGCTAGGTGAATAGGATAGACAAAACCACTGACCGCAAAATATTTTCGATGTATTCTTCAATCACTTCTTGAAACCATGGAAGTCTCTGCGCAAGCACTGACTCAACGAGTCCAGTGTTAAAATAGAGGTGAGAGTCATCTGATTAAGAGAAAATAAGCGATAACAGAGCGTCGACTACCTGGATGATTGCCAAGATACCCCTCTAAGCCATTGGATTCGTCTTCACTGCTAGTCTTAGGAAACGTGGTTACACTATACTTATGAATGGTGAGAGTACATCGCAGCACGATAAAAAGTGATAAGCCATAATAGAAGATTGCTTTGCATAGTGTCACACTAGGTGTAATGACCGTATGCCTTTATGTAACAAATTTTAGATTAGATTGTCCACGTTTCTTTTCCTCACACGTATTTAGTGGTCATCACCATCGAGTAAAAAGTGAGATTTTTTACTAAAGATGACATTCCTCAGTTCAGAAACTCTTCAATTTGATTCTGGGCGGCATAATTTCAAACGACACAGAACATGGAAAAGGGAAGGGTATAATTGTAATGATCGCTGATTTCTCAATTCAGTCACTGTTAACCATTTCCGAATGGTATACCTTGATAACATTGTATCCCTACGAGTTGTTAAATGGTGTCGAATTATTGACAGTCGTAATTAGCATGGAAGTAGCTACTAAGCTGGTTATGTAATACTCTTGCGCATATGGCCTTGGATTCTAGTGCAGTCAATAAGTCTTAACCTAACACCAACACATCTTGCACATAAATGGCACGGGAATGGTCTTAGTTATTGTGACCGACTGTCTTTATTTTCTCTGAACTACTACTCTCAATACCAGTCAAGTACCACATGGGTTTGTCTAACAGGCCGGCTGATCTGTCTCTTCGGTCAGTTGGGATCTGTGATCTATGATGCAAACCCTCTCAACATAGAACAACTGCTTGTAACGCCAAAAAGATACAATAAACTGATAAATAAACAGCAAAGAAGTATTGTAATGTTAATAGGAGACTTGGCGCTAGATTAATGAACACGTAAAAATCTTCAATGTACAGAAACGCCAAACGGAATAATGAAAATTGCAGACAGTTATTGAAGACTTTTGTGTGTTTAAGCAATCTAATGTATTCCGCAAGTTAACTTTTTTTTTTTTTTTTTTTTTTTTTTTTTTGTGGGAATTAAAAAAAAAAATATCATTCAAATATGAAACCCCAGTGATACTAACATTTTATTCATCAATTTTATTACTTTCCCATCGGAGAAAATTGTCCCATTGGAGACCGCTTTTAATATGGCTACAGTTTTTGTGAATCACATATTGCATTCCGTATACAGCATTCTGAACAGCCGAACATATTGTGTTGCCAGGAATATTGAACTCAGACTTTTTAATATTTCTCTTTTAATTAATGTTCCCCGCTTAAAAATGTTAGATAAGATAGGGTCTTTATAAAATTTGTAATTCCTTCTAAACTCAAAAAGAGCGGTAATCTCTTTTTTTTTTTTTTTTTTTTTTCGATGAAAACAAAACAGTCTTACTTATAATGCACATTGAGGTAATGTGAGCCATATTTTGAATTCATTTCATATGCGTAGAATGTTTTTCGGAGTTTTTCCTTTATTTTTACAGCTTAATTACTGATGCTGAAGTCTGTTACGTATAGGGAAATTGCATTTTCAAATTTTACCAGCGTTTTATCCAGATTTTCAGTTACACAAACTATTAAGGTGCCACATTTCTCCATAGTGGTATCCTCGGAAGTAATTCCTTTCTTCCTTTTCATGGAATCACTTTCCCTGTCGCCTGTCGCCATTAGACCTTTTACCAACTTTGATAGCTGATTGATTGAGCTACAGACGGATCTGAATGATGTCAAAAAAAATAAATAAATAAAAATAAATAAATCTTATATATATATTATAAATGTGAATGTCCGTGAATTTATTTGACTGAGTTTCACGCCAAAACTACTCGACGGATTTCGATGAAATTTGTAATGGAGATAGCTTATACCCTAACTTACAAAGTTGGCTGCCTTGTATTCCGAAAAAAAAACTTTTTTTTGTTATTTTTATGCATAAAATAGCAATTTTGTAAGCTAATAATCCGCGTTTGTAATGATCGATAGATGGCTCTTTCTCAACTGCAGTTGTTAGTAAATATAATAGCCACGTGTATTGTTCTTTCTTGTTTTTCTATCATTGTTTCAACGTGAAAACTATCAGTGGTATGATGATTTCACCTTAGCCCACCAGAGGGCGAGCATTTCATTACAATCGCGGATAGCAAAAAATTAGCCATTTAAATTTTATCTATAATTTAATTGTTGCCAAAAAAAAAAAAAAAAAAAATACGAGTTTATTTTTTTTTCCAACAGGAAAATAAATACATTTATCTAAACGTGAACAATAAAAAATAAAATAAATAAATAAATTATGCATCTCACAAAAATTGACGTCATTCTTAATTTAAAATTTCTTTTACACATTGATAAAGTGCTAATATAGTTTACGATGCTAATATATGTTGTACTAAAATCAGTTTTATTTATAGATCCTCCTGGGTGATTTTTTAAATTGTTGCGTTGAAGTACACCGAACACTTTTCGCCAAGAGGTTTAATTTAGCAACAGTGATTTTAATCTAGGTAGTTCAAGAAAATTATAAAAGAGGTTTAATTTAGCAACAGCGATTTTAATCTAGGTAGTTCAAGAAAAATGTAAAATTTATAAAATATTACAAAACGAAAAAAATAAACTGAAATAGTAGTCACATAAATGATCTATTTTTATCTGAGAAGATAATTTTATAGAAAAAAAGTGCAGTTTAAAAAATAGAAAATTTATTTCTTCAAGCACTGTTTTAAACCTAAAAACCATTAATAAAATAAACAGAATATGAAGGGTTCTTATATGTTAACGAAAAGGTGTCCGATAAAACGCTTTCTATTTTTATGCCAGAAATTATACAAAAAAAAAAAAAAAAAAAAAAAATCGCTATATGGCGACAAAAATTCAAAAGCCGCCAAGGGAGAGATATAATAGCACGATAATGTTTAGTTATCTATTTATTTTTTTATATACCAATCACTACGCTAATTTAACATACAAATAAATGAGCTGCTGTGTGTGACTGAACTTGCACGCTGTCGGGCAGAAATATTTGATTAATTCAAATTAATATTTAAATAACTAAATAAAGATATGTTTAATAGAAAGCATAGTCTTGGAGACAAACTTGGCGAGTGGGCGACCCAATTTGGTGAAAAATGATAGTTTAGGGTTCCCGATGTTTCGAAGCTCTCCGACACACGGGAACATAGACCTTGAGCTTACCAAGGGATTCTCGATGGAGTCATCTCCAAGCCCCATCGCCAAAAGTTATAAGTAGGTGCGAGTTGATTTTTGCGAAACAGTATGTAGTCACTGCGATCCAGAGTTATTCAGAGACCTATTCTGAGTCATTGTACTTTAGGGATTGAGCTCTAAGCGACTGGACATTTTTCGTGAGTGAGCGAAAATTTTTGCTCTGGTGTAGTTGGTGTTATTTGCTTTACTCCTGTAGAACAAGTGACTATTTTTTGGACTGTCCCAGAACATTCATCGAATAATGACTTATACTGTACGAGTAACAGCTTCAACTGTTTCCAGAATATTCGAAGAATTAACACCAGCTATTGGACTGTTTTCGAAAATATTTGTTTTAATAATAGTTTTGTTGTACAGATTCGAGAAGTTCAAAAAATGTTTGAAATTGCCAAGGAGGTCCCATACTAAAGCTGTGACGAAAATAGTCGCCAATCGAAATATATTCAGTTACAAAGAAATCATTTAAATATAGTGTCCAGCGAAGCGGGCAAAGCCTGCTAGTAAATAAATAAAATAAACTATACGTGCTATTAAGGTTTAAATAAATACAGATAATTAAAAGAAAGTTTATAATCACTTGCTACACTATAACGCATTTCAAGCATTTTTTTCCCCTTTCCCTTTTCTTTTTTTTCTTTCTTTCTTTCTTTCTTTTTTTTTTTTTTTTTTTTTTTTTTTTTTACAAGATGATACTAAACATTACTTTTTTCTGGTTTGATTACTTGTTCCTAGCTCCAATTTTTGTGTTCAGGGCAAAACTTTTGCTGAAATATATATCACATGCTAGTTACACCTCCTTTTTACACCTCTGAAGAAGATTCCCAAAGAATTCACCAAGTATTTCTTTAAATGTATGCCAAAACCTCAAATTTCGATAGCATATAAATATTTTTGTTCATGCAGTGTATATATCGGGGTAAAAAAAAAAAAAAATCAGCTTCAATACAACAAAATTATAATGTTCTAATTTTTAAGGCCTGATTTCTGTTAGATTTTAGCGTTATCTTTCGATTTTTTAGGTATCTACCCCGAAAATAGTCTTACTAAACGGCTTTAAATATACATAAAATTATCTTGAGGACTAATATGAGTGCTACAGATATTTAAAATTTGTAAATCATTCTATACTAATTTTACTTAAAAGGAAAAATAAAATAATTCTGTTCCAAATTATGAGAAATATATCATGCACTATTAACAAAATATCAGTTTTGGAATTTAAAAATAGACTTTATAACATTTTTAACAAAATTCTATTATGTGCAATGAATATTGTTTCACATCCTTTCGTTCATCAAAGAGCCCTTTATTAGCCGTGACTATTGAACCAGGAAAAAAAAAAAAAAAAAAAGATAATTACGTTTTCCGCAACATCTGTCGATGATGATTTAAGTGTCAGTTTTCAAACATGGATTTAAACTTTGTAACAATAGCTTCTAATATTTAAAGAGCAAAAAATGATAAAAGTTAATTTTGAATTTTGGGATACTAAAATGTTTATCTTTGTTTCTCCTTAATCACACAATTAAGACAAAAATAGAACATTATTTATTTAATAACTTTTCGTGATTATTATTATTATTATTATTATTATTATTATTATTGTGTGTGTGTCCGTTTCTTATTTTACAGAATATGATACATTACCTTACACGCTTTAATCGTCTTTTTTCTGTTAAAGATTTTTTTTTTTGCCAAATAATCATCGTGATTTTGAATTTGACTGTACTATATAATACAGTTTGCTTTCTAAATGCAATAGAAGTATTTTTCCTTTCTCAGAAAAAAAGAAAAATATTTTGTAAACAATTTTTAAATATCAAATTAAGTTTTATTCATATAGAATAGAGCTTAATATATTTATGTTGTATACAAAGCGAATATATACGAGCCACGCTATTCTATTATGTTTGTAATATCGGTCATAAAACGGAAGAAATTAAAACCAAAGGCTACATGTTCTGATTTTACGTGATCAAATCTGTGTGGGTGTAGAAGGATTTGTACGCTTTTTATTCCACGAGAAGGGAATTCACACAAGCATTTTATCTGGAATTATCTCACTGCGAAAAAAGAAAAAAAAAAGTGACATTACACTAAAAACTTCAGGCAGCATAATTGTCAAAATTTTTTGTTGTAACGTTATATAAATATGGTGCATTGTTGCACAACTTTTAGTGTAATGTTACACAATCTTTTAGTGTAACATTTATGTAACATAATTTATTTGTGTGTAGAACGATTTGCACTCTTTTTATTTCATGATAAAGGAATTCACGTCATTTTTCTTTCAAAAATTTTCTTTGTAATTACTTCACTATGTGAAGAAAATATGTAACATCACACCAAAAACTTGAGGCAGCATAAACTTTTGTTGTAACAGCAACAACAAAACTTTTGTTGTAACATTACAGAAAAGTGACTTTTGTTGTATCATTACAGAAATATGATGTAATGTTGCACAACTTTTAGCCTAACGTCACATAATTGTTTAGTGTAACACAATTTATTTGTGTAGCATTACACTAAAAGTTGTGTAACATTTCACCATATTTCTGTTAATGTTACAACAAAAGTTTGAGGCAATTGTACTGCTTCAAGTTTTTGGTGTGATGTTATACTCTTTTTTCATACAGTGTATCCATGATCTATTAATCGTTTACATGAATTTTCTAACTCATGAAAATTTATGCTGAAAGCGCAATTCATTATTATTTTTTATTTTATTAAAATTTATTACACATGCTTTTAATAAATGTGTAAATATACATCTTTTAGGAAAGGTCAGGTCATTAAAATTTAATTTATCAGGTCATTAAAATTTAAAATTTAAATCTTCGCAAATTTTTAATTATATTTTAATGAAATAAGTGTTCCGAAGATAATTGTATAGCAATGTCAGTGCACAGTTTGTTTCCGATAAACACTTCTCAGGAACTTTTGTACAAATTCGTCAAAGTAAATGGAATTATGTTAGATGCTGTCCTAGGTATGACCAACCTTGTTTTCTTGTTGCGTAAAGATATGTACTCATAAATGAGTAAACTACTTAGAGTAAATTTACTTTCGATAAATTGAGATGGAAGCTTGAAATTAATAATAAACTTTCTGATTCTGATAAATTTCCTTCATTTGAAAAAAAAAAAAAACAGCAGGTACCTGAGATAGGCGCTCACAAATTTAAGTTTCTAAACTACTATATTGCTTTAACTGTGCAAAAATAGGACCCAAGCATGATTATTGTAAGGATAAAAATAAAGGCATAAAATGTTTTAAATGTAATAATTTTGGGCGTAAATTGAAATAAGTGTTCCGAAGATAATTATACAGCAATGTCAGTGCACAATTTGCTTCCGATAAACACCTCTCAGGAACTTTTGTACAAATTCGTCAAAGTAAATGGAATTATGTTAGATGCTCTCCTGGGTATGACTAGCCCTGTTTTCTTGTTGCGCAAAAATGTGTACTAACAAATCGGCTTGCCGACATTAGCTCCTGCTTCGCTCATTGTTGCAAGAGTTGGAAACAGTAATGTAACACTACTAGGTTAATTTGTGATGGAGGTTGAAATTGACAATAATAAAACTTCTACTAATATGCCTGTCATCGCTATATAACACATGAATCAACCGTTAGTCATCGGAACGATATTAACCAAGGAACTTTAACTTATGAATAATGACGAGTATGAAATAATGAAATATGATTGAAAAGATTTAAAATATTTATTTTATTTTATTTTTTATGCATATTTTTACTTTAGAAACTGCATGATATTAAAAAGTTCTTAATAAAAGTTCTCATTGCCGAATCGTCAGTGGAGCCCTCTGTTGAGACTCAAAACGGCTTTGGGTTTTGTCTGTGTGTTTGTTTATCGCGCGATAGTAGCCGACAAAATCATTCTATTGACTTGAAATTTGGTACACATGTTTATGAGCCCCATGGAATCAGCTGTATAGTTTTGGGTGTGTATTCCACTTGTAGTTCGTGTACAGGGACACTCCAAAATTTTTCGATAACGGCAGCAAAAATTACGCTATTGGCTTGTAATTTATGCCGAAACGTCAGTGGAGAGGGAGGGCCTCTGTTGAGACTAAAAAAAATTTTGGGTTCCATCCGTCCGTCTGTCTGTCTGTCGCGTGATAGCGGCCGCAAAAATCACGCTATTGACTTGAAATTTGGTACACATGTTCATGAGCCCAACGGAATCAGCTTTATAGTTTTGGGTGTGTATTCCATTTGTCGTCCGTGTACAGGGATACACCAGAGTTTTTCTCATCATTACGACCTATGAGAAGAATTTGTATGTACCACGATAGCGGACGCAAAAATCACGCTATTGACTTGCAATTTGGTACACATATGCATGGGCCAAACGGAATTAGCTGTATAATTTTAAGTGTGTATTCCATTTGTAGTTCGTGTACAGGGACACGCCAAAGTTTTTCTTATCATTACGGCCTGTGAGAAGATTTTGTATGAACCGCGATAACTACCGCAAAAATCAAGCTATTGACTTGCAATTTGGTACACATATTTATGAACCACACAGAATTTTAGCTGTATAGTTTTGGGTGTGTATTCCATTTGTAGTTCGTGTACAGGGCCGCACCATATTTTTTTCTTATCATTACGGCCTATAGGCAGAATTTGTATGTACAGCAATAGCGGCCGCAAAAATCCTCCGATTGATTTGAAAATTGGCACACTGTTTCAGGCTATGTATTAATTGGTAATTCATTTACAGGGTTACACGAAATAATTCCTATATGTTATGTAATCTTTTTGCATGAAATTTGGTACAAATATTTATGAATTACAGGGAATTAATACAAGACAATCAGTTATTAGGAATACATATTATATATATATATATATATATATATATATATATATACAAATAATTATAGAAAGAGAGGTACAGCGGGGAGTTGAGGGGGCGGTAGCCCCCCTCAGAAATGCTCCTGTTTATGTAGCAAATCAATCGAATCAATATATATATATATATATATATATATATATATATATATTATAATAAGGAATAAAAAGAAATGTTCTGTTGAATAATGCGTGATGCAAATAGGACGTTGAGGCTCTTGATCTGCAGATTCACTAGTTATTAGTTTTTCTGTGTAAACGAAGTGTATGTGTACATATATTCTTTTTTGTTGTTGTTCTCAATTTAAATGCCTTTATGCAGAGTATGAAATTTATTTAAGACGTAATTTTGATTAGGGGAAGCCGGGGTAATAATAGACAAAAAATGTTAATAAAATCTATACTATTAATCTAAATAACTTGAAATAAATGCCTCGTATTAATTTCATTAAATGGACTTCTCTTGATTTTTTAGGTGATTTTTGAACTTAATTTTTTTTGTGAAATTCTTTTTTTAAATTTTCATTAAATCCTTGTCTCTAATAACCCCACGCGGGGTAATAAGAGACCAGGCTTGTAACTGTCCATATATAGCAATGTAAAATCATGTGAGATAATAAAAGATATCTGGAAACAATTATGAATCAGCCAATAGTTTTAAATTTTTATTATTTACATCCATTCAAAAAATATGTTTGCTAGAAAATTAACTGTCATAAATGTGTTTGTGAAATTCATTTTTTTAATATTAGGTCCTAAATAATATAATATCGTACTTAATGATAGTTCTACATAATCAACATAACCTAGGGATTAACCAAAAACATCAATATAATTTCTAAAATGGGCAGAAAATATTTTACCCATTTTCTAAAGTGTAGTCGAAAATAGGCAAAAAAGACGTATCTTTGAAGTGTATACAAGCGAACAAAATGTTATAAAATATTTTTCTGGTAATTATAAATGAACTTATTTATTATGTAATGAAGTATTAATGACTAAATACTAACTTATACACATTCTAAACATAAATTTACATAATCATATCAACTAAATATGGTCTAGCCTAATGAGTGAAACTGCTTTTTGATTTAAAGTGAAAAAAAAAATGTTCTCTTGGTAAACTTAGACTGGGCCTAACACTAGGTAAACTCTTCGTAAACAAGTCAGGCAGAATTAACAGGAACTACAATTGGGGGGGGGGGACACAGGAATTAACAGTGGGGGTTATAAGAGACTCATGTCTCTTATTACCCCCACAAAAAATAAAAATGGGGTAATAAGAAACATGCCTAGAACATGTAAGTAAAGAATGCTTTCAAGGTTTTAAAAAATTTTACATCAAAAGTCATAGTCTTGGTCAAAAGGTTACACATTAATAAATCCCAAACATCTTACTTACAAAAAAAAAAAAAAAAAAAAAAAAAAAAAATAAAGAAAAATTTAGAAAAAGTCACGAACTTTCAGGGTAAGTTCAAAGTGAAGGTTTTTTTTCGTCGTATAAAAATAATTCAAAATATGTTGTAAACTTTTCAATAAGTGTATTGTAGTAAAGAATACACATGATACTTAATATTACATATTTTTAATGCTGTCTAATTATATTTTTTGGTGGGTTTTTTGACTGCGTCTCTTATAACCCCTGTCTCTTATTACCCCGGCTTCCCCTAATTAAGAATTAAAACGCTCTTTAAAAAGTACATTTAACCTATTGAGGTGAAATTATTTAAGAAGTTATTCTTATCAACTAAGAAACAATTTAAAAGATGTAATTTTTATTTGAGAAGAAGTAAAATTTTAATTAAAAGGTAAGTAAATTTAGAGAAAAATATTTCAATTAGTTTAAAAAAAACTATTACTTGGAACCATAAGTATACTTTAAGACGTACACGAGACGAAAAATTAAGACGAAAACAAGACGATAAAATTAGGACGAAGATGATACAAAACGCAACTTAAGACGCATCGGAAAAATTAAGACGACGATACATCTAACAGTTCTCAAGACGAATTGATTTCAAATTGAATAGTCTCAAAATGCTTTTAATTTATTTTGGAAAGGATTAATTTTTAAGTCAGACGTAATTTTTTTTACCAAATAAGAAAATGACATTTTGTTTATAAGTAATATGCATTCCATTAAAGTGATACTACTCTTTTTTTTTTTTTTTATGTTGAATATGCTGTTGTAATTTTCTAATATGTTAATTTATGCCTCAAACAACAATTTAAAATAATTCATTTTACTACATTACCAGAATACATAACATGCAGAAAAGAAATTTGATAAAAAGGTATATAATAGGTATAAAAGAAGCGTACCACATCGATGATCTGTGTCAACGCAAGGCCAAAGGTGACATTAACTGGCTCAGAGCTGTGCCTGGCTGGTCTGACACTTTTGTCATAGTTCGTAAGGAGATGTTTTGTGAGTCGATATTCATTTTCATCTGTTGCAGCTACCATCATAACTGAAAGATACGATTTTATAGTAGAACAAAGCAAAAATAAAAGGAAAATAAATGAATTATCAGCACAATTCTTATTGATACGAAAACAAAAAAAATTATCGTTACGATACTTTGAAAGTTCTGTATAAATGTACATGATTAACTGTGTAATAAAAGTGAATGCGCATATTATACTTATCAATTAACTTTTAAGAATTCAACAACAATATTTTTGTGGTATATTGCTATTTAGTATAAATAAAGGGTGAAATTTTTCAATAAACGCCACAATGTTAAAAATTGAAGAAAAAACATGGAAAAAAAAAAAATCAACGTACAGTATTTAAGAAAAATTATTGAAGCACTAGCAATAATTCCTACTTCAAAAATAGGCCCCTAATACTGTTTTGCTAAGTAAATATAAGTCGAGTTATGATTTTACAAGGAAGGTCTTCTTAAAGCGTATACTCAGAATATTGTGAAAAAAATTACAAAGATACTACTTACCAAGATAATACAAGATCAGTCAAATTTATCGGCGGAATTCCACTAAAAATTCTGTAAAAAAATAAAATACTTTCGCATATTTGGCGCAAAAAGACAAAAAGTGCATGCGATTTGGCGAGCAACATCCTTTCCCGTCAAATGAAAGCAATTTTAATGCGTTTAAGCATTTCTTGCAAAACAAATCTTTTTGAATAGCGTTATAGTTAATATAGTTTGAAATTAATCGATGAAAGTTTCCTGTTTCTTACACAAGCTTGTATACTATATGCATGTGGCTTTTTATTAAAAGTATATCATTTTAACTTTGAAAAAAATCTTTCTTCTTTTCTTTTCTTTTTTCTTTTTTAATTTTGCGAGTTGCAAATATTTAAACGGAAGTCAAATAGACGTTTAAGTACACATATCTTTATATTTTTAATTGGTAATTAAACATCTTCTGTATTTTGTTAGTTGGAAAAATTTATTTTTACTTTTAGTTAACATTTAAAACAAATTTACAGTTTGAAAAATTGAATTTATTTAATTTTTTTTTAAAGACGATATTTTTGGAAATTAACACGTACAGTGTTGTTTGGATGCTGCATAAACAATACATGGAAAAAAAAAATGGCACTCACAAATGTTACAAAAGAAGAAATTAAATTGAAAAACCACATTGTTGAAACAATAAAAAAAAAAAAAAAAAAAAAAAAAAAATACGAGTTTTAAGTTATGAAAAATTTGAAGGCGTTCCTGATGATGCATATCCTCCATCTAATGAAATATCGAAAAATTCCAATCTAAAGAAGTATTTTTCAGTATCAAAGTTTATAGTCATATAAATAAATTTATTTTTGTGTATTTTTGTGATCCAAAGACCTGTTTTACTCCCCCCTCCTAGTCTATGATTATTATTTAAACCCATTAAGAGCTTAAATTTTTTTTTAATTCTTTATAATTTTCCATTAAATTGCAGTTATGCAAATGCATTTTTTTTTTAAGTTAGACTTGTTTAAATTAATTTCCTATGTACAGTTAAAAAAATTATTTGGTAAATTTTACCTAACCAGTGTAATAAAAAGTAAATTATAATAAAATAGGCATAAATTTTCAATATTAATGTTTTATCTATACTGAAATTTGAGACTTAAATTTAAGTTTGGAATAATTTTTATCAATTTTAATTTTAGTTTTAATTTTAATCACTGGTTGGGAAATCGGTATTCTTCGAAAATACAAAATAACGCGCTGATAATAACGCCATTTACCGCTGTTTCATTTTCAAACTGTTATGTACCTCATTTTTAATTTATTATAATATAAATAAATGTGTGTGCTGTTGTACTTTAAGCCATGATATTTAACATTCAAGTAAAACGTAATCTAATTTTAAGTATTTCAAGTAAAACTGAAGCTTGTATAAACTGATCGTTAGGTTTACTTATAATTATATATGGCAAAATTGTAGTTATAAAAATATATTTATTTAAAATAAACTTTCTTAAACTAGTTCAGTATGAAGAGTATGGAAAACGTTTTTCTGTAACGAACATTTATCAAAAAACGGTTTTGCAGGAAAATGGTTAAAGCTTGTTATAATATCAGCTCCATATTATTTCATGGAGAAAATAACTGTAAACATTTTGGTGAATCTAGCATTTATAGATTTTTACAGGGACACAACGAAAAATTCTTTATTTTTATAATCTATGGGCTAAAAGTTCAGTAGTGTTAAATAAAACATCGTGCAATATATGGAGAAAAATACTGAAACACTCTATGATGGTTTTCTCTCTTTTGTTTGTTTAACAACTCCTCTTTCTTTACTTTATATGCAAAACTGTTAATTACTCAATGTTCGGAAAGTCGAGTGGAGTCACTCCAGATTTTTATATTCCGTTTTCGCAATCAGAAAATTCATGACTGTTAAAGTATGCCTCGTTTTCCGAAAATTTGTTTTTTAAACTTTTAATGCATAATTTTGAAGCTCAAAATGTGAGCTATCACACAGTGAAATTTCGCCATTTTACAATCTCAAAATAAAAAAAAATAAAAAAATAATAATAATAATAAAAATTTGGAAAACCAGGCATATTTTAACGGTCATAAATTTTCTGAATGTGTAAACGGAATTTAAAAATATGCATCATGTAATTAATAATAATATGGATTATTTTTTTCCATATCTTAGCATGGGACTCTGATCACCTTGACGCTCACTCATAATGAGAGTTAAGAAAAAAAAAAAAAAAAAAATCTTGCAGCAAATTTTATATGACGGGGCATAAATGTTTCCTCCCGTCGTTCCTAGTTTTAGTTTAAAAATTGCCTGACAGATGACGATGCAAGTCTCTTCTACCACTTCTACACGGAAGCCCTATACTTCTACCTAGAAACCCTGGATCCATCAGGAGTCACTATTTCTACTTTTCTTTCCAGTTTTGATGTATGTAAATCTTGGAGGAATGATATAACAAGAGATGACATATCCAGAAAAACATAAAGCCAAAAATTGTAACCCCAGAAACCGTCAAGTAACACAGTTTTATAAGGAATTCTACATTATTATTGTGAAGTTATGTAATATGGATCATTTGAGACTAAAGTCATTGTAATAACTTTATAGGTCTCAAATCTGTTAAATAAATAAAATAACACACAGTACTAGCCAATGTTTTGGTTGACTCAATATGGCTTCTGCGATAGCCTTGGCTACTATTGCGACAGCCATCTTGTGTAGATAATAATTTACTTCATTTTCCTTGCCTGCTGGTACCCCATATGCCAAATTCTGTTATTTCATCAAGATACAAATATTCAAAAGTAGGCCGCTGAAGATGTTGGTGATGGATAGTTCAAAAATACTGTAAAGTAATTTTCATTTTTCAAAATATTTCGAAAAAACGTGATGTGATTTTCACTTATCTTTTGTTTGCTGTATCGCTATCTGTCGGAAAGTTTTTGAATTAAAATCAGGAACTCTGAGAGGAGAAAATAACCCCTGCCACATAAAAATTTGCTGCAAGAACTTTTTTAACTGTTTTCCTGTTACAAATTTTTGAAAACCGCCAATCTATTTTAGTACATCTGGAATATAACTATAACGCAAGAATGTAACTTTTATTAACTTTGAACAAATGATGGAAAATCTAAAATCTATATATAATTGGAATCAGTAAGAAAAATTGAATTATTTAGATATCTATGGAAAAAAATGATAGCAATTTCCTTGTGTTCCTTTGTAAGATGATTATGTTGTTTAAATTAGTTTGTAAATGGTAAAATTTGAAGACGTGTAAATTGCAAATGTTTTGATTAAGCCGTTTTAGAAACTTATTAATTAAATATGCTATTTTTAGAAATTGATAAACAGAAATTGATAATATTTTTTTGTTCAATGTTTATCCAAATGACAAATAAAGTTTTTAGATATACTCAAACACTTTTATTTATATGGGAATAAAATAAATAACCAGACATGCATAACCCAACAGGAATTTTAAAGAGTGAGTCAACCGTAAAGTCAGACTCTTTCAATTAATTTTAGAAATTAAACATTCCCATTAAGAATTCTAACCTATTGACACTAATGTCATTCTAAAGATACAAGAAATTAGGACAAAATGCCTCAGCAAATACATTCCTTTTTTAGAGATTATCAATAGAGCTCCAAAAATGTCATTCATGAGTACCAAAAATCTGTTACGTTCTTTTTTACCATTCTTAAAGTACAATGAAAAAGAAAACATTCAAATATTCAACAAACAGCAAACTGAGAGCGAGTAAACATCATATGAATGAAAGAAGACAGGAAGAAATTGTAAATTTATGCATTTCCTGGTAAAAAAAAGTTTCATTTTTCAAAGTTTCTTCAGTCAGTCACTCTTGATAAACAATGCTTGAACTCTTGTGCACTCTTGATAAATAATGCTTGATCTTTAATAGTAAAATAAGCGAAAATGACATTTCCGCCGAACATGAAATGTGTCTAATTAAGTTTATTCATCGGGTTTTAAATCGAAAAGCATTGTTTTACAAAGTGACCCGAATGTAAGCGTAAATGAGGCACGGATAAATTGTGAAATAAACGCTTCAGTAAGCGTTTGCTATTCAAATGTCTCCGGTGGGTGAAGCCTGTTCTTGAATGATAGGAAAATACCATTCAAAATACGAATTTAGGATATTCGCAGATACCACAGATATATTTCGTGCTTTAAATATTTGAAGATAGATTTATATCGATACATTACAAACACTCATTTCTATATATTTAATTCATAACTGAATATGCGTGTTATTTTTAAATCGTCTGCAAAACAAAATCAGATTTGAAAAAAGACATTAAAAGTAGAAAGAACGATGCAATAAATATTCTATTTAGCACTAACTGCGAATTCAAAATCTGCCTGCTTGTATTTAAAACGTGTATAATTTATCAAAATTGTTCTCAACATTAATATAAACTAGCAGGTGAAGATGGCATTCGATTTGAAACTTATTATATTAAATTTAATCGTAAGGAATATACCATTTAATTGCAAAGCATTGTTTCACGCAGCAATCATTATTTGAAGTAAATAATGTGTAAACAATTTACGAATTATGCTTCGACTATCAAATTACGATCCATATGATCACTTTAAAGTGAAATTTGTTCTCATATATGACAATAAAATACGTTCAAATTGTGTATAAATTAGATTTATTCAGGAATTGAATGATAAGTTCTTTGACTGTATATTGTTTAGTATATTATCTCATGTAATAACATTGATGTGACATTAATATATAAAGCAGCATCAAATAATGTGACATTATAAGATAACATTTTATATAACGTTTGGTATATTGGAATTTGTAAAAGATAAAAGATTTTAACTTTTTAAATATGAAATATATAAGGCACAAAATGCGCTACTCTGAGGGAATATATATATATATATATATATATATATATATATATATATATATATATATACATATATATATATACCGCATTCATTTAGAATGAATAAGTAGTCAATTTTTGATATGAATCAGAAATTTAGATTTCCCAGTTCATGTAAGGTAAACAAATAACCTGTATAGACGAAATGATCGAAAATCTGTAATCTATACTTTTGTAGATGGTGAAACAATATTAGGAATCCTTTGTATTGTCAGAAATTCTGGCTTGATTTCTTTGAATTGGGTTATAAAACAAAATTATAGTTATTAAAACTCTCCTCTTGTGTTTTCATTTAGTTACAGATATTTTTAAATAAATTTGAGGACAATTATATAGAAACACACTCTAGAATTCTAAGAGAAGTTTTTAAAACTCGTTATCAAAGGGAACTAGAACTTATAAGGATGACATGGAACTATATTTACTAGAGCCATAATTTAGTTTTTAGAAATCAGTTACTTTTCCTTAGTTACATAACTTTTTCTTAGTGTAAATGAATTTTGAAATGATAGATTTCACATACATTTTTATAATTTTTGTGTTATTTGTCTTAATTTCTACTATAATTGAGTATTATTCAGAGTTTAGAATTAATTATAAGGACGGTGCATCCGGAGGGTGTCCTGGTGTCCAGTAGGAAATCCGAATAAAATATAGTGAACAACTGAAAAAGGCGATCTAGTATGAAATTCATACTACATTCTCTTAATCAATATTTCTATAAAAACAAATGGTTACGGTTTAATATGTAGAAAAATTAGTAATGTTTTTGAACATTCACAAAGTATCTTTTTAATAATAAAAGCCCAAGTTTTCCGATAATAACGCTGAATAACGTATTCGAATAAAAAAAAATCTGGAGTGACTCCACTCGACTTTCCGAACATTGATTAATTAACAGTTTTGTAGATAAAGAGCAGTTGTTAAACAAACAAAAGAGAGAAAACCATAATAGAGTGTTTGAGTATTTTTCTCCATATATTACACGATGTTTTATTTAACGCTACTGAACTTTGAGCCCATAGATCAAAATGATAAAGAATTTTTCGTTGTGTCCCTGTAAAAACCTATACATGCTAGATTCACCAAAAGGGTTATAGTTAGTGCAACAGCGATTTATAATATTCATATAAACTTTCAGCTCAATTGAATAAGGCATTTAGATGCTATCGCACTTTTAAAAATTTGGTCCCATTGGCCACAATGATAACGAATTTTTCTTTGTGTCCCTGTAAAAAAACTGTAACTGCTAGATTCCCCAAAATCTATATAGTTGGTGCAACTCTGACCAATAATACGTGTACAAATTGTTTGCTCAGATTAATAAGGCGTTTAGACGCTATCACACTTTTAAAAATTTGGCCCCATAGGCCATAATGATAAAGAATTTTTCTTTGTGTCCCTGTAAAAAAACTATAAGTGCTAGATTCTCCAAAATTTATACAGATTGCGTGTCTGTGACCTATAATATGTGTATAAATTGTTTTCTCAATTGAATAAGGCGTTTAGATGCTATCGTACTTTTAAAAAATTGGCCCCATAGGCCATAATGATAAAGAATTTTTCTTTGTGTCCCTGTAAAAAACTATAAGTACTAGATTTTCCAAAATTTATACAGATTGCGTATCTATGACCTATAATATGTGTATAAATTTTTTGCTCAATTGAATAAGGCGTTTAGATGCTATCACACTTTTAAGATTTTGGTCCCATAGGACATAATGATAAAGAATTTTTCTTTGTGTCCCTGTAAAAAAACTATAAGTGCTAGATTCACCAAAATCTATAGGGTTCGTACTATGGTGACTTACAATATACGTACCAACTTTCAGCTTATTCGAACAAAGCGTTTAGACGCTAGCGTGTTACTCACAGACATACACACATACATACACACATACACACATACACACACACATACATACATCATCGTAAAAATAGTGGAAACGGACTCAGGGTACCTCGAAACGTATAGAAACGTCAAAATCTCACATTCGGATTTTTGACATGATTACAATACTTTCCTCACTATAGTGTTCGGAAAGTAAAAATGAAAAAAAAATAAGTTTTATCCATGCTCTTTCCATGCGTGCATTTCAACTGAATAAAAAATTGAAAAAAGATAATTAAAAAAAAAAAAAAAAAAAAAAAAAAAAAAAGAAAGAAAGAAAGAAAGAAAAAAGTTTCTGTTTTTCTAATAAACGCTTTTCGTTGTTGTACAGAATTTAATGCGCCATGAAAAAAAAAAATAATAAATTAAATATGTGGGATGCAGCTACGTCACAAGAAAAAAAAAAATTAATAGACACGTGGTTATAAAATTGAAATTTAAATATAACAGTACCATTTTTAATTTATTGGAGCCTTTTGGACTTCAAAACATGTAAATATCATGATGTAAAAGATGAAGTCGTTTGTTTAAATATCATGTAAAACAACTTTTAGTAATTTTAACTAGCAAGGAGAAATAAATTCGAAAATACGTGTATAAAAATAGAGTGCTAGGCGAGCGCACACCGACTATTATTAAAATAAAACTTAAAAATCGTTTTAGAAGCAGCTTTATTTGACATACATTTTTGGTTGGGGGGCGTCAATCCTCCTCCGTTGGAATATTGTAGTGCATGTATTAAAAAAAATGTTTTAAGAATGTAGCTGGAACACTATGTGAAATGAATTTTTAAATAAAAATCTCAAATGAAAGTATATTTCACATAATTCGAAGAATTTTCCACCCTACAACTCTTTGAAACATATTCAACTAATTTTCAGTAGCCTTATTGATTATAAATTGTATACGTATATGTATATCATAATACATTTTAAATTAAAACAGTAAATATATAAATAAACATACGCATAACACAATTTGAAATATACTTGAAACAATTTTGAAATATAACTTTAACCTATCCGAATTCTTTTGAATGGCTTTGTAAATGAATGGTCAATGTTTTTATACTATGTTCTGTATGGAGCATGGTTTTACGCATTTATAATATATGTTAATTTAATCCTGTTTATCCTGCTTAATTTAATCCTGTTACTTAATGTATGTTAATTTAATCCAGTTTAAATCTATTTAAAGGCATCAACGATAAATCTCATCTATAGATGTAATGTATTTGAATACTTTTTTTACGTCTCTGTACAGGAACAATTTGTCCAATCTCAATAAAAAATTTCAAGTAATATCACAGTGTCAGATTTAGAATCCGGCTTTGTAATGATCGATAGATGGCGCTTTTTCAGCTTTTGTTGTTAGTAAATATAATAGCCACGTGCATTTATTATTGTTCTTTTTGTTATTCTACTTAATATTCGTACTATAATTTCTCTGCCATTACATCATGGAAAATTGATCGCTTTTGGAAAAAAATATTTCAGTTTATTCAAAGTTCGATTGGAAGTAGATTTTTAACTGAAGTTGAACAAATATTAGTTTCAAATCATCTGATTAATTCTTTACTTCTATTAGCCGAAGCAACTGAAATTTTAAACTTGTCATTTGGAAATAAATGGAAGCTTAATTCTGGATTTCTTGATTTTTTGGAGTTACACTGTGGTATACAACAGTAAGTGTTATCTTTTTTACAGGATTTATTCATTTTAATTCAATAAATATATGTGAAACTAAACATCGGCAAGCAATGGCGGCTTGATGAAAGCCGAATTAAAGCATGTTAATTGTAATTTCACCTTAGCCCACCAGAGGGCGAGCATTTCATTACAATCGCGGATACCGAATTTGACCATACTGCTAATATTTGTTTTGAGTTATGTTGATAATAGATTCACTAACACACCGATCAACAATTTAAAATGTCAAAATCTGATTTTCGGTTTCAGAGGATTTTAAATTGTGTAATTACAACGAAAACTCAATTTCGAATATTTGACCCAAAATCAATTTCTCTTCCAGATGTGAGTCA
The DNA here is from genome assembly GCA_963930645.1 of Salticus scenicus. Lineage (NCBI taxonomy): Eukaryota > Metazoa > Arthropoda > Arachnida > Araneae > Salticidae > Salticus > Salticus scenicus. The sequence goes on along the minus strand of OZ005653.1, from coordinate 164,567,497 downwards.
CATAAAGTAAAGTAATAATAATAATTAATATATGAAATGGAGCAGTATTTTTACTTATCTATTTATTTATTATTATTATTATTATTATTATTTGAGTATAAAATCCCGATATTTTTAAAACTCTACCCTACTAGAAAAATTTTCGATGTTCAATAATATTAGTTCCCCATCATTCTATAAGTACGGATAATTTAGGCAATCGTGAAAAAATTTTCGATTTCGGGCTTCTGATATTTTAAGCGTTTCGAAGTGAGAAGAATCTGAAAATCACAATATCGGCGTGGTGTTCATCCGTAGAATGTCAGTGTGTTAGTTTGTTAGTCTGCATACATATAGAGTTCATACCAATTTTTAAATATCACTTATGACTCTGGCAACACTCTATTTATTTTCAATATTCTACTTTAAAAAGTTCGTAAGTTATTCGAAACTTACGATTTTCTTAACATGTCAGAATATGACAAATTTTTGCTTAATCATTTATTGTGAGAGTATATTTTTTTCTTAACGATGTCAGACCACTTTTAAAATATCGTTTTTCACATAGGTTTAAACATTCTTGGCTATAAATATTCTAATTTGAAGCATTTTAAATTGAGATTTTCCTTAACCTTTTTTTATTTCTATCGTTGCATTGGAAACAGTACAGAATTGTGAAAACTAAAATACGAAACTATTCCTAATGAAATAATCAGCAAATTAGGATAAAGTAAATTATATCGAACTCAACGCGTGAGCAATCGGTCAAGTGCAATCTCGGCCGTGTCGAGAAATCGGTTAAATTATGCCCTGCAGCAGAAATTTATGAGAACAAATATATGGTCGGGAGCTGAGCAGCATCCACTTATACCAACTAGTTTTTTGTGGAATGCTAAAACTTAAACGCATCTTTTCTGGTTTTAGAACAATATCTTAACACAAGGTGCGTATTCCTTAACAATATGATCGTTTTCTAGATTATTTCGAAGTTAAACTAAATTAGACATCACACACTAATTAATGTTGTTGAGCATAAATAAATCAGATAAGCTCAATATATTGTTAATCAAAATAGCTCGAAATTTAACTGGAAAATAAGCGAAAACGTTTGTGGAAGCTGGAATCCGGAAAATTACCAAATCTATTGTAGCCCGAAACTCACTTTCTAAGATTCTAAGACGGAAAGAAGCCACTCACCACTATGCAGCGGTTTTGAGCGTTTTTAACCTTTAGAGAGGGGCTCCAAAGCCACTGTGGAGATTCAGAAGAGCCCGTCTCCAAAGGTTAAGCCTCCCCCGTGTTTTATTGCATAGCAAATAACAAAAAAAAAAAAAAAAAAAAAAAAAGAAAAGAAAAGAAAAGAAAGGAAAGAAAAAAAAAATTACAGAAGTCGCCAGAGCAGAGCTCTCCCGCGACACAAGGCGACAAAGTTGCAAGAAAGTGAAGAGAGAGCCAAGTGGAAGTCTATTTACAAAGTTCATTCAGGTAATGTACAAATTCCACAGTCTTTATACAATGTACTCGCAGTCTTTATATCAAGCCCAAACACCCTATGAACAATGTTGGTTAATAGCAACATCATGCGCAGGATGATTGCTTTCCGAGAGCACTTCCGTGGAATACTGTAGCATCAGACATGACCAGTATTCGCCATGTAGGAGAGGAGGAAAAATTAAGGGAAGATAGAGAAGGAATTTAGTTTGTCGAATTTGATCAATCTTGAAGGAAGGCATAGATGCGCTTTAATTTGAGCCGTAGGGGCTTTCTAGTTATTATATTGTTCAGCCAAGTTGCTGGTCTAGGTAGGTAACGCTTAGCCTACATTACTCCTATTATTTTTTACTTAATTGAATTTTCTTTGATAAATTTTCCGGTATAATTTTTTCGCCATTCTAAACTTATAGTTGTTACTTTAAAGTGAACGGGCAAAATCAAAATGAATAGATGGACATGAAGGTTTTGTCTTCAAACAAAACATTCGTGTACAGGAACATACAAAATAATTCCAGTGCATAACTTCAATGGGCAGAATTACTCGTTAGTATGTTTTAACATTTTTAGATTGCACTAAACATAATAAAATCAATACGTAATTTTTATATGCTCAAAACAAAAAGTTTCCTATGGAATATAGTACGAAAAATAGTCATCCTTTACCTACAGGGAGCACAAAAGAATTTGTATGTATTAGGGGCTGTGGTTCAAAATAATTCAAAATGGCTTCCAAATTTTGGCATGTGCTTTTTATGTGCTAAATTTAAATGCGCTATGCGGTGTGTATGCAATTAATAAATGATATGCAGGCCGATCCAAAATTAATCGAATAATTTCCCTTTTATTGTCTGCAATTGGTGGAAGTCTTTTATTAAACTGTACCATGACTAGAAAAACTATTAATATAATAATCTTCATTTCCACGACAACCTTTAACGGTTTAGTAATTGCTAGCAAGATAAAAAAAAAATATTTTTTACACATTGAATAATGTATTCATTATCATAAAAAGTACGGGAAATAGTTGCATCAAAATTTTTCTAAATACACTTCTTTCCGGCTAGATGTTGGAATAAATGTATATATATATAAATGTACGCTCACATAAATATATGCATTGAAAAAGATAAACCTTCATTAAAATATTTTTCTTTTATATAAGTTAAAAAAAAATTTTTACTTTGATAAATATTTCTCCAAGATTTTGCAGATAGCACCGAAACTTTTCTATCTCTGTTAATTAAAAAGAAAAAGTAAATCTTAAATCTATTTACATACAAAGAACTTAGATGCTGTAAAAAGCAGCATCGAAATCTAAACTTATTTCAGAATTTTCATCCATTTCTGGATTCATACATTTAAATAGATCTGATTTAGTCACCAAGTTTTAGATATTCATCACAACTTTGTAAAATTGTTTTTTACTAAAAGTGAACAACAGACTTTTTGATCAATATTATGCTCTAGATTACATCGCTTTTCGATGTTTGGATTAGGAAGCAAATATTTATATATAAATAATGTAGAATTGTGAAGTATAATATTGGTTTTTATTACAAAATGTCTAAAATTATGAAATTTATATGTATAATTTTGGCTTAGAAATTATAGATATTTCAGATATACAGGGTGTCCCAAAAAGGTTGAAACGCGCTTTACTCGTTACAGATAAATGGGCAATGTAAATTGAAAAAAACGTCCAAATTAAGGTAGGAAAGATAACTACATTAAGAAAAAAACCCTCCCATTAATTTTGAAAAAGTTACATTTTTTTAAATTTTTATACAGTCCCTCTACGCAAATTTTGTCAATTACAAAGTTTTCATTTTTCATTCAACAAGACCATTAGAAAAAAACCGCATAACTACATCTTTAAAACCAACCGAATTATGATACAGAAAAATAATATTATAGTTTTAAAAAATTAAAGAACACGTTTTTATAGAAATGTCAACTAAAAACACAAAATATCTATCTTAGTATTAAAATGCAGGGTACGAGAAAATCGTGTGAGTGACACACCATAATATTTACATACATTTAAATCTTTAATTAAAATAATTTAGAATTAAACAAAAAACATTTTTAAAAAATCTCCCCTGACTAGGCTCGAACGCTAGACCTTTAGGTTCGTAGCACGGAGCTTTACCTCACAGTCACAGCGTTCACGTACGGAAAGTAATTTTATAATATAGATTTTTTGTTTGCGCCCACAGCGGTTACAAAGATACATTATACATACAAACATACATACAGGTGAAGCTAATATAATATTATAGTTTTAGAAAATTAAAGAACACGCTTTTATAGAAATGTCAACTAAAAACACAAAATATCTATCTTAGTATTAAAATGCAGGGTAAGAGAAAATCGTGTGAGTGACACACCATAATATTTACATACATTTAAATCTTTAATTAAAATAACTTAGAATTAAACAAAAACCATTTTTAAAAAATCTCCCCTGACTAGGCTCGAACGCTAGACCTTTAGGTTCGTAGCACGGAGCTTTACCTCACAGTCACAGCGTTCACGTACGGAAAGTCATTTTATAATATAGATTTTTTGTTTGCGCCCACAGCGGTTACAAAGATACTTTATACATACAAACATACATACAGGTGAAGCTAATATAATATTATAGTTTTAGAAAATTAAAGAACACGCTTTTATAGAAATGTGAACTAAAAATCACAAAATATCTATCTTAGTATTAAAATACAGGGTAAGAGAAAATCGTGTGAGTGACACACCATAATACTTACATACATTTAAATCTTTAATTAAAATAATTTAGAATTAAACAAAAACCATTTTTAAAAAATCTCCCCTGACTGGGCTCGAACGCTAGACCTTTAGGTTCGTAGCGCGGAGCTTTACCTCACAGCCGCAGCGTTCACGTAGAGAAAGTCTTTTTTTACAATATAGATTTTTTGTTTGCTCCCAGAGCGGTTACAAACATACATTATACATACAAACATACATACAGGTGAAGCTAATAAAAACGTGTTAAAAAAAAGTGGCTTATGTAAATTTTTCTGTACCATTTAAAAGGCTGGCTTTTCGGTGAAAATAGGGATCATTTACAAATTGATAATGGAAATGTTTAGATCAAAAACATAATATGTCGAAAAATTCTCAAATGCATTTAAATTAATCATTAGAATTTTAATGCAAATGCTGCGATACATTTTATCTTTTTATAATACGTTACAAATTTACATTTCTATTTTGATATATGGTCCTCATAATCAGAGTTCAGTTTTCAATTACGTATAATTCATTCAGTTTTAAAGATACAAGAGTGCAGTGTTTTGCAGTGATGTTGTTGCACTGAAAATAATTGACCAAATTTGTCTAGAGGGGTCGTATAAAAATTTAAAAATTGTAATTTTTTAAAAATTAACAGGAAGCTATTTTCATTGGCGTAGTTTTATTTCCTATCTTATTCTGTACACTTTTGCAATTTACATTACCCTCTCATCTCTAACAGGTAAAGAATTAAACCGCGTTTCAATCTTTTTGGGACATCCTGCATATGAATGTAATGACATTTTTAATAATAATAATAATAGTATAATAATAATTAAAAAATTATTAAAAGCTAGAAACGTTTTAAAACACATTCATATTTATTAAAATAAAATTTACAAATTCAAATATACAAAGCTTTTCGCCATGAGTTTTCATGGCATCTTCAGGTCATATTAGGGATAATAAGAACAGACAGCATATATATATCAGAAGTTCAGGTGGTGGTTATAGTTGTTAGAATCTTGACAAAAGATTCGCTTTTGAATGTCATTTGCAGCTAAGACTTCGTAAATTTGCTTCAAATTATTGTAGAAACAAGGAATTAAATCTGCAGGAAGTCTTTTGAAATGTCATCTATAGTTAAGAACTTGTCAAACATTGGAGAGAAGGAATGTTGAAGGAAAAGGAATATTTTCTTGGATTCGTAGACTTGGTTGGGTTGAGTAAGGTTGTAGTAGGTATACATTCAAAGAATGTATACCTAGTACAGCCTCATATGAATGTTTTTTTTAAATAATAATAATAACATCATATTAAGCATATCTATGATACGAATGTGACAGTTTTTGAAAACAAAGATTAAAACTATGCATATAACGCTTGTCATTAAAATATTGTTTCTATAATTTCTGTAATTACAGGATAAAAAGAACAATATGGGAATCTAAATTTTATTTAGAATTTTCTAAATTCGTACATTTAAATAGATCAGATTTAATTACCAAGTTAGAGACATTTATCAAAAATTTTTAGACATTGTTTGTTTAAAACTGAACTTAAGACATTTTTATGAATATTATGCTACAACTTCCAACATTCACATTTTATAAATAAGGTTTATATTCATTAGCATTTACAGTCACATAAACATGTAATCATTATTTTCAAGTACTTTATATTTTTTAATAAATATCTCGAGTGAACTATATTAAAAATACGTCATAAAATATTATTACTTAAGTATAGCATGTTTTTCAAGCAAACAGCTTTATTCGAACGCAGCTATATAATACACGGATAGTTTTGAGGGCAACTTTTAAAGAAATATGATACGTTCATAAGCGATCTCCGGCAAAATCTTTTTGAGAAATTTTCTTTCAAATAACAAGCATTAAAAAGGTTTCTCAACATCATAAAAAGAGGGAGAATATAAGTTTATCTCAAAATTTAGGTAGTATGTATAGAGGAAAAAGAGAATTGCATGATTTTTTCTTTTTTATATTTGGCAAATAAATTTTAGAACAGAGAAAATATTTTTTAGCGTTGATGGGTATTAAAAGATTACATTTCTTTTCATGTAATGCACATATAAAAACAAAATATAGCATAAAAAATTTTAAATTTTCAGATTACAAAGGACTTATTTCCTTTAAATAAATATATATATTCTATGAACAATTTTAAAATAATGTATAAACTTTTGATCATAAATTTCATTAATTATTACTTTCTTCTATATTTAATAGAAGAAAGTAAAAAAAATTCGATATTTTGCTGGTCGCTGGTCAGACGTTGCGGGTTCGGGGTGAGTTGCAGATCGGGTGTGGGTACTCTAGTCTAGCCAACAGGACTCTAATCTAGCCTACAAGACCTCAAACAATTTAGAAGATTGTCCTCCATTATCCTAAATGTAAAATTTAGCTTACCTAAAAATCATCTTTAATACGACCCACCTCCCTTCCTTTTTTTTTTTTTTTTTTTTTGTGTGTGTGTGTGTGTGTGTCAGCCCATAGGTGGCAGAAGTATTTTGACACACCATTTTAAGAAGATCTATTGGAAATTCTTGTTAACGTTTTCTCAACTGTTCAATTTTTAACATTATCTAATAAAGATGAAAAGCATTTAGGACTTGGTTCTTCTGTCTGTCTATCCTACGGTGCTTAAATTACTGTAAAAACTTTTAGAATGCCTTGAAACTTTAGTATTCAGGTTCACGTGTCTTGTTCACTATTGAAAATGGTATTAGAAATAGCCGTAATGGTTTATGTACAAAGACTCACAAAGGAATACCAATACTTTACAATCTATCAGAGAATTTTTTAAAGCTTTAATAAGTTCTTAATTTAATACTTTTATACCGCGTAAAATATGACAAAATTAAATTGCAATATTCATAAGCACAAAAGTATATTTCCTATAGAATGTGCTAGGCTTAGTATTAATATTTGCAGTGCCATGCAAAATATTTAGATGTTTTGGGTGACATGAGTGAAAATTGTCCCAATTGCATTTTGAGTTGTCTTTTGCCTTTTAAACACTTTCCAGAAAGCTGAAAAATTGTTTGTGAGTTTAGTTCGTATATCCATTATTTAGTTTGTTCGTTCTAATTACTAAAAAGACCTTGAAAACAGATTGCAATGTAATATATTTTATTCACTGTAGAATGTTTCCTGTTGAAAATGGTATAAATGTCACCAATGGTGTATGTAGAGGGACTCATAAAGTAATTCGGACATATTACAGTCAGTGGGAGTATTTGTAAAAACACATTTTACTATCTTTATACTGCACAAAATATAACGAAATTAACATATAGTGTGGCTATAATTCAAGTGACCCTATTCGGACTCCTCTAGAACCCGTTCTGTCTATCGGATATGGATGAAATTTGGTATATGCGTTAAATGGACCATGGGGAAACGATTTCTGCAATTAAAAAAAGTTCAAAATTTGACCACTAGGTAAAATTGTGACGCTTAAAGAAGAAAAAAAAGTCTGTCAGAATCATTAAAATTTATTCAATTTCAGAATGTGCTCAAGGTGTGCTCCATTGACATTAATTACGCGCTGAAAGCGTGCACTTTCAATGGCAGCGCAAAGAAACTCTCGATGGATTTCAGCAACAGGGCGTATAATGCTAGCTTTGAACTCAGGTAAAGTCCCAATTTCTTCTCTAAAAACACCGTCTTTTAGGAATCCCCGCAACCAGAAATCACAGGGATGAGGAGACCAGGCATCCGGGAAACCTCTGAATATTATACGATTCTCGCCAAAGTTAGCACGAAGCAGTTCTTTGATTTCGCGCCCAATGTGGGGAGTTTCTCCATCTTGCATGAAGTCTGTAGAGATTGTTGTTCCTGTAAAGCAGGAATGACTTGCTATCAAAAGAGTTCACTATACCGTGAAAGTTTGACGGAACACCTTTTAGGATCTTGAAGAGTGAGAGTTTCAAAGAAAAACGGTCCGAGGATGAAATCCGCAGTAAATCCACACAATGCAATGGTTTTTGGTGCAGGACATTAGGGGATGAAGCAACCCCATATGCGACAATTTTAATTATTCACAGCTACATCTGAAGGAAAGTACGCCTCATATGACCATAGAATTTTTCAAGACCACGCGTCATCAGTATCTATTCTCGACAGAAATTGGCAAGCAAATTCTGAGCGTGTTTGGGGATCTTGAGACTGCAGCATTTGCACCATGTGGATCTTACGCGGATACCATTTTAAAATGGTTCGCAGCAAGTTGGCCAAGGAATCACCAAATCACATGCCATCGATCAAGTACTTGCTGTTGAATAGCGGGAACTGGAGGCTCTTTCAATCATAACAGTAGTGATTTCTTCGATAGTTTCATTTGCAACCGGTTTCCGCCTTCTTACTGGTAATACACCCAAGTCTCTAGTCTTAGTCCAAGCGGCGGCTGCAAAAAATTGACTTGATAAGGTATGAAGCTGATTTTTTTTCTATAGATAGAATTCATTGTTACAATGAAAATCTGATAGGGTTGCCTGGTCAAAGCCGTCAAGTTTAAGAGAAACAACCTCACTTCAAGTCACAATTTTAACGATTTTCGAACCCCACAAGTATGAAGATGAATCCTGTGCTAAAATGTAGAGATTAATATGCTCTTTAAAATGGCATAGGGTTGCCTGGTCAAAGCCGCCAAGTTTCAGAGGTTGCCTCGATAATAGGGGTCAAATTTAAACGATTTTCGAACCCCACAAGTGTGAAGATGAAACCGGTGCTAAAATGTAGAGATTAATATGCTCTTTAAAATGGCACAGGGTTGCCAGGTCAAAGCCGTCAAGAAACAGAGGTTGCCACGAAAATAGGGGACGTATTTTACGATTTATTTACCCAAGTAAAAAGTGATTTGCCCAAGTGTAAAGATGAAACCGCTGCTAAAATGTAGAGATTAATATGCTCTTTAAAATGGCATAAGGTTGCCTGGTCAAAACCGTCAAGACCCGGAGGTTGCCTCGAAAATAGTGGTCAAAATTAAACGCTTTTTGAACCCCACAAGTATAAAGATGAAACCGGTGCTAAAATGTTGAGAATAATATACTTTTTAAAATGGCATAGGGTTGCCTGATCAAAGCTGTCAAGAAACAGCGGTTGCCACGAAAAAGGGGGACGTATTTTACGATTTATTTACCCAAGTAAAAAATGATTTACCCAAGTGTAAAGATGAAACCGGTGCTAAAATGTAGAGAATAATATGGTCTTTAAAATGGCATAAGGTTGCCTGGTCAAAACCGTCAAGACCCGGAGGTTGCTTCGAAAATAGGGGTCAAATTTAAATGATTTTCGAACCTCACAAGTGTAAAGATGAAACTGGTACTAAATGTAGAGATTAATATGCTCTTTAAAGTGACATAGGGTTGCCTGGTCAAAACCATCAAGTTTCAGAGGTTGCCTCGATAATAGGGGTCAAATTTAAACGATTTTCGAACCCCACAAGTGTAAAGATGAAATCGGTGCTAAAATGTAGGTATTAATATGCTCTTTTAAATGGCATAGGGTTGCCTGGTCAAAGCCGTCGTGAAACAGAGGTTGCCACGTAAGTAGGGGAAGTATTTTACGATTTATTTACCCAAGTAAAAAGTGATTTACCCAATTGTAAAGATGAAACCGGTTCTAAAATATAGAGATTAATATGCTCTTTAAAATGGCATAAGGTTGCCTGGTCAAAACCGTCAAGACCCGGAGGTTGCCTCGAAAAAAAGGTCAAATCTGTCAAGTAAAGCAGTCAACCACAAAAAAATAGGCGAGTTTTGAAAATTTCTTAAGGAAGTGTAAAAGAAAACGAATAGCATTAACAAAGAAAATGAATAAGGATGAAATTATATGAGTATTTGAAAGGTGTAGCTGGTTCCAGAATGTACAGCGTAGGAGTTATTTTAAAATGGCATATGTTTGCCTGATGAAATTCGTAAAGAAATAGCGGTCAGTCTCCAAAAATCCAACGAATATTAAAGGTGTTTAACACAAAGTGAAACACACATGAAGACTATTTATAAAAGGTTAAACACGAAGTGATTAATATTTAAAAGATGAAATTGCGAGCTAAATGTAGAACATACAACACTTTTCAATTTGCTCACGATTGTGCTTCAAACCTGTCAAGGTACAGCGGTCAGCTTAGAAAAGGGAGCGAATTTCAATATTCGTTTATTTTATTTGTTTAATGATATAAGAGATTTTAAAGCATAAAGAAAATGAAATTATTATGCGTGACCATTCTTTTTCTAATCTGTATAAAACTAATTTCAGCTCACGAGCTCGTTTTTTCCCCATTTTTCAATACTTAAAATATTCAAATTGTGTCAAAGTATTGAGAAGATAAATTCCCTGAAGAAATGTATGCGGGCACTTTGTAGAATTTTATACGAAAATTTTGGGTTGTGCCGATTTTGTTATATTAAAAATTTGTGAATTTTAGAAAAGTTTCTCAATTAATTTTTTTATATCTAATTAAAAATAATCAATAATACCTTCTGCAAATTAATTATGGGTACAAATAAAGCAAAAAACATTTTTAAAAAAATTATAAATTTTTCGCGTTTCTTAATAACCCTGAATTAATTTATGAAATTGAAATTTGTAAATCTTGCTGCAAATCTGAAATAAGAGTTTCTTTTTTTTTTATTTTATTTCATTATTTATTTTGTATACTAACAGAATTTTTTATTATGAGTTTCTTGGGCATTATTATCTACATTTCTGTTAAATTTTGCGGGCGTATTTTCTTATCTGTATCCGCATGCTACATTTTTAATTTTTACTATTAATTCGTTGGTTTTATGGGAAATTTTAGAACAGTTTCATTACAGTTTATTTATTTATTTTTTCTTTTTTAAATACTTTTTATATTTTTTCTTCACATTGTATAAAAAACCCTTCAAAATTAGCTTTTTTTTTTTTTTTTTTTTTTTTTTTTCCCGAGGCAACCACTATTTTTCGAGATTTTCACCTGGCAACCCTATGATACTCTAACGAGAATATTATTCTCTATATTTTATAAACGATTTCATTTTTAAATATGTTAGGGTAAGAAAACCGCTAAAATTCGCCCCCCCCCTCCCAGACACACACACGCACACACTTTTCGTGGCAAGCTCTTGTCTTGGCGGTTTTGACCAGGCAACCCTATGCCATTTTAAAGACCATATTATTCTTTACATTTTAGCACCGGTTTCATCTTTACACTTGGGTAAATCATTTTTTACTTGGGTAAATAAATCGTAAAATACGTCCCCCTTTTTCGTGGCAACCGCTGTTTCTTGACAGCTTTGACCAGGCAACCCTATGCCATTTTAAAAAGTATATTATTCTCAACATTTTAGCACCGGTTTCATCTTTATACTTGTGGGGTTCGAAAAGCGTTTAATTTTGACCACTATTTTCGAGGCAACCTCCGGGTCTTGACGGTTTTGACCAGGCAACCTTATGCCATTTTAAAGAGCATATTAATCTCTACATTTTAGCAGCGGTTTCATCTTTACACTTGGGCAAATCACTTTTTACTTGGGTAAATAAATCGTAAAATACGTCCCCTATTTTCGTGGCAACCTCTGTTTCTTGACGGCTTTGACCTGGCAACCCTGTGCCATTTTAAAGAGCATATTAATCTCTACATTTTAGCACCGGTTTCATCTTCACACTTGTGGGGTTCGAAAATCGTTTAAATTTGACCCCTATTATCGAGGCAACCTCTGAAACTTGGCGGCTTTGACCAGGCAACCCTATGCCATTTAAAGAGCATATTAATCTCTACATTTTAGCACCGGTTTCTTCTTCACACTTGTGGGGTTCGAAAAGCACTAAATTGTTACCGGAAGTGAGGTTGTTTCTCTTAAAGTTGACGGCTTTGACCAGGCAACCCTATCAGATTTTCATTGTTACAATGAATTCTATCTATAGAAAAAAAATCAGCTTCACACCTTATCATGTCAATTTTTTGCAGCCGCCGCTTGGACTATCTCTTCAAATTTCCTAGTCATCTTATTCAAATCATTTTTCGACCTGGGCCTTTTTCGCAATCCCTTTAAACGACGATATTCACGCAGTGCAAGCTATTGCTGCTGTTCTGATAAAACAGCTTTACCAGTAACGTTCGATCTTTCTTCTATAAGGGCATGATCCTAAGATTCTAAGACGGAAGGTGGTCGCTCACCACTATGCAGCAGTTTTGAGCGATTTCAACCTTTAGAGAGGGGCTCTGATGGCACAGTGGAGATTCAAAAGAGCCCGTGTCTAAAGATTAAACCTCCTCCGTTGTTTATTGCATAAACAGAAAAAAAAATACAGAGGTCGCTAAAGCAGAGCTTTCACACGACAGAGGGCGACAAGGTAACAAGAAATAAAACACACCAAAGAAGAAAAAAAGAAAAGAAAATACATAGGGCCGCCTGAGGGGAAACTCGAACGCGACAGTGGGCGGCTAGAAAAAAAAAAAAAAAACTTGAGTATCATGCCTTACGTTTTGTTAGAGGGACTGGACCTGTGGGCTTTTATTTTTATTTTTTTAATTTTTACTTATCTTTTATTTTTTTTAATATTTAAGAAGTTAAATTAGAGACATGCATTAAGTGGTTAAATATATTTGTTAGTTTATGACGAAGGAGCTCTCGGTTAATTATGTTAAAAAGCCAGTCAGAAGGTTTATTAATGGGGTTAATAATGCGACAGTCGAAAGTAAGTGGACAGGAGTAGTAATAATGATTGGGAGAGCCCAAGGTCCCGCACTCACATTGGTCTGAACGTGAGCGATGGAATTTATGCAGGTAGGTTTTGAAAGGACCATGTCTTGTGAGAAAGGCAGTGACTGCTGGTGTTAGGTCGAAGTTGTATTTAGAAACCTTAGGAAGTAGTGAATAAGTGTGACGTCCTTTTTCTGAGTCGTTCCAGTAAATTTGCCACTCCTCTATAAGATTATGAAAAAGAATTTTCTTCACGTGAGAGGGAGGAATTGGCAGTGGAGTTTGGATTGTAGAGAAGGTAGTTGCTTCTTTAGCTAGCCTATCAGCTAATTCGTTGCCAGCGACCCCCGTATGAGCAGAGACGTGGGCGAAAGACTTTGGATGAGAGAGTAAGGAAAATTTGATTTAATTTCCTGAACAATAGGGTTAATGGAGCGGAGGCGACCAAGGGCCTGCAGGGCTGAGAGACTGTCGCTGAAGACTGAAACTGCGCTGCAAAGTGGAAGTTCTTGAACCCAGTTCAGAGATTTTAGAATTGCGTAAAGCTCAGCCTGGAATACAGAGTTGTAATCTCCCAGCCTCGAGGCCCACTGATGTATCGAGACACAATCGGTTAAGACGCAGAAAGCTGCCCCCACGCCATCAGTGGTTTTCGACCCATCTGTAAATATCGCCAAAGGAGCAGAAGGTAAGAAGGAGTTAACGTTAGTATCAATGAATTCATGCAAGGTGTCCACTGCGGGGTGTAGAGACCAGCTGCTTTTGTTGAGTTGTATAGTGGTGTTTGGAAAGAATGTGTTTTTAGTGGCTAGGGTGTTAAGTTGCAGTATATTAGTTTTATAGTATTCGTATTTAATTTTAAGGTGTATAGGAGGGACTCCGGTAATGACGTGAAGGGCGTCAGTTGAGATAGTTCTGTAACCTCGTGACAATTGCAGAAGGAGAACTCGCTGTATTGAATTGAGTTTGTTAGCTGACATTTTGGAAAGGTTGCCCCCCCAGATTCCTGCCCCGTATGAGATAATTTTTTCTGCAATTGTTGTGTACCAAATTTTTATCATTTTAGATTTAATTCCCCATGTTTTACCTGTGATTTTTCACGCGTTATGAAATATTTTGAATATTTTTAATTTAATGTAGTCTATATGTGAGATCCAATTTAGGTTTCTGTCAATGTTAATTCCTAATATTTTTATGCTGTCCACATGTTTAACACTGACGCCATTCACTCTCATCGTCGGTTTCCTTTTTAAGAGACGTGGGCTTGAGAAAGTGAGCGCTTGCGTCGTGAGGAAAGGGTCAGATTGAGGGAACTCAGCAGCTGGGTGAAGTTGGAGAGGGCACCTAGAGCATGTGTTTCTAGGTCGATCCTTGTTTTTCCCGAGAGAATGAGAGTGATTAGACAATACAAAATACACAAAAGTAATTTCACGTTTTTCTTTACAAATAATTCTATAATTGTTTTTTTTTTTTTTTTTTGGAATTTTTCTTCACTATATTTAAAAACAAAATATATTTAAGTGTAACATTACATTTTTTGAGACAATATGCAAGGTGACACAAAAACATTTTCTTCAATATTGAAACATAAATTAGACATCTGGTTTTTCCGAGATTTTCCTTCTTTTAGTTAAAAATAAAATATATTTTATGGTTTTATCATGCAGGTGAAATTCATTGGAGATTGAATGATATAACGATAAAGTACATTTGAAAAATATTTCATAATCTATACGATTTGCCTAATTTTTCTTTCTTGTTTAGATAAAAGAGCATATCTTTCATGAAATCTGTAAGATTTAGGGCACAGTTACCGGCACAACACTCTAAATGTTGTTCTTATTCTCATAATATTCACGTGTATTCTTTACAGTTTATTTAGTTTTACAGTGCATGCCCAGAACATTAAATCTTATAATTTTTTCTTTGGATATTTTAATATTAATTAAATAAACTAGTTGGCATAGGTGAACTCTGCTCAGGTCCCTATCACATGTATGTTCTCATAAATTTCTAATACAAGACATATTATATTAATGTTGAGAGAAATGAATTTGACAAACGCTTGACACAGTGACAGAATGAAATTCCCGCCTAATAGGCTACCCACCGTTCAGTTCAATATATTTATCTTATTCTATAATCTATTAATTTATTTTATAGGGGGTCTATTTCGTAATTTTGTTTTCACCTCCTTGCGGTCATTTGTTCGTGCGATATCGTGTGCACAAACTAACATACTAACGGACTAACACACTAACAGACACCGTATAGACGAACACCATACACATTTTGATATTTTCTGATTATTTAAACCTAAAATCGTGTAAAAAAGTCAAAAAACCGAGGTCGAAAATTTTCACGATTACCTAAGTTCCTCATACTTATAGTATGATGGGGAACTAAAAAACTGTATGCACTTTATAAGGTGCCCTACTTACGCTATCAAAGCAACAGTTATACTATAAGAAAAAAAAAATCAAAATTATCAGGGCAGAAAAAGAAAAAATCCAAAACATTTAAACCAATGTTCTACTGCACACAAAATAATTAAGAAAATTTACGTGTTAAACTATCTGTGATTTTCGCAAAATACTATAAAGTGAAATACGCAAATTTCAACTCAATTAGCAAGTTAGTTATTATGATTTATTTTGAATGAAAGGCTTTTGAACATGTTGCTTCATGAGCATAGATGTGAAATGATTTTACCTGGTAAGATATTGAGGTTTAGGTTAATGGGATAAGATATTAGAGAAGTAATAATGCAGAACTTCCTTCACCTATATGACTTTTAAGTTAAAACTTCAAGATTCATGATTTAAAATGCATAATCCAGGAAAGAGTTAGATGAAACGAAATAATACTTAATTAGTGTTAAGACGTATATTTAAGTAAATTTAAAGAAAGTTCATAACCATTAATGCTTAAATGACTAAGTTTAAAACTGAAATAAACTAAACGTGTGTGAAAATATAAAATGTTATATCAAATAGAAAATAAGTTTATGTAAATATTTTCGCGTTTTTTGCTCTTTAATAAAGCATTATGATTAGAGATATTAGAGAGAGGTCAAAAACAGGTAACAGTTGTTGTTCATAAATATATTTTTTAAGTGAATGTGTAAGGTGTGAGGTCTCACGCAATCTCTTTAGGTTTCAAGTGCTCAAAATCGCGCTAAGTTGTCTATGGTGTGTTAGGTTGAAAGCAATAAAGTAACTAGTTGGAACTAATGTTAGCTGGCGATGGTCTGGGTAAAAGTGTAAATGCTCTTATTGCTACTAGAGGTCGCTTCTTTATGTACTGATTTCTCAAGATAAATACCTCCTGAAAATCTAATCAATTATTCTTCCCTCTATAATGTATGTTTCCAATAAATATCATTGCGTTATTTGCATTCCTTTCTGGTGCAGCAATTTAATGGCCAGTAGTGTAATTATAAAAGTAAAAAATACTGAATGTTTTATTAAGCAGATATAGACTTTTGGGGATATTGGACAGCCAACCATTAGGCACATTAGATGGACAGGGCTCGCAGCGTTCCTAAAAATTCACGCCTGTTTGATTATATTGTTTTAACTACAGTGATCTTCACTTATACGTGGTTTTCACTTACGTACGGAGTTAAAAAAGCACCTTTCACTTATGTACGAATTTTTTCTTTCGCCGAAATATTTTCTGTTCAAATTGTAAGTTCCTCAAGAAGAAAATTTAACCACAACTGAATTGCGGAAAATTGGTGATTTAGCAGTTGAAATAAATGGTAATGGCTAAAAGGAAGAAGACGATGAGGATGATGAATAAGGTGTAACAAAAATTCCTCCCCCCCCCCCCCCAACTCTCACAAGAACACTGGAAGCGTTAGAAACTCTGCGGGAATATTTCATGTTCAATATCGGAACTGAAGAAACTTTTTCAAGAACTGTCTTCAAGAACTTGAAAAAACTGTCTTGAAAAATTCGCGACAGTAAAAATAATCCTCGACTGTGAATTATAAGAAAGTACATAAAACGAAATTTTAAAAAAACATTTCCTTTGTGTGTGTGTTTATAAAAAAAAAAAAAAAAAATAGTCAACGGAAATTATGCATGCAACTTGTACATTTTGCATTTTGAAACTACGTAATTTCATTTACATTTTCAATAATACTATATGTACATAGCATTAATTAACATTTACTATGCACACTGTGCTAATGTTTCACTTTTAAGCTCCCTTTTGTGATTTTTCACTTATACGCGTTTCTCACATATGCGGGTTTTATCACGGTTCCTTGTGGCCGCGCAAAAATGAAAGATCACTGTATATTAACTTCTTAACTGCCCCAGGCGTATATATATGTTTTCCCGAAGTACGATCATTTGTATTGTACTGCTGCAAGTGAAATTACTGACATGGCTTGACAATGCAATAAAATAACCTTGAGAGTATTTTCAAAGGATTTATTGATTTCAGAGTTGAGTGAAAATGGGGGCACTGGGAAGCGAATTTCGCAAGTTTTCCTGAGCAAGTAAGGGGTTAAAAATAAATTTTTCTAGATGGTTTTAACGATTCAATATTATTAAAAAACGACTTTTCTGAAGTAGTGGTAACAGAAGCATAAAACACTTGTAGAAATTTAAGGCTCCAGCGAGTCCTAATGGACGTTAAATGTGCCAATGTGGGCTTGTAATCAAAATAGTGATATGCGGTATTGGCTAATTCACCAAATTTGCACGGGTCAGTTATTGAATTTAAACAAACAAGCGTTGAATTGAATTTAAATCTATTGAATTCATACAAATAAGCCTTGAATTGAATTTAAACTATTAAACCTATTGAAGTTAAACAATAAATCAACCAGTAAGGAAACACATGGGTGTATTGTTAGAAAATAATCCTCTTGGAAAATGCGTGGAGGGAGATTACATGTGTGACATCCTTTAGTTGGTTCAGTAATTTTTGCTATCTGGACAGGAAGTTGCTTTTTAAGTGTGAATTTGTAAAATGACTGTAGAAAAAGTAAGGAGTATTCTGGTGTGATGTGTATGCTAACAAGCTTTTGGTAACATGTATATAGTGAAGGCTACTCACCATGTCATGCATAAATGATTCTTTAAAGAGGGAGCTTTTTAAAAGATGTCAGGAAATAAAGTTTTAAATAATACCAGATTTGGGAAATTTTTCACTTCCTCAATACTCTCATCACATATCTCAATGTATTGTATATGGATATAGTAAGCTGAGGTTACACTTGTATCAAACCACGGGGCAACTGGAACTACGAAACACAAAATTTTCATTATTATTATTTTTTTAATGTTACACCAGTTGAGCAAAATGAGGTCTAATTCGAACTGTACGAAAGCGTGGTTGCAGTTACCCCACTTCACACTAATATTTTTTGCGCCAATTTTCGTAAAGCACTACACAGATATTTTTAACATTATTTTACGAGTTAAAAAGCGAAGAAAATTATAAAGGTTTAAAGAGAATTGTAGCAGGGTATATGCAAACACTTATGACTATATAAAATAGCTCCTGGTATTTGAGTCATCTTCCTTAGTTTTAATTGTCAATTAAAAAAAAAAAAAAAAGAATGCTATCGTCCTTTTTGGCAAAATATCATCACATATATATATTTTGCCAATGCTAAGAACTGAAATCAGAAGAATTGATGACTCGTAGTTAGTTACTTGTTAACGGTTTGTTCAAAGAAATGGCTGCCGCCTTATGTAGCCCAAGAGTTCTATAATGCCTCTTAGTTTATTGCACACGAAAACACTAAAAAAGGCTTGTATGTAAATTTTGTATATATTTTTTTCTTTTATAATTACGGAAGTCTTCATGAGTTTATTTTTATAACCCTAAAAGTCTTCATCCTGAAGTGCTGCGTAATGTTTAGAGAATCAAAATTAAAAAATGAGTAAGTCATTCCATGTCAAATCAACACAGCTAAAAACCTGACCCCCCCTCAGGTTTTTATGAAATTGGGCTCATTTATTTGTTCTACTGAGAAATGATTGTATACCAATTAATAAGTACCTATCACTTTTAGTTTTTGATATACAGGGCTGCAAAAATGGGTAAAAAATGCAAATTTCCGAAACTCTTCTACTACAAATGTTCTTTCCTAATACTTCTTTCCTAATTAACTTAGAGATAAAATATTGGTATCATTAGATTACAAGCTTTATAATACAAGCTTATAATACAAGCTTTCAAATGATATATCACATGTATATATTTTTAAAAAAATTTCAGGTTAAAATCAAATATTTTGACCTTTGACCTTCAATACCCCAAAATGTATACGTTTAATTTTCTTTTAAAAATTATACGTTATTTTTACTTTTATTATCTATACTTATTGTAAATTTCAACATCGGACGGCCATGGTATGCTGAGTTATAAATTAAAATGCAACCTTCCATCAGTATTTTCATAATATCATACCGTAAGGTTTACGCATATTTTGTTCCCTAATTAACTTAAAGATGTAAAATTGGTATCATTAGAAAGCTAATAATACAGGCTTTTAAATGATATATCACATGTATATATTTTAAAATTTTTCATTTTAATGTCAAACCTTTTTACCTTTAAACTTCAATATCTCAAAAAGTATATATTTAATTTTAATTTAAAAATTGCATGTTATTATTACGTTTATTATCTGTAATTACTGTAGATTTCAACATGGGACGGTCATTTTTTTTTTTTTTTTTTTTTTAACGTACGTTATGCTAATATGGAAATACTGGTAGAGTTACATTTTAATTTATAATTCAGTATCCCATGGACGTGGGTAAATTTGTAGTAGAAGAATTTTGGAAATTTGCATTTTTTACCACTTTTGAAGCTCTGTATATAAAAAACTAAAAGTGATAGGGACTAATTAATTGGTATACATACATTTCTCAATACCACAAATAAATGAGCCCAATTTCGTAAAAATCTGAGGGGGTCAGGTTCAAAATGCTGTTTTTTTTTGTGTGTGTGTGTGTGTGTTTTGATTTGACATGGAATGACTCGAGTATCAAAATCGAAGAATCCACTCAGAAGTTACAAGATGAAAAAAAAAAAATATATAATAAATAAATAAATAAATAAATCTCTGAATTGAGAACTTTCTTTTCTTTTCTTTCTTTTTTTTTTTTTTTTTTTTTTTCTAAGTCTGTTAAAAACTAACATTATCTGATATTTAGTTTAAATCATTTTATAACTAGATTCTTCTTTTATTTTATACATTTAAATAAATTATTATTCAAAATGAGATAGTTTCTAAATATAGAGTTAAATAAATAAAATAAACATGTCGACTATTAAGCAGCGTAATGAATTTATTTAATCTTTTATTTGAAATTATTTTTCAATTAATTAAATAAAGAAAACTAAAGATTAATGATAAGATGCTAGTAAAATAACTACAATCTGTTATAGCACATCATCAACATTTGGGGCATAATTGAAAGCAAGCAGCGACAAAAGAAATACGACACGACGGCTGTTCTAGAAATGTGCAAAATAAAGAGGAGTAAGGCAGTAAGTCAACGCCAAATGCAAAACAAGGAAAATGACTTTGTTAAACTTGTTTCTAACAGAAATATTCAAAAAGAAAATTAGACGGTAATTAGCAAAGTGAATATGATGTTCCATGTAGTGTTTATTATACTTTTTAATTTAGATTTAATTGGAACAAACAAAGAAAAAAAATCTTTTGATTATGAGATATTCTTTTTTTTCTTCCTTACTTAAAATAGAATTTTACTGATGTCATAGATATTCTTATTTTAGATAATTATTAAGTAATAATTTTCAAATAAATGTAACAATTCTGAAATATTGTTTTGTTTCAAAAGCTTCATACCATTTATACTACATATAAAATGAGTATTGTCTGTCTGTTTGCTTGAATAACTCTTAGCTTCTTTCCAAAATACACACACACACACACACACATACACACACACACACATATATATATATATTGCATAAAATTATATAATAATAATAATAATAATAATATATATGATACAGCTAGATATAAGCAATAAAATTTGAATGAATTGTTAAGCTATATAAACGTATTTTCTCATTAAAGAAAAAAAAAAAAAAAAAAAAAAAGCTTACAAATGAAAAGTAAAATTTTGAGTTTATTTACATTACACTTAAGTGTAATATGTTATTGAAATTCATGATAATATTTTTGCTTTTTAAACTAGAATCTTATCATTATATATTTTGATAGAGACACATCAAATTATCGAATAATATTTGTTATATTTGACTTTTAGGGCGTACTCTATATAGGTAAAGACAGTTTAGTTGAATTTTAGTCTGAACTACAAAAAATGGATAAGTATCATAAATAGATGCAATTAAAACCTGCATAGCTCCAAAGTGATTGAGATTATTAGTCTGTATATAATCACGACATGGGTTTAACATTCAATAAAGGCAATTAATTTCACAAACAAATTAAAACAATTATAAGTATTAAAACTGGTTGTAAAATATATTTAATTTCTTATATAGGAAGCGAAATGACCCAAAATTAGAACTGGATAAATAAATTGAAAAGTTTACTTAAAAAAAAAAAAAAAAAAAAAAAAAAACTGGAAAAGTCGATATGTTTAAAAATTTTTTTGAGAGGTTCTCTCATTTTTAACATTTATATTTTTAGATAAGTATCTGTTTTATTTACACTATCCAAAAAATTGAAAAGTGTTTATTTTAGTGCCTTGAAACTGAGATATGTAACCCAAATTCCGATAGCATGTTTCTGTTGAAAATGTTATAAATAACACTTCTTGTTTGCGAACAGAGACTCACAAAAATATTCGGATATATTATAACTACGACAAGTACTTCTTTAAAGCACATGCTACTACAGTTATACTGCACACAACATAAGAGACTAAGATACATTATTCAGATTCCCGAAAAAATATTTCTTATGGAACGTGGTATAACTGGCATTAATAATTGGTATACAGGTCCTCAGAAAATTATGCAGTTATATTACAGGATAGTAGTTTGTTTAAATTGAGTTTTCAATTTTGTTATGAGTTATTATTATTATTATTATTAGTTTAAAAAACTTTTAGTACACTATATGATGCGTATGCATTTTCCAAACGATATATCGGGTTATATAAATGCAACCTATTCTATACTTTCTTTTTATACAAAAAGTGGATTTATTATTATATCCTCTGCATATATAAGAAGAAAGTATAAGATTCAGAGAAATTTTAGATTTTCAGTTTTCGATGAAGTTACACCTTTTGAGATTTCCATTTTCCGAACTCAATTCGACTATTTTTAGAAAATATCTGTCTTTTTGAGTTCAAACACTGTATTTTATGAACCAATGGAATTAATTTAACCGAATTTGGTATTTAGTTGGACCTTAGTCTGACATGGTGCCGATTAGCTTGTGAGGTCTAGCAAAGTGCTACGGTTACAATTCGCACTTTAAGAGTAAAACATGAATACGAAGGTTTTAGGATTCGATTGAGTAATAGAGTTAGTTCTCATCCTAAACTAAAATTGTAATTGACATTATGCTAATAAGTTTGAAAAGTGATTTATATAAAAGGAGAAGAAAGATTGCTTTTGGGGGTTAGTGTGCGTTAGTTGGAAGGAGGGTTAGTTGAGAGTTGGTAAGAGTGTTAGTTGGAAGGCGAGTGAGTTGAAGGATGGTAGTTAGAAAGTTAGTGGGAAGGAAAAAGGAAAGTATGAGAGTTGAAGGAGTTAGTTGTTAGCGACTTAGGGTAGAAGAGAGTAAGTCCAGTAGCATTGTAGCGTCAGGGAATCCTCCTACATGCGAAAGATTACTTGGCCTTAGAAGCTAATTTAAATAAAAGTAGTTGAGATCATTTGCGAGTAATTAAGTAAAGTAACGGTGGTTATTTATTGCTGTCAAAGTATCTAAGAGGACTGCCCATTTTAAGTCGTAAGTTACTAAACGCCATTATAGTCCAGCGCCCTCATTCTTATTTAAGCTCAATTAAAGCTCATTTATTTTATATATTTGGACTCTGTCATTTCTTCATAAATTAAGTATTTCAGTTTACAGCTTCAAGTTAAAGTAAAGTTAAATAAGCAAGATTCAAGTTCCATGCTCATAAATTAATTAAGTTAATCTAAGTTCATATTTAAGATCTAGGAGTTAAGGAAGTTAAATGAGGATGGAGAAGTCTAATTCTCCACAAGCTTTTGGGTTATATCACCCAACAGAGGGTGCTTCCACGTTGCGATTTCCTCTCATTTCAAGAAAGGCTCAGCATCTACAGTGTCTACTGTGTCACTCAAACTGAATCAGCAAAGAAATATATTTATTATAGCAAAACTCTGCTGATTCAGTTTGAGTGCATATCAACAAACAATTGCCGCAGCTGTGTTGCAATTTAATTCTGTTCAGGAGAAGGCAATTACTTTACTTTGCTTCCCTTTACAAAAAAGTGGTCGAGTTTCGTTCACTGGGCGATACTAGTTTATTGTAAATATACGATATAATTTTATGTACAATATTATATTCATTTTTTTTTTTTTTTTTTTTTTTTTAATATGCAATGCATTCACTTTAGAAATTAATTACTTTACTTGAAATTTATGAAGATCGTGGGATATAAAATTTATATTTTCAACTTAAAATCTTATTTTTCATTGAACCCACTTAACTTTTACATGGCAGTTTAAGTTTCTTCAAAATTTAGAGTAAAAAATATTTTAGTTATTTTATCATATTTTAAAGTATTACTTAAAATATACTGAAAAATGTTTATTTAAACGTACTTCTAAACTACTATTATCTGTATTTTAAAATTGATGCATCGGCATACATTGAAACTTTTCAACCTTGACAGTAGAACCCATTTTATGTGGGCTAATTGATCGACAGTCTTTTAAAACAACATAATTGCTTTCAATTAATCGTATCGCAACTGCTCAACAACTAATGTCCCGACTTTAATTGAAAGTATCAAAAGCAAAATAAAATCCACTTAAATTCCAACTCCGCAAACATGGTAAATAAAACTAAAAAGGAATTCTCTTTAATGCAGTTTTAAATTAATTTGCATAGTGATCTTCAATGTCTTTTGTTGAGTACATTATATAATGACATTAAGTTTTAAAGAATGGACTTCCTTTTAAAAAATTAAATAATATATTGTGCGCTCTTTAATCAACGGAAAAGAAAATTATTAACTTTTCTTTAAAAAGAGAAAAAAAAATGTACTTTTGCTTATGGAGCAAAAACTGCATTTCTTTGGAAGATAATTACGTCAAATTAAATGTATCTGGTGTTTAAAATAGAGTTTCAAAAAGCAGAAGAGAATTAACTGACATTTCTTTTTGTTTTAATTCTTTGTGCATAATTTAATGACATTGTATTTTTATTCACTTAGAGAAAAAAAAATATTTAAAATAATATTATTAAATGGTTTAATATGTCTTTATAGTTTTAGAATAAATAGTTTTAGAAATAGTCAACTAAAGCTGTTATTAAATTAGAAAAAAAAATATTTTAATTTATCCAGAGAAATTTTGCTTACATCCCTCTTGGAAATTTATCCAGCTGATTTTTGGTAACTATAAATTTTAAACGTGTCACATATTGTACTTAAGTTTGACACAGCAGAAAAATTCATAAAACAACTTCCTATACACTTCGGATTATGACGAACGATACTCCTTTATACATTTGAATTTTTTTGTGTCTAATTCTTATATATTCGAATTAATTTTTCTCTATTTCCATTCTATGTTCTACGTGAAACGTGCTTTAGAGAACATAAAAAAAAAAATGTAAATTTGATTTTATTTAATGCAGTCCAAATATGTTTAACAATACCTACCAGAAATTTCGCCTACAGACGTATAATGTATTTTCACATTTTTGTATATCTTTGTACACGAACGATTTCTCCGATCTCAATAAAATATTTCAAGCAACATCGCCATTCGATACACATTTATAACACCGATTTTGGATTTCATCAGAAGTTAAAAATTTGTATCATAAATGTGTGTCGATTTTGGACTTCTGCTGACATTTGTTTTTGTATTGTTACATTGGTAACAAATACATACACAGATCAACCGCTAAAAGCATGATTTTCAGATTTAGACGACTTCAAACAGTGTTATTACAGTAAAAATTAACTTCGAATATCTGACTCCTCCACTTTTGCCCTATTCTACCATGTTAAGTAAATCGTAAATTCCAAATAAATTACGAAATTTTTAAATTGAAAAGTTCATAGTCGGGGATGTTCATGCCAGTAGCCCACCGCATAGTAAGCCATTGTATTGCCTCTCAGTCACGGACGCACAGTTTATTCTGTTATTTAGCATATTTCAATCCTGAACCTAGTTGGCATAGGTGGACTCTGCTCAGTTCCCCATCATATATATGTTCTCATAAAATTCTACTACAAAACATACTATATTCATGTAAAAAAAAAAAAAAAAAATGAATTCGATCAATCGCTTGACAAAATGGCAGACTGAAATGGCTCACTTAATAGGCTACCCACCGTTAAGCTCTATGCATTTACCTTAGTCTAATCTATTAATATATTTTATTTGGGTCAGTTTCGTAGTTTTGTTTTTATGCAATTCTATACTCTTTCAATGCAGCAATCTCCAAAATGAATGTAACAAATCGCTCAATTTTTCTATGTTGATAAAATCTTAAATTTAGGATAACTTACGAAATTTTCGAATTAGAATATTTGTAGTCAATAATATTCAAGCCAGTATCGTCAATGTCATTTTAAAATAGGTTTGATATCTTTATGACGAAAATATCCCTAAAAATGGATATTTATGCGAAATTTTGCCCTGTTCTGCTAGATTAAGTAAATCGTAAAATTTAAATAACTTACAAAAATTTTAAATTAGAAAATTCGTAGTCAATTATATTCATGCCAGTATCCTAAATAATATTTCAAAAGTAGTCTGACATCTTTACGACGATAATAATTTATTAACATTGACGTTTATGTGAAATTTTGCCCTATTCTGCCATGTTAAAAAATTAGTAAATTTCCAATAACTTACGAATTTTTAAAATTGGAAAATTCATAATCAATGATATTCATGCCAGTATCTTAAATAATATTTCAAAAATGGTCTGACACCTTTACGATGAAAATAACCCTAAAAATTGACGTATATGTGAAAATTTGCCGTATTCTGTCATATTAAGAAATTCGTAAATTTTGAATAACTTGCGAAATTTTCGAAGTAGTATATTTATAGTTTACGATATTCATTCCGTCATCAAAACCGATATTTTAAAACTGGTCTTACATTTTTACAGTACACATTTTCCATTTAATGTACGTTTAGGTGAAATTTTGCCCTATTCTCCCATGTTAAGAAAATCGTAAATTTCTAATAACTTACGAATTTTTTTAATTCGAATGTTGCAAATGAATAGCTTTCTTGCCAGTGTCGAAAGTAATATTTTAAAACTGATTTCACTTCTCTGCGACTATTTGTTCTTGTTCTTGAGATATCGTGTACACAGACTAATTAACGGACTAACGGACTAACAAACGAACAGACACCCTACAGACGGACACCATAGAAATTTTGTCATTTTCGGATTTCTCACATCTGAAAACATGTAAAAAAGTAAAAAAAAACAGAGGTCGAAAATTTTCAGGATTTTCTAAGTTCCCCATACCTATATTATGATAGGGAACAAATATATAACCACCAGATGAAATCTACATTACTGTTAACGGATTTTATTTGGTTCCAGATTTTTTTTTTCTTTTACAAATTAAGGTGTAATTTTAAATTAAATTTTTGTAGTTTTAGAAAACACAATTTTCATGTAAGAAATTATCTGCTTTTGCAGAAATTTTCGATTCGAACCTTACTGAATATATTTTGTCACAAAACAAACGATAAAATATAGTATAGAAACTTTAAGAGAAATAAATTACTCATTTATTGGAGAAACACGCTTATATATTATTTAGAAACAGTTATGGATGTTTATTTAATTACTTATACTTTAGAATATGTTTTTAATAAATATTATGGTTTTTTTAGACAATTAAAGATAAACTTATAAATCCAAATTATTGACGACTATTACAATTAAATAATATACGAAATAATGTATAATAATATACGAAATATTTCAAATTTTTTGTTTTACTATGTATTAGGTTGGCGGAAAAGTTCTGCCGTATTGAAATAAACAACTGATACCGGAAATTTATCCTGAACAACATTTATATAATTTTTAAGAAGGTTGTTTTCCCCGCCAACATAATAAATTACGGATGTAAGCAAAATTGAAATAATCTAAGTTAGAATTTTTGTAATATTTCTATCAAAAAAACTGATTTAAAATTTCAAAATTTTTATTTCACATTTTCGAAAGTGTTTTAAGGTAATTTCTTTATAAAACCACAATTAAATTTTATCAACTTAACAGATTTGCGATGGGAAATAAAACCTATGTACTAGGATTTGGGTTCAGGCACCGGGATTATAAATCCTATTCACCAGTCTTCTGCATACAGACAGGAATTATTGCGTATGAAACAAATCCATTCTCGTCAAAAGCAGTTTTTATTTCTTTTTCTTTTTTTCTTTCTTTCCTCTTCTTCTTCCTTTTTTTTTAACACCAAATTTACTACTTATTTTAGATGACTTTAATCACATCTTTGTAATAAGATTTTGTTTATCACTTAAAGCATTTACAATCATTTTTAATTCATGCCTTCATGCTTACATTCAATATACATACTTGCCAACCATCTCATTATGAGCCGTACAATTTTTAGTACCCGCTTATTTTTCACACCAGTTATTTTTTAGAGTAATTTTATTCTTATTTAATCGTAACAACATTTGGAGAGAATTACTCTAAAAATAAAGTGGTGTGAAAAAAGGGGCGTTTTTTCAAGGGGCGTTAACAATTGTACGGTTATTAATGAGAGGGTTGGCAAGTATAAATATATCTTATTTGAAATCAATAAAATGTTTTCACAGATTTTTCAACCAACATTGCTATAAAAATTGTAAAGATTAAAAAAAAAAAATAAAAATAAATAAAAATAAAAATATCCATTTATTTATTTACTTATTTATTTTTTTATTTTTTTAAGATTCTTTCAAATTTTCCTTTAATTCATTACAATATTTAATACAGTTATTTCATAAAAAATAATCCATAAATATTTATGTACTATAAATAAAGAAATATATTCTGAAAATTTTTTAAAATAAAAATAAAAAATAAAAAAATATTATAGAATAGCG
Organism: Salticus scenicus; assembly: GCA_963930645.1. NCBI lineage: Eukaryota > Metazoa > Arthropoda > Arachnida > Araneae > Salticidae > Salticus > Salticus scenicus. The sequence goes on along the minus strand of OZ005653.1, from coordinate 164,539,284 downwards.
TGGATAATTAATCTTTTATAAAACACTAACAATGAATGTGTTGTTCTATATTATTATACGCCATTAAAGAATAAAATCAAACATAATTTATTTAATGTACGGTTTTATTTTATATTTATAGACAGAACATGCATTTCTCAATCAATCATTGAATCGCAGTGAAAGAAGCATGTATCATGAAAATGTCTTACATTTGCCTTTTCTTTTCAGGCTTTTGTGTAAAATTTGAAATTAATCAAAGATTAAATTCATCATTGTGAAAGTGTTTTAAGAGGAAAAAATGAGTAGAAAAATCGACGCTTTAAATCTTCCGTTTTTCAAATGCGGAGATATTTCAATTGCAATTTGCGTCTTATTGTTAGAAGACATTATGAGCATTTTTGATGACCCTTACGGAAGTAGAAGTTTTCTGTAGTATCATGACAAGTCCTTCCTAGCTGGGTTTTTGAAATTTTCGAGTGTTTGAATTTGAAGTGTAAAAATTTCTTTTTCGGTCACAAAGATATCATTTCTTATTTGATTTCGATCTATAAATGTCGGTTTGGAGAAATGTTTTTTAATGATATTTTAAAGACTCTATTTTTTATGGAAAAACTTTTAGATAAATGGTTACTATATTAAAAAGCAACTATATAAATAACTAAACCGCTAATATTTTATTTACTGAGAATTTTAATTTTAATTTTTTTTTTTATTTTTAACAACTAACTACATGAGCATGTACATTTATGTTTAATTTTCATTAAATTTTCAATCTAGGAATTTAATTAGGAAACCTTAATTACTAATCCCTATTGAATAGTGTAGAATTATAGTAGTTGATGTACTTGTTGAAATAGATCATTAAGTGTCGTTTTGATAAAATATTTTTAATGACTTTTTAAAGATTTTATTTTTAATAAAAAAAATTGCCTTTGAAATAAGCAGTTACCATATAAAAAATCAACTATGCAAATAATTCTGTATTGTTCAAACTGTTAATTTTGTATTTATTGAGGATTTTAATTGTCAATTTTAATTTTCAGTAACTGGCAATATCTTCAAGAAATTTATGTAGAATCTTAATCAAATTTTTAATCAAAGGTGCATTAATTAGCTATCTTTAATTAAATAATTTATGTTACATATCGCAAAATTACAGGGGTTGATTGACTTGTTAAAGTCGACCACTTATGATTTAGAAACTAACTTCAATGACTGCACTTTATACCATTTATTTGATTTCAGTCTATAAATATCATTTTGATGATTTTTTTTTTTTTTTTTTTTTTTTTTTTTTTTCGTGACTTTTTAATGATTTCATTTTAAATGAAAAATCAAATGTAAATTGATAGTTATTATATAAAAACCAATGAATAAGTAACGTTAATTGTCAATTTTTATTTTCAACAACTAACAATATTTACATGTAAATTAATGCTGAATTTTAATTTGAGTTCAAATTAATTATAAATTTTAATTTAACTTTCAATCAAGGGTGTATCCAGTAAAAAAGATATAATTATTGTTTATATCATAAAATTATGGGAGTTAATAGACTTGTTAGAGCCAAGAACTTAAGGTTTAGGCATTTACTTCAATGGTTCCTCTTAAACCGTTAGCGCCCAGTGTCCTCATTTGAGGTAGCTAATAAAATGGCACGTATATTTTTTGTGGTTTCTTGGAATGATTTCTGCTTTGTAGTGACAGTTTATAGCGTCACTCTAAATTATCCCTGAAAGTTTTATGTGCCTACTATTAATTATTATTTCATAATTTGGATAGTAATTTCATGATTTTTCATTCGTCGCACATATATTTGCTTATACTAACTTAAATTAAGTTGAATAATAATATATATTATAATACTTTACTTTCGAGATCTTTGTCAACATTTTTTCGCTAGAGCACTAAACGTCAATAAATGAGGATAGACTTTAAATTTAAAACTATCAGAAGAATTGTTTAAGTTAATATATTTTACTGTCAGTTGTATATTAATTTAGAAATGAAATAATCAGCTAATAATATTTTGCAAAATTAATTCGGGCGTTAACGGGTTAAATGCTTAAAAATGTATAGATTAAAATCAATTGTCAGCGATAGGAAACATCTCCATAAGCTTATTTCTAAGAGATCCTAAACCGTATTCATGCTGGTTTTGGAGAAAAACAACTTAAATTTTTAGCAAAAAATCTTATTAATTATTTTCTCAAGTCTGAAATTGGCTGGAAGTGCGAATTATTAAGGGATATTCTACCGATAGTTAATTTTTGTTAAATTAAATTTAATTGGACCCTGACTGAAATTTAGAGTAATCTACACCAACAAATGAATGAATATTCAATTGATTCTGTTCAGAGCTTTTATTTTCGTAGCAGTTAGTTGTTTCCATCAAATGATTACTTAGCTCTCTTTGGTGCATAGCATTTCCATTTTCCATATACAGGGTGATTATAATTAAGGCTGCGATTTCAGAATGCTCTAACTTTAAAACTACCTGTCAAAATGACTTGATATTTTTCCAGAAAGTCTCGAGACAATGGAATTTTTTTCGGTGAAGAAAAAAATAATTCCAAAATGTGACGATTAATGGCACTGTCAGAAAAAAAGCCTAAAGGAATTCGTTAAACACAGGAATGTTGTTAGTCTAATGGAAGCAATAGATTCCAAGGGTTTACGGCAAATTTATGAGAGAAAAGGCATAAATAGGAGTTTACAGCGAAAACAGTGATAGTGGCAAGAGGAAAAGAGAAATTTCATCAAAGAAACAGCTTACGGATGATTAAGTGATGACGTTAGATTACGGAGTTGTTCGATATGTCCTTTGCCTTGTTCCGCTAATATTTGGAAGCGTAAAACGGCATGCAAAACGGCTATGAAGGTGGTGCCCGGTGTGTGTGCTTGACTTTAAATCGGCCAGACTCGAAATTCGCACGCTGTGAATAACATTATTCAGGTATCTCGAAAGACAAGAGTCATACGGGTTTAAATCGGGGGAACTAGGGTGCCTCCATAAGATCAAAAGCAAATTCTGAAAGAGGCAGCAAAATTTATTCAGAATTGTACAGCTTAGCAAAACAACTCAATGTTTCACCTACCTCATCAAATAAAAAACAATGCTGTCCCAGCAATATTAACTGAAGAATTAGCTATGGCAATAAAAGTAATGAAAAATGGAAAAATTTCAGGAGAAGACAAAATCAGTGCAGATATTTTAAAAGAAGCGGGCCTTTGAAGTTCTTACTGAACTATTCAAAAAATATGTAACATTTAGTTTTTTGTGTGTATATAGGCACCCTAGGGGGAGCGTGTCTGCGGTGTGCATGTCACGTCTTATGTTAGTAATTTGCATGTCTCAAAAACGGCAATGTGAATCCTGACAGCGCCATTTATCGGCACATTTTGGAATTACTTTTTTTCCTTCCCCAAACAAAATTCCATTGCCTCACAATTGTTCTGGTAAAATATAAAGTCATTCTAATCGATAGTTTAGACCGTTTTGAAATCGCAAGTTAAATTATAACCACCAAGTATATTTACACAAGTCTGTAAAAGTTTAGCAGTTATCTCCAGTTTGTGAAAGCACTATTATTACAGAATTTAATGCTATATTTTTCTTAAAAATTTTTTCATAATGAAAGGGTTCGCAATAATAGGACAAAAATATCGAAAAACACAAAGATATTGCTTTAAATTTTAGGTACGTGTTACGCGTTGGAATATATGGTAATAACATTACATATGATAGACACAGGAACACTTCCTAACTAAATAAAATACTAGAAATCCATCTGCTGCTATGAGATATTTTCCCATCAGATTATATTTTCATAATTTAGGATGAGTGGCAAATAATTTTTTATAACAGCCGTTTTTCAATAAATTATAATAACAGTTAGTCTATTTCAAATAAGAAATCAGTAAAGCATTGAAATTAGTTGTTCATTTTATTTTGTTCATTTTAACAGATCATCTAAATCTTTCTACTTTTGACAAAATTTCTTTTTCTTTAAAATATCTTTTGTTTCTGCTTGAAGAACTTTATTATGTCAATTTTTCTAATGGATTACGTCTAAGTAGTTATTCTTTGAACTTAAAATGTGTTTTTAGTCTTGCTATCAAAATTCTTATCAAAATCTTGAATGCTTTTCAAAATTATTATCGTTATTTTTTTTAAACCTGACACCTAAATTCTGAAAGTTCATAAAACTCTACTACCTTAAAAATAAAATCTATCTCCTTTTTTTTTTTTTTTCGGATTAATTTCTTTTATAAGGGTGATTTCAATAATATTGATAATTGACTCTATAAAATACTTGACATACATTTTTAGTTTTTATTTTTCCTAGAGATATTTTCTTTTAAATTAAAACATAAAAATCTAATTGTTATTCAATAACTGTGTAATATTTCCACAATTTTAAATCATTCAATTGCTGAACAAAATTTTATTTTATTTATCTTTCCTTTTACTATTTATTTATTTATTTTTAATTTACATAAAACAGACAGAAAAAAGTATGCGTAGTCAAATGATTAAAGCTGTAACCACACACTGTCGTACAATGTATAAGTTTTTATTGAGATTATTGTTACATATTTTTTAAAAAGGCAAACACAAATCTATAAATTATAACACAAAAAATACTTACTCTATTTATTAAAAAGAAAAAAAAAGAAAAGAAAAGAAAGAAGTCATCTTAATTAATTTCGAACAAACCTATGCTGTAATTTACAAATATGTTAATATTTTGTTTTTTATTTGCAATTGATCGGCTAGATACGATATGTATAATTTTCAAAAACTATTAATAATGATTTACAAGTGAACATTTAAAAAAAAAAATAATTAATGAAAGTTAAATGTTTGAGGAAAGTTTACAGTGAAAACAATACAATAAAACTGTTAATTTTTATCCTTTACTGTTATATGTCAATTTTTTGTCTAATTTAGCAATATTTTACTATTTTAAAAATTCCTGTGTTGGATTAACAGTATCAAATATACATAAAATAGTTATCAATTTCTATATATTTTTATATAATATTAGTTGAAACAAAATTCATCGAAAGAAACTGTTAAAAATTATATTAAAAATAAAGACTAAGATACGGAAGTTCCCCACTACTTCTGAAGAATTTATATAATGTTAGTCAGAATTAATATTACATAAAAAGTTTTAAAAAACAATTGTATAAAAAACATTTATTTAAAATGCACATTAAAATACAAGTTAAAATAACTTAAAATTCATGAAAACATAAACGTTTCATGCTAATTCTTAGAACATCATCAGTATGACAACATCTTCAATAAACAACTCACAGCTGCATTAACAAAGATTTTTAAAAAGGATCGCATATTCTGACAGCACAGTGCATGCTTCTTTTAATGGATTTAATTTAATTGCATGTATTTTAAATAAATATCTTTTATACAACTGTTTTTTATTTATTTTTTTAAATAAATAAATGCGTCATAATGTTTTTTTTAAATATTTTACATTTTTAAATATTTTAATATTACGTAGTAAAATACGGAATCGATTAAAATTAATACTTGACTGTAGTACATGTACACAAAAAAAAAAAAAAAAAATGTTTTATTGAAACAACCAAATTTTTTTGAAGTTATATTAACAAAAAATTTAATTGTTTTAATAAATTTTGTTTTGTTGTTACAACAAAATGATTTGTAGGAAACATGAAAATGGCATGTAGTAAAACATGAAACTGATTAAAATTAATACATGACTAAAGTACATGTACGCAAAAAAAAAATGTTTTGTTGAAACAACAAATGTTTGTTAAAACAACCAAATTTTTGTTGTGGCTATATCAACAAAAAATTTAATTGATTTAACAAATTGTTTTATTGTTTTTACAAAATGCTCTGTTGAAACTACAAACATTTTGTTAAATCAACCAAATTTTTTTGTTGATATGTACTCAAAAAAAGTTTCTTGTTTCAACAGAACTTTTTTTTTTTTTTTTTTTTTTTTTTAATTTAATAATTGTTATATGAACGTACACACACGTAAATGTACAAATGAGAGTGAGAATCAGCTTGCAAATAGTCATCAGCTTGGCAATATTTCTTGGAAGATTGGGAATTAGCAGTAACAAACATATGTATAAAACAAAGAGATAATTAATATCAGTATCCTACAGATTTTAATAGTTTCATCCCCTTTGGATATTTTTTATCTACAAAATGTTGGAAAGCCTTTCATTATTTATTTATGATTTTAATTTCTTCTTCTATTATACAGTTTTTTTTAAAATAACGTTTATTTAATCATTCTATGACTCCCCTCACTTTTGCTATAACTATATCCCGTAATATAGGAAAGTGTTTCATAATTTATAAGTTATGCAAGGTTTTATTTTCCTGTGCTTTATTATAGTAGAGTTTTGCCTCATACACATGTAGATACGCATAATTTAAATTATTTCTTCATTTTCATTTTCTATAACTGTAGGGAAATGTGGTCATATAATTTATCAGTGATCCGTCTGTTTATGCATTTTTATTTGCAACAATTTAGCCATATATTGGAAGAAACAGTTTATAGGTTAATAATCATATAAATCTTTTTATATTTTATTCTTCTTATTCACGTGCTTCATTTGATAATAAATGCAAGTTTAGACTATTTTTAGTGGCGATGTCTTTTCTTAAATTGAAAACAATATCCAATTTGAGTTAATAGTTTGCTTATAAATTATTATAAAAACTTTGACTGCAACGATTACAAATCTGCGATCACTATCAAAATTATACAACAATTTGAGGGGAAAAATAGTCGATTAAACTAATTTATTTTAGTTTAAATCAATACTCGCAATTTTTTAATGTACGTACTGTTTTTAAAACCTTATTTTATACTCTATGATAAAAATCAATTGTTTTTGTTTTAGTTCTTATGGCATTTTAAGAAACACCAACTTTCGTCATTATATTTTAATTTACTCGTTGATAAATTGGTAAATTTTTAACTTTTACCTTTATAAAACTACATCTTTTCATAGCACAGGACGAAAGTCAATTTTAGGAAAATCGATGTACGATAAACTCCCGTAATTAAATTAACATTGAATTCCTGGAAAATTCTCCCATTAATCTGAAAGTGATACGTGCTTTATACCAAAATCAATACCTGTTAAGGAACAGTGTAGACTGTTGCTTTGTTAAAGAATAAATTTATGCAGACGTCTGTCTGTCTACATCCTGTAGTTCTATTTCAGTAACAACAGGCCTTGAAAAAGGATCTATTTCTGGAAATGAATATTAAAGACGGCAGTCAGGATTTTCCCCATTCCTGGATCCGATCATAAATTTCCTTTTGTGGTTGCGTTGAATATCTTCTTCTGGGATACGATTATTTGCTAGGTTGAACACCGCCGTTTATCTTATGGTTGACTATCTTCAAAAGAGCACTTAGAAAAGTTGAAGAATTTATGCATCATTTCTGTATCATACCAGAAAAGAAAAGAAAAAAAAAAAAAAAAAAAGCAAAATGTATATTCTTACTCCTTGACAATGATAAAATAAATAATGTAAGGTACGCAATAATAACAGTAGATGATGATAATTTTCTGAATTAAGATTTCGGTAATTTGGTATTGGTTAGTAATACAAGATGGTTATAATGAAAGTTTCACTTTGAAGTGGACTTAAATGGGAAACTACAAATGTTATCAAACTGTTACTAACTTCGCTTTTTCGGTGCAAATCAAGAAATTTACAAACTTCTATTTTTTATTTATTTTATTTACTGTAATGGCTGAATGCCGAAAAACGAAGAAGTATTTTTGATCCCTATTTCTAAATGCGAGATCATTTCACCACCATTTAAGTTATGTTTAACTGAAAGTAACTGAAGAAATGTCTTATTTCGTTCGTCGCCGATTGTAAGAACATGCACTATTTCGACACCTATAGACAAAATTTAAGTTATTTCGAAATACGTGAATATTTTAGTAAGAATTAGAAAACGAAAAAGAAAAAAAAAAACTTTTTTTTTTTTTTTTTTTTTTTTTTTGGGGGGGGGGGGGGGGGGTTCTGATATATACAAAAATTTTGCGTCATATTTTCGAAATATGTGATAATTTTGTATTTTATTTCTTTTCTTATTAATTTTTTCAAACATTAATTCTTTAGAAACCAAATTATTATTATAATCAAATTAAGTAATGTATTTGTAAGTAGAGTTTAGCAAAAGCGTTAATATTCCTCGGAAAAACAACTAATTTTCCAATCACATTTTCCTAGCAAATGGTATTCATTTGCATTCTATAATTAACAGCTTTTCGTTCTGCTCTTCTTACTTCGGTATCTTCAGAAGTCTTATTTAAACACAAAGCTCTCTATCGAGGATTTCTGATAACATTCTGAAGTTTTATATCGCAAGTTCGAGAAATTTCCGAAAGGTTGATGTTAAGATGGTGCGAAACATTCGCACTCTATCTCATTTATTTATTTATTTATTTTTAATGGATACTATTTGTTTTTTGGGTTCAAGGCTATATCATCTACCATATGTAATTTCTGTTTTTCCATTTCTCTGTAGATTTCCTCATTATACAAACATTTCCCATACAATACAAATTTAAACACTATAATGTTGCATTTTCTCCTGCAGTGTTAACGTGTAAGGGGTTTTGTAACGTCACATGGATAAGGTTCATTTGACATTATAAATTCATTAGATCTTTTTTATTGCATACAATTTAGGTTTATTTAATTTCTGAATCTGAACTGTAAAGCGTTAGAGCCATCTCTTTCGCGGAGGATCAAAATTTAGATGGTATATCTCTTGATAACCCCCAGGGGTGAATCCTAGACCATCGCCAATTGCCCATTGAGTAGCTCTAGTGCAACGTAAAACTGACCAACCTGAACCTGAATTACAGCCTTCAATCCTTGGAAGAATAATATATGAAGAGTTGGCCTATGTGGTAAATCCATAGATATAGTAATAAGACACAGATTGATCATCGTGGGGAAAGACAGCCATTTTACTCTCTAATGGATGTCTTTCCCCGAGTGAATATACACGATAATACACACAGATAATTTTGCATGTAAAATTTATGAATAATTTATATACTAAAGGTAAATGAAAAACACCAGATACAGTTTCAAATTCATTTTTCTTTCTTTCTTTTCTTTTTTTCTTTTTCTTTTCTTTTCTTTTTTTTTTTTTGAATAAATAGCGACATTTAAAAATTATATATCTATCAATTACTTAAAATTTATTAATTTGTTATATAAATTATTAATTAATTAAAATAGTTTTAATTAATTAATTAAAATTAACTTAAAAAAATTCCCTGAAATATAACAGCAGTATTTACGTCATAATAATAAAGCAATTCATTTTGAAAATTATACTTGAAATAAATCAGTGAAATATACCAGATACACAAAGATATGTGAAATATAACTTATGTATGGAAATTATCTTACTTACTTTAATAAACTTTTTCGAACTAAGTATTAAATGCCACGCTAATTTAATTATTTCGAATATTCTTTAACTTTCGCAATTGTTCTATTCTATTTGTCGAGTTTCATATTCTCTAATGCCTGATGCCAAAACATTTATTTCGACATCAAAAATCGTTGGTTGATAACATGGGATTGATATATCTATATGAATTATTATATCTATGGGTGTATCAGCATACTGGGCAAATAAAGATAACTGCTGTCACTCAAGCTGGCTACCGCTATCCGCGATTGTAATGAAATGCTTGCTCTCTGGTGGGCTAAGGTGAAATTATCACACCACTGCATTTCATCATATTATGCAATCGATTTTCCATGATGTAATGGCGGAGAAAGACAATAATAAATACACGTGGCTATTATATTTACTAACAGAGAGCAGTTCAGAGAGCTCCATCTATCGATCATTACAAACCTGGATAGCAACCAAAAGTTATCACAGGAACCATATTGAGTCCACCAAAACATTGGCTAGTACTGTGTAATTTTATTTATTTGATATCTTTGAGACCTATAGCTACAATGACTTTTGTCTCAAATAATACATATTATACTGTTGCGTACTTGGGGGTTCGTGAGTTGTCCGAGAATGAAAGGCAAAACTTACAAAAATTCAGTAATTTATTCACAGAAAGTTCCAGAAAAATACAGGTCTATAAACCAAGTATCAGCTTCAATTCAACCAGTAAACACAGCTTGAACAACAGCTGTCAATAGCAAATCCACAGTACAAACTGTATAGCAATAACACTTAAAGCAAGTCTCTTTCAAAGAGGCTCAAAAAAATGCAAGCATTATCGAAGCTGGCTGAGAACTGAACTGAACTAACTTGCCTTGGCAGGAAAATGCTCCTTATATACCCCTGTAGAAAAGTGTGGAAGGTTCCCGAAATTTCCGTATCTCATCAACCAATGAGATTAGAGCTTCCATATTTGGTATATCCCTTATAAGGATTTTCTCGCCAAGGTCGCCAAAAAAATCGCCAAGGTGAGAAAAAGTCGCCAAATTTGGCGCCAAATCCATTACCTGCCTTATTGGGGCTTTTTAATGCGTTTTTAAGGGAAAATAAGGCTATTTCAACGCTAAAACGACTAGAAATGCACAAAATTAGCACTTTATCAACTTACTAAGCCTCTTTGAGAGAATTTATACAAAAATAAACACAATTATTTACAATTTTGTAACACTGCTCCCCTCCCAAGGACTGCACGTCCCGGGCAGTGCAACCCTTGGTCAAGAGGCGAAACTAAACAAATTTACACAATCTAAAATACAAAAACTAAGTTGCATATAACGACAAAATAGAAACAAAAATCAAGTGAGAAATATTTACAAAATTCACAAATATGTACAGGGTGGTCCGAAAAACATGATAGAAAGTATTTTAAGTTCCTGATTTCAAATGTATTGATATAAGTATAATTCTTCCGTATTGTAATAGCACATATATTGACATTTAAAGTGAATGCTTGATTACCGGAAATAATGAATAACCAATATGGAATCACTGACCTTGGAAAAACGATTATTTATCGTAAGAATATTTTTTAAGGCGCCATTGAGGTGCGGAAAAACCTCATCTCAGTGTCGTCTCATGACCGTATCCACAAAGGGTTACGGTGTGGTGTGCCATATCGTCGAAGCGGATGAGTGGTACGATATTCATTGACGGTGTGGTCACGGAACTGAAGCATCGTGAGTTTCTAGAACGTGACTTTGGCCCTGAAGCGGGCTGTCTCAACATGACACGCCAGTACTGATTCATGCAAGATGGGGCTCGTCCCCATAGAACTGCTGATGTCTTCCTGTGGCTGAAAAGGACGTTTATTGAGCATTTGATTGCTTTGGATGAAGAAAAATTCACAGGGCACGGGATAGAGGGGTCCTCATACAGTCTGGACTTAATCCGTGCGGCTTCTTATGGGTTTACACCAAGGACAGACTCTATAGGAATCCCCCTGATTCACTTGAGGACCTGAAATCGACCATCAGAATCAACATTGATGCACTTGATTCCGACACACTCCAGCGCTTTATGACAGAGTTTCGGAACTGGCTTTATAACACTATAGTCGGGGACGGTAGACATTTCGAGCACCTTGTATATTAAATGTCATTCATATCTTTATTCAATAACATAGGTTTCATGTTCTTGCATATTTTATTTTTTCCACAACGATCGCTTACTTTCTATCATATTTTTCGGACCACCCTGTACAAGTACTTATATACAAATATTTACATTACGCATGCGCAAATTTTACCAGTATTTACATTTTAAATTTTAATATTACCGTTAATTGCGGTACTTGGCTAGCCTGTTATAGTGCACAACCTTCGGTTTTGATGACGGTGTTTTAGTCATCCGCACCACTACATCATTCAGCCTTTTTAAGACTGTGTACGGTCTGTCCCAGTTGCACTGTAACTTAGGAGACAGTCCTTTGCGTCGAACAGGATTCCACAACCAGACCTTGTCTCCTTCCTGGAACTCATGTTGTGTAGCCTTTAGATCGTACCTTGTCTTCATTTTCTCCGTTGCCATGTGAATCCGCTCCCGAGCAAAGTTCTGTACGTCCTCAAATCGTGCCTGGAGATCTTGGACGTACTCCTCGGGCGATGAAGGCGCATCGGGTGGACAACCAAACAGGAGATCACACGGGAGACGAAGTTCACGTCCAAACAGCATCTGGGCTGGAGTATAGCCAGTGGATTCATGGACAGCACTTCGATAAGCCACCAGGAACAATGGCAACTTCAAGTCCCAATCTTGCTGGTTCCTTGATACTAGAAGAGAGGATGGTACGGTTGAACCTCTCGACTATGCCGTTCGACTGGGGATGTAAGGGTGTTGTCTGCGTTTTGTCTATGCCAAGTAGTTGACACAGCCTTTTGAAAACAGCAGAGGTAAAGTTCGGACCTTGGTCGGTATGAAGTTGAAGGGGCGTGCCGTACCTTGACACCCATTGCTGCACTAGGACCTCTTCGACTGTGCATGCCTCTTGATCGGGAATGGAATATGCCTCAGGACACTTGAGAAATAGTCCATCACGACGAGGATGTATTTATTTCCACTGGAGGTCCGTGGCAAAGGGCCCAAGATGTCGAGTGCAATCCGTTCAAATGGTGCTCCCACGTTGTACCGTTGCAGTCTTCCTCGACTTCGTTTCTGCGGGCCTTTACGTGCCGCACAAGCATCACAGGATTTACACCATTTCTCCACGTCCTCCCTTGCCTTGCACCAGTTTCCGAAATTTCCGTATCTCATCAACCAATGAGATTAGAGCTTCCATATTTGGTATATCCCATATAAGGATTTTCTCGCCAAGGTCGCCAAAAAAAATCGCCAAGGTGGGAAAAAGTGGCCAAATTTGGCGCCAAATCCATTACCTGCCTTATTGGGGCTTTTTGATGCGTTTTTAAGAGAAAATATGGCTATTTCAACGCTAAAACGACTAGAAATGCACAAAATTAGCACTTTATCAACTTACTAAGCCTCTTTGAAAGAATTTATATAAAAATAAACACAATTATTTACAATTTTGTAACAATACAATTTCGCAAAAAAAAAAAAAAAAAAAAAAAAAGAAGAAGAAGAAGAAGAAGAAATTCTTATATAACCATGTTGCATAATGGCTTCTTGTATTTTGCTTGGCTTCTTGTTTGGCCATGTTATCTCCTCTTATACTATTCCTTCAAATTTCAATTACACGACTATTATTAAGCCGAACCTCTTGCTTAAAAATATGTGGAAGATGCCGTTGCCATTCTCCATCCTACAAATAACGCCAATTAGTGAGCTGCATGCGTTAGCGTGATATGTATATGTATATATATATATATATATTTCAAAGATTCGTGAAAAGGTTCTCTTACACGATTTTTTAAAAATCGGACAAGTATTTAAAATGTGCTACTTTTTATTTGTAGTTCATTTTACACGAGTATTCCAAATTTGGCTTGAAGAATAGTCGATTAATTCTGAAGAACTAAAATTATTTTCTACAACTACAAATTCGTGCAAAACATTTTCCTTTTTTCCCAGTATTTTCTTCCTGTTAAAATCCAAAATGCGTATATAATTCTCGTTACAACAAAAAATGTAAAAACATATCAATCTTTTAAATATGAACAAGAGCTCACACGGTTAATTTTACATTTTTTGAACTAACAATACACAATTTCTTCAAAACGTGATATATATATTACACAAAAATTAGCAAGATTTTTAATCAAGGTAGAAACCAAGAAGAGCATTTCATTCAAATATTTCATGATAAACCTTCAATAATACCTGTTTATTTTACGCTACTACCAGTGTTACGTATTCTTAACGTCAATCTTAAATATATAATCCGATTACGAAGGAGGAATACAAGAACTTATACTATATACTTTTTTTATTTATACTGTAAATGTCTGTAATCTTATGTATTCAGGTTTTCTGTCCTAAGCACAGTTCAATATTTTTGTTTTTGAAAGTTTTCTTTATCTGATGAAAACTGTGTGTTTCTATTAATTTAACTGTTTGTTTAAGTAGTAGTTTAGAAAAAATAAGCGCTGCTTTGGAATTACAGAAAGGTCTGGGCTATATTTAGATATAAATTTATAAATTCTACATATTACAGTAACATAGCTGTCTTTCAAATATTTCTGAGTATATTCTGAAGACCTATATTTGAATTTTATGAATAATATTATGAATGAAATTTTGACAATGAAGCAATTAAAGTTCAAGCGATAACACTTTAGACTACTGATTTATTTGCATTCGAATTTTCACATTTATAGTATACAAATACCTCTGAAATTGGAGCTACATTTTAATGCGATATAAATATAGTTGATAAATTCGTAATATTATTTCATTAAACGTTATTTTTTAACTTTTTTTTTTTTTTTTTTTTTTTTTTTGTGTGTGTGTGTGTGTGTGTCTTTTTGAAAAATTTCAACAAAATACTTAAAAAAAAAAAAAAATAAATAAATAAAATAAAAATATGAGAAGTGAAACAATGAATTTTGTAAATTTCATAAGTGGTACATCTAATAAGATTCTTCAAAAACCCTTGATATTTAGGTCATTTACTAGTCGATCTGCACCAGCTAACATTCACATGTATATCCAAATTTATTTCTCCTTTCTATTTGAAAATTCTAAACATTGGTTTACATGATATTTCAAACAAATGGCTTCATCTTTTACATGATGATATTCATATGTTTTGATATTTAAAATATCCAAGAAAGAAAAAATGACATCATAATCATTTAATTTAACTCTTATAACCACTTATGTATTTATTTATTTATATTATTAATTTCTCGTGACGTACTTGAATCTACATAGTTAATGTTTCATTATATTTTACCCTGTGTGTTAAAATTCCGCATAGCAATGAAAAGAGTTTATTTAAAAAATAGAAATTGTTTTGTTTTATTTATTTGGATTCAATGAATGAATATTCCAAACTATACAAATTATATATAAAATTTTATTCAATACATTTATCAAAATACGTATTGTTGGGATTGTCATGTAAATTTTTCTGTTAAATTATTCTTTTTCATTATTTTATTAAGTTAAAATGCTTGCATGAAAACCATGGATAATTTCTTTTTTTTTTATTCCTTTATATTGTTTTAGTTATGACATCATTTTCAGCGTTAGTTTAAGGAAATTTGGGCTTTCATTATTAAGAAAATTATACTTGAGAAAATGAATTACATGCACAAAATGAAATACAGATTTATTATTAATATTATTATTAGAATAACATAGTTTTAGTCTAGTCTGTTTCCAAGTTGGAAGGGTTTGAGTTTAGAATTTCATTAGAAATTTCTTTAAATTACCAATTTCCCTGTAAAGGAACTTTATTTTATGATATACAGGGGGTCCGCTAAAGTCTTGTCCCAAAGGCGATAATTATTGTCCTAAGTGTTGTCTACGTGTATAGTAAAGTGGTTATGCGATACAAGAAGAGACTGATTACAGGTCACCCGGTGGCAAACCTTAGAGTTATAAATCACCCTTCTAAAGAAATCTTTGCTGTAAGATTTTAAATTATAAGACTTTTAAATTATTTTTACAAAAGTTTGCTTATTGACTTCTACATATCTTATGATCTCCGGTTTTCAAAAATTTTGAACTTTTTCTGCTCTTTTGTTGAGTGGGTTTTTACCCGAAAGATTTTTTTTTTTTTTTTAAATCTAATAAGCAATGGGGGAGGTTGAAAATCGCTCCGAAACACTGAAGAGTGGTGAGCTTCCTCTTTCCATGTTTGAAACCTTTAAACCTTAGAGTCCTCATTTTTATATCGGGCGAATAAGGAATACGAGAAAAAAGAGAAAGAGATACGTTGTAAAGTGTCGTCCATTAAATAAGAAAAAATACTTTGTACACAATAATTGTAAGAGCGAAAGCGAAACGTGTTAAAATGCGCGTTTGTTTAGTCGCGATTAATCAAACCCGTAATATTAAAAAAAAATGGACGAAATGAAAAATGGAGAAAGGTATTTAAAACTATGATCCTTTTATATGTAAATGATGTGCTATACCACTGAATTATGACGCCAGCTAGTTTGTATGATAGAAAAGACGGCATTTTCTTAATTCGTACTTTTTTTTTAGCGTCACACTTTGAGAAATCGCAACCAAAGAGACAAGCGTTTTTCTTGTTTTTAAAATTATTGTTTCTTAGAATTATTGTGTGCAAGGTATTTTGACTTTCTAAATGTAGGGCGCTCTACAACGTTGTAATTGATTTTTTCCCCGTACCTTTTACCGTTCTTAAGATAGAAGATTCTGGTGTTTGCCTAGGTAAATAATCTAATCTTTCGATATTTCACAAAACTACACTAAAATAATCAGATACATTAAGGGCTAAAATTGTAAATTGCTGGAATTGCACTTCCGTTTGTCTTAATCGTTTTTAACACTTTCTTATAATGTTTAACAGAGATTATGAATTCAATTAAACTATTTTTTTTTTCTCTTTTTCTCATTCTGTCTGTTATAGTGTTGCTAAATTTAAGGACTATTTCGTTCAATATCTACCACTAAATTTTAATTGTTACGGTTGCCTAATCACTTCAAAGATTAATCGTCTATTATGTATATTAAATATAACTCCTCAAAATTATTAGTGATAATTGAATAAAAATGTCTCAAAATTTGGAGGAAGCCCAGTCGGTAAAGCGTTGGACTCGTAATTGGAAGATTGCGGGTTCGGTACTCGAGCCGGCCAAAGACCGTAGTGTACACTAATGGTGCTGGTGCACGTAAAATTTGCCGTGGCCACAATGTTCTCTATTTTTCCATCAAAAATTATACCTCTGGGGGTCACCGAAGCGGGAGAGCCATCCCTTTCGTAGAGGATCAAAATTGTGGTGGTATACCTCCGGACCACCTCTAGGGGTGAGTCTCAGGCTGTCGCCAATTATCCATTGCGAAGCACTAGTGCGACATAAAACCCATCAAACTAACTATCCAACCAACCCAGAATTTGGAAACACTGGTCTGCTGTGTGATCCCGTTGGCAAGTACACTGAAGCTTAATTGATGAAACGAGTATGTACAGTTGCAAAGTTAATAATCTATGCAAACAGCGTGTTTTTGCGTTTTTGTTTGTAGGGGTTGGGGACAAAATCTCGCGCGACAAAATCTCTCGTGGACAAAATATCGCCTACATAAATGAATGGAATTCGAAAAGGAGTTGGTAATTATATTAATAATGTTGTATAAAATTTCATAACAACACTGTGATGTAACCGAGTGTAGACACTTGAGAACAGAAATTTTCTCTTGTATTAAATTTTACTCTTTAATTGATGAATATGACATCAAACATGAAGATGAATATATACAGTGAAAATTTTATATACATATGAGTACCCATGTACCCATGTAATAATAAGAATAAAACAACGGAATAAATCCGTTACTCGGGCGCGCCAATTGCACCCTACGTTACAGGCCGAAGGCCAAAGTCTCTCTCTGCGAAAATACCTTCTCCCGCTCACGGCGGCTTCCAAGGTTGGTTGGTTGCATAAAATAAACTTAGGAGTGGTTGGTTGCATGACAAACACATACCATAGTCAGATCACTCACATATAGACAAATATACCTCAAAAATTGTTATAAATTTTGCTTAAATGAGTTTAATTAAATTTTATCAAGATTAGTCATAAAGAATTCAATCGTACTTATCTACTTTAAAATTTTTAATTAAGGTTTCTGAACAGTTTTCAGCTTTGATGTCATCAGTGAAGTACAATATTTAAAAAATGTATTTTCAATAATGAAAAGCAAATGATAAAATAACTTAAAATTAAATATATATAAAGTAATAAAATTCCATTCTATAATGTATTTATTTATTTATTTATTTTAATTAATTAATTTAGATTTCTAAGACCCTGTGGCCTTCACCAGAGATCCCACAGGACACAAATACAAATTTTCAAGTAGATCATACTATTTTTTTTGATGCGATATTTTATCCCTCGACATTATGTCCGGATCCCTGTTTATAGAATTAAAATGAGTAATTTAATAACTTTTTAATTAATTTTAAATTATTTAAAGATTTTTTTTTTTTTTCACAAAATATTTTCATTTTTTTTTTTTTTTTTTTTTTTTTTTTTTTTTGTAATAAAAATAAATTTCTCGTAACAATAAATGTTTAATATATTTTCTGTTTTATAAGTTTCTGATAGTTTACTGCGAAATGTTTTTTCTCAAAAATAATTTACATTTGCTAGGAATAATGAAAAATTTAGAAAAAGAGCTACATTGATGCAAAATTGTGTACGAATCAGGTATTTCAACATTTAACCCAAAGATAGTCTAAAAATAATTTTACTATCAATATCTAAAAAAGAATTTAACCTCTCTTTTTCTCTGTTCATGATCCATTGATCTATATCATTCAATAAAATTACTTAAATTATATCTAAGGAAACTAACTTTGAATGATATAACTCACTATTGATAATACAATATTATAGATTTATCCTTTAATGCAAATACAATATGAGCGAGATCGTGTATAAATTGGTTCTTTCCCAAGAAAAATGTTTGTTTATTATTTCCTCGACGAAGAAAAAATATAAACTCCCTTATAGAAAAAAATATTTGACTTATTGTTTGATGATGCCAATCTGCTAAGTGGCTGAAATTTCTAATAAACTAGGAGAAGGCGGGGAGGTCGAATAAATCTATGAACAAACATTTAGAATTGCTTACTAAAGAATCAACATACTCCACACATGAGTAATGATTGATTTATTATGCCCAACAGCAACGTTTAAAAAGTAAAAAGAATAGATGCAACATACATAAACTTAGGTCGACGTATCTATTGAGGAATATCGAAATGATGCAGGAAATATTTATTTATGTTTGGATAGGCGATACATGCAGCGTCTTTGGAAAGTAACCCTAGATAAAAAGGATTTGGGAAAACTTTAGCGAAGAGTTTAAGATAATAAAATTTAAATATTTTGCCGAGAGGCATGCTAAAAGCATAATAAAATATATGCTTTTATTATAATTTTTTTACAGATCTTTTAAAACCAATTATAATTTATGTTTGTAATAAAAAGTGACTTTAGAGTTGTATTTTGTCTTAAAATATTAGGTATAATTTAATCTGGTTCATAAAAATATTTAAGTGTTAAATCAAGCCTACTAATCTACAAAATTTATTTATCAGAATGACAATGTGATGTTCAAATATGAAAATTTTGTGTTTTAAATAAAACATTGTGATTTGTAAAATGTTAGAGCTGCTTACTCACTTTTGATATGATACAAGTCCAATAAAAACACTAAGTATCTGATTAAATCAAGATTTGACAAATAAAATGGCGTACATTAAATTTGCAGTTGTCCATTTTGTTATTCGACAAATGATTGTGAACGAGTGGAACTTGCAGTCAAGCGTTTTTTTTTTTTTTTTTTTTTTTAATCGATTTTATTTGGTGTATATCTAGTTATAATGTAGATAAATCTACAACCACATTATTTTTAATGCTGAATTACTAAATTACAACTTTTGTACGAAGATGAGACTATCGTTCATGAAGAGTTATTATAGACAGGAATGGTCAACCCGCAACCCGCTAAGTAATGTTTTACGGATGCTATGGTATTCACGAAATTTATCTTTTACATCTTCTATTAACGCAACGAAAGTTTAAAAATCTGTCCTGACACTTCGGAATAAAAAGATCATGAATGGTTATGGCAGTTGTCGAATGCAAACACTGAGTGGAAGCAAAGAAATACAACTGTCTCACTAATTATTCAAAATACAATATTCGATTGTTTATTTACTATTGTTTTGTGTATTATGATAAATGTTGTATTGTTATACTGCTAATTTATGAATAAAAACTGTAATAAAAAAGTATTGTGCCTGAACATATGCATTGTGTGTATATATTTTTATATATACTAAGCGGTTATAATTAAAGTTACCTTGTTTAAACCCATGCATACCCCATTTTAGTAAACCTATTTCATTAACATTTGGTATATGCATTATATGGACAATGCGGGAAAGAAGTCTGCAATTAAAAAAAAAAAAAAAAAAAAATAGTTCAAATTTCAATCGATTGATGGTGCTTTGTTTGCAATGTAGAAAGGATATGAGGCAAATATGAAGTGTTTTAACAAACCAGTAGTCAATGATGTAAAATCATTCTTCATCACGCTTTTAGAGGAGAAAGATCTGTTCTTACTGATCAAGTTTGTCTTAAGTTGTTTTATTAGATTTAATAACACGAAAAATTCTGCAAAGAATATTTCCTCTGATAAACGAAAACGCATTCAAGAAAACCAAATGCTTGTGTGAAACAATGCAAAACTAGTATGTTGTGGCCACCATGAGACTTTCTTCTATATTTTCCTATACAAATTCACTCAGTAACAATAATAATAATAAAAAAAAAAAGTGGGACTTTGACAAAATTTTGGGTAAAATGTGAAAATTTGTTAAAGTTTGTCAAGACACGGAAACCGTAGGACTTTGACAAAATTAGGGGGAAAAAGCAAAAATTAGTTTAAGTTTGTCAGAACACGGAAACCGTGGGAGTTTGATAAAATTAAGGGGAGAGAAAAAAAAAAAAAAATTTTTTTTCCAAGTTTTTTTTCGTAAAAAGTAAAAAAAATCGATAACTTTGTTTTAAATTATCACAGATTTATAGTTCAACCATTCGTTTTAAAGGTACTGACGAGACCTTTCGAAAGATACCCATCTTGAAAATTTTTGCCCTGTTAAAAATTTAGAAAAAGCGGGATGGCAACGCAACCTGTAAGACGATTTTTACCAAAAATTGATAGGCACTAATTTATGTCAAGGTGCAACTACATACCAATTTGTATGAAATTCTGTGCAGTAGTTCCAGAGATACAGTGGTCACAAAATTTTGTCACACACACACACACAGACAGACAGACATTTTCTAAAAATGGTAAAATCGTGTTCTACAGCTCTCAAAACGTGTAAATCCATCAAAAAACCCGAAATCGAAAATTTTTACGAATCCAATACTTTCTTCTATTGAAGATAGAAGAAAGTAATATATATGCATTTTATACCCCTACAATTTACGGAATACAGGAATACGAAAATATTTATGACTCTGTAACTGCAAAAAATGTCCTTTCGTTGAATATAAATAATTTAAAAGGTATTTAAACTTATTGGTCATTCTTCATTTTTGTTTTAATAACTAATAACCGCAATTGGTTAATTTAGAGTTTTTGGGTTTTAGGGTATCGCTTTGCGATTATTTTTTGCACATGAAGGCTCATTAGATCGGGACTTAGGGCTTAAAAAAGATTTCAAAGCACTATGAACATACATGCCTGAATCTGGATTCGAACTTAGCAGATTTTACAAATTGAAGTAAATGATTATGCGAACATTTTTAATTTCTTGGAGTTTTTTTTTTTTGACGTCTTTTTTTTTTTAAATCCAATTTCTATGAATATCTTATTCCCAAAACCTGTAGGAAATAGTACTTCTGAAAAGCCCTGCCATATTTGTTTTGTGTTTTTCAAATGGTAGATTTCTGTGGAAAAAAATCCCAATCTATAAACTACTAAAACAAAAATATATGTAAGAATGATGACGATGCCCTAAAAATAAGTAACGATTTTACAATTAAATTAATGCTCGCTTGTTCAAGGTCTTTACAAATTTATAAAATGCAATAAACCATTTAATTTAACAGATTCCTAAAGCATTTTATTGTTAAATCAGAACAAATCATTCTTATTCGTTGAGTATCGGAACTTTTAATGCAATTTTAATCATGATGGATTTAAAAATAATTTCTTAAATTTACTTTATGAAAGTATTTATATTGAGAAAATGAGTAATAACTTAAATAATAAATGAGACACAGAAATTTTTGAATTTAAAACGCTTTCTTCCAAGTGCACTTCTAAGATAGAAAAATAAATTTAAACAAAATTTCAAATTATAAGTGTCGAATAAATGTCCCAGGCAGTTCTTTTAATGCACTGAAGTTTCTTCTTTATTTCTGCTCCCACTTACGAGATATTGAATGAAATGAATAATAAGAAAATAAAATCAAACAAAAAGAGAAAGCATACCAAAGTAATTAATTTTGTTAGATTTTTCGGATACAAAGAATAAAAATATCTTTTAATATTTACTCACTTTTGAAATGTTTCATTTTTAGCTGTAAATAGTATCAAATGAAAATGGGGTAAGCACTAGATAAATGATTTTGGTAATAGCGAGAGATGTCTTTTCTTTTAAAAGGCTATCACAAATAACTAACTGCAGTTTTAAAGTAGAAAAAATATTAAAAGTCATTCCAAATTGCCAAGTTATTTCAAAGTATTTTGTACGATAAATTTATTATCTATTATCATTGGTGCAAATAGTTTTAAGATTATTTTTCCTGACGCAAACTTAATGGATTTCTTATACATAAAAATGAATTCATTTTGCTTGAATCAATAAGATAACGTAGAAGCAATTTTCGATAAGTTTAAAATAGTATCATGAAGTTGTAAAAATTAATTGCACTTTTTCTCTGTAAAAATATATAAATTTAGATTTTGAAGAAAGTTTAAATGACTACCTTTACCCGAAAAGATATTATAGACGTACATAAAATATTTTATATCATCTTATGTACATACATACATACACACACACATAGGGTGTCCCTTATATGAGTCTTTTTTTTTTTTTTTTTTTTTTTTTTGGAAATCCGATACGCATACCCTCTAAATGCTTTCTGTTTGACCCTAATCACTTTTCAGCAAAATGTCAGCTCTCTGAGATAATGTTAACACGTGCCGAATTGAAGGGAAAAACGCTTATTTCCACGTGTTATGTGTGAGTTAGTGCTGAATTGGAAAGGCAAATTCTTCATTTTTGTTTAATTTCAGGAAAAAAAACCCCACCAAAATGTAACTAAATAAAGAATTTATAAATATTTTACATTTTATATTAAGTACTTTCATAGAATACTTTATTTTAACATATATATATTACAAACGAGGTACTTTTGTCTGTTTTCTTGTACACAACGTAATATATTTTGCTTTTTTTGTTGCTCTGCTAATGCAAAAATACCATCATGGATCAACTTTATAGCTCTATCAGCTGTGAAGTTCTCTGCTTTAATCTACAATACAATAAGTTTTGGCTTTCAAAAATGTGGTATTTATTTCTCATAAAATTGGGTTGTCTTGGAGAAAGCTATCGTTAACTTTGAGAAAAAAGAATACATTTTTACTCTTGACTGATGTAAAATCATCTATATTCTTTTTTAAATAAAACAAAAGAACAATAGTATTTTTTATAAATGCTATCGGATATATATATACGGATATATATATATACACAGGTATAAATTAATTTTAATTTAACAAGATACTCACCATACAACAAGCCCATAAATTCTTCATTCGATAAAATGCCTTCTTTCTTGAAAGTCAGAATATTTCCTTGTTCATATTTGTCACTATTTTTGCTTTTGTTTCTTGACTAACATTTTAGTTAAATAGAAACAAGACAGATATTTCTTCAGTTAAATACCATAAATACTGACTTCAAGATTTTCATGTTTTCACAAACTTTAGGAAGCATGAATCTTGATAAAGAGTTTTTACGAGTTAGAGAAGCACATGAAACCATGGCTTACTATATCACTGTAAAAAAATTCAGTAACGTTACTCTTATACATAAGATACGTTCCTGGTTTTAATACGTTTGAGGCAGGTTTTTCTTCCTGAAACGTTCCTAATTTCAGGAATGTAGTATTATTTTGAATGTGTGTATATTTGATGGTTACTGATATTTACAAGGAACATTACTGGAAAATATTGGGCACATTAGCTGCCCAAAATTTCCCAGGAAAGTGCCGAAATTTTTTTTATAGTGCAGGTTGTCACAATAAATAAGTGCGCGTTTAATGTTTTCCTATGTTTATATAAACTATTCTAAACATATCAATGGTATTTTTAGAGAGATGTCACCTGGAGGTTTAAATTTAAATTCGCATTACTACATAGCTGCGAATCGATGTACATTAGCTGCGAAAAAATAAGATATAGATCTTTACAGATTTTCTGTAGTCGTCTCTTAATATATTTTTGTAGCTTAACTTCATAAAACTGTAACATTTCATCGACTTCGGATTTTTCAAAATATTATTTTATGATTTCATTGAAAATAAAAATCTCATTGAAATTATCAATTTGTAAATTGGGAAAACATTTGAAAATCGGGATATCTGGGCTTTTCGTAACCTAGGGAATTTTAGCTTCAAACACACTTTTCAATACAGGATCATGGACGTGCCTGATCTTTCCAAGATGATTTGTCTAATTTTGGTATAAAAGCAAGTTTTTGAATGCTTCCAAAAGAAATCACAATAGGAATATGTTCTTTAATACTTCAAAAGTTAAGGTTAGTTAACCTTTTACCCATATAATTAAAAAAATAACGAATTCTGGCTCGACATGACACATTTTCCGAAAATGCGACATTTACTAATGACGAGATTTGAGTATTCGCTTTCCGCAAAATTCACTTCGCGAATATTATTAAATAATACTGCGTAGATTTAACGATTTGATGAAAGTTTGTATCCTAATATTTGATGACTGATGTCCGCTATAAAAATTACCTCTCTATTAGAATTCCGCAATTCCACTGCCATGATACTCATTACAAACTGAAATATATTACTGACACAACAAACAAACAACAGGATAAAAAGACATGTTATAATGGAGGATAATGTGACTCTTAATATGCAGCAAGCAAATTATCACTTGGATAACACTTGTAGCGCACGTGGCAAGAAGCTAATGGCACATAATACTACATCTACAGTGATTTGTATAACGAGAGACAAGGAGAAGACATTTTTATTGTCTTCTAATTTGGAAACTTATGACGAAAATTATTTTACTTTCTCATGTAAGAAACTACTCCGTATTAGAAAATATATCGATTCGATTCGACACGAGTTAACGCAATCCAAATAATTTGAAACTTCGTTTTTAAGGCTGTTATTCACCAATAACTTCAACATCTGGTTGAAGATGAAAATTTGAAAAGCGTATAAAGGCAGGGAGTGAATTTTCAGCAAATTTTGCCGTGTTTATTGTGCCATCTAACGGTATAGTTATTTTCAGATTTTTTAGGTGAAAATAATCAATCAAAGATTATATGAAATCCTCGAAGCTAGATAGCAGAAATAGCGTGCAAAATTTTGCTGGAAAACTGTACCCTGTCTTTAGACGCTTTTCAAGTTTTTGGTTTGAACCGGGAGTTGAAGTTAATAGTGAATACGGCCATTAGTGTTTTAACATGAGACGAGAAATATTAGAGGGCATACGTTAAAAAACATTTAAGTCGAAAAATAAGGGACACCTTAATATATATATATGTATAGTGTGCTACAAAATACACTCTTATTATTTATCTGGATATAAGTTTGAATTTAGAAACACTTTGAAACACATATAAGGTAAAGCCAGGAGAGATTGTGCACACAGCGGATCGGCAGGGAAGATTAGAGTAAACGCACTGAGACTCTAGGTAGTTGCAAAACATTAATCGCTAAGTACCGATTTGAATGTGCTTTGCTGATTGCTTTAAACATCTAAGACAAAACGTGGTTATTTCGTCTCGTTTTCAAAAAGAATTGCTTGAATTTTCATAACTTGTAATTTATATCGAATGACAGCGTTACAAAATATTTTTTAAGTTGAACTGTTTCTCATAAACTAGCTTATATATATGTTACTTGTGGCAGGTGGTAGCATGAAAGCTGCACCATTTATGGCAACGATTGTAAACAGCAAGGTTACATCAGCAAATAAGAAACCATTTAAACTGGAAAGGAACTGCATTAATTTTAATTTAAACGTGTTATCTATTATAGTAACTAAATGTTATTTTTGATCATCTGGTCTTATTTCATTTTCTAATTTTTAGTGCTAGAGGCCTATTTCAGTCGGTACAGTTGTCGAATTTTTATACGTCACTCTTAATTAGTGCTAGAGGCCTATTTCAGTTGGTTTATTGAATGGGTTTTTATTGAATGAAGTGCCCCCAAGGCCCAACTTTGACATGAGTCTCCCCCAAGGTACCCCTATTTCAGTCGGTACAGCGTTGTTGAATTTTTATAATACACTCTTAATAGTGCTAAGGGCCTATTTCAGTCGGTTTATTGAATGGGGATTTATTGAATGAAGTCCCCCCAAGGCACAACTTTGACATGAGTCCCCCCCAGGCCCAAATTTGACATGAGTCCCCCCAAGGTACAACTTTGACATGAGTCCCCCCAAGGTACAACTTTGACATGAGTCCCCCCAAGGCCCAACTTTGACATGAGTCCCCCCGCAGGCCCAACTTTAACATGAGTCCCCCCAAGGCCCAACTTTGACATGAGTCCCCCCAAGTTACAACTTTGACATGAGTCCCCCCCAAGGTACAACTTTGACATGAGTCCCCCCAAGGCCCAACTTTGACATGAGTCCCCCCCAGGCCCAACTTTGACATAAGTCCCCCCAAGGCCCAACTTTGACATGAGTCCCCCCCCAAGGCACACCTTTGACATGAGTCCCCCCCAAGGCACACCTCCCCCTCATTGGGAAAAAGAGAAAAAACGTTGTTTTGCGGCTATAAGACAGTTTGGACTTCCAACGTTATTTGTTACAATATCTGCAGCTGAAACACATTGGTTTGATTTAATGAAAACTTTATCATGGAATTTATATCGTCACGAATTAACTAAAGAAGAATTTGTCGATATTAACAAGTTTAGCAGTAGGCCTCTGGCACTAAATTAAAATCTGTCAATGTCAGATTTTCATGTTTTAAATAATGAAATAATGTCGTGTCTGTATAATTTTTTAATTATTTTTCTTTAAATAAAGTTTTTTAATTCTTAAATTTCCGTATTTTTTTTCTCTTTAATTATTAAATTGAAATAGCCACTCCTGATACAAAAATATTTGTTTACAAAAATCTTACAACAATGCCATTTAAGTGCAATTATTATTGTTAACGATTTAATTGTTGTTATAATAAAGCTTGAGCAAAATAGCTGTTTTTGTATCATTACAGTTATTGCTTTAATTTATAGCATAACAACAAAATAGTAATGGAAATGCATAAAATACGAATGAATTAAAAACTATTCAGTAATATTTAAAAAAAAAAAATGGATTTTTTATATTATTTTTTTTAGTTGTGCACAAATTCTTCTTGCTTTACCTTATAATGTTTTGAGGAGAACCTCAAGTGGTTAAAACTTTCAACGAGAGTGTTATAACAGTCACAATATAATGTTGAAGTTTTGTAAATGTACTTTATAAAAGTATTTATATTTAGAAATTGAGTAATAACTTTAAACCATAGATGAAGCTAAAAATTTTTGAGTACAAAATGCTTTCTTTTATGCGCATTTTTAAGTTAAAAAAAAAAAAAAAAAAATAGATCAAAGCAAAATATCAAATAATATATGTTGAGTAAATATCTCAGGCAGCTCTTTTAATGAATTGAAGCTTTTCTTTATTTTTGCTCCCACTTACGAATTATTGAATGAATAATAAGAAAATAAAATCAAACAGAGAGAGAAAGCATACGGAAGTAATTAATTTTGTGAACTTTCTCGTGGATAAGAAATAAAAATATCTTTTAATATGTAAGCACTTTAGAAATTTTTCAATTTAAGCTGTAAATGGTTTCAAATGAAAATGGGGTAAACACCAGATAAATGATTTTGGTTTTGGTTTTGAAAGGCTATCACAAATAAGTAACTGTAGTTTTAAAGTGAAAAAGAAAAATCATTAAAAATCATAGTTGCGAAGTTATTTCAAAATGTTTTGTACTATAAATTTATTATCTATTATCACTGATGCAAATAGCTTCAAGATTATTTTCCCAATGCAAACAATGCATTTGTTATGCATGAAAATGAATTTATTTTGCTTGAATCAATAAGATAATGTAGAAGCGATTTTCGATAAACTCAAAAACTTCGGCTTCTTAAAGTTGTAAAAGTTAATTGCAATTTTTCGCTAAAAACATATCTTAATTCAGATTTTGAAGAAAGCTTAAATGATTTAATGAATGATCGCTTTTGCGAGAAAAGATGTTATAGAAATTTTTGAAATATATGCATAAATTATTTGAGGAGAGAACGGGTAATAGGTTCATAAAAATATAATCTGTGTTCATCTGGCAATAGTATTAGAAGTCATAATACAATTTTAAAATTTCAAAAAAAAAAAAAAAAAAAAAATTTCTACATTATTCAAAAAGATCTTATCAGAGTAAACAATTTAACTAAATATTTGTATGTTTTTAAAGGAAGATATTACCTTAAAAAATACAATGTATACTGTAAAATACAGCATTGGTTCTAGTTGTAGTACCATAGTAATTGAGTCATCTACAACATTTGTTGATCTGGCATCGACTCTTTGTTTTTCAAAACTTCATGGCAAGATATGTAAATCTTCAGATGTGCGTTTTTAAAAGTAAGAAGACAAAACCATTTTTTTAGCAGAATTCCAGTTTAAATTGGAATGTTCAGTTTGATGACACCATAAAACATAATTAGTGAGGATTTGATTTACTTTTTGTCTATATTTTAAAGGATAGAATCGAGCTATGCATGTTATGACCTATTATATGATAAATGATACGAAGATTAAAATGCTTTGAAGATAAATATTAAAAAATAAAGTATGTTAGTTAGACGGCTTGACATCGAAAATGAAATACCAAGAAAAGCAAGAGATATTAAAAACAAATTTGTAAGATAAATAACAAATAGTACAAAGATCAAATAATTAAAAAATATAAAAACTTTCGAGTTAATAACACAAGTAGATATTACGTGTAGTCTCCACGATTACAGAAATTTCTGCTATACACCTCAACATAGTAAAAAAGAAGTTTGTAACGTATTCTTGCATTATGTTATTCTATGCTTATTCTACAAGTTGTCAAATTTGATTTTTGTGACAGCTGGTGATATATGCTGATCCAGTCGTTTTTCAATCATCGACCGGACATGGTCGGTTGAAGACAAATCAAGAGAACAGGAAGACCTAAGCAGCAATACAATGGGATGTGTAAACAAAAGCTTTTGTACATTGCGGGCCACATTTGGTATCATATTGTCTTGTTTAAATATCGCTGCACGCAAACCTTGAACCTAATGTACTATGCATTAAAATCTAAAGAGATAGCTCTGGCTGCCTAGTGTACCAATAATGCGTATCACGAGAGTGAGGGATAAAATGCAATACCACCCCAAAACTGCAAGATGAAAGAAAATGGTAATGCACAACGCAATAATTGTAAAACTTCTCGCCATAGAATCGAATACTATCATTAAAGTGTTGCAGAAAGAAACGTAATTCTTTTCAAAAGATAAAGTCGTGTGGTGTCTAGTGTTCAGTACACCACTGCAGACGCAAACGCCTGTGTTTAAAACAACAGTAAACTCATCAATGGGCTCCTTACTGAAATTATCCTATTCTGTAATGACGTCTAAAATTTATGCTGATACAGATGGTTGTGCGACAAATTGTGTTTTTTTTTTTTTTTTTTTTTTTTGTGCTATGGTTTTTAATGTTGTACATCGATCCATAGTTGCATTGTCCACAATATGTCTGTCCTCACGTACATTAGTACGACGAGGCTGGTGCAGTCGTCGCGTCTCAGCCGGATAATCTGCTATCTCTATAAGCTACAATTCTTTTTCTATCTAACTCACATATGTTTGTTCTTCATTGACATCCAATTTTTTTTTTTTTTTTTTTTTTTTTTTTACAAAAGCACACAGAACTTCGCCTTCAAAAATACCATACTAAAAAACATAATAAAACTGATTTTTGTTTAGAAAGCGAAATTAATTCTGTGCAGGTAGATTTGAAATTAACTCTTTAAATGATTTCTTTAAAGGTAAATTCAACAGATTTACTCACATATTAAAAAATTATTGAGATATCTAAATAAAAAAAAACTTGTTCCTACTCACCATTAATGATGATGAGAAAGGAAATTTCTAAAAACATGATGCATCTCTGCAAATTTGCTTGCATTCGGTCTAGGAGAGACACATTTCTGAAGAAACGTGTTTCATTGCTTCCAATACCTACAAAAGAAAATGAAAATTATATTAAAAAATATACTTTTAAAATTTCATGTCGCAATAATCTACAAAACAAATCAAGAATTTTTATAAAATGACTTAATTTGAAAATACAAAATTTCTTTGTAATTTTAAATATTAGACATTTCTAAAATTAATAAAATGTGAATCAAATTAGAGACATGAAAGCTCATTATAATTTGTTATACACAAAAATAAAATTATTCATTCAAAGAGATACAAAAAAATTAGTTATATATTTTATGCATAAGTAAGGCTGAAAAATAAATACACGGAATCAATATAGTCAGAGATATGACGCGATACTTCATGTTTATAGTACACAATGGGTTTGCATTTCATTTGCATTCTTACTGCGGGAGGAACAATTGATATCAAACTGATATCGAACATCAAAAGTTATAGGACCAAAATATATAAAAAAAAGTTTCTTATTTTTTAGATTTTAATTTCGCGAATGACATCAGCGTGGGAAATCGTAAAGTCAGAGGTGGGAATAGGATCATTCAAAAATCTGCTAACAGTGGTGTTGACTTCCCTCTCATTTCGTTACTATCAATAGGATTCCCCTGGAATTGCGTTTCAAGGTTCATGGTAATGGCGTCTGACTTTGCTCCATTGTTGTACGCATAGGTTTGGGTATCTGAAATAAGGATCGGGACATGGTTTCGAATGACCTCTTGAGTCCCCTGGCAGCTTTCCAGATTGAGTTATCCTCTGGGGAAAGTGATTCGAGAAATTCACTCCAGCTGTCATTTCATTTTTTATACAGATCATTTTTAAGGTCCTGCTGAGCTCTATTAAGTATGATTTTGTCCTGGATCCTATGCGTACGCTGCCAAATTTTCCTAGCTCTTTTTTTATGAGTGGTTAAAATGCTGACATGGGGGTCAAATTTGAAAGATTAATTAGCAAGATTGGAAGTGGTAGCATAATCAATAGCACTTTTAAGTTCAGTAGTGATGGTGTTGACCAGGAGATCGATGTCATTAGTGCTATGAACAGAGGGAAGAGGGGGGGGGGGAATGTCATTAATGAAGTCACGGAATTGAGTCCAGTTGGAGCGGGAGATGATTTTAGGCGGGATGAGGGGAAGACGAATTTGGATATTAACTTTAATAGGATTGTGATCTGAAGTCAATTCAGCAAAAGAGGTAATAGTGTTGTCAAAATTAAAATCATTAAAAAGCCCGATATCAATGGTCCTACTACTTAGGGCAGAGTGATGCATAGGCCTTATATAGATAGACTACACCACCAATAGGACTTTCCACTGTAGTGAATGTCTTCAACATGGGGGTATAATCTGATACTTGTGAGGCTCTTTAATCTTCACAACTGCTGATAACAACAAATCTTATGTTTTACAATGCGTTTCTCATCTTCATGAGGCTTGACTATTTTAAGATATTATTACTATTCATTGGCTCTGTTTTGAGCTTTAATATTTATTTTTTCCATTCGTTTTATTGTTTTACATGCAAAATAGGAAAAAGCTCGTTATATTTTGTTTTAATAGCAATCAGCATTCAAAATAATTATACTCTAAAAATTATACTCTAAAATCCCATTATTTCATTTTGTTTGGTTATAAATTTTAATAAAATTTCTCATCTTAGGTTCATTTTATATTTCACAATGAAAATTTCATTAATTTCATTAATATTAATTCATAGTTTCATTAGAAAGTGTGATAATTTATGAAATATTCTATAATAAATAGGATATCAACTTATCATCATTTCCATTTTGCTGATAGTTAAGAAATAAAGACGTAAATAAGTTGAGTTGTCCAATTAAACTGTGACTTGAACAATAAAAGATTCGTACAGCCAGCAGAAAAATTATTGAAGCTCCCATCAGCATTTTTCCTTTTTTTTTTTTTGATCGCTAATTTTTATTTCTCATCAACTTACTTTTATAAACAGCTTACAGACTAAGATCACGACTCTCTCGGTGAATGTTTACTTTATAAAACAGTATTAGGTGAACATATTTTAATTACGAATTATTGCTAGTGCTTCAATAATTTTGCAGCCGACTTCAATATTAAACGTGACACGTTTAATTTTATTTAAGAATACCAGGAAGAATAAAAAAAAACTAAAATAATTTATAAATAATTTATTAAATGATAATTGATTAATAATGTTATAGTTAGTGATTTTTATGCCGTGAAGAACTAAAAAGTAAAATCGCAGATTTATACCAAAAAATTTCTTTTATAGGATATACCAAGAAATATATGAGGAATATTCATAAAAAAAAAAAAAAAAAATCTTTTATATTTCTACTGTAAATGAAAAGCATTGATATTTTATATCTCAATTTATTGAGAGCTATAAATACTTTATCTTATAAGCAAGATTTTTACTTCATCTCAGATGCTATGAATGTTCTGTTTATCTTATTGTAAAACATTATATTACAGGAATACGACGTTTTTTTTTTTTTTTTTTTTTTTTTTTTTGACGTTTTCGTACTATTTCATGGACTATGAAAAAGCAGTTTACTTACAATAATTTTTAGTTGTGGTGAGTAAAAAAAGTGACTTTCTTAAAGAGTTTAAATAAATAATAACGCAATAATATATACATTTTTTAAATTTATAATCAGTTTTAAAATATAGGAGCCTCTAATTAGGAGGATTAAAAATGATATGTAAAGTTTCAGCTAGTTGCCAAATTCCCCCAAGTTTTTCTTACCATAAGAACGGATCAAAATAAAGTACTAAGAAGCTAGAGGGAGATTTTACCGAGGAGATATATTAGTCAATTCTAAAATATTATATAATTCGTGGTGGAAAGCTTTTATGTAGTGTTTATCAGTGACGTTTATAACCTAATGGCGACATGACAACAATTATTGCTAAACCAGCTACAACTTACGCTAAAATCACATGAGTGACAAACTTTTCGCCTAAATTATTTTTATAAATATTTTCGTCTAAATTATTTTTATAAATATACTTATTTTTTAACAATATTAAAAAAAAAATTAAGCATTTTTTAAAATACTAGTTAGCTGTAAGGTGCGTAAGGCGCCTGCTGAAAAAATGTTAACTAATATCACAAACATTTTTATTTAATAGACACGCAATATTCATTAAAAGTTCAATTTCTTTTAATATTGTGCAAATGAAAATTATTTCTGATATGTATCAGAAATAATTTTAATTGGTATCAGATAAATTTTTCATTTCTACAATATTGAAAGAAATTAAACATATATATATATATATATATATATATATATTAAATGATAAAAATATTTCACATTATTTATTATTATTATTTTTTTTAATAACCTCTTGAAAACCTACATATATTATAAATTCCTTTTTTGACCAACAGGAAGCTTTATGAAACACTTAAAAATATCATTAACATCATTCACTCTTTTAAACACATAATATATCCTAATCTCATACAAATCCTTTCATTACAACCCATTTACTAAAAATATTCGTGATAAATCTTATACAATGCTTGCGCCATCTTATAGCGTTACAAAGTCAGTCAGTAATGAACCTAAATAAATATTAGGATATTCCCGGTAAAAAAAAAAAAAAAAAAAAAAAAAAAAAAAATTTTTTTAGAAATATAAACTTGCGTATTTAAAACAAGCTTTTAATTCTAAATTTCTTTGTTTGCATGCGTTACTACTTGACTTTAAATGTTTCCGCATTTGAAAGTTCTGTATCAGTACTTCTTTGGATGTGCTGTGTTATGTTGCTTTATTCACACTAAAATTCATCCCTAGTTTTTTTTTTTTGGTGATGAAGATTGTATTTATTTCGATTCGGAATAACTACTGAGGGTTTTTTTTTTTTTTTTAATTCATGGCTTTTTTTTTTTTTTTTTTTTTTTTTTTAAAGTGTTTCATTATCAGTTTTTCGGTACATATTATACTCGAAAAATTTCCCGTAAAATTCTGTGAGTTGGCCGTTAAAATATATGTCCAGCGCTCCCTTCTTCGAGAAAAATGTGTGGCACAACAAAAGTCCAGTATTTGCAACAAATGGTCAGTAACAGGAACAAATTTTGCCAGTCACTGATCGTAATCTAGTGTGCAAATTTTCCCAGTGTGCTTCCCGTTACTAAACACCTGTCTTGCAATTACTGAAATTAAACTTTTCTATCTTTGTGAAAATAAATATTAATAAAATAAAAACACATATATAGTTTTTGTTAAGAATATAGTGGATGATCATATTATTATTATTATTATTATTATTTTGAAATTTTTCTATTTTCTAAAAAAATACTGGACGTGAATTTAAGACACGCAAATAACATCTTTAGAACATACTTAGATGTTCCAGTAACGATTTAGTCACGAGTACAATCATGGAATTAATCACAAATTGAAGAACAACAAAATTACTTTGGATTACACTGTATAATAAAAAAGATACAAATAGCCTATAACTCTGACAAATGATTTCACTTACTATTTACAAGATATGTATGCTGTTTAACATTTTCCAACAAAATTGAAAGGTGCTTATGATATCGGTTTGTCTGTCTGTCTATCCACGTTTTAACTCCCGTAAATATTCATGAAATTTCTTGAAACTGTTTTAGGTTATTCAGGTTTACTATGGG
Organism: Salticus scenicus; assembly: GCA_963930645.1. Lineage (NCBI taxonomy): Eukaryota > Metazoa > Arthropoda > Arachnida > Araneae > Salticidae > Salticus > Salticus scenicus. Next base: position 164,504,484 of record OZ005653.1, on the reverse strand, counting down.
ATAGTCTCTATTAAAAATGAAGTAAATATCGCCACTGGTTTGTGACGTTTATGTACAAGATCACTTGAAAGAATTCAAAACTATTACTCTCTATGAGAGGTATTTCTATAAACCATATTTTAATAACTTCATTTTGACCAAATCAGAACGAAATTGACATTTATTTTACATATGCACACACACACACACACACACACACACAAAAAAAAAAAAAAAAAAAAAAAAAAAAAAACTTCAGAATATAGTATAAGGCCACACAAAACTATTCAGATACATTAAGGGCTATAATTGAAAATTGGTGTAATCGTATTTTTGCTTTTGTTAAGCACTTTTAACACTGTTTAATAACGTTTAAGAGTGATTATGATTTGAATTAATCTTTCTATTTGTCTTTCTCTTCGTGTGCCCACCTCTAGTGTCCATGAATAAAATTATATATGTTATTAAAGTTTAATATGATATATCACCTATTTAAAATGGCCTGGTTTGTGTTCAGGAATACCCAAAAGAATGGCAGTGCATTGCATTTTATGAGAGGCATTTTTATAAATCGTATTAAATAACTTTCGACTGCACAAATCATAATGAAATTGACATTTATTACTCATATTGTAAAAGAAATGTTTTCTATGGATGGAATGTTTAGAGTTAATATTTTCAAAGCTACACTAAAATATTCAGATACATTAATGGCTACTATAGGAAATTACTGTAATTGCATTTCCGCTTGTGTAAAGCGTTTTTAATACTTTCTAACAATGTTTAAGAGTGATTGTGAACTCAGTTAGTCTATTTATCTGCTTTTCTGTTATTCTGAAGAATGTTGTGGGAAAACGTAAGCAAAGTACATTGAATGTAAAATGATACCATGGGTGCGTACAGTTGGAAAGTGTTAACTATTTATGCACACCACATGATTTTTCGTTCTTGTTTGTAAAAATACACAAAATAATTAGAAAAATATAGTTTTTTTTTTTTTTTTTTTTCCCCTTCAAAAATTATTATTTTGCTTATAACAAAAATAGATTTCAACAAAAGAATACAAATCTTTCAGAAAAGTCGATCAAATAATATAGAAACAATATACTGAATTATAAAATGAATGCGCTTACTTTTTGATGAAATAAGATTATTTGTAGTAAATAATGTTTTCACTGCACATGTGCGAAATATAGCACTTTTTTTTTTATTACATAAGTTAAAAACTAAATTATACGGCAACTTATTTGTAATGTTCATTTGAATGGAATAAAAATTAATTTAAAGTCCTTTGAATCGAATAAAAATTCATTTTAAAGTTCGTTTGATTGATTGGTTGGTTGGTTGGGTTTTACGTCGCACTAGTGCTGCGCAGATGGGCAATTGTCGACGGTCTGGGACTCACCCCTAGAGATGGTTCGGAGACATGCCATCGCAATTTTGATCCTCCACGGTAGGGAAGGATCTCCCGCTTCGGTGACCCCCAGAGGTATAATTTTTTATAAAGTTCATTTGAATCGAAAGAAAGATATCATAAAAAGGATGACGGATGTTTTGGTATGCCAGCTCATAAGGGATTTTACATAAAAATTTCCCTCCCAAAGTCCTACTGTTTGCCTCATCGTGGCGGGAGGGTAATCCTGGGCGGAATGGGCGAAGTACGTCGGAAGTTTACTCCTGTGCTCCTGTAGGGCCACCCAAGGCGTGAAGGCCATTCCACTATGCCCAGCTAAATATCAGTAGGCGAAGGAGCCAAGACAGACTTCTACCTTCTGGTGCTCCGGTCCTCGGACTAACAGAAGCTGCATATTCCCTCACCGAACTGCACTCTCAAGACTCGCTAGCGGTCACATCAAGTGCCTCACTTTCAACGAGGGCAGGAAAACCTTCGTCACCTGCACCAAGTGCCAAAATCATCAGGCTTCTCCTGAGCACCTTTTGGAATGCATGGGAGTCTCTAAGGAGGATCTTTTTACCAATCCTCTTCTGGTCTTTGACTTCCTAACAGTCAACGAACTCGTGGATCTTGTCTGACGGACAACAACACATAAAAATTATTTTTTAAAGTTTGAGTGAAATATTTGGAGCTTTAAATTAAATTCGTATTATGTGGGAAACTCTTTATGGGCCTGTAGCTCTAACATAACTTTATTTATTTATTAAGATTTCTGTATTAATAAGGATTTTTGTCATGAAAAGGATTTTTCGAAATTTAGCTGAAATAATTAGATTTACAAATTAAATACATGACATGCGGAAAAACCGTTATGAAATAACTCTGGAAACTTTCTAAAATCTAGTTTAATCTTTTTACTGTAACTTTCTTAACTTTTTTTTCAATTGAAATGAACTTTTGAAATAAGGTGCCGTATATAATTAGCTTTCAACATATGTTAATAAAAAATGTATTACCTTTTAAGCATGCGCAGTAAAAAGTTATTTATTACAAGTACTCATATTTCATGGAAAATTAAGCATATGCATTTCTGAATAACGTTTCTCTAATATTTCGTAAAATTTTCTGCGAGTTTTGAAAATTTTTGTTAAAATCTATTCTTGTCATAAGCAAAAAACTTGCCAATAAATTAAAAATCTGAATCCTAAGGCCATAAAAGCAGGAAAAAAAAAAAAAAAAAAAAAAACTGATAATTTCCCCCTAACTTTAAAATTAAAATCTTCTTTTTTTTTTTTTTTTTTTTTTTTTTTTTTGGGGGGGGGGGTAGAAAATTATTGATATATGTAATAAAAATATGTGTAAAACATGTAAATTTGTACATATTTTTCTACTATTTTATATTTTTGAACTATTAAACCATAAGATAGGCTTTTTTGGGGCTACTAAATTTCCATTTCTGGTGTGAACTCAAGTTAAAAGCACAGAAAACGTATATAGAGAAAAACTAAAAACTAGAAAGGAGTAAAAATGATAAATATAGTTCTCTCGAAATTATTTACAAAAATAGCATGAAGAAAAAAAAAAAAAAAAGAAAAGAAAAAGAAACTTACAGTTGAAATGGTTAAGATTCGCAACTTTATTTTTAAACATCTTGGGTGATAAGGAAACATTTTTTAATTGGAAAAAAAAAAAAAATAAAAAATACTAAAAATTGAAGGATTAACTGCTCTTGATATTTTGTTCTAAATAATTTTGAATGAATTCTAATAAAACATTTTTTAAATACTTTCTTTGAATATTGCTTTTTTTCGCTTAAAATCATACGAAATAAATATCAGAAAATATTTTTTAAAGAAATAAAACTGGTATTTACTAAAATGCCTTTTCCATTATAGTTTTAATAGTTCTATCAACAAAATGCATTTATATTTTTCCTTCCATTCCTTTCCTTTCCTTTTTCTTTTTTTTTATCTTTTTACATAAATGTATTTATTATTATTATTATTATTTAGAATTAAATCTCTGCTAACATGGGTATATATATATATATATATATATATATATATATATATATATTCAAATTACAATATTTGCTTTAAAAGTAATAATTCCAGGTTGTCTGCATTTTAGTGAAGAATTTTCTCCAATATTTCTGCGTCGTCGACAATTCATTGTCCATGTTTGTATTCACATAATCTCTCAATATATACTAATCATAAAAAGTATATTGTCTTAACGATAGAACATTAAATATATATATATATATGTATATATATATATATATATATATATATATTCCCCGTAAATACTACATATACTGTTGAAGACAACAATAAAGTACATATTTTTATTGTTACAGTAATCAGAAAAACACTTTTCATTGTTACAATAAATAAACAAACAAATCTACAAAATTATAACTATGCATTATTATTATTCTTTCAATAAAATTGCAGAAGAACAAATAAAATTCAGAATGTTTATCAAAATGATAATAGTCATTTAATTTAAAAAACGGATACAATGTTTTAACTTCAAGGATGGAGATCAATGTAACAAGATATTGAATTTATGATAATTGATATCCGATACGCGAAATATTTTTTATTTATTATTATTTTTTTTTTTAACATCTTTTCTATTACGCTTTAGCAACTAAGCATTGAAGAACATAAAAATAATCTTATGTAATTCCTTCAAGGAAATTAGAAGTTTACGCTTGATATATCATGTTAGTTTCCAATTTTCAGTTATCTAATTATAATATTATATATATATATATAAGATCTTTAAAAAATTGCAAGACAAAATATTACGTTGATTACATTAAAATTATTACTGCCACACGCTTATTAATACATTTTACTTCGGATTTATTTCATTTGTAATATATAAAAGTCTGTTTTTAAAAATGTTGAAATTCAGTTTTAATTGTAAAAGAAGTTAATCACGAGGAAGCTACTTTTTAGTTCATATTATCCATACATGGTTTAGAAAGTATTATTTTTTTTATTGAATTTTCGAAACAGAGTTTTTAATATAATAACACATTTTGATGTTTCCTGAATTCAAAAATCAGGTTTCCGCAGCGGTTGGAATGAGTGTCTATTTATGTGGTGTCTGCCAGTCTGCATTTTTACTAAAATTGAACAAACTAGTCCTGCGAAAGGAAGAATCATGTAAAAGTATTTAAATACATTACGTCTATGGGCGAATTCTCTTGTTAACGCACTTTAACAGCTATTTATTAACACTAAACGTAATTAGATGAATATTTTTATTTTATTTGTAGAGAAGCATGCTTTATATGGATTATAAGGTAAAAAGCATTCGCAGTTTGTTTACAGGGGAACACAAAATAATTCGAAAATAATGGGGTTATAGTTTTAAATTGCTTGACGTGCACTTTAAGTAACATTATGTGATTTTCTTACAGGACTAAATATAAATGCATTATGTGATGCGTATACTATTTATAATCAGCATACAGGGCCCTCCAATATTATTCAAATAAGTTTTAAAAAGTGGTCTGGGCGAATATTCTCCGAAAGAGGTGAAATAATTTTTTTCAATTTAATAAAAACCTTAAATGTTTTATGAACGTAGCTACGTTTATTTTAATGGGAGGAGGGGGGGGGGTGTTGAAGAGGACAGCAGATCTCTTGTACAGTACCTTTTGTTATATAAAAATGTTTTTTTTAAACAGTTTTCAATCAATTTTTATATACGTTGGAAACAATCAAATACAGTATCTCTTATCGTACATCCTATAATGTAAGAATTCTTTACTTTTTGGAAATATAATTTATAACGTCATCTTATTCTCGAAATCTTTAAAATATGCTATTTCTTTTCAAATGTTAAAATTCTATAAAAATAAATAAATAAATAAAGTCCAATGTTTAAAAAATTAGCAGAAAAGAAAATGTAACTAAAATACGTAAATGATCAAGTATTTAAAATGCTAATCCTTACTGGAATTATACTCGTATATGGTTGGGGAAAGTAAGATTGAGTGATAAAAGTGTCCCCCCGGAGCAATATTTTTTAAATTAAAAATTAAGACATCTATTTAGTTTACTATTGATTTATTACTGTGAATTATTTATTTTATTACGTTTATTACCTGATTATTTCTGGCACAAAATTTTAATGTTCGATATGTAACTATACGGATATTATCATAAATTACCGCAAACAAAGAATGAAAAATATTCCCATTTTAGATTTTTTTTTTTTTTGGGGGGGGGGGTGGGGGGGGGTAATTACATACATATTATCATCAATTACTGCAAACAGAAAATGAAAAATATTCCCATTTTAGATTTTTTTTTCACTTCAAATCACTACTGTTACAGTCTACAAAGAAATTTATCTTTAATCTATTTACTGTTCGGTACTCCACTCCCGATGAGAGGAACGCCGAACGCATACACTACAATAGAACATAGATTTTGGTATAATATTAGAAAAAAAGTTGAATTAATAATTCGTGGTGATTCCTGTTCTATTATAATTAAATTTAAACAAGGTGTTTAATACAAATATAAGTTTCCAGTTCGACTAACCGGTATCAAACAAAGGTGTATCTTATTGTTGGCAACTATTCATTGCCTAATTCAACTATTCAACTATTCATTCAACCACATCCTGTACTATTACTTACAACTCCCCAATCCTCCTTTGATACCAAGTTTTATGTATGCAAAATGGAAAAAATATGTACCCACCAGATAAAAATTTCTATAAATGATTGCAGATTACATCTCGTTACAGAAAAAACAAGAAAGAAAAATCATGCAGAACGCATTGATTAGTAACGCTTTCCAACTGCACGTAATTGTTGTATCGAATAACTTTTAATATTCTTTGCCTACGTTATCACACAACAGACAGAAGGACTGAAAAATATACAGACAGACTAATTGATTTTAAAATTACTCATAGGCATTTTGGAAAGTGTTAAAAAGGCTTAACGAAAAAGAAAATTCAGCTATTAGATTATAATTACAGTTTTTGATCTCTCTGAATATTTTAGTGTAGCCCTGTAAATCAGAAAGTTAATCATATCATATTTTAAATGAAACATTATTTTAGAATATTAACAATACATTTCAATATATTTATGATTTTTACAGCAGAAAGATTTTTAAATATAACTTTCTAAAAATTCTGTCCTAAAACGTAATGCATCGGCATTTTTTTTTTTTTTTTTTTTTTTTTTTGTTATCCCTGTAAACAAAGTAGTTATACAGGACCAATTAATGTCATTTTAAATGGGGAACATTCTATAGGGAAAATATTTATAAAAATAACACTCATAGAACACAATGCTTTCGAATGCTTTTGGGTGTCCCTGTACATAAACCAGAAGATATATTCACTCCATTTTCAATATGGAACATCCGATAGTGAACTTCAATAAAACATATATGTTTCGAGAAATTCCACAAATATTTACAGGAGTTAGAACGCCGGCAGACAGACAGACAGAGAGATGGACAGATACACAAACTGAATTCATATTCACACTTAAAAATGTTAGAAAGTGTTAAAAACGCTTAATGTAAACGAAAGTGCAATTATAGCATTTTTTTATTAATAGATCTTAATATAAATGGATATTTTTGGGTCACCCTGTAAATCTAATGCTAATCATACTATATACTATACAAAGCAATTTTTTGCGCATATCAATAACATAATTCAATTTCTTAAAACTTTGTGGAAAGTAAAGTTATTAAAATTTTATTTATAGAAATATCTCTCATAGAACGCAATGCTTTGGACTAGTTTTAAGTGCCCCTGTACATGAATCCGTGGTGGTATTTCCTCCATTTTATACAGGAAACATCCAATAGTGAACTTGAAGAACATACTTTAATTTCGTTCAGATATGTCTACAGTAAAGGTTTATAGAAATACCTCTCATAGAACGCAATGCTTTGAAATACTTTCGGGTGTCCCTGTACACAAACCAGGAGAGGTATAAACTCCATTTTCAATAGGGAACATCCTATAGTGAAATTGAATAACATATATTAGTTTCAAGAAATTCCATAAATATTTACGGGAGTTAGAGCTTGGACAGACAGACAGGCAAACAGACAGACGGACAGGCAGATACACAAAACTGAAATCATATTCACACTTAAAAAATGTTAGAAAGTGTTAAAAACGCTTAACGTAAACGAAAATACAATTCTAGCAATTTTTTATTGATAGCTCTTAATATAACTGGATATTTTTGTGCCACCCTGTAAATTTAATGCTAATTATGCTATATTCCATGCAAAGCATTCTTTTGCTTGGAACAATGCTTTGAAATACTTTCGGGTGTCCCTGTACACAAACTAGTAGAGGTATAAACTCCATTTTCAAAAGAGAACATCCGATAGTGAACTTGAATAACATATATCAGTTTCAAGAAATTCCACAAATATTTACGTGAATTAGAACGCGGACAGACAGACAGACGGACAGACAGACAGACAAACCGAAGTCATAAACACTTTTCAACCTTGTTGAAAAGTTTTAAAAATGTTAGAAAGTGTTAAAAACGCTTATCCTAAAGGAAAGTACAATTCTAGCAATTTTTTATTAATAGCTCTTAATAAAACTGGATATTTTTGTGCCACCCTGTAAATTTAATGCTAATCATGCTATATTCTGTGCAAAGCATTCTTTTGTGCATATAAATAACATTTTTCAATTTCCAAAAATTTCTTGGAAAGTAAAGTTATTAAAATTTGATTTATAGAAATATCTCTCATAGAACGCAATGCTTTGGAATACTTTTGATTGTCCCTGTACATAAACCGATGGTGGTATTTCCTCCATTTTATACAGGAAACATCCAATAGTGAACTTCAATAACATATTTCAATTTCTTTCAGATATGTCTAGAGTAAAGGTATGAAAATATGGTTTATAGAAATACCTCTCATAAAACACAATGCTTTGAAATACTTTCGGGTGTCCCTGTACACAAACCAGGAGAGGTATAGACTCCATTTTCAATAGGGAACGTCCGATAGTGAACTTAAATAACATATTTCAATTTCAATAAGATATGTCTACAATAAAGGTAGGAAACTATGGTTTATAGAAATACCTCTCATAAAACACAATGCTTTGAAATACTTTCGGGTGTCCCTGTTCACAAACCAGTAGAGGTATAAAGTCCATTTTTAATAGGGAACGTCCGATAGTGAACTTAAATAACATATTTCAATTTCATTAAGATATGTCTACAATAAAGGTAGGAAATTATGGTTTATAGAAATACCTCTCATAGAACACAATGCTTTGAAATACTTTCGGGTGTCCCTGTACACAAACTAGTAGAGGTATAAACTCCATTTTCAATAGGGAACGTCCGATAGTGAACTTGAATAATATATATCAGTTTCAAGAAATTCCATAAATATTTACGGGAGTTAGAGCGTGGACAGGCAGACGGACAGACGGAGAGACAGACAGACGGACAGACAGACAGACAATCCAAAGTCATAAACACTTTTCAACCTTGTTGGAAAGTGTTAAAAAAGTGTATTTTGACAGATTGAGATATAATTTTGAAAAAAAAAGTCTGTACGAGTAGTATTAGAAAACAGAAAATTTCTGTAAGGAAAACCACAGAATTTTTAAAAATTTTAAGAGAATTTTTTACAATTTGTTTGATTATGCCAAACACAGGGTTTGATAATACAAAACACAGGTATTTTTATTTTTTATTTTTTATAGAACAAAGAAGCAGAAAAAGTCTTTCTTTAAATCTAGTCAGCTTATTCCTTTATCTACCGCGTAATGAAATAAACAAAAAGTGTATCTGGAACACATTTTTTCAGTTACTTAAGGGTAAGATACAGTATTAAAAAAAAATACAACTTTGCTGTCAGAAATTCTCTGTAATTTAAGAAAAAAATCATAAATTACAGAAAAATTATGTTGACAAAACGCATTTTTCTGTAATTAAAGAGAATTTCCGGCAGCAAAGTTGCATTTTTTTTTTCTTTTTTAACAGTGTACATGCAATAAAAATTTTGTATCACTTCATCATAATAACTAATGGGAATTTTATGAGGGAGTTCTTTAGTGTACCACTGGTACAATGGGGTCGAGAAAGATTTTAAAAAGCATAAAAACGTATTCACTTTTTGTGTTCCTTTCCGAACATACATATATAAGGAAAGTATTCATGTCAAAAATCCGAATTAGAGATTTTGATGTTTCTATACGTTTTGAGGTTCCCCGTGTCTGTTTTCACTATTTTATGATGATGTATGTATGTGTGTGTGTATGTATGTGTGTATGTATATGTGTGTGTGTGTGTGTGTGTGTGTGTGTGTGTGTGTTAGTGAACACGCTAGCGTCTAAACGCGTTGCTCGAATGAGTTGAAAGTTGGTACGTATGTTTTAAGTCACCAACGCCTTATTAAATTGTGCAAAAAATTTATACACATGTTATAGGTCATAGTTGCACGAACTGTATAGATTTTGGTGAAACTAGCACTTACAGTGTTTTTACAGGGACACAAAGAAAAATTCTTTATCATTATGGCCTATGAGACCAAATTTTTAAAAATGCGATAGCGTCTAAACGCCTTATTCAATTGAGCAAAAAAAAAAAAAATATATATATATATATATACACATATTACTCAAACTTTAAAGTGCGATAGCGTCTAAATGCCTTATCCGATGAAGCTGAAAATGTTTATAAATGTTATAAATCACTGTTGCACTAATTATAAGCATTTTGGTGAATCTATAATTTACAGGTTTTTACAGGGACATAACGAAAAATTCTTTATAATTTCGATCTATGGGCTCAAAGTACAATAGCGCTAAATTAATCATCGTGTACTATATGGTGAAAAATACTCAAACACCCTGTTATAATTTTCTAGCTTTTGTTTAGTTAACAGCTCCCCTTACTTTACTTTATCTACAAAACCCTTGATTATTCAATGTTCGGAAAGTCGAGTGGAGAACGCATAAACAATAATAGCACTCTATAAAATTATTTCTTCACTGTGACATTTAATGTCTAACATGTCACAGTGAGATTAAAGTGGGATATATACGTCCTATTCTTATAAATATCTTTCACATATCTTCCATAAATTCAATCTTATATGATTTTTAAACTAATGGTACTTTAAAGTACCGTCGTTAGAAAAAGGATTAACGTATATAGTTAACCCATATCGTACTAAGCATTGAAAAAATATTTTTTTTCTTTATAAAACCTTAAATATATGTTTCTTCAAGCCTATGTACACACTAAAAAAAACTTACCAACCTTTCATTAGCTTAATCGGTACAGGTTGTCCTAAAAAATTGGCCAATGGTTTAGGACAGTCGAAAATATAAGGAAAACAGACCATCTCTCTCTATATATATTTATATAATTGCTTTACCAGTACGAAAGTGTAGAACATTACCTCAATAAATTTGTATATCCGTTATTCTTGAATGTAAAACCTTTTTAAGTAATAATGTGTTGAAAATGTAATGAATAAATCTTCAAGAATCTTCATATTAAAAATTAAATATATATATATATATATATTAAACGTTAATTTAAGCTAACGATAAAGACACTTATGTATTTTTTTGATTTTTAAATAATACATCGCCTTTAATTTGAATTATGTCATATATTTAGGACGATGGGGAAATATTGGGTTAATCTATGATAATATTTTTAAGTTACTCGTATTTTAGCACGTAATATTTGTAAAATGTTTTATAAACGATATTAAATCGGTTTTCTAGAGTTTTAAGATTTCTAAACTGCTGTGTACTACAAGGATGAGAGTTTCACAAAATAAATCATGTTTTGCTGATTCGTAATTTTTACACGTTTTCGATAAAAAGCTTAACGATTTGACGAAGAGAAAAGGAATCACTGTAGTTAAGAAATGATTCACTATTCATTTAGTAAAATGTACGCATTAACATAAATTTATTGATGGATATTATTCAAGTAAATGGGTTTAAATAGACATCTAAAACTTTTAATTAAGAACTACTATCTAAATTTTCGGAATTCGTTACATTTATTTGATTAGATCCAAAGTTCATATTTCAAAAGTAACTATGTACATTGAGAAATTCTTCAAAATTTCTTAACCTTATTGATTTTCCCTTTTAATACATGTGTTTCTCTTTTGAAAGTACATAAATTTGGCACAGGCAGAAAAAAATTCAGTTAAAGGGCTATTAAAGGAATATGTTTTATTTGGTTTTAAGACAAACAAATCTATATAATCTATATAATATTTCTCTAACGTTGACCAGTTACGATTATATTTTGTCGAAACGATACGATGATGAGGTAATTAATAAAATACGCTAGGATAAAAAATAATATTTATAAATGGACAATATTTAAGCACACGGATCAGCACAATGATCTAATAAGAAAAAATGACGGCATTTGTCTTCACATTTGTCTGACAAAATACTGAACCGAAAGCGGGCGAAGCTCGCTAGTATTATCACTAAATTTTGTACCAGACGCATCTTTTTCTACATGCAACCACCCTTCCTCTGCGTTATCAGCATCATCAACATCAGCATCATTTTATTGCCTTTTTGTTTGATATTCTTCAACAATTTTTCGCACGTAACAGCATTTCACGAAACAATTTTCTGGATTGCTAAAGAAGTTACTTCCTAATATGCTGAAATTACAAAATGAATATACGGTCCGGAGACAAGGCATCACAATTTTTATTCTCTATGGAAATGAGGAAAAGAGTTATTTTAGGATGAAAGAAGTAATTCCAGCTTGTATGTCCTATGCAACAGTGTTGCCAGACTTTGAGACTATTTTATTCAATAGTCACCAATAACTTTGAGAAGTGATATTTTATATACATAATAGACGATTCTTCGATTCGATTCGTCTATTATGTATATAAAATATCACTTCTCAAAATTACTGGTGACTATTGAATAAAAAGAGTCTCAAAGTCTGGCAACATTGATATGGAACCGTTTGACCTTCAGGAGAAAATTTTTACAAGGTCAGGAGAAAAATTTTACAACGATGAATGCGGGAAAACGACTTGTTGAAGCACGATACATGCGGGTTTCATTAACATTATTTAAATACAATTTGTGCAGGAGCCATAGAAATAAAACATTCATTGCGTGAAAACGATAGATGCGGGAACGATACATCGGGGTTTCACTGTATTATTATTCATTGTTTAAGGAACTAATTAAATTGATTTTTAAAAATATGAATTGTTAGCATAAATTGGCTAAAAAACGCAATCATAAAAAGTATAATCAAAATTGAAATTATTATTTTTTAAAGAAAAATTTTGCCAAAATAAATTAATTAAAAGTCATCGCCATCAGAGCGACAAAAATTTAAAAGGCGTCATGTTAGTCCTATACAAAAACTGTACTGTCTTCGGAAGTATAAAAATTAGGTCGTCAACCACGAATTTTATTTCGAAACCTTTCTTTGAATGGATTTGATTTCACTATTGCACACTATTAATTTGTTCTAATAATAATTTGGCTTCTGGTAAATTAAAATTTTAATTAGATGGGGAAATTGGTATAATATTTACGAGTTTCAATTTTTAAAAAATAAATAAGAAAAGAAGTAAAGTACGAAAATTTCGTATGGGTTTTCTAATAATACATTAATCTATTGACCAACAAAATTATTTCATTCTTTTCATATTCAATTGTTTTAAGTCATACATATTTTGAATTGCTTTATTATTATTATTTCTTATATGGAAGAAAATAAATCACATGTAAATTGAAAATTTAAAGAATCATTTCTCCGATTTCCGTTTTATTTAAACCGAGCCCGTAGGCGTATCTCCATTATGTTGGCGCGTACAGCCTGCCCTGGCGAATTTTCGTAGCTAGCGCCAGTGTCAATGGAGTCTTAGTATTGCAATTTTTAAATAATATATTTAATGCCAAAATTTATTAGAATTCCTTCAACCTTTAAATTTAATTTAGCAAGATTAATGAAGAAATAAAATTATAATATTCTAATTTTAAAGCTTTTAAAATTGTTCTTGAAATGCATTTATTTATTTATACTTTCTCTTACCAATATATATGTAGAGAAAGTATTGTTTTTGAGTCAAATTTTCGAAATGGAGTTTTTGTTATATTTACACGGTTTGCGGTTCCTTGATTTAGACCTGTTAAAAATGTGTCAATGGAGTCTTAGCATCGTTATTTTTAAGTAATATATTTATAAGCCTAAATTTATTAGAAAACCTCCACCCTTTCAATTTAATTTATTCAGATTAATGAAGAAATAAAATTGTAATATTCTAATATTAAAGCTTTTAAAATTGACCTTGAAATGCATTTATTATTATTATTATTATTTTACTTTCTCTTACCAATATATGTTGTAGAGAATGTATTGTTTTTGGGTCAAATTTTCAAAATTGAGTTTTTGTTACATTTACATGTTTTGAGGTTTCCTGAATCAGAACTGTAAAAAATGTGTCAGTGGTGTCTTAGTATCGTTATTTTTAAATAATATATTTAATGCCTAAATTTATTAGAAAATCTTTTAAATTTATTGTATCAAGATTAATGAAGAAATAAAATTGTCTTACCATTATATATGGTAACTGCAAGAGGCTCAAATTTGGCATTTTAAATTTCGTATCAGGTTTCCACGTAAAAAATTGATCAAGACTGTCATTTTTAAATGGAAATTAATAACAGCCTTATATATATATATTTTTTTTTAATAATTGTATACACTGTAAGTGAACTAGGAGTTGAGGGGATTTAATATGCTTAAGATTTAATATGCAATCTATCATTATAGTATTGAAATGCAGGGTAGGGAAGAGAGTCGTGTGAGTGACACACCAGATTATTATTATTATCATTATTTAGTTTCTTTTACCCATATATTGTAAGGAAAGTTTTATTTTTGCTCAGATTTTCGAAATTGCTACATTTGCATGTTTAAGTATCCTGAAACTAAAAATTAGGTTTTTAGGGGATGCCTGAATGTGTCTGTGTGTTTGCTATCACCATTACTCAAGAATAGATGTTAGCTAGAATTACAAACTTAGATGAAAGATTAAGTCGTGTAATTCTAAGAAAAGAATTCAAATTCATTAAGTTTATGTGCGAATTTTCTGGTAGACACAACTTAATATCTTAAGATGGAAAAAAACAAAATAAATTAAACTTATATTTTTATGTGCATGAAAGCAAATCTTTCATTAGAAGTTTACACAGAACCCCACAAAAGAATTCAGGTATATTCATACAATGAAATGGCTGGAAGGGCATTTCAAGTCATGCTATGTGTTTTAAACTTTGTGCTTAATTAGTACACTATATTGTGTTTGTATAATCTATAGTAAATATACAGGGCTACCCCCAAATTAAATGAAAGCATTTTTTTTATAAATAAAAATCAATGTAATAAATGCAATTAAAATTTAATTAATTTAAAATTATTCTCTTTTTCTAATTTATTTTATCTTATCCATAAAAAGGTCGAGAAAGTATTGTTTTCGGATCAAGTTTTCGAAATTGAATTTTTGCTACATTTATAAGTTTTGAGGTTATTGAATCCAAAAAATATGTTTTTAGTGGTTGGTCTATGTGAATTGTCTGTCTGTACAATAGATATGGGGCACTCATGTAATCTTTAAAATATTTGACCTCTTTTCACGTTTTGAGGTGTTGTGAATTCCAAAAATCACAATATTTATGAAGTGTTCTTAGGTTATTCGGTTTTTTAGTTATTTAATCTATAGACACATGCCTCACGAAAGAATGATTGTAAAATGGGCGCATCAGTTTTTAAATATCACTTACGTTATTGAGAAGGACAATATTACTTTGGAACATTGTAAGTTGTAAACTTCGTAAGTTATTCGAAATTTAAGATTTTTTTTTTTTTTTTTTAAATGGCAGAATAGTGCAAAATTTCGTTTAAACGTCCATTATGACAAATATTTTGTCGTAAAGATGTCAGACCAATATTTTAAAATATCTTTTTTTAAACACTTCATTAAATATGAACATTTTAATTAACTTTAGTAGTTAAAAATTCGTTTTCTTTCATATGACAAATTAGTCCAATATTTCACACGAACTTGCAATATGGGGAACATTGTGTTGGAAATTAATGTACGAAAACAATCTAAATAAAATTAGTCATTTAATTACGATAAATTAAATGTATCGAATCGCCTATGAGGTGCGGCATTTCAGTCTGCGACTGCGTTGAGTGTTCTATCATACTCATTCCTTTAGACATTTCGCTCTAAATAGAAATTAGTAACAATAAATATATGATGAGGAATTGAGCAGAATACGTCTATGCCGACTTACTTCTTTTAGAAAAGGGAAATAGAATATGCACGCCATTATTACTTTGATTTTTATAACATATTAAGTTAGATTATTTATGATTACTGAGGAACAAATAGACCAGCATTAATAAAATGTTTAATGTTTTGTTTTTTAACTTTGTATGCTAGGGAGAGGGTGGGTGGATAAAGAATGAGAAATCGACTTGTCCGAGGAAGAAACTATACGTAGAAAATTTTATGAATTTGAACCATAAAATTTAAAACAAAATATCTATCTTTATTATGGTTAAGATATTCTTTAAAAATACATAATAGTTAAATATAAGGTGAATATTTAGTAAAAATTGAAGCACTGCATCATAAGAGAAATATTTTATAAAGTCGCACATTTTAAAAATTTGAATACAAAATGATAATAAAAATAACTGAAATGTAATATGGCGTACTGCCGATTTGGACCTATGAGACTTCATGCATTTTAGTAAATATTAGTAAATTGGTCGAACAATTTTTATAATTTTTTAGGCCGTATACATGAAATCGGATCACATTGCCATTATTATTATCTACTTCTCTATTCGGAAAACTATTTCTTAATTTCAAGATATGATTCGTTTTGCGATTTAAATCCTACATTATTCATCATCAAGGAAAAAAAAAAAAAAAACGCCGGATGTTTATTCACACAGGTTAAGCGGCGTGAAGTTTCTCTTTGCATTTCCATATTTCGCGAAAATCGCACTGTCTGGCAAAAAATTGTGAATTTGTGCTGTACGCGCCAACATAATGGAGATACACAGTGCATAGTGTAAGTGGTTAATTTATATAATTCACAAGAGTGAAACAAGATATCAACAAATGTAAAACTAGAAATACTGTGCACCGTCGTAAAAAATTTAAATTTTTTTTAGAGGAATAGAAAAGCAAATATTCATATATCCATCATAAACTTTTTCCCGACGCATTTTTCTGCAGTATACCATAATGGTTTTCATGTTATTGCGACAAAACAAGAAACGTTTGTAATAAAAAATCAACACGATATAGTATACATTTGAAGGCGTGTCTCGTCAGAATTTGTTTAGTACCATTTAAAAAAAAAAAAAAAAAAAAAAAATTAAGAACAATTGATAATTTTCAAAAATTAAAAGACATTACCTGTAGCCCCATCAGTGGCCTTGAGCTTCTGCTCCCGAAGCTGAAAAATGGGATGTGCCCAGGTCACGCTCGTTGACCAAGCCGTTCGCAGTCATTCGTGGTTTCCTCTGAAATTTGCGTGAATATGGGCCCTTAGAATGACCCCCACAAGCGCATCTCCATTAGGTCTAGATCCCTAGTGTTAGACATTTGGACTTAAACCGATGACGGATCGCCACATCTACTTGTAATGCAATCAAGGAAAAATATGTAAGATATTTTTTCTGGAATTTTATCATTATATAGACGATTAAAATAGTAATCTAAGCAGAATACAAAAATATAATAATGATCTTGAGGCAATGATGTTATTGATTGATTTATCGACGTGAAATAATTGCACACTGTTAAAAAAATGCAGAAAAAATACAGAAATTCTCTGTAATTTCAGAAAAAAAGGCGTAAATTACGGAAAAATTACGTAGACAAAACGTATTTTACGACTTTTTTTTCTGAAATTACAGAGAATTTCTGTATTTTTTCTGCATTTTTTTAACAGTGCATATGTGACTGTTTTGTTATATTATGTCTTTAAAGTACTTCCCACATTAAAAAAAAAAAAAAAAAAAAAAAACTATAGATATACATTATGGAAAATGTCGTGGTACTATGTTACAAGTGCCATAAAAATTATAAATTGAATTGATTTATAATAGATGAGAAAAGTAGAATTCAATTTTTAAGGTGAAATTTTGTCATTAAATTACCTTCATGCAATAATTCTATTTAAAATATCCTTCAAACATTGTTATCCTAATCATATGATCCAAATTTATTCAAATAATTTCGAAACATCTTCGTTTGCAATTTATAAAGAATGTAATATCTTAGTAAGTAGAGACATTATTCATTGCACAGTTCGTTTTTAAAAAATGGCTACATTTATTACTTATTAATTTTGTTGACAAAAATGGTGAAATATTTTTTGCTCTTTAGTATTTCAAGTTCAAAACTTTTTTCGTAACGAAAATGTCACCATTTTTCAAATCTTCTTATAAATGTATAAAATGCGCCATTAAATATTTGCAAGCTTTATTTTCAGTCCAGATGCATAATAAAACTATTTTTTGTAACAAAAATATCCATTGATGAACGAATAATAATTTTTCTTAATGGGCTGCGCTTGGATTAAATTCTCTTTCCATTTAAATCTATTCATCCTAGAAAAAATATAGAAGATATTTATAGAAACCTATTATATCTTTTCATAACTAACTTTGTTTTCTCTTAATGGTGATCATTAAGTAGTTTTAAAAAAGAAAGAAAGAAAGAAGAAAAAAAAAAAAAAAAAAAACCAGCTAATTCAGCCTTTGTGTGCTTATTTGAATAAGTTTCTACAAATACATTTTTTCTGCAATAATTCGGCCATAAAATAAGAATAAAGAATTTATAAATTATTCCAATACCTCAATTATTTAAAATTTTTATTTGAGAAACGTTTAATTTCTTAGATTTTTTCAATTTCGCTCTAATTTCTAAGCTAAAATGCAATATGTAACATACAAGAAAAATATGCGTTATACAATAATAATTTTAAAAGCTGTGAAAAAAGTTTTCAATTTACATAATAAAAATATTTTTATGAGGAATCAGATATGATGATTTATAATCTGACTTTTTTTTTTTTTTAATTTTACTTACTTTTTGTGCATTACTGTCCAAAACAGCAGTGGGATCCCCTCTTTGAGACTGTTTTTTTTTTTTACTTTCTCTTACCCATAAGGTAGAGAAAGTATTGTTTTTGGCTCAAATTTTCGAACGCGAGATTTTGTTATATTTACACGTTTTGAGGTCCCCTGAATACGAAAATCATGTTTTTAGCAAATGGTCTGTGTGTGTGTGTGTCTGTGTGTGTGTCTGTGTGTGTGTGTGTCTGTGTGTGTGTCTGTGTGTGTGTGTGTCTGTGTGTGTGTGTCTGTGTGTGTGTCTGTCTGTTATCAGCATATCTCAAAAACAAATTATGGCAGAAAGTTCAAACTTGGTATTCTAAATGTGTATCATATAGGGATGCTACAGTAAGCTTTTCGTTAAGATCAAGAAAATGGTTCATGTACAGGGACAATCAAGAGAATTCTAATACATTACGTCTATGGGGGAAATTGCAGGAAAATAGAGTTTAACGTCTATAGACTGCACTAAACCAAATGAAACGAATATATATTTTTTAATAGAGACAGTTAACTGGGAAAAAAATTTTGTGTATGTAGGAGCCTCGCCTCCCCCCCCTGGGGGGGAAGTCCCCCCTCGAGGGGAGTAAATTTTCATGATGGCTATCTTTCAAAAGAGCTCGCTAATACCTTTAAAACGAATGGTTGAACCATCGATCTGCGATAATTTAAAACAAAGTTATCGATTTTTTTTACTTTTAACGAAAAAAAAACTTTGAAAAAAAATCGTACTTTTTTTTTTTTTTTAATATTGAGAATAAAATGGACTTTTTTTGGATATTTGGTGTTAAACTACTTCTCTAATATGGAAATCGTCTGCCTTATCATAAAAGATAATTTTTTTAAATAATAATTTAAATAAATTATTTTTTAAAAAGAGAAATATTTTTTAATAACCGAATAAAATTCTATATAAATGTAGGTGCATTAATGAAACGGGGGGTTGAGGGGGGCGGTAGCCCCCCTCACACAGAACTAATTATCATATAAAACTCTTTAGAAGCCTAATATGAATTGTTTAACATTGGTTTACATAACAGTACTCGTTATCTTACCTCTTAATTCGCAACCTGTATTTATAGTATTAAATTTAAGGGTAAGAGAAAGTCGTGTGAGTGACACACCAGATTATTTCATATCTTTGTGTTGTGTGTGTGCATCTATATACCAAGCCAACTTCAGCTGATTGATTTGAAACTTGGTATAAATGTATCTGAGCCACATCGAATTAACTGTATAGATTTTGGTGCATATCATGTTTCTAATTCGTGTACAGTAAAAACATCATAAAAAAATTTTAGTATCATTATGGGCTATAGTCGGAATTTTCTTTTAAGAGTAATTTGGCATGATTACAGAACATTAAATATAATAAAATGAACATGCATTATTAAGATGGTTAAAAACCTATTTTATGTAAAACAAAATATTTACAGACTAAATAATTAATCTATAGGATCCCATTAAAGAATTTCGATATCTCAAGAAATCATCTAATTGATTTTTCTAAAATTTTTACAAATTTTTATAATTTATATGGTATTAGTTGATTTTTTTTGTGTGTGTGTATTGTATACTGTGTTTGTAACTATTAGAACGGGTACTAGGACAGAAAGAATTTTGTACGGTTCCTGTTTATGGATGGCATCTCTTTTAAGTACATTTTAACATGGTTACTCTCCTTTCAACATTTTGATATTTACATATGGTATTAGAATGTTTAAAATCACGATTTCTGTAGAAAATGGAATGGATAGAATTTGTAATTAGTTCATAGGGCTGCACAAATTAATTCTGATGTAAGTTATGTAATCATCCGATCGATTAAAACATTCTGTACAAATATTTATGAGTTGTACAAAATTAGCTGTATAGTTTCTGGTGTATATAATATATATTACGATTTTGAGAATTAATCATTCTTTGTTACATAGTCACGTATACATAATAATAACAATTAGTAATAAGTGAAAACTGCTTTGTCAAAATGTTACTTAAAACTATGATTCAGTTGAGAAATGGGGGAACACAAAAGAAAATTACGGGAAATGTGAAAAAAAGGCAAAATAATAAAAAGCTAAAAAAAAAAAAAAAAAAAAAGATATAGGGGTTTACCAACGTTATGTTTAAAGTATTTTTATTTCAAATAAATTGCAGTTTGTATTCAAAAATAAGTGTCTGAAATCCAAAAATTTTAAATAATAAATAAATATGTATAAAAAATACATTCAAGGAGATGCAAAATGCAGAAAGTCAAGACTGGGAAATGCAAGGATGAGCGCGACCTGGGATCAAACCCAACAAATCCCATCTACCAGCTTTGAGCGCAGAACAGTTCGGTCGCTGGTGGGCTCTGGTGGTCTACTAGACGACTTATTTCCCTGAGAGATACTGGCAGAAAAAACAGAAAATTGGCTAAAGTACACTGTGAATAACTTCTATTAAAAAAAAAAAAAAATCAATATTCTATTAACTTTGAAATAACACAGGTTGTTGTAAATTTCCACAGTTAGTTAAATGAAAACAATTAAAGTCTGGTTCATTTTACATCGTAGTGTAAATATCTACCAAAATTTTCAAGGAGATCTTTTGGTACATATCCCATGACTTGGTAACCAATAAGCGTCTGTGTTGATCTTACCCGTTGCTGTAACGCAATAAAACAGAAACTTTAGACAAAAGTTTCTAGGTTCGAATCCTAGGTAAAACACAGATTATTTCTGGAATTCTCTTATAAACATTAAAAATTGTGCATTGTTTTGAACCGAATTTATTTTATACGGATTATTCGAGACAATAGTCATAGTAATTATTGATCAGAAAGTTATGTGCCAAATAAATAAATAAATGATCGAACTTCGATATTTTTTGCTTTCTTTGAAGTTAAGGTTGAAGTATTAATCATTTTAATAACATACGTGGTTGACAGACCACGTTGAAGTGAGTTTATTTTACGTCGCACTAAAGCTACACTATTGGCAGTTGGGGACAGTGTGAAACTCACACCATACCCGAAGACACCCGAAGGTATGCCATCGCAATTTTGATTCTTCAC
The DNA here is from genome assembly GCA_963930645.1 of Salticus scenicus. Lineage (NCBI taxonomy): Eukaryota > Metazoa > Arthropoda > Arachnida > Araneae > Salticidae > Salticus > Salticus scenicus. The sequence goes on along the minus strand of OZ005653.1, from coordinate 164,482,842 downwards.
GGTAGGGGGGGGGGAGGGAAGGAATTGTTTTGTTAGGAAAACCAAATTTATTTTGTTGACTGATTTTTAAATTATCTTTGACATTTTGACAATAATTTGTACAGTTAACTTGATTCGATTGACCAAAACAGTATGGTTGAAAGAAGAGTTACTGTCACTGCATAGTCCAATAATCTAAGCCATAGAGCTCTCTGTAAACAGACAATGACCGTGTAATGCCCTAAATAAACAAGACTGTTTATTTAAATCAAGAAATATTTTGTTGATTTAAATAAAGGTTTATAAACCAACAAAATTATTTGGTGAAAACAAAATAATAATTTGGATCTGGTATATGTATGTATGTGTCTTTTCGTTCAAGGTATATTAACCAAAATATTTGGTTGATTTAACAAAATTTTTATTGTACCAATGAAACATTTTTTTATCTGCAGGGTTTTGATATTTTGTTTAATTGCTTTTGATGATTTAAAAACACATTCTTTCTATATTCACAGAAAATTGTAAAATTACCGCAAACGTGAGTAACAAATATAGTAAATTTATTTGACAGCACACTGAACAGGACAGTACTATGTGCTGTTACTTTCCATAGAAAATTTTTACATCGTAGATTAATTAGAAGGTATTGTGTAATTATAATGGAGTCAAATCATTATAGTATTTACCTTATCGATAGTTAAAAATGTTTATTAGTATCGATAGTTAAAACGTGTATTAATGTAAATTTTTCTTTTTAATTGTTTATTTTTAAAAGTTACTAGAGGTTTATTTATTTATTTATTTATTTATTTTAAGTTACGTTATAGCTATTTTTTTTATCACTCTTAGAAAATATTTCTTAAAATTACAACTGAATACCGACTTTTATAAAATTCAATTTAGTAGAATTAAAATAAATGGTAATTTATGAGGAAAGACGAATGTTATTGACAAAGCATTAGAAATGTTAACGGAATGTCATTCATTTCTTATCTGAGAAAAGAAACCCGCATTTATCAACAGATGTTGGAATATATGATGTCTGGTAAAAAATATAGCGTGAAAGAGAATGAAAAAAAATTGTATTACGATTTTTAATTCCCGATAGTGAATAGTTTAGTGGGAAGTAAAATGATTATAATGGCATCTTTTTTGACGAGATAAAATTACATTAAAAATTATTAAGTAATTATTTTTTATACGACTGAAAATCAGTATGTCTTTCTTTCTCTTTCTCTTAAAAAAGCATAAAAAATAAATGAAACTAGTATATATTTTGGCAATCATAGAACTTTCTTTGTTTTCCTATACAATTTCACGCAGTCCAAATTAATTATTATTATTATTATTATTATTTATTAAAATTATTTTGCATGAAGAATGTAGAAGATTTTAATTTCAGAAAAGTATAACATTAAATGTTGGAAGAAAGTCAATATTTTGTGCCATAAACGACAATTAAAAAAAAAACGCTACTTTTTTCTTTCTTTCTTTTTCTTTTTCTTTTTTCTTTTTCATTTTTTTTTTCTTTTTTCTTTTTCTTTTTTTTTTTTTTTTAATAAAAAAAAATCTGCAACTTTGTTTTAAATTACCACTGATCTACAAGTGAACCATGCGATTTTAAGTTACTGGCAAATTTCTTTGAAAAATACCACATTGAAAAATTACGCCCTCCCCACCTTCCGAGAGGTACTTCCTATAAGAGTTGGGAAGAATGCTCCTACAAACACATTTCCTTCTAGTTCACTGTTACTTTTATGAACAGTTATTTTTATTTTACCATAACTCATTAAATATAAGTCTTAGTATACACATTTATGAGAATTTTTTTTTCTTATATTGCCACATTAAAAAATATGAAAAATCGGAAGGGCAATGTCACCCGTTAAGGAATTTGAACAAAAGTTGATTTAAGCATTAATTTATCTCAAGATTTTTGTAACAACATATAAATTAATATAAAATTGTGTGTATTAGTTTTGGAGTTAGTGCTGCCATAAATTTTTTCTCACATGCATAGTACAGACACTAATACATATAAACAGACATTTTTTAAAGATGAAGAAATCGTGTTCTAAACTTTTGAAAACGTCTAAATCTATCAAAAACTAGAAGTCGAAAGCTTTTACGATTCCAATATTTTCTTCTGTTGAATATAGAAGGAAATACAAATAAATGAATACGTGAGAAAATCACATCGCGCTTACGTTACCAATTATTCATGCAAATATAAAAACGTTATTTGTTCACGAATATCGTTCAGCAATATTCATCAGCAAATTCGTTCAGCAATATTTATCAGTATCCGTTATCAATAAAACGATTGGATAGTTTATTTTTGTTTACTGTCAGATATCTGGTTTTATACACAAAATGTTTTCACACTGTACTGTAACTGTAAATACTAGACAATATATATTAATTATTAGAACGTTCCTAAATGTTCATCAGTAATAATGAACCTTTTTTAACCGCATATTTAATCGTATGTAACCGCATCAAAACATGCCATGTTTAGAAAATAAATTAATTAAATAATTAATAAAGACTAAAACATTTACTAGAACTCAGTTTCACATTTTTAAAAATAACTTCCTGTATATGCCTGTTTTCAAAAATATGCTGAAAAATTAATTAATTTATATATTTTTATGTTAAAAATGATTTTGTTTTTCGAAATGTTAAAGGATGCCTTATAGAATACATAATTTAATCTAATGAACATTTTTTTTAATCCGCACATTTGGGATTGGTAATTTATTCAAAGCTTATGAATATATAAACTATTAATTTTTATTTTCAACTTTAAAGCAACTACCACAAAACTTAAAATTTATATTACTGGAATGATGTATTACTCTTTAATGTTCTGCATTTATAATAAAGTCGCTATACACTAAAACAAAATTATTTATTTAAGGAGGGGAAAAAAAAAAGACGTATTGCGAATCAGCGAAGCATATCTCAAAGAATTGTGGTTATTGTTTCAATTTGATACATGGAATAATGAAAATTCTTTTTTCAATTTCGTTAACTTTTCTTTTTTTCTTTTATGATGTATATAATCCAGTACGCTACTGCTTAAAATTTTACTTTTTTTTTATCCAGAAATCTTAGCTGTCGTGATTTGAAATAACTTCAGAATAAATTATGTAATGTTCTTTAAAGAAATATTTTGTTAAGTTTTTTATACTTATAAAAGACCTCGTTTGTGAATAAAGATTTCACGTAAAAATTAAGAAATAGATAATGGGAATTACGTATTTGATTGTTTCTGTGTATTTTAAAATTTAAAATATGTATGTAATTAATTAATGGACTTTCACTTTTTAATGAGAATTGTAGCTTTTTTTTGCATTATAAAAAGTATATCATTTAATTTTTAATTTTTAATGAAATAGGATAAATAATTTGAAAGTAATATTAATCTGTCTATGTATATATATATATATATTGCGTTTTTAATAGAAATGATGTTTAGTTTAGTTTATTAAATTTGTTCATTTATGTTACAACAAAAATGATTTTAAACACAATTTGCTAATACTCAAACCCAAATTTCAATTCCAATAAAAGTCTTACTAATACTTCATTTTATAGTCGCAAATTGCGCGTAATATATTGTATTAAAATTGTATAAAAATTTCAATTAAAAATAAATTGAATTAAGTTACTATTGTTCTGCATAGCGTAACATAGTTAAATTTAAATTTGTGTAATTCTATGAACATTCGCAGGCTACTTTAATTATTTAGATTCATAGTAGCTTTGGGTTTGATCATATTAATTGTTTCATCTAAGATTTTCTTAAATTTAAATATTTGAAATATTTTAATATCTATTTATTATATATACAATATAAAATGTAAAATATTTGGAAAGTAAAAGCAACCAGAATACAACAATAAATCAAAAAGATTAATTACGCCCCCCCCCCCCCAAAAAAAAAAAAAGAAAAAGAAAAGAGGCCTCATCAGGGATCCCCTTTAAATGCAGGGTAGAAAAAATAATAAGATGTTTTAAAAGCTACTAGCAAAAACAAAAAGAACTCCCCCCCCCCCTACATTTTACCAAGAGAAAAAATCCTTAGCCACTGTAACTCGAAATTCCAAATGAAGGATTAATTAAATACAAAGAAAAAATTACAAAATTTTGCACAATAATATACATAAATATAAAAACTTATAAAAAAGGTTGTTAAAAAAAGTATAAATAAATAAATAAGAAAAAAATCAAAAACCAAAAACGACAAAATTACACGAATACAGAACACCAAGACACTTAAAATGAAAACCATTTACAATATTTTAACAGTTATGGATAGCAGAGATAGTATAAGAAGGACATTCATTCGATTTCAAAGTGTCGGACGGCTGAGGGGTAACATCGTCGCCTGCACTGCGGTAGACTCGATCTTGACAGATAAAAGTTTTTCGATCTTGACAGATAAAAGTAGAAAATTTCATATAATGCTATATTTTTTGCAGCGTAACCTGCAGGAAAAATCTGTTTTGTACGAATATTCTCTGTATTTTTCTGTTACATAAAATTTTTGTTAACTTATTTTTCACATAGCATTCGGATAGCGTCTAGGAATTTTCTCTAATATAACAGGATATTTTTTACAGTGTACTTTCTCTTACTATTACAATTTAAATGGTGTGATTTATATTGGAATTTTTATAAAATATTTTGAAGAACATTTAAAATTTGTTTTAGAAACAGACTTTTTTGAAATATATTTCTGTATAACTTTCTGTTGCCGTGCAGAAACCCTCGTTTGAATATTAACTGCATTTATAGAACATTTAAGGCTGCTATTTAAAAAAAAATGTCTTTCAAAATATTCAGAGAATTAATTATTCACTGCCAATACTGCCCTTTGTACTTTATTCAATTAATTTTGAGTAGCTCTGTATATTAGCTATAAAATATATATAAGCACCAAACAGTGTATTTAAATTTAGCACAATAATAAGTAAATAAATAAATAAACTAATAATAATAAAAATCATGATAAATCAAAATTATGAATTGCACTTCGAGTTACTTCCATAAATTGATCCAATATGACCGAAATATTTATGACGTCCTGTAAACGTCCTGTAAATAAATACTTTTTATAGCATATTCTGAGACAAATACTTTTGTGCATATAAAAAGTATGTCAGTTTTATTTTGTTTAGTACATTCTAAGGACGTTAAATTGTACCTACCTGAAATTTTGCTCTTAGACGAAATACATTTTAAAGTTTTTTCATGTCCCTGTACACAAACAATTTTTTTCTGCTTTAATGAAATGTTTGAAAAACCTTTCCCATATAATAGATATTTAGGATACCTAGTTTGGACTTCCTGATAATATTTGTTTTCTACTTTTGCTGATAACAGATTCACAAACACATAGACTAATCAACCTTTATAAACCTGATTTTCGGATTCAGAAGGATCTCAAAACGTATAATTATAAGTGAACTCATACTTGCCAACCATCTCATTAATAACAATTATCAACGCCTCTTGAAAAAACGCCCCTTTTCTCACACCATTTTATTTTTAGAGCAATTCTCTTAAAATGCTGTTACGATTAATAAGAACAAAATTACTCTAAAAAATGACTGTTGTGGAAAAAAAGGCGGGTACTAAAAATTGTACGGTTCATAATGAGATGGTTGGCAAGTATGGATATTAAAATTCAAAAGTTTGACTACAAACAAAACTTCTTCTACGATATATTGTTGAGGGGGGGGGGGGGGGTACACACACACACACTCTTCTAAAATATATATTTTAAATTATACAGTCGAAGCAATAGGATAAGATTAAACACAATAATCACACGAGAAATTTTAAATATCATTGCATATATACATACAAACATATATATATATATTAATATATCCGCATTAATGATTTAAATAATTTATTTTCTGTAGAATATTTCATTCAGTAAGGTTTATTTAGTAGGATGCCACTATACCGGAACTATTTATTTGATTTTAGAATACCGAGTTTGGAATTCTTGCTAATATTTGTTTTAGAGTAGTGGCGATTACAGACTCAGACACACGTACATACACATAGACGAACCAATCGCTGAAAGTGGAATTTTTGGATTCAGAGGACCTCAAATCGGATATATATAGCAAAAACACACTTTCAAAAATTTGACCCACAAAAACAACAATTTTTTTACCATACGTGAGTTAGAAAAGGTTAAAAAAAGAAATTCGAGTGATATGATTAATATGAAAGAAATTGCGTATGCGTCACATACTTATTCTTCTTTAGAAGATTTTGATTAATAATGCGTGTCAAAAACTCTTAACTATTGCGTAGCACACTAAATACCAAATTTTCATAACCATTAATTTCTTCCATACGTGAATCTGACATTTAAATTCGTCGAAATTTCTCTAGCCATTTTATTTGATTCATTAATTTCCTTCCCTGTTCTAAATCTAATATATTATAGCAGTTTCTCTTCTCATTACAAATGGTGGAAGCAGTTTAAAGAGTAAGTTGCCGTGATTCATTTTGATATCTGATGTATAAACTGTTTCTTTCTATTTTTTATAAATGAGAAAAATAACAAGAACGACAAAAATAACATTTTGAATAACAAATTTTAATTTCATTTATTATTTTGTGCAAGTTAAAATTTTTAATATAATAAAAATGATTTTTTTTTAGTTTGTTTTCTTTAGAAAACAACCTATTGGAATCACTTTAGTTTATCAATGTGCAGTGTGTCTATAATTAACTTGACACTTTAGTGTGCTCTCTATCCAAACTATGCTTCAGAATTTCATGAAAATTGTGTGATAGTATAATCAGATGATCGAAATTTTATCTAGCACAAAAGTTTCAAAAATCACTAGTAGAGAGCGTATTAAAAAATGGGCCATGATGGGCCATGGTCATGAAATGATTCGCCATCGTTTTTTTACAGCTTGGCCTCCGAGATCTTCTGACTTGAATTTTTGTGAGTTTTGGTTGTCGGGACACTTTAAACACTTGGTATAATGTTATTCCATAATATCTACCTCCGATCTTGAAGACAGCATGCCATGCCATGTGCATAACACTCTCCAGCAACATTGCTTTAAGCAGTTGAACATGTACTTTTACGCGCGTTTTCAGATGGTAACAGACAATGGTGGGCATGGCACGGAGCAAGTTTTTTAAACAATATTGTGTAGATTTTTGTTATATCTATAATACGCCATCTAATGCCATCTAGTGCTGCGGTCTAAAATGTCATGTTTAATTATCGACACCTTGTATATGTATATCTGTATGTAATACAAAATGTAGGATCACAATACTCAAAACAAGAAAATACTGAACCGATTCAAACCAAAATTGCACAGTGAACTTATCTTACAAATATCCTGAGTAAGTTCGTTAACCAAGTTGTTCCGTCATTTCGTTTTCAAACGGTAGTCACTTGAAAATTTCAAACTTACATCCTAAAAAACCTATTTAAGGACAAATTTGTTTAAAATTTAATACATACATCATCAATATCTATGTATTAACCAAGTTTATCATTTAGCATGATAACTCTAGGTTCTGCTCTCATGACCTGTAGATAGTAAATGCCAGATTTGGTCTCAGGTAGCGCTTGTCGACCTAGATGCCCGTAGTTTTCTCCAAAATTTCTATAATAAAAGACTGGAACTTTTTAAAAAACCTGCATAGAAGGCATCCTGTGCAAAGTCTAGAACCACGCAAATACAATTAACTTTAACTCCACTCCAACTAAATACTGAACATAACCGTCTAAAGTAGTTTCACCCCAAAGAATCAAAACGGATTTCATAATTTTTGCTGTATTAACCAAAGTTATCAAATGATAAATTCGTAAGTTTCTGAATGGATCGCATGTAGCCCTATACCAAGGCTGGCCAATCCTTGTCTAGACTAACTGAATCTTTTATTAAAATTTATAATTCATACAGGGCAGAAATCCAGTAGAAATAGCAAAAATTTTTTCTTTAAAGCGCTGCCTAAATTTTTATTATTTTCTTCTATAATCTTAAAAAAAGTACTGGATTCCTAAAAATTTTTAAATGCCAATTTTCGATGAATTTACATGTTTTGAGATGTCCTGAACACGATTTGGCTTTTTTTAGAAAATGGATGTGTGTCCGTGTTTGCGTAAAAAAAATTCTGTGAAATTTCTAAATAAATAACTACGCACAGAATGACATGAAACTTTATGTTTATTTGTACCTTGACATTATTTGATGTCATCCACTTTTGTGGCATAGGTAAGTGACAATGAAATGCTGTAAAAGTTTCCTTTTATGTTAAGACTATACCTCAGTTTCGTAGTAGGTATGTGCACCAAACTTGTTATGTGAGATTGCTATTAAAAAATGTATGATGATTCAACTTGAGTGCATATCGGCGAAAGAAGCACTGTTACGCTGCAATTTTCTCTATTTATGTAAAAGCTGTACTTTCTCTTCTATTGTGTAAAAGTGTTCTAAATTTCATATGTGAGGTGAGTGTTTGGGGAAAAAAAGTTGACTTCATTTGGGTCGATATTGTGTGATTTATAGAATTGTTATTTAGCCATTTTCAGGTATAACTTAGATTTACGACCAATTTATATATTTGAATGAAATAGAACAGGGTTGGCTAACCGCAGTCCTCGACGGAATTCACAAAATTTAAATTTGACATCTTTGATAAACACATAAAAAAATAATTCATTCGTTGTGACTTTTCAAAGTGAGATCTCTAGTTATAGTTGCTATGGAAACAAATATCGCAAAAATATTATCTCATGGATTATTGATTATTACTTTCTTAATTATTAATGTAGAGTTAAAAAGTTTTGACTGTTTCATTGTTCTTAATAAATTTAACAGTACTGTATTCTGTTTCAAATCTTCATCTGCTCCTCCCCCCACCTTCAAATATACATATGTGTGTGTGTGTTTATATACATAATTCATATATACATATATATACATATACACACACACAGACAATGCGGTCTGTATGAGTAAAATAGATTTATAATGTGGCCCACCATGTGTTTTGGGTTGGATAAGCGGAAGTTTTGTGATAGCCCCAGCATGCTACTTTTTTTTTAAATGCATCACCCAAGTTTTGAATACAAAAAATATTTTATGCAAAGGATTACAATTATCTCACGCCAAAACAACAGGAAAATTCTCAAGATAATAAAAATCACTATATTTTAATAGTAATTTAATAAATTTACTAAATATTATCAAATTTCATTATAACAGCTATGATACATTAAACATGTACTTTTACTCACTTTTAGTTAGTTGTAACTTTCATTTTTTTCTTTAATATTCTATAATTTGTTAAACATTTAAAGAAAATTGTTATCGGCAATGAATAATCTACTTACATTTCACAATCTTATTTTTTTGAATGGAAATAAGTTTCAAAAGAAATAGGACATTACGCTTTGCTTTTATTCAACAATTATGTATTTTATTTTTCTAACTGTGATGATATATTTCCCTTCTAGTCAAAACATGAAATTCGAAAATGAATGTAACACTAATCATTTGTTCATTCATTTATGAATGTGACATTTAAATCCATTTCAATTTTTATTTTTGTTCAGTACCATTTCGGCTCATTTATCTTTAATTTGTATAATCTTTTTGAATCAAGGTGATTTATGAAAGCAAAATAATTTTTCAGTCATATGTTAATACATCTGCATTTCGCGTCATTATAATATATTTTAGTTTTTTTGGTTTGAATACTATAAATATCAAAGATTGATACAGGAAAAATTTTTATTAAAATTGTTGAGTAGTAGAAATATGAAAGGACGTTTTCGAAAATTATACTTTTCTTAAAGTGTAATTTTATATTTAATAAAATTTCAAATTCCAAGTATTAATATATCATATAGTTCATATTGCATTGTCTGTAAAGCAAATGTATACATTATGTAAAAGAAATCGTATTATGTTAATAAACTGTCAAATAATGCATAGGCTGTTTAGAATTCCTTAAATATGAGAAATCCTTAATTATTAATATGAAATATATATAAAAGTTTTAAAAATGCGTAAAAAAGAAAGGTGCAGAATTATATAAAATGCATAAAAAAATTCAGGATATTTAATTTCAGGAATTACATAATGAATTTTTTTTTATACATATCTCATACAAAGGGGAACAATGAAAGAAATGTGTGCGCTTCAGAATGCATGACCAAAATGTAAACTTCTACAGTGATTCATAGATTATATTTTAAAAAGCATTCTGCACATTATCTAGATATTATGTGTGTACCATCAGTGCATTAAAATTTGTTAAATTGAAAATAAAATATGCTATAAACTTATGCAGCATATATGCTGAGAATAAATTTTTAATAATTTACATCTGTAATGCATCTGAATTTTTTGTGTGACCCTCCCACGAAAAATTATTATACTGTCTCTATCATTTTGTATAAGAAACATGCTTTTGTGCATTTGAAAAATGTACGTTAATATCGTTGTGTTTAGTGAAGTATGAGGACGTTAACATGCAATTTTAAAAATTCTGCCTTTGTCCATCGCAAAATAGAAATTAAAAAACAATTATTTACTCAAAACTGAATTTAAATTAAAAAATCAATCACGTATGTCTATAGCAATTTTTATATATATATATATATTATTGATTATATATTTGTTATTTATAAAAAATAAAATTGAAATAAATAAACTAAATTATATATTTATTTTAATTGTCATATTTCCTTGTATTTCTTTTATTACTATAAAAATAAGAATTTAACATTAAAAAAAAAAAAACGCTTTCACGTATATTCCCCCTTCTGGGGGTCATCGAAGCGTGTGAGCCATCTGCTTTGTGGAGGATCAAAATTGTGATGGCACGTCTTCAGATCATCCTTTAAGGTAAGTCCCAGACCGTTACGTTGCCCATTGCGCAGCACTAGTGCAACGTAAAACCTGCCCAAACAATCTTATATTTCTCCATGTTTTAGAAAAACTGCAGATGCGCTTCGACTCAAGTTTTGATTTTAGGATGGCGACCATTTTCTTTGAAAACAACTGTTTTTCATCTGCGGCTCGTGAACTGAAAATAGGTGAAGAGCTGAAAAATAACATTTAAGTAGTTTTAATGCGTAATTTTACTAAACGTAATTTTAACTAAAAATACTCATTTTATTTAAATTTAAATTTATACTCTGTAAATGGATACAGTGTAAAATATTAGATGAAGTGCCTGTTTACCTATTTTCGGTGCACGAGCCGCTGCTGCTATTTTTCTGAAAATTAAAATACTTTTGGGAAATTCGTATTTGATTTTGTGAAATATATATATATATATATATCACGTAAAATTTTCTATTTTATCAGTAACATAATTTATGTTTAATATCCAGTTAATAAAGTTTCGTTGAAACAAGAATAGGCAGTTATTAAAAAAAAAAAAAAAAAAAGAGGAAAACTTTTTTTTTTTTTTTTTAATGTGCGTGTGTGTGTGTGTGTAATGAAAAGATAATTTTTATTAAACGGAATATTATGAAAAACCGTGTTTATGAATGTGATTTTGTCAAGGGCTTGTTTTAGAAATTAGAACTTCGGGAAATAATTCTTTTTCGAAAGAGATTTTTTAGCAGAGAAACCCCGATTTTCACCTGATTAACCCCTGATGAATCCCCCCCCCCCCTTTTAATGTATTTCGCCATCAAATTAGTTTTTTAACGTGTATCTGGAGAACTATAGCTGACATTTAAAACTGAACAATTTAATTATTTTCTCGGTAATTATGTTAAATCTATGAATATAGTTTGATAAAATAAAATTAAAAACAAAACAAAACAAATAAATAAATCTCATTTGATTTTCCTGAACTCTTTAAGACTAAAGCCTCTTATTGAATATGTCCTGTATTCAGTATAGAAGGTACTTTCCCATGATTAAAAAAATTTAGTATCAGCAATAGAAAATGTTTTGTGATTGAAAAATACCTGAAAGTATAAATATCCCTGGTTTAAATTCGGTATTTAAAAACATTATATGTCCAGTTGTAGTACAATGTTATATGAAAGAAAAGTAATTTCATAATTTCAAAAATCTGAAATATTTTCCAAATAATTTTCATTATTCAGTCTATTTGGAATGCTAAACATCTGAAAATATATATTTTCGCAAAGTACAGTTAAACAGAAAAACTGTAGAATTTTACGACTTAATAATCTGATAATTATTCATCGCCGGGCTTTCTTTACGGTGATCATTGATAATAGGGAAATCATAAATAATAAAATGATACCTTTTTTTCATGCAGTCAGAAAAATATTATTAAAAATGTTATCTCTGTGTTTTAATTCTTGGATAATACCAAAGAATTCTTCATTATTACTGCCTACTACATACAAGAGAAAACAAAATATTAGATTCGCGAAAATTTTCGACCACTGATTTTTGAAGGATTTATACGTGATGCGATGTATTTAATAAGATTTGACTATTTTTTGGAATGTCTGTGTATCTGTGACCAAAATGTTGTGGACGCTATATCGCAAGAATGAGTGGACGGATTTTATTAAAACATAATAATTAAGTTGGATCTTTACTTAAATTGAGACTTATTGTTTAAATTTGCACATCACTCAACAGTTGGCGCTATTATCTCGTTTCTTCATAATTTCTGGCATGGCAGAATATAGCAAAAATTTCGTATAACGGTACACAGTGAGAATTATTTGGAACCGTTCGTTGTAATATATATATATATATATATATATATATATATATATATATTATAGTAATTGCCAATCAGGTAAAAAAAAAAAATGCGTATGTAGGAGTTTTGCCTTATCCTGGGAAAGGGGTTAAATTTTCAGTACGGGCATTTTTCAAAAGGTCTCGTTATTGCTTTTAAAATGAATGGTTGAACCATGGACTTGTGAGAATTTTAAACAATTGGTTGAACCATAGATCTGTGACAATTTAAAACAGTTATCTTGTTTTTTTTTTTTTTTTTTTTTTTTTTTTTTTTTTAACAAAAATTTTACAGTATGAATGCATTTTTTGTCATCTGTCGAGCACAAAATTGACTATTGACTTTCTTTCGACAGTTAGTGTCATATATACATATATATATATATATGTTTGAGAAGAAAATTATCTGCGTTCTTCATGGAAAATTATTTTAATAATTTATACTACGCGAATTTTTACAGGAAAATAAAGAAGGAAGTTTTGTGATGGCCACAACATGTTAATTCTTAAGTATAATAATATAAAACGTAGATACCATTTTCTTAAGAGATTATTTTTAACATTGTTAGGATCTAATAACAGTCAGTTTTTTTTTTTAAATCTTTCTGAATGTCTTTATAGGTCTAGAAAATTTATAGAATGTTATAAATACATCCTAATCCGAAAAAACATTTATGCCATTTATAATCAAGATAAATTGAACAGATCAGCAATTTATTCAATTAGGCTTGGCAAATTTATATAAATAAATTTCTCAATAAAATTTTACATTATTTCAACTTCATGCTTCATAATTTAATTAGTAGAATGTCGATTGGTTAACACATAAACACACACATATTTTTTATCCATAGATGTTTTATGTAAATAGAAGTTGAAGACATTATTTTCAAATGGTGTGTAATAAGCGATTTCGAAAAGTTATGATATATGATCCATTAAGTTGCCAATTAAATAATTATGCAGTGAAGCATATTTTATTTAATCTTTATGTGAATTTCATGATAAATTCTTATTAAATAAATAGTCAGGATTATTATTTTATTACCTTTTGCTTTCAGTTAAGACAAAGTAACTAATCTTTCTACAGAGCTTTATCACTAGGATTATAATAATTAAAGGGATAGAAATAAAGATATAAATTTAAAATTTTACACGCAAATATTTTTCAGCACTTTGTTGTCCGAATAACGGAATTTTAAAATACATAACTTTTAAAAGAAATAAAAACGTTTTTTAAGTTTCATAAAATTTTATAAATATAGTTTTTGACTAAAGAAAGTTTTCTCCTGAACGATTTTTTATAATATATGCACACAGCACAAATAGTATTTGATGTTACGGCAATTCGATAATGTTTGATGCAATTCTAACTATTTACATCCAATTGGTTTACATAAAAAGAAAAAGAAAATGTGTGATCGGGGGACCACCGTCAGGAATGAAGTCCCTTACGCCTTTTCTCTAATTCCAAATTTGATTTGAAATAAAGATCTAGATTGTTTATGCTCTCTCTCACCCACTCTCTCTCTCCCTCTTCTCTCTCTCACTATTTCATTGTTTATTTTCTATCTTTTTTTTTTTTTTTTTTTTTTTTTTTTTTTTTTCAATGGAAACAATGTAAAGTAAGGAACCAAATTAAAAAGTTGCATTTAACATTTTAGCGAAAACATTTGTTTATTAAAAATTAAATATAAAAAAATGAATTATAGATTATGTTAAAAACGTACTAAAATAAAATAATTTTTTTTTAAATGTTATCATATTCTATCATGGTAATTATTGGCTTATGATAACTATAATAAGATACATATGTTTGAGATTCAATTTTGTCCTCAAGTATCTCGAAAAAATAGCATCAATTGTAGTACAGTATTTTGTACTGTAATTTTTTGTACACTATTTGTCAACTTTACACGTAGAACAAACGTCAATACTTGAACTAGGTTCATAATTCAGTAATATTGTTTGTAGAAGGTTTATGTCTACGTTGGAAACTTTTTTAAAATCCCTTTTCCACCATAGTTTGTCGCAAACTGCACAAGTATAACCAATTGTATTATTTTGAAATTGACGATAGAATTCTAGATGAGCATGTCTGTGCTTATCCGTGTAAGTTGAATTTGTAACATTCGATCTTTCCATATCTATTATATCATTTTGAAGATGAACTGGAGTACTTCTTTTCATTTTGCTGAAAGTCTATTCTGTTGTCTGAAACTATTTCTTGAACTAAGATGTGCGGTGTAAAATGTGTATCACGAAGGTGTAAATGCAAAAAAAGAAATGAGTTATTTACTTTTAAATAACAGAAACGAACAACTTCTCTTCTGCCAATCTCCTTCGAGCGTAGGAGAGCGGGTTCAATTCCCGCGCTGGCCCTGAGTGTTCTTCCATTTCTTCGTATTGTAATTCTGTCATGTGCTATGTGCTATCTGTAATTATCTGACAAAGATTTACAAGCAGACTACGAGTCAAGCATACAAATCTGATGTATATGTTGTCAATAAACAAACAAACGAACAACTTCTCTTTTTGTAGTATTATTAAAATAATAAAAGTGCACACATATGTTTTGATTGTATGTTCTGGAGAATATTAATAAACAATCTAAATCTCCATATTCAAATTCACTACTAAGTATTCTTCTTGCACTAGTTGGATTTTGACAAGCATTCAAGTAGGGTGAGTCATAAAGTTGTCGAAGAACTGATGCAGATATTTGAAGGTGTAAAATTCTTATGAAAGATGAAAACAGGCAGTTACTGTCACCAGCAATGTTTGTTTCATGATGCAACAAGGCATTTGGCATTGAATATTCACCATGTTCATCGTATGGGTCTTGATATGATTGAAAACTCCAGCTTGTTACTTGCTGAGCTTCATTATTCATTAATGGTGGAATTTAATTAGTCTGCACTTGAAACTGACTAAAAACCAATTCTTCACATTTTGTATCATGGCGATGATCAGTTTCTTTCTTATTTTCGATTAATACGGTTGAGAATAAATCTTCTTTCGATCATAGTAAAGAGTCAAGTTGAGCACGTTGCTTTTTTTTTTTTATTTTATTTTATCTCTATACCTTTTAGCTCGTCCAGCATTCATTTTTTTTTTTTTTTTTTTTTTTTGAAAAACACGAAATTAAAAATTAATATAACTTTATTATTATTATTAGAGAAAATAGAAACAAAAACAACAACAAATATAATTGTTGCTTATTTCTCATGCGAAAGATACATCCTACCTGGCACGTTTCACTTTGTTGTATCTTTTTTTTTTTTTTTTTTTTTTTACTCTGTCGGAATTGTTTTTGGGATTGAGCGTTTGTTTTTTGTACTTTTTTCGCACTTTGAAGTTGTTTTACGATTTTTTTTTCCTCTTTCTACACTCTTTTTGACAATGAGCACATGATTCCACAATTGTCTTTCTGTAATCTATATAAATATTAAATATTCGAATCACACATGTATAAACAGTAAATCCTTGTATCAAAATATACAATTTTATCTACTTACTTTTCTAAATTTGTATTACATACACTTGTTTCAGTTTCTGTTTATAGAATTTCCATTACAAAATTGCAATAACAAGACAATGTAACTCACGTATGATTTAAAACATAAACAAATAACAAGTAAGTCTTAACAAAATTTCCACGTGTTTAATATTAAGGTTATACTACCGGCTATGCATGATGCTTGTCTAATCAAAACAACAACGTTCAACGAGGATTTGGCGACGAGAAAGGAATTCTAAAATAAACTAAAGTAATGAATATCAGCATACTAGACCATTACTCCGGGTCTCTGCGTTCCTCCTTAGCAACCGCAACTAGGGTGAAAAAGTAGAAATTGCTGGGGTTCTTCTTTCTGGAGAAAAATTCTCATGGAGAGAGCGTCGCGCTTTTTCCTTACGTGCCGATTTTTGCTAGTTAACTAACTACTACCGCAACCCGCGTTAAGAAACTTCTTTCCAAAAATTCGAGAAAAAATTATACATGCTATTTAAAAAAAGTAAGTATAAAAACTCCCCTGCAGTGTAATCGACAACAAAATTGAATAAACATTATATATATATATATATATATATATATATATATATTAAGTTTGGCACAATTCAATATTGTACTATTTAAGCTGTATGAATACTAAGTTTAGATAAGCTAAGATAATAATGAAACTTTACTTGGCAAATTATGAAATGTAACGTAGTGAAAATTGTGATATCACAAGTGTAACATTGTGAATGTAACATAGCATTACTGACTGTAAAGCAATATCTAAAGAAATTAAAACAGTTTTGTATACACAATACCCTCTGTCATTCGATATGCATTAAAATTAAGTAAATATAGTTTCACACGGTAAACATATTATATATTAAGTTTGGTGCAATTACACCTTATAAATACTTGGATATAATCGCCAGACAAAATCAAACAAAATGCCACTTTTTGTGTGACATACACGAAATCAAATCAACGCCAATTTATTTTTCAGTAACATAAAGTGTTGTGAAATTTTGTGCATCAGTTCTGAGTTACAGTGATCACAAAAGACATGAAACCCTCTTCTTTGTTCAAAAATAAGATCAGAGCAACTTTAATTTTCCATTATCAAATCAGCTTACGAAATTTTAATGGAAAAAAAAGATAATAATAATGAGGAATTCAGGAAAAGTTTCGTAAGGTTCATTTTCTTCCCTTGCAAATGTGTCTCTCATTTTATATTTTCTTCTTGCTGATCATCTAGAAATACAATTTTCAGTCTAGAAATACAATTTTCATTCCAGAAATTTATAATGTTTTCCTTATTTTCGAAATTTTTTCACGAAAGAAAAAAAAAAAAAGTCTGATTTCAATACTTTATAAAAACATATCTAACAATCTATCGGTTGCAAGCCGATGGAATTTTTTACGACAGTAAGTAGTCCTAAGTCTTCAGGGCTAGCAAAAGAAGAGCTATACCAGTCTATTAGTAATTAAACATTATTATTGCAAGAAAATGCATTATTATTTACAATTTTCACAAAAATTACACAATTTTATATTCAATTTAAAAAGAAATCTTTCTTGATGTATTTTACCAGAAACCTACGATATATTTGACCTTCTATTATAATTTTATTATGTATAGAATGTTATTTATTGTATAAATATAAATTTGTTCAATTATGCCGAGACAATTACTTATTTAAATTTTTTTATGTATTTATATTTTTATATTTTATGAATTCTGTACGAGCTCGCCAGCTTATTTTACAGAGAACTGCCTACTGAAACATAAGATTCTGGCTTCAATTCTCGGCAAAAACATCAGAACTTGTTATCTATGAACATAGCGTATTCTTCAGTCCTTATATGAGCATAAAAATTTTGCATTCTTTAGGGAATAAAATTATGTGTATGGGAGAGGGAAGTCATTTTAGATATAAGTATAGAAGTTATGTGTTAAATAAATAAATAAAAATTATACAGACACGACATTATTTCAATATTTAAAACATGAAATTCTGACATTGACAGATTTTAATTTAGTGCCAGAGGCCTACTGCTAAACTTGTTAATATCGACAAATTCTTCTTTAGTTAATTCGTGACGATCTAAATTCCATGATAAAGTTTTCATTAAATCAAACCAATGTGTTTCAGCTGCAGATATTGTAACAAATAACGTTGGAAGTCCAAACTGTCTTATAGCCGCAAAACAACGTTTTTTCTCTTTTTCCCAATGAGGGGGAGGTGTGCTTTGGGGGGGACTCATGTCAAAGGTGTGCCTTGGGGGGGGACTCATGTCAAAGTTGTACCTTGGGGGGACTCATGTCAAAGTTGGGCCTTGGGGGGACTCATGTCAAAGTTGGGCCTGGGGGGGGGACTCATGTCAAAGTTGTACCTTGGGGGGGACTCATGTCAAAGTTGGGCCTGGGGGGGGGACTCATGTCAAAGTTGGGCCTTGAGGGGACTTCATTCAATAAATCCCCATTCAATAAACCGACTGAAATGGGCCCTTAGCACTATTAAGAGGGTATTATAAAAATTCGACAACGCTGTACCGACTGAAATAGGGGTACCTTGGGGGGGGGGACTCATGTCAAAGTTGGGCCTGGGGGGGACTCATGTCAAAGTTGGGCTTGGGGGGGGGACTCATGTCAAAGTTGTGCCTTGGGGGGACTTCATTCAATAAATCCCCATTCAATAAACCGACTGAAATAGGCCCTTAGCACTATTAAGAGTGTATTATAAAAATTCGACAACGCTGTTCCGACTGAAATAGGGGTACCTTGGGGGGGGGGACTCATGTCAAAGTTGGGCCTTGGGGGGACTTCATTCAATAAATCCCCATTCAATAAACCGACTGAAATAGGCCTCTAGCACTAATTAAGAGTGACCTATAAAAATTCGACAACTGTACCGACTGAAATAGGCCTCTAGCACTAATAAAATATAAATCTTGTATAGGTATTTTCTTTATTCCGTATGTACAGAATTTTACTTTCCAAACGTACATATGTAAAGAAAGTATTGTAATCATGTCAAAAATCCGAATTTGAAATTTTGGCGTTTCTATACGTTTTCGGGTCCCTTTAGTTCATTTTTGCTATCAGGGGCGCGCCAGCATGGTCAGGCGCCTGTGTGCAGAGTTTCAGTTGGCGCCCTATTACCTTAAAATAAAAATGTAAAAAAAAAAAAAAAATCTTTTTATATAAAGTTATTATTTAGCAAGTCAATTGAATCTCGAACCTTAATAGTAATAAGTTTGTTTAATGGCTAGTAAAAAAAGAAGTGTATCAATTAAAATGAAATTTAAAAAGAAACAAATAAAAAGTGGATCTTTCAGAAAGAGGAAAACTCCCTTATACAGGGAGTTGCAAAAATACGAGGTACAATTGTGAAGGCAAACAGAGGAAACCAAAATAGGCAGATTTAGTGTTAATGTGGGTGCAGAAATGCTGCGTTGAAGCATTACAATATATGGCTTAGATGAAAGCTGTAAGGGTAAACGTTTCTATTTGTTTGGGTCTAATTTTTAAGTAAATATTTAAAAAAAAAAAAAAATAGCTTTAGTAAACTAAACATTCCTTCACTTTATTACACCTTTTACACATATCATACTGATCCAAAATATCCGTCTCTATCCATATTGTTACCAAAATGTGAATTTTCTTGTGTGAAAAAAGTAATTGCAAAGAAACAGGCCGTTGCTTGTCGAAAGATACACTTTACTCAAGGATTATTCTCGAAAAAACCAGTAAATTATCGTACTCAAATTTATACCTCAAAAAGGTCGTAAAACAACGTTGAAAACACCACAGAGTACAATTTCAGTCATTAAAGAATAAATATAAACCATTTAAACGAAAACGAACGTTCAGAACAGATGTCCGAATGCAATTGATTATTCGGAGTGTCTCTTCTGTTTGAATATTTTTTGTCGTAATTTGGTGAACTTCCGAGATTATTCTGCGCCAAAAACCAGTTGATGAATCAAGAAAATTCCAGAACTCGGCTCTTATTGAAGATAGAGCTTTTAAACTTTGGAAACACTAAATTATTACTTTTCTTCTAGTTTGGTCGCCATGTTGCCAAATTCCTCGCTACGTTGCTAAGTCTGTATCCAAGGCTGACAATCACCTCCCAGCCCACTCCCGTTAAAATTGAATGAACTGCTCTTTATTTGCACTTTAATTGTAAATCTGCTTTTATTGCAACAACACTCTTCATTTAGAAAAGTGGTTTGACTCTTTGCAATACTATAATGACAATTTTTTTTTTTTTTATTAGTCGTATTATTGCAGTACGTTTGCACATATAAATGAGTTTAACATTTTGTACTAGTACAGATAAATGTACATTTATAAGTATATAAAATTAGAACTCATAATAATAATAATAATAATCCCGTGATGAGTTCTATATTTCTCGATTTCATTGTAGAAAACTCTCGAAATACTCTTAAGATCAAATTAATATATGACTATCGATATAACCATAGATATAGTAATAAGACATAGACTTCATAGACTGATCAGCGAGAGGGAAAGGGTGATTCCTTTTTACTTGGGGAAAGTCACTCTAATGACTGCCTTTCCCCGAGTAAATTATATACAGGAATACACACGGATAATTTAGCAAATAAAATTTATGAATAATTTATTTACTAAAGGCTTATAAAAAAACTCTAGATACTTTAAAACTCATTTTTCTTTTTACTTTCTCTTGCCCATATGGTAGAGAAAGTATTGTTTTTGTGTCAAATTTTCGAAAGCGAGTTCTTGTGATATTTACACGTTTTGAGGTCTCCTGAATCCAAAATCATGTCTTTAGCGGTTGGTCTGTGTGTGTGTGTCCGTGTGTCTGTCTGTTTTTTATCAGCATAAATGGTAGCAGAAAATCCAAACGTGGTATCTCAATGTGTACGATATAGGGATGCTACACTAAGCTTTTCGTTGAGATGAAGCAAGTGGTTCATGTACAGAGACACCCAAGAGAATTCAAATACATTACGTCTATGGGGGATATTGCAGGTAAGTTGAGTTTAACAGCTATAAACTGCTCTAAAACAAATGAAATGAATATATATATATTATATGCGTAAAAACATGTCTCATGTAGAATATGGCTGGAAAATCAATCACTGCTCATTTACAGGGCTACACAAAAGAACTGGATTATAGTGCGACAATAGCTGAAAATTGATGGAAGTGTATTTCAGGTTGTGCCGTGTATTCTTACTATAGGATTGTATTTAGGTGCAGCATGTGCTCTGTACGCTATCTTCAAAAGATATACAGGCCTGCAAATATTTAAGAAATAACATTCTTTTTTATAGTTAGTGGAAGTGCTTTATTATAATATTTTACCATGGTCAAGGAAGCTGCTCAGGAATTGAAATGAATTCCTCATAGACATATGGTAAATAATATATGTCGTTAACCTAAATATTCATCGCTTGTTTTCTGTATATTTACACGTTTTGAGGCTTCTTGATTACCAAAATCAAGTTTTTTAATGTTTAATCTTTGTTTGTGTCTCTTAGAGTAACTTAACAACGAATAATTTCAGGAAATCCACAAGTTGTATTTTGAAGTTAATATAAATTTGTTGCTGGAAATGTTTGATCAAGACTGATAAGTTTCAAGGAATGTTGCGTGTGAAAGTTATTTGAATAATTTTAAGTGAACTTTTAATTTTAATAATAGATTTAAATTCTATATAAATGTAGGTGCAGTAATGAAATGGGGTGGTTGAGGGAGGGGGGGCGGTAGCCCCCCCTCACATAGAACTAATTATCATATAAAACTCTTCCGAAGTCTAATTTGAATTGTTTTAATATATGTTTACATAACAGTACTCGCTAACTTACCTTTTTATGTCCAACCTGCATTTACAATATTAAATTTCCGTGTAAGAGAAAGTCGTGTGAGTGACACACCAGATTCTTTTTCTTTTTTTTTTTTCGGTACCTTCTAATGGCTGATTCCAAAACATTTTTCGGCATCAAAAATTTTTGCTGGGTAACATGGGGATGATAGATCATCTATATATATTACTGTATCTATGGATATAACAACAAGATTTAAATTGGTTAATTATGGAAGTTTTTTTTTTTTTTTTTTTTTTTTTTTTTTTGTTTGTTTGTTTGTTTTAAGAAACAAATAAATTTATAAATACATAAAATAGTAGCATATAATAAATATTACTTGGTAAATATGGATAAAAAAATATTTAATGGACAAAGAAAATATCTAGTGAAAGGAATTTTGCCCATTTTCATTATCTAAACTTTTTATGTATTTTGCATGTAAATTTATATGTGTTTTTCCATGTAGTAGTAAGATATAAAAATCTGTTTTAGACTATTTTGCCGCGACGTTTATGCTCTGCCCAGATATAAATAATAGGTAAATTTATAAGTAAATGAAGTCTATAATATGATATATAATAAAAATCATTAAGTTTTAAAGTAGATTATATAGATATTTAAACAGATAATATTATTTAGAGAAATGTAATTCATTTTCGTGAATTTTTGTAAATTTTGAAATAATATATATCCATTTGATCCAAAATATTTTATACTATCGATGTAATTGCAAAATTTAAAAATCTGTCTCTGTCTGATACTGTTGCTGTAGAACGTAAGAACTTTTTGATATTTTTAAATTTTAAAAAAGATTGTTCCACTGATGCTACTGGTAATTATGGCAGGAAAATCTCGAAAATAATTAATCCACACATAAAATTTATTCTTACTGTGATAATTTGGAGTAAAGTTACGCTTGGAAATTTGTTTGTGGCCTCAAGGAAGGAAAGGGGGTGATTTCGTAAAATCAATAGGTGTTGGATACATAGAAACAATTTACGTCCCAAAGTCTGTGACCGCAGTTCCTATAGATTTTACATGACAAATTTAGCGCTAAAAGAGGGTCTCAAACTTACCCTCTCTTTACGCCTCTCTCCCCTCCCCCCCCCCAAAAAAAATCGAAAATTACAAAAAAAAAAAAAAAAAAATCTGGAATTTGCGAAATTTCCTCCCCAAAATCGACCCCCCCCCCCCCTTCTTACAAATCAAAAATTCCAAAATTGCGGATTTTTTTTACTCAAGTTTAGTTTCTCCATATGCAATTTCCACATTTTGAAGTAACTTGGAGCCGAGTTATGCTTATAAACGTGTTTTTTGCTTCCTTTCTCACTTGAAAAGTGTGAGGCGGAATTTCATAAAATCCCGTCAGTATAGGCATCGGATGCATCTAAGCAATACACGCACCAAAATTTGTGACCAGAGCTCCCATAAATTTTCTAGGACCATTTTAACGCTAAAAGAGTGGTCTCGAATTTGCTCCCTCGTAATCCCCCCCCCCCCCCCCCCCAAGATCGAAAATCACAAATACCACAGGTGGGTTTATGGAATTACCCTAAAAAAGATGCTCAGCTGTTTTCAACATTTTTGTACCATTTTTGGTAAATTTCTACTCAAAAAATCCGGAATTTACAAAACTTTCCCTCGAAAATCGATTTTCTTCCTCCCCTCTTAAAAATCAAAAATTCCAAAATCGTATACAATGATTATTATATTTATTTATTTGTACTCAAATCTAGACTTCTTATATGCACTGTAAAGTAATTTGAAGCTAAGTTATGCGCATAAACGGGTTTTTGTCTTCCCAGAGGGGATACGGGAGGGGAGGAATTTGCAAAAGTTGATAGATATAATTTTAAGTTGGGTAATTCCTGCCAAGTGGCGTTGAATTCTGTCCAGCTATTCTCACGTTTCTGAAATCAGATTTTGCTATCACGATGCATGAAATGTGAAGATATCGCGATTTTTTTCAAATTAGAGACATTTACAGACAAAAGTCTGATTTTATTAATACAGATGTTACATCGATAATGTAAAAGAGAAAAAAATTCTCTAAATAAAATCTCAGGTTCTTTTAAATTTTCATTTTTGCTATGTTGTTTTTTTACTAATCAAAGTGGCCTTTTTCCGGCAGAAGAGGAGAGGGGGGGGGGAGAGATTAAGACGCCCTTTTAAATTTCAATAGATTGCTTTGATATGTTAAAAAATTCAAAGAAAATTTTGCTGAAGGTAGGCGAATCTTTAGAAAGTTATTCCACTTTTAACGCGCCCTCTCACAAAAAACCACCTAAATTATTTGAGGAACACAAGTTTTGCCAGTATACTGTTTAAGGCGCCTCATTTAGTCACACACTTCGCATGGCTTCAGACCGGCATTATAAAATCAGATTTAATAAAGCAATATATATATTTTTTTCTTTCTTTTTCAAATTATTTATTCTCGGCTGGCGCCTTTCTTTACCCGGCGCCTGTGTGCGCCGCACACTTCGCACACCGGGTCGGCGCGCCCCTGTTTGCTATTTTAATGATGATGCATGTATGTGTGTGTATGTATGTGAGTGAACACGATGGCGTCTAAACACTTTGTTCAAATGAACTTAAAGTTGGTACGTATGTTGTAGGTCACAATAGCACGAACCCTATTGATTTTAGTGAATCTAAAACTTACTTTTTTTTTTACAGGGGCATAAAGAAAAATTCTTTATCATTATTGTCTATGGGCCCAAATTCTTTAAAGTGCGATAGTATCTAAATGCATTATTCGATTGAGCTGAAAACTTATACACGTGTTATACATAATCGTCACACAAACTGTATAAATTTTGGTGAATGTAGCAGTTAGAGTTTTTTTCTTACAGGGATACAAAGAAATTTTTTTTATCATTGTACCTATGGGCCCAAATTTTTAAAAGTGCGATAGAGTCTAAATGCCGTATTTGATAGAGCAATATATATATATATATATATATATATATATATATATATATATATATATATATACACACACACAATTTATAGCTCATAGTCACGTAAACTGTATAGATTTTTGTGAATCTAGTATGTATAGTGTATTTACAAGGACACAAAGAAGAATTCTTTATCACTATGGCCTATGGCGCCAATTTTTTTTTAATTGCGATAGCGTCTAAATGCCTTATTCGAATGAACTGAAAATTTACATATATGTTGTAGGAAACCATCGTACGAACTGTATAGATTTTGGTGAATCTAGCACTTAGAATTTTACAGGAACACAACGAAATTTTTTTTATCATTATGATCTATGGGCTCAAATTATTTGAAGTGCAATAAGTAAAATTGAACAATAAACTATATGGAGAAAAATACTGAAACACCCTATTATAATTTTCACGTTTATTTATTTAGCGATTTATCTTACTTTATTTATACAACTGTTAATTACTTAATGTTCGGAAAGTCGAGTGGAGTCACTCCAGATATTTTTTAAAACTTAGTTTGCAGTTTTTAAGAAAAAATAAAGTTTTTTTTTTTTTTTTTTTTTTTTTCCTTTTTCAATTTTTTTTACTGTCTCAAAGTATCAATAATTTATATAAAATTTCTTATATTAAACTAATTATATTACAGTTTATCTTGATACATGACTCTTTTTTACTTCCATTACCTACTACCGTAGGTAATGGAAGTATTGTATTCGGTCTGAAAATTCGATATCGGGTTTTCACCTGATTTACACGTTTTAAGGTCCCCTGAGTCCAAAACAGGGGGTTTTGGCAATTGGTCAGTGTGTATGTATGTGTGTGTGTGTGTGTGTGTATGTGGAGAATCATCTGGCTATTATAGCTCAGAAACTAATAAAGATAGAGCTACGAAACTTTAGAATTGAAATAAGTCTGGTGTACAGATGAAATTTCCAAATTTTGGTGAAAATTGAAAAACCGGAAGTGGGACCGTAAGTCCGTATCTCAAAAACGGCTCTAACGATTTTCTTCATACTTGCTATATAAACACTCTATTAGATGTCCTTTCGAATGATATAGTTGGTTAGTTCAGGAAAATTGATAGGCGTCCTATATAAATAGCTCAATTTCAGGCCTCGCAAAGGCGTTCCTTTAAAAACGGTTGCACGGATTTTTTTCAAACTCGCCATTTTAACTCACCTTTAAATATGCTTTTGTATGTAATTATTGTTTTCCTGTCCCTTTAATTGAGTTTAACCGGAAGTGGGACATCGGAAACCGGAAGTGGGACCGTAAGTCCGTATCTCAAAAACGGCTCTAACGATTTTCTTCAAATTTGCTATATAAACACTCTATTAGATGTCCTTTCGAATGATATAGTTGGTTAGTTCAGGAAAATTGATAGGCGTCCTATATAAATAGCTCAATTTCACGTCTCCTAAGTGCATTCCATTAAAAACAGCTGTACGGATTTTTTTCAAATTCGCCCTATTAACTCACTTTTAAATATCCTTTTGTATGTAATTATTGTTTTCCGGTCAATAATTGATTTTTTGTAAAAGTTGGTATCTCAAAAACGGCTCTAACGATTTTCTCTTTAGTTCACTTTTATGTTTTCTGATCGCATTATCTCTCAAAAATGTATATGATATGTGTAATAGTGGGTAATGGAAGTCGTGTGGTTGGTTCACACCAGATTTTTTTTTTTTTTTCTTTGTGATATTTTTGCTTGAAACCTTAATTTTCGGCGCTTATGAACAGGAAAATACAACATTTTTTTTTTCTTTTACAAATTTTATAACATTTTTCATAAATATTATACGATTTATTAGAAACTATCAGACATTATACTATGATCTATAAAATATGTTTTCTGAAAATAAATTTTCTAATAAAAAATGCACAAAGTAACTTGGAATAATGCACTCTGTAATAAAACGCAGAGAATAATAAATAAACATAAATGTAACGATAGTAACACATAAATACATTTTTAATATCTATAATAATAAATGGAAAGGTTTGTCTGTCTGTCTGTCTGTCTGTCTGTCTATCTGTCTGTCTGACTGTTCTTTTATACGTTCAGCCCCTACTGAACGCAGAAGTACAAGAATTGACATACGGATGCTCTGGAGCCTTTCCGATATTTTCCTCGAAACAGAATTTAAAAATCTTAACTAGCGAGCTTCGCCCGCTAGCGGGTCAGTATTTTCAAATGAATCACTAAAATTAATGAATCACTAACAGTAACTTTTAGTGTTAAGAAAAGAAATTAAAAAAAAAAAAAAAAAAAAAAAAAAAAAATCATTTCTGATTGGGTAAAAAGTCGGTCCGGGTCCAAATAAAATTTGATTTCTCAAATCAAATTTTTATTCTTAAGAAAAGAAAATTTAAAAAATCATTTCTCATCAGGTACAAAGTCGGACTGGGTCCTCACTGTCTACGGCAGCGCAGTCCCGTGCGCGCTGCGCGCGTTTAAGTTAAGGAATACACGCACTGCGCGCGCGTATTCCTTCCCTGACACTTCGTGCCCCCTAAAAAAATCATTTCTGATCGTGTAAAAACTCACACCGTGTCCCTACTGCCTTCGGCAGCGCAGACCCATGCGCGCTGCGCGCGCACGTGTGAAGGTATACGCGCGCTACGCGCACATATTCCTTCTCAAGTCAAATTTTTTTCTTAAGAAAAGAAATTGAAAAAAAATCATTTCTCATCGGTTAAAAAGTCGGAACAGGTCCCCACTGCCTTCGGCAGCGCTGTCCCGTGAGCGCGGTGCACGCCTATATCTTCCCCACCCTTTCAGCCCTTCCTAATTAACCTACATATATCAATTTTGAACGGTCAAACTGAATTAGCTGAGATGCAAAAGAAAACCTAATCAGGTTACCTCAAAACGTGTAAATCTGGTGAAAACTTTCGATAATATGAAAAAACTTTAAAATATCTTTCAAATGATGTATTAAAAATAATTTAATCATAATTAGAAATTGAACTATTGAAATTTGAAAATATTACAGCGCCATCTGGCGGTAGAAATTTCTGTAATCTACTGTTCGATTCCAAATCAACAAAGCTATCAAATGATGTATTACTTATGAAATTATTTTAATTAGTAGCTGAGATACAAAAGAAAACCGATTCAGGAGACCTCAAAACGTGTAAATGAAGCGAAATCTTGAATCCCACTTTCGATAATATAAAAGTACTTTAAAATATCTTTCGAAAGATGTATTAAAAATAATTTAATCATAGTTAGAATTTGAAATACGCGTATGAGAATAAAATTTAATTTGCAATTAAATTGTACATTTTTTATTTATTTTGGAAACCCGGTGAAATTTTAACTGCTACTTCGTCTTGTGATGTTAAAAGTGTGTAGCAAGTTTGAAATAATTTTGAATAAAATTGAAGCATTTTGAAATTTGCAATTTTTATTTCCAGTACAAAATCAGTAAAGCAGGAAGTAAAATCTATTTATTCTTTCGCCCGGCGCCATGGTAACCGAAATACGTCTATTGCGAAATTAATAAAACTCTTGTGATTTGTTGCCACCTTTTTTTCATACTTTAGTTAATTTTAAAAAATCTAATTGCCCTATCGATAAGCTGTTTAAACCGTCGGATTCAGAAAAATCGGATCTTTCATTTGATACCTTATTTGTAACGATACGACTGATATTTCTAATTTATTTTCCACTTTTTCCGTAAAAATGTCGCTTTTTAAGCATTTAATCATGAATTCTGGGTCATTTTTCGGTAGACAAGGGTGGACGTTTTAATTAATATCTCCGCTAATTAGGGTCGCATCGCTTAGCGAATTATCGCGATTTCGAGATGAAGAATTTCTGCGTCTGTTGATACCGGTTTCGAAGCGATGCGACCATTAGCGCCGGAGCTTTAGCGGTCACAAGGCATTTCTCACAGACAGACAGACAGACAGACAGACAGACAGACAGACAGAAAGACAGACAGACAGACAGACAGACAGACAGAAAGACAGATGCGCACAGATTTTAATAATATAAGGAGATTAGTTTCGGAGATATTAATTAAAATGTTGACCCTTGTCGATCGAACAATGACCAAAAATCCTTATTGCTTAAAAAGAGGCATTCTATCAGCATTCAGCAGACGATTTTGACGGCTGTCTCGAACGGAAACAAAACAGGTGCAAGTCATTAATGCCACATGATCTTTAACAGGGGTTAAAAATTGCAAATTTCAAAGTGCTTCAAATTTTCTTTTTCGTACACAACACTTAATATACAACCTTTTCAGCACAAAACCAACCTGCAGTTAAAATTTCATCAATTTTCATTAATGAACAAAGCAGTTACATTTTAATTGCAAAATAAATTTTATTCTAACACGTAATCCATCTTTCAATAGACGATAGAAGTTTCCATAGCAACAAAATACATTTGAAGGAACTAAAAAATACTTTTTCTTTTTCTTTTTACTTCCATTACCCGACTACCGTGGTATATATAGGTTTTGGGGAAATAAAAAATATTTATTTTTCCTTTTACTTCCATTAATAAAACTACCGTAGATAATGGAATTAGAGATTTCACGTGATTTACATGTTTCAGAATGTCCTGATTAGGTTTTCTTTTGTATCTCAGCTAAAATTTCGATATTTCAAACTCCAATTAAATTATTTTTAATACATCATTCGAAAGATATTTTAAAGTTCTTTTAAATTATCGAAAGTTTTCACCAGATTTACACGTTTTGAGGTCTCCTGAATTGGTTTTCTTTTGTATCTCAGCTACTAATTAAAATAATTTCATAAGTAATACATCATTAGAAAGCTTTTTTGATTTGGCATCGAACAGTGGAATACAGAAATTTGTACCGCCAGATGGCGCTGTAATATTTTAAAATTTAAATATTTCAATTTCTAATTATGATTAAATTATTTTTAAAGTAATACATCATTAGAAAGCTTTTTTGATTTGGAATCGAACAGTGGATTACAGAAATTTCTACCGCCAGATGGCGCTGTAATATTTTCAAATTTCAATATTTTAATTTCTAATTATGATTAAATTATTTTTAATGCATCATTCGAAAGATATTTTAAAGTTCTTTTATATTATCGACAGTTTTCACCAGATTTACACGTTTTGAGGTCTCCTGAATTAGTTTTCTTTTGTATCTCAGCTACTAATTAAAATAATTTCGTAAGTAATACATCATTAGAAAGCTTTTTTGATTTGGAATCGAACAGTGGAATACAGAAATTTGTACCGCCAGATGGCGCTGTAATATTTAAAAATTTCAATATTTCAATTTCTAATTATGATTAAATTATTTGTAATACATCATTCGAAAGATATTTTAAAGTTCTTTTAAATTATCGAAAGTTTTCACCAGATTTAGACGTTTTGAGGTGTCCTAAATCAGTTTTTTTTTTTTTAAATCTCAGTTATTAATTAAAAAAAGTTCATAAGTAATACATCATTTGAAAGCTTATTTTAGTTGATACACATTTTAAAGTACTTTTACATTATCGAAAATGGAATTCGAGATTTAACCCGATTTACACGTTTTGCGGTGTCCTGATTAGGTTTTCTTTTGTATCTCATCTACTAATTAAAATAATTTCATGAGTAATACATCATTTGAAAGCTTTGTTGATCTGGAATGGAACAATAGATT
This sequence comes from Salticus scenicus, assembly GCA_963930645.1. Taxonomy (NCBI): domain Eukaryota; kingdom Metazoa; phylum Arthropoda; class Arachnida; order Araneae; family Salticidae; genus Salticus; species Salticus scenicus. The sequence goes on along the minus strand of OZ005653.1, from coordinate 164,452,145 downwards.
ACAGAAATTTCTACCGCCAGATGGCGCTGTAATATTTTTAAATTTCAATATTTCATATTCTAATTATGATTAAATTATTTCTAATACATCATTCGAAAGATATTTTAAAGTTCTTTTACATTATCGAAAGTGGAATTCGAGATTTCACCTGATTTACAATTTAAAGTGTCCTGATCAGGTTTTCTTTTGCATCTCAGGTAATTGAGTAAGACCGTTGAAAATCGGTATATGCAAGTTAATTAGGAGGGGCTGGAACGGTGGGGAAGGAATAGGCGCGCAGCGCGCATGGGTTTGGGACCCGGTGCGAGTTTTTACCCGATGATAAAAATTTTTTTTTTTAATTTTATTTTCTTAATAATAAAAGTTTGAGTTGAGAAGGAATATGCGTGTATAGCGCACGTATATTCTCAAACGTGCGCGCGCAGCGCGCATGGGTCTGCGCTGCCGAAGGCAGTGGCATCCCGGTGTGAGTTTTTACCCGATGCTAAATGATATATTTTTTAATTCCTTTTCTTGAGAATGAAAGTTTATGAGTAATAACATGGAATTTTGAGAAGTCATAAGGATGGTGAAGGAATACGTGCGCGCAGCGCACGGGTCTACGCTGCCGAAGGCAGTGGCGACCCGAATCGACATTTTTCCTGATCATAATTTATTTTCTCTTTTTTTATCACATGATAAAAATGAATGCAATTTTGAGAATTCATTAATTATTGCGATTCATTTAAAAATAGTGACCAGCGAAGGGGGCGTAGCCTGCTAGTAAACAATAAATGAAGATAATTTTTAAATTAATTCCCCCTGCTTTAAATTTTATCTTTATTTATTTGTTTGCTTATTTGTTTACTGTTTGAAAAGTCAGTATTTATTAAATTTGATTTATATTGTATGTAGTACCTCATAAAATAATGAAGATATACAAATAGTTAAAAAAAAAAGTATTTAAAAAAAAAAAAAAAAAAAAAAAAAAAAAAAAACCCTTTGTTGTACATATTTCATCATAAGTGAATATCTAAATATGTAATTTTGAATAAAATTTGTAATGTTCATTTTATACAAAGTTTGCTGTGAAAATGAAGATGTGCATCGTGAATGAAATTTTTAATTTTCGAAGCAAGTTTACTGTACTATATTTTTTAAATAAAATAAAGGGACAAAATGTATTATAACATTACATATTTTGTATCCAAAATGTTTTAACACATTTGAGAATGATAATGTTCTCGGATGTTTATGTTTCCATTTTTCTACATACCGAATTAAAAATTAATTCCATTAAAAAAATACAGTGTTTTGTTTAAAAATAAGAAAACTTATATCTTTTGACCAGCTATAAATAATGCGTCATAATCCAGTATGTAAAAGTTTCAGATCTAAGAAGTATTATGCCACTTTAATTGCAAAGTTTGTTTACATAATTAAAACGCTCTAAGAATTTCAGTACGTTGGTCTACATTAAATTTCAGAATTATAAAATTATAAATTATAAACAATATATGTATAAACAAACGCACGTTTTTTCCCTCTTATCTGAAAAAAAAAAAAAAAAAAAAAAAAGAAAGAAAAAGAAAAGAAAAAAAAAGAGTACTAAAAAAAGGGGAAAAAATGTGTCACACCCACAAGAAATTTATTCATGGAAAATAGAACTTCAAAAATCGTTTTTGACTTTTTTATTTTATAAATGTTTGTTTATGTGTTTACACTCAAACAAAATATTATTTGAACTTTATAGCACATCAAAATTTATACAAACAGCTGTTGTTGGAAATAACTATATAGTATTTTGGTAAAGGTCAATCGATCAAGTATATTTTCTTTGTCTCCTTAGAATACAAGTGACTTGCTTTCAAATTTTGTGAATGAAATTTAAAATAGAAACGTAAACAGATTTTTCCAAAACTTTCTATTTTTAGGAAATGAGGGGGGGGGGGGGGGGTAGAGGGAAAAAGTGAAGCCTATGCTTTAATTCTTTTTTGACGGTATGATATTTATTTATTTGTTTGTAAATTTTTTTAAATATAAATATAGCAGCATGTTTGCTGACCAAAAATGTAAAAACACAATACGATTTCCTACAGTTGAATTTTAAATGATATCTAATCTGCATATGACCTCTTTCAGAAATCCAGTATTTAAACACGCAGTATGAAAGCTGTCAAAGTAAACCGTATGTTTTTTATACATTTAAATATTTCAGGGTTATTTTATCTTTTTCTGTTTTTGAATGAATGTATTGTTCTTTTAAGAAAATATTCCATTTCTTCAAGAAAATATTTACATTGCTATAGTGTATCTATGGCAAAGAAATATTTGAAAACCACAATAGATTTATTTAAAGTAAGCAGATCACCACTGTTTTGAATTTTTGTTTTTCTTTTGTTATTTATATTTTGTATTTTAATTTTATCATTTTTTTTTTTTTTTTTTTTTTTATATAATTGTAAATATTCGAGTATTCAAGCGAAACAAAACCGTATTCAACTTTACAAAACATTAAATCCAACACTTATCTTTATTTATTTTTTCTTTTTTTAAATTAATGCTTTCTCAAATAAAAAATTATAAGTCTAGAACAAAATAGCAAATTAAAAACTATGTGGCATAGGTGGATTCTGCTCAGTTCCCCATCATATATATGTTCTCAGAAATTTCTAGTACAGGACAATGTTCATGTTTCTCAAGAGGAATGAATCTGACTGATTGTTCGACATAGTAATACAACTGAAATGCCCCATCTAATAAGCCTTTCAGTTCGATACATTTATCAGATAATAATTTTTTAATTTATTTTATTAGGGTCAGTTTCGCAGATTAACTTTCATGCGATTTCATACTTTTCCAATGCTGCAATTCCCATAATGCAAATGTATATGAAATATTGCTCTATATTACTCTATATTTACATGAAATAAGCCATGGTAAAATATATTTTTAAAATCGTCTTAAATCTTTATGATGAAAATATCCTTCAAAATCGACATTTATGCGAAATTTTGTTCTATTCTGTAATGTTAAGATAATCATAAATTTCGAATAACTTATGAAGTTTTTAAATTTGGATATTGTAACTCAATAGGATTCTTGCCAGTTTCACAAGTGATATTTTAAAACTAACCCGACTTTTTTGCGATCATTTGTTCTTGAGATAACGCGTACACAAATTAACACACTAACAAACTAACACGCTACAGACGGACAACATGTCAATTTTGTTATTTTCGGATTCTTCACACCAGGAAACGTGTAAAAAAGTTAAAAAATAAAATAAAAAATAAAAATCTGAGCTTGAAAATTTTCACGATTACAAGTTCACCATACCTCTAGTATGATGTGGAACTAATATATACCGGTACGCAGCTAATAACGCAAGAATTACTATACGTTTTAACTCGAAAGCTTTTAAATTTTTCTATTTTTCTGTAGTGAGCGCTTCATGTTATGTAGTAAAAAAACATTTTGAAATTTTTAGTGTGAAAATAATTTTACGTAATTGCCTTTTTATACTATGTCGCTGTACTAAGAATCACGCTTATTCCCCCTTCCCAATTATATTGGGTATTAATATTATCATTTCAATGATACCTGTCGAAATATGCTGCTGCCTCAGTCATAAATACGTCAAAAAATGTTATGTCCTTATTGTAGTATTTTTTTTTTTTAACTGTTTATAAATTTTATTTACTTTTTCAAACACTTAAAAAAAAAAAAAATCCGCAAAATAAAATATTCAAACTCTTCATGACGACAAAGAAAAAAATTCAGATTTATATTTTTTTAAAGGCTGTACATATTTTTAATTTGAAATCGATTATAATACAGTTTCAGTTTCAATGTTTGGAAAAATAATTTGATTCAGAAGCAAACTGTAAAACGAAGGAATAAATAATGTTTTTGAAACTTAAAGGAGATAAAATTTATTCTTCAGCAGAATTTTGTGTTTCTTATCCACAATGTAATACACGAATTTATTTACAAATCTTCACTTAAATATAGATTTTATTTGTTTTCAATTAACACTCATATTTTGATATAACTAAAAATTCTATATGGCATCCTGAAATTAACATCACACTTACGTGTACCCCGTTCCATTAACGTATGCAAATTTCGTGATCGTGCACTAATTTGTTCTTGGTTTTCTTTTTGCGATTTCTGGTAGTTTATATAACAGCGTAAAATACCTTATAAAAACACCAATTTATTTTTTTAAATTTATGTCTTTTAATTTTGAAAATATTAAAAAATTACAAACAAATTAACTTAAATGTGAAAGCCATCTAAGCAACTTTTTCTTTAAATGTTACGCATTTTTTTTTTTTTTTTTAAATGTCAGAAGTATGAGAATATCAGGAAATACTACTTTAACAATGCACAGATGCAACAGCTAAAAATATATAGATTTTGTTTAGGTACATAATTTATATTTTAACCGAATTCTAAAACATTTACTTCTTTTAGTTTACTATAGTAGAATAGTTAGCATATCAGTAGTAATTTATGCTCTAAATGTATATGTTTCAGCCTTGAAAGCATCCAAGAAATTTTCTTATAAAAAACTTACAGCTATGGAATTTAAACTTCCTTTCCCGCAAAATATAGCAAACATTTCAACTTAAACTCAGATTCAAAGAGAGGAAATACGAAACTAAAAGCTTTTTAGCTGCTTTTTTTTTTTTTTTTTTTTGTCCATTTAAGTTTTTACTCCCAAGCATATTTTACATTTACTTAAATAGATTTTGAAGTTTCTTTTGATATGTAATTTAAAATTTAAAATATAATTCCTTACATTTTCATACTGAATGTATTTATATTTATATCATAAAAATACACTCAGTATTCAGAATCAGTGTATAATAAACAGAATTTGAACGCATAAAATACTCTACAACAAAAATACAACTAGAGTATTAATGAAAAAAAAAACTGTGAATGTGTTTTATAAAAATACACGTATACTGTATGGATCACAAGGAGAAATCATACAATTGCAAAGGGGAACCTCTGTGGTCACATGCTTTATGCTATCGGGGTAGACAAGGGTTTGATGCCTAAAGATTCCAATGAGACGTTCATTATGATGCGTTATCATTTCTTCATGTTGTAATGCTCTTTTGTGCCATCTGTACGGTAAAAACTAAATTTTAATAAATTTGTGCAGCGTATGGATTTAACAGACAATTTCAAGGAGAACCTCTGCTGTCACATGCTTTATGCTATCGTGGCAGACAAGCATTTGATGCCTAAAGATTCCAATCAGGCGTTCAATATGAAGCGTTATCATTTCTTCATGCTGTAATGCTATTTTGTGCCATCTGTACGGTAAAAACTAAATTTTAATAAATTTGTGCAGCGTATGGATTAAGCAGACAATTTCAAGGGGAAACCTCTGCCGTTACATGCTTTATGCTACGTGGTAAACAAGGGTTTGATGACTAAAGATTCCAATTCTATTATGAGGCGTTATCATTTTTTCCATGATGTAATGCTATTCTGTGCCATCCGTACGTAAAAACTAAATTTTAATAAATCTGTGCAGCGTATGGATTACAAATTGTGTAAAAATCATTCGAGACAGCAGTGTTAGTATATTAGAAAAATTTTGGACTGCTTTCTAAAAAAAAAAAAAAAACATGAATATTTTTTCTATACTACATTCTATTTGAAACATGCATTTGTGTTTATAAAAGAAAGTGTTAGTTTAATTTTGTCTAATGCATTCTAAAAATTTAACATGTATCAACGAGAAATTTCATCCACAGGCATAATGCATTTTAATTCTTTTGTATGTCGCTGTTCAAGAACGATTTTTCCCATTCCAATAAAAATTTTCAAGTAATATCGTCATATGATAATAGTTAAAAATGCTAGATTTGGACTTACTACTAGTATATGTTTTTAAGTTATAGTGATAAAAGACGCACCGACCAACCACTAAATACCTGATTTTTCGATTCAGGTGGCTAAAAACGTGTACCAAAAATACAGTTTAGAAAACTTGACACTAAAATGATACTTTTTCTGCCATATATTAGAAAGAAAAATAAGAAAAAGTTGAAAATAAAATAATAGGAATTTAGTTTGAAGTGTATAACACTTTAAAAACACGTTCTTAAAGAAAACATATTTTGTTAAAGAAGTTTAAAAATAATTATCAACGAAATGTCAAAAAGATTGTTCAGTCACTGATCCTAGAATAAAACATGGAATTTTTCGCTACAACAGGTTACCATTTATTTCAAGCATGGACAGAAAAGTGACAGTTAAGAAGATAAGTTACATAAAAATGGACATAGTGTATTATGTGGAATCTTTTTCAATCTTTTTTTTTAAACGAAAGTAAGGACTTCGTTTTATCAGGAGTAATTTTTTTGTTTTGAAAAATTCCTCTGGGAGATAAAAATTTCTTAAGACTTACTCATCAGAATGGCAATGATATTTAAAGTTGGCATTTTTGCGTTAAACTTACCGTTGTTATAACTTTGATTAAAATAATACGTTTATTTCAAGAATGATTTTTTTTTTTTTTTGTAAAGCGCAAATGCATAAAAATTCAAAAATTTGGTAAAATCATATATATTATTTGTAATAATTATCGGCGATTCATTATATTCAGAGGTCTTAGTGTTCCTATATATTTACGTGCCTTTTGTTATATTTTTACCAGTAATTTTAGAGTAAATTTTTTTTCTATAACAGTATGTTAAAAAGTACTGTCTGAAAACAGTGGTAACAAAATAATGAAACGCACATAAAAAACAGGAAGACTATGATGACGATTATAGCTTATGTCATTCTAATATTACAGTAAAATGCAAAATTTTTTGTGATATCAATGAGTAACAATATTTTATTATATATTTCGAATGATAATGGTGCTCATTTTAAGTAAGGATGAATTTCATTTTTTAATAATGTAAGCTTCAAGCTACAATGACTAAAATAGCTTTTGTTAAAACATTGCTTTTTACTAATTTTACTAAGCTTTGTTAATATTTGTAGCTTTTGTTAATGAATATATCGCAAAAGAATGGTGCACATTATAAGTGAGAATTTTTTTTATTATTTATTTATTTATTTTTTTTATTTTAGAGCAAAAATAGCCATTTCCATGTAACTTACATATATAAATGAGAAAGTTATATTGAAGTAAAATGAAATAATTCTGCATAAATTAGTTAAGTTGATTTGTACATTAAAGCGGTAGTGGATTTAAAAAAAAAAGATACTACAGTCATAAATCTATTGGTGTAATGAGAAATATCATATTTAAATTAATTTTTACACTGTAATTAAATAAGAAAATAATTTAAATTATTAATTTGTCGTTAAATTTCAAAATTCTCCGTGTGCATTGAATTTTCACTTAAATTTCAAAAATTCCTTACAGGTAGCTTTCGATTATTTTAACCAAAGTTAGTTGACAATTTTTATTTACAATCATAACAATGAAAAAAAAAAAAAAAAAATTACAGTTTAAAAAAAATCAAATCAAAATTTTTTTTAATTTTAAAAACAAAAAGTAGAACACTGTAATTGAGTTTTGTACTAAAATACATAAGAAAAATCCCATTAAATGAAGTTTTATGAAGATTCAATAAAAAATAAGACACGTAAACATTTTTAATTTTACGCACATGTAAAATTTATTTTCAAAAAATTGATATATATATATATATATATTTATACAAAAGGTTCAATATCTGTTTGTAAATATCAACAATTATAATTTTGCATAGAATGGTGGTAATTGAAAAAAACTTTCTTTACAGATATTACTATTATTATGTAGTTTCATATTTTAGTAAAACTGAAATATTAAATTTTTAGTTTAATTTTGCTAGTTTGAAAGTCCATTCTCTCTTTAAGAAATTCATATACGTCATGTAAGTGGCAATTAATTATAGATCCATGAGCTCAGATCAGTTTAAATATTATATAAATATGGTATTCTTTTAAATTAAGAAATAGGAATAATATCAGATTCATTAATATGTATAAATAATTGGATATATTAAGGTTTATAGGAAATAATTTCCAGAATTTCAAATTCTGTTCTTTTGTGGGTATTTTTTAACCAAAACGGATATTAGTATGCTATGTGGAGGGTCACATTTTAAGGTGCATAAAATTACTCATTGCATTTTACTTCACATAGTAAGTCAACGAGTTGCTATTATGAAGATGCGTTAATACTCACAAAAAATATATGATAAGTATATGTACAAGAACTCAGAAAGAAAGTTGTAGAGAAACAACTGTAAGCATTTCACAAGTTTTATTGTTAGAGGCATTTTCTTTGTTAAAGGAAAGATATTTATTTAATATACACATATGAAATATCGCAACGTTTCAATAGAATGGTACATCAAAGGTCTAACCAGTCATTATTTTGAATACCACATTTTATGCAAAATAATCTTTGTACTATTCTTTTGAAGATTTGCACTACCTAATTGTGCTATAAATTCTGGTACAATTATAAAGGAATTAAAAAAAAAAAAAAAAAAAAAAAACTTTGCAATCAAATTTTAAACTAAATCTTCTTAAAGTTTTATTTTACCTTTAAATTTAACATATTGCACCTTTTATTCCAAATTATTACTATTTGACTTTGACCAATCATCTATTGAGGTACGCACTACTTCCATGGGGATTTTCCACACTGCTTTCCTTAAAGAATGTTTAAGACTTTTCAAACTGGGATGTCGTTTTTGCCACACCTTTGCCTCCAACAATGACCACAGTTTATAGTCGAGTGGATTCAAATCCGGACTGCTGAAAGGCCAATCTTTGGAATCTATGAAGTTTGCACATTTTCTTTCAACCACCGCTGGATCATATTCTCTTTATGAGCAGGAGCGTTGTCCTGTTGAAAAGTGTAATCATGTCCATTGTACAAGTTTACATTCAGGAGCTTCAATGAATCTATGTGACGCCTTCATACCTAATACCCCACCAAACCATTGCGGAAGTCGGATGGGGAATTCTCTGTACACATTTTTTCTTCTCTTTAGATTCTTGAGCAGTTCTTGTGCAGTTCTTGAGCAGTTCTTCTTCTCTTGAGCAGTTCTCAAGATCATTCTGGCAGTTGAAAGATTCTTCAACGTCAAAAATTTTGTCGTCGGTAAACAGAATTTTTCTGTAGCAGTTATGAGCGTACCGTCGCATCAGTACTTTTGCTTTAAGGTACATCTGGCGCTTTAATTCATTTGTAAGAAAACGGCCAGTTTTTCTTCGATAACCTCTTAGTCTAAGGTCTTCGTTAATTATGGGACACATTATTCTTTTTGACACATTCATCATAGCAAGAAGTCTTCTTTCGGAAAGGATTTCGACGAATTCTCACCCTTACTGCTTTGACGAGAGTTGGCGTTCTCACCGAGCTTCGGACGACCACTTCTAGTACGGTCTGCAATGCGTTGTTCTCAGAAAAGCTCTTAATTGTTTGATAAATGAATAGCCTTTGGATATCTAAATGTTTAAGAGCTTTAACACTAAACCTACCGATACTTCATGTATACCTATTCCTAACACAGTGGGTCAAGTGACCCGTCTTTAAAATGTTATATATATTACTATGTATAGTAAAATATATTATTTCGCACAATTTGGTACATGAAACATGGACGATGTGATAATTTTATTTGCAAGGAATTCTGACAAAAAGTTTAAAATGGGTCATTTGACCCATCGTGGTAGGTTTAGTGTTAAAAATCTCCGACGACCTCTTCTTTTTTTCGATGTAGAGAAATAACTGTTGCACGTTTTTGTCCAATGTTCCTTCTACTGTGCTCTGACTGATTTATAACAAATTACGTGAAAGATTTTGAAATGTTCTGAAAAATGTTGCAGACGATCTCTAAAGAGGAAATTTAAAATATTATTTTATCGTCTGTTGCGTTTGTTTCACAGCAGACAATCTCAAATTTTTGTATCAAAACTTATGGCACCTACAAACGATTAATGAAGATTACTATAAAAAATGTTCAAAATAGTGATTGTGCATCTTTGTTAATGAAGACTAAAGCGATTTAAACAAGAACGTTATTCTCGTGAAAAACTTTAAAAAAAAAAAAAAAAGTGGGGGAGGGGGGGGAGTAAAAGAAAAGAAAAGAAAAGAAATTGAAATAGTTACTAAATTAACAATAACGCTCCTTCAATATAGAATTTTTAAAAAATACTATTAGGCTAGAGTATAGGTATTAAACCACTATTACAGGGGAAATATTGTTAAAACTAGTATGTTGTGGCCACCACAAGACTTTCTTCTATATTTTCCTATACAAATTCACTCAAAAAAAAAAAAAAAAAAAAAAAAAAAAAAAAATTCCAAGTTTTTTTCTTTAAATGTAAAAAAAAAAAAAAAAAAAAAAAAAAAATCGATAACTTTGTTTTAAATTATCACATGTTCATAGTTCAACCATTCATTTTAAAGGTATTGACGAGACCTTTCGAAAGATACCCATCTTGAAAATTTCCCCCCCAGGGGGGAAGCGATGCCCCCACACGCACAAAATTTTTTTACTAATTAACTACTACTATTTTCAATAATTCATATTAATTTTATAATCACAGGTTAAGAATAACTCTCATTAAGTACATTTATACGGATTTTTGTCCTATACTAGCATATTAAAAATTTAGAAAAATACGATCACAGCGTCACCTGTTGAGCGATTGATCCCCAAATCTAATCAGCATCAGGGGCCAACTAAATACCAAGTTTGGTTAAATTTCGATAAAAAAAAAAAAAAACGATTTTTTTTCTAAGTCTTTTTTCGTTAAAAGTAAAAAAAAATCGATAACTTTGTTTTAAATTATCACAGATTTATAGTTCAACCATTCGTTTTAGAGGCATAGACGAGACCTTTCGAAAGATACCCATCTTGAAATTTTACTCCCCTCGAGGGGGGACTTCCCCCCCAGGGGGGGTGGCGAGGCTCCTACACATACAGAATTTTTTTCCCAGTTGACTATCTCTATTATAAATATTTTTTGTAAATTTCATAATGATTACTAAAAAATAATTCTCTTTATGCACATTTATACAAACTTTTGTCCTATATCACCATGTTAAAAATTTAGAAAAAGCGGGATGGCAACGCAACCTGTAAGACAATTTTTACCAAAAGTTGATAGGCACTAATTTATGTCAAGGTGCAACTACATACCAACTTGTATGAAATTCTGTGCAGTAGTTCCTGAGATACAGTTGCCACAAAATTTTGTCACACACACACACACACACACACACACACACACACACACACAGAGAGAGAGACAGACAGACAGACAGACATTCTCTAAAAATGGTCAAATCGTGTTCTACAGCTCTCAAAACGTGTAAATCCATCAAAAACCCGAACTCGAAAATTTTTACGAATCCAATACTTTCTTCTATTGAATATAGAAGAAAGTAAAAAGAAAGAAAAGGCTGAATATCAAATGAAATTGGGGGTAAAACGTAGTATATCAGAGCAAGTTTTTAGCTCTAATTCTTTACGTTAATATGATTTTTTTTTTTTTTTTTTTTTTTTTTTTTTAACTATACATTTGTATATATATATATATTTGTTCAAATAATACCTATACTCTTTTAAATAGGGTTAAATTTAGAAAAAAAAAATGTTTCCTAATTATTGCCACCCAAACTGAGTTTTGAATTCCAAATTCAAAAATTTTTTGAAGCATCTATAAAAGAATTTTAACTGTAGTATTTTCAGTAATAAGAGTAACGAGATGATTTAAGAACTTATTTCAACTAGTATGTTGTGGCCACCACAAGACTTTCTTCTATATTTACCTATACATATTCAATCAGTAACAATATTTAAAAAAAAAAAAAAAAAAAAAAAAAAAAGTACGATTTTTTTTTTTTCTAAGGTTTTTTTTTTTTTTTTTTTTTTTTGTTAAAAGTGAAAAAAATCGATAACTTTGTTTTAAATTATCACAGATTTATAGTTCAACCATTCGTTTTAAAGGTATTGACGAGACCTTTCGAAAGATACCCATCTTGAAAATTTATCCCCCCCGGGTGGTACTTCCCCCCCAGGGGGGAAGCGATGCTCCCCCATGCAGAAATTTTTTTTCCTAGTTACATACTACTATTATCAATAATTCATATTAATTTTACAATCACAAGTTTAAAGCAACTCTTATTATGCACATTTATACGAATTTTTGTCCTATGCTGCCATGTTAAAAATTTAGATAAAATGCTATCACAGCGCCAGCTGTTGAGCTATTGATCCCCAAACATAATCAGCACCAGTTAATGTCGGGGACAAACTAAATACCAAGTTTAGTTAAATTTCGTTAAAAAAAAAAAAAAAAAAAAAATGCGATTTTTTTTCAAAGTTTTGTTTTGTTAAAACTAAAAAAAATCGATAACTTTGGTTTAAATTATCACAGATTTATCGTTCAACCATTCGTTTTAAAGGTATTGACGAGATCTTTCGAAAGATACCCATCTTGAAACTTTGCCCCCCCCCCCGGTGGGAACTTCCCCCCCACGGTGAGGGGGGAACCGATGCCCCCACATGCACAAAAATTTTTTCCTAGTTAACTACTACTATTATCAACCTGATCTTTCGAAAGATACCCAATGTGAAAATTTACCCCCCCTGGGGGGGTATTTCCCCCCTAGGGGGGGAAAGCGATGCCCCCCCATGCAGAAAATTTTTTTCCTAGTTACATACTACTATTATCAATAATTCATATTAATTTTACAATCACAAGTTTAAAACAACTCTTATTATGCACATTTATACGAATTTTTGTCCTATGCTGCCATGTTAAAAATTTAGATAAAATGCTGTCATAGCGCCAGCTGTTGAGCTATTGATCCCCAAACATAATCAGCACCAGTTAATGTCGGGGACAAACTAAATACCAAGTTTGGTTAAATTTCGTTAAAAAAAAAAAAAAAAAAAAAAAATGCGATATTTTTCAGTTTTTTTTTGTTAAAAGTAAAAAAAATCGATAACTTTGGTTTAAATTATCACAGATTTATCGTTCAACCATTCGTTTTAAAGGTATTGACGAGATCTTTCGAAAGATACCCATCTTGAAACTTTGCCCCCCCGGGTGGGAACTTCCCCCCCCCGGTGAGGGGGGAACCGATGCCCCCACATGCACAAAAATTTTTTCCAAGTTAACTATTACTATTACCAACGAGACCTTTCGAAAGATACCCTTCTTGAAAATTTACTTCCCCGGGGGGGGGTTTCCCCCCGGGGGGGAGGGGAACCGATGCCCCCCCATGCACAATTTTTTTTTCCTAGCTAACTACTACTATTATCAATAATTCATATTAATTTTACAATCACAAGTGTAAAATAACTCTCTTTATGCCTATTTATACGGAATTTTGTCCTATGCTGCCATGTTAAAAATATGCATAAAATGCGATCACAACGCCACCTATTGAGCGATTGATCCCAAAATCTAATCAGCACCAGTTTATGTCAGGGTGCAACTAAATACCAAGTTTGGTTAAATTTCATTCATTGGTTCGTGAGATACAGCGTCCACAAAAAAATGATACAGACAGACAGACAGACAGACAGACATTTTCTAAAAACTATTAATTCGTGTTCTCCATATCCCAAAACATGTAAATCCATCAAAAAGTGGACTTCGAAAATTTTCTCGAATCCAATACTTTCTCTATATTACATATAGAAGAAAGTAAACTAGTATGTTGTGGCCACCACAAGACTTTCTTCTATATTTACCTATACATATTCAATCAGTAACAATATTTAAAAAAAAAAAAAAAAAAAAAAAAAAAAAGTACGATTTTTTTTTTTTCTAAGGTTTTTTTTTGTTAAAAGTGAAAAAAATCGATAACTTTGTTTTAAATTATCACAGATTTATAGTTCAACCATTCGTTTTAAAGGTATTGACGAGATCTTTCGAAAGATACCCATCTTGAAACTTTGCCCCGCCCCCCCCCGGTGGGAACTTCCCCCCCCGGTGAGGGGGGAACCGATGCCCCCACATGCACAAAAATTTTTTCCTAGTTAACTACTACTATTATCAACCTGATCTTTCGAAAGATACCCAATGTGAAAATTTACCCCCCCTGGGGGGGTATTTCCCCCCTAGGGGGGGGGAAGCGATGCCCCCACATGCAGAAATTTTTTTTCCTAGTTACATACTACTATTATCAATAATTCATATTAATTTTACAATCACAAGTTTAAAACAACTCTTATTATGCACATTTATACGAATTTTTGTCCTATGCTGCCATGTTAAAAATTTAGATAAAATGCTGTCATAGCGCCAGCTGTTGAGCTATTGATCCCCAAACATAATCAGCACCAGTTAATGTCGGGGACAAACTAAATACCAAGTTTGGTTAAATTTCGTTAAAAAAAAAAAAAATTGCGATATTTTTCAGTTTTTTTTTGTTAAAAGTAAAAAAAATCGATAACTTTGGTTTAAATTATCACAGATTTATCGTTCAACCATTCGTTTTAAAGGTATTGACGAGATCTTTCGAAAGATACCCATCTTGAAACTTTGCCCCCCCGGGTGGGAACTTCCCCCCCCCGGTGAGGGGGGAACCGATGCCCCCACATGCACAAAAATTTTTTCCAAGTTAACTATTACTATTACCAACGAGACCTTTCGAAAGATACCCATCTTGAAAATTTACTTCCCCGGGGGGGGGAACCGATGCCCCCCCATGCACAATTTTTTTTTCCTAGCTAACTACTACTATTATCAATAATTCATATTAATTTTACAATCACAAGTTTAAAATAACTCTCTTTATGCCTATTTATACGGAATTTTGTCCTATTCTGCCATGTTAAAAATTTGCATAAAATGCGATCACAACGCCACCTATTGAGCGATTGATCCCAAAATCTAATCAGCACCAGTTTATGTCAGGGTGCAACTAAATACCAAGTTTGGTTAAATTTCATTCATTGGTTCGTGAGATACAGCGTCCACAAAAAAAATGATACAGACAGACAGACAGACAGACAGACATTTTCTAAAAACTATTAATTCGTGTTCTCCATATCCCAAAACATGTAAATCCATCAAAAAGTGGACTTCGAAAATTTTCGCGAATCCAATACTTTCTCTATATTACATATAGAAGAAAGTAAACTAGTATGTTGTGGCCACCACAAGACTTTCTTCTATATTTACCTATACATATTCAATCAGTAACAATATTAAAAAAAAAAAAAAAAAAAAAAAAAAAAAAAAAGTACGATTTTTTTTTTTCTAAGGTTTTTTTTTTTTTTTTTTTTTTTTTTTTTTTTGTTAAAAGTGAAAAAAATCGATAACTTTGTTTTAAATTATCACAGATTTATAGTTCAACCATTCGTTTTAAAGGTATTGACGAGATCTTTCGAAAGATACCCATCTTGAAACTTTGCCCCCCCCCCGGTGGGAACTTCCCCCCCCGGTGAGGGGGGAACCGATGCCCCCACATGCACAAAAATTTTTTCCTAGTTAACTACTACTATTATCAACCTGATCTTTCGAAAGATACCCAATGTGAAAATTTCCCCCCTAGGGGGGGGAAGCGATGCCCCCCCATGCAGAAAATTTTTTTCCTAGTTACATACTACTATTATCAATAATTCATATTAATTTTACAATCACAAGTTTAAAACAACTCTTATTATGCACATTTATACGAATTTTTGTCCTATGCTGCCATGTTAAAAATTTAGATAAAATGCTGTCATAGCGCCAGCTGTTGAGCTATTGATCCCCAAACATAATCAGCACCAGTTAATGTCGGGGACAAACTAAATACCAAGTTTGGTTAAATTTCGTTAAAAAAAAAAAAAAAAAAAATTGCGATATTTTTCAGTTTTTTTTTTGTTAAAAGTAAAAAAAAGCGATAACTTTGGTTTAAATTATCACAGATTTATCGTTCAACCATTCGTTTTAAAGGTATTGACGAGATCTTTCGAAAGATACCCATCTTGAAACTTTGCCCCCCCCGGGTGGGAACTTCCCCCCCCTGTGAGGGGGGAGAACCGATGCCCCCACATGCACAAAAATTTTTTCCAAGTTAACTATTACTATTACCAACGAGACCTTTCGAAAGATACCCATCTTGAAAATTTACTTCCCCGGGGGGGGAACCGATGCCCCCCCATGCACAATTTTTTTTTCCTAGCTAACTACTACTATTATCAATAATTCATATTAATTTTACAATCACAAGTGTAAAATAACTCTCTTTATGCCTATTTATACGGAATTTTGTCCTATGCTGCCATGTTAAAAATATGCATAAAATGCGATCACAATGCCACCTATTGAGCGATTGATCCCAAAATCTAATCAGCACCAGTTTATGTCAGGGTGCAACTAAATACCAAGTTTGGTTAAATTTCATTCATTGGTTCGTGAGATACAGCGTCCACAAAAAAATGATACAGACAGACAGACAGACAGACAGACATTTTCTAAAAACTATTAATTTGTGTTCTCCATATCCCAAAACATGTAAATCCATCAAAAAGTGGACTTCGAAAATTTTCGCGAATCCAATACTTTCTCTATATTACATATAGAAGAAAGTAAACTAGTATGTTGTGGCCACCACAAGACTTTCTTCTATATTTACCTATACATATTCAATCAGTAACAATATTAAAAAAAAAAAAAAAAAAAAAAAAAGTACGATTTTTTTTTTTCTAAGGTTTTTTTTTTTTTTTTTTTTTTTTGTTAAAAGTGAAAAAAATCGATAACTTTGTTTTAAATTATCACAGATTTATAGTTCAACCATTCGTTTTAAAGGTATTGACGAGACCTTTCGAAAGATACCCATCTTGAAAATTTATCCCCCCCGGGTGGTACTTCCCCCCCAGGGGGGGAAGCGATGCTCCCCATGCAGAATTTTTTTTTCCTAGTTACATACTACTATTATCAATAATTCATATTAATTTTACAATCACAAGTTTAAAACAACTCTTATTATGCACATTTATACGAATTTTTGTCCTATGCTGCCATGTTAAAAATTTAGATAAAATGCTGTCATAGCGCCAGCTGTTGAGCTATTGATCCCCAAACATAATCAGCACCAGTTAATGTCGGGGACAAACTAAATACCAAGTTTGGTTAAATTTCGTTAAAAAAAAAAAAAAAATTGCGATATTTTTCAGTTTTTTTTTGTTAAAAGTAAAAAAAATCGATAACTTTGGTTTAAATTATCACAGATTTATCGTTCAACCATTCGTTTTAAAGGTATTGACGAGATCTTTCGAAAGATACCCATCTTGAAACTTTGCCGTGGGAACTTCCCCCCCGGTGAGGGGGGAACCGATGCCCCCACATGCACAAAAATTTTTTCCAAGTTAACTATTACTATTATCAACGAGACCTTTCGAAAGATACCCATCTTGAAAATTTACTTCCCCGGGGGGGGAACCGCTGCCCCCCCATGCACAAATTTTTTTTCCTAGCTAACTACTACTATTATCAATAATTCATATTAATTTTACAATCACAAGTGTAAAATAACTCTCTTTATGCCTATTTATACGGAATTTTGTCCTATGCTGCCATGTTAAAAATTTGCATAAAATGCGATCACAACGCCACCTATTGAGCGATTGATCCCAAAATCTAATCAGCACCAGTTTATGTCAGGGTGCAACTAAATACCAAGTTTGGTTAAATTTCATTCATTGGTTCGTGAGATACAGCGTCCACAAAAAAAATGATACAGACAGACAGACAGACAGACATTTTCTAAAAACTATTAATTCGTGTTCTCCATATCCCAAAACATGTAAATCCATCAAAAAGTGGACTTCGAAAATTTTCGCGAATCCAATACTTTCTCTATATTACATATAGAAGAAAGTAAACTAGTATGTTGTGGCCACCACAAGACTTTCTTCTATATTTACCTATACATATTCAATCAGTAACAATATTAAAAAAAAAAAAAAAAAAAAAAAAAAAAAAGTACGATTTTTTTTTTTCTAAGGTTTTTTTTTTTTTTTTTTTTTTTTTTTTTTTGTTAAAACTAAAAAAAATCGATAACTTTGGTTTAAATTATCACAGATTTATCGTTCAACCATTCGTTTTAAAGGTATTGACGAGATCTTTCGAAAGATACCCATCTTGAAACTTTGCCCCCCCGGGTGGGAACTTCCCCCCCCCCCCGGTGAGGGGGGAACCGATGCCCCTACATGCACAAAAATTTTTTCCTAGTTAACTACTACTATTATCAACCTGATCTTTCGAAAGATACCCAATGTGAAAATTTACCCCCCCTGGGGGGGTATTTCCCCCCTAGGGGGGGAAGCGATGGCCCCCCATGCAGAAATTTTTTTTCCTAGTTACATACTACTATTATCAATAATTCATATTAATTTTACAATCACAAGTTTAAAACAACTCTTATTATGCACATTTATACGAATTTTTGTCCTATGCTGCCATGTTAAAAATTTAGATAAAATGCTATCACAGCGCCAGCTGTTGAGCTATTGATCCCCAAACATAATCAGCACCAGTTAATGTCGGGGACAAACTAAATACCAAGTTTGGTTAAATTTCGTTAAAAAAAAATAAAAAAAATTGCGATATTTTTCAGTTTTTTTTTGTTAAAAGTAAAAAAAATCGATAACTTTGGTTTAAATTATCACAGATTTATCGTTCAACCATTCGTTTTAAAGGTATTGACGAGATCTTTCGAAAGATACCCATCTTGAAACTTTGCCCCCCCCGGGTGGAAACTTCCCCCCCCCGGTGGGGGGGGGAACCGATGCCCCCACATGCACAAAATTTTTTTTCCAAGTTAACTATTACTATTATCAACGAGACCTTTCGAAAGATACCCATCTTGAAAATTTACTTCCCCGGGGGGGGAACCGATGCCCCCCCATGTACAAATTTTTTTTCCTAGCTAACTACTACTATTATCAATAATTCATATTAATTTTATAATCACAAGTGTAAAATAACTCTCTTTATGCCTATTTATACGGAATTTTGTCCTATGCTGCCATGTTAAAAATTTGCATAAAATGCGATCACAACGCCACCTATTGAGCGATTGATCCCAAAATGTAATCAGCACCAGTTTATGTTAGGGTGCAACTAAATACCAAGTTTGGTTAAATTTCATTCATTGGTTCGTGAGATACAGCGTCCACAAAAAAATGATACAGACAGACAGACAGACAGACAGACATTTTCTAAAAACTATTAATTCGTGTTCTCCATATCCCAAAACATGTAAATCCATCAAAAAGTGGACTTCGAAAATTTTCGCGTATCCAATACTTTCTCTATATTACATATAGAAGAAAGTAAAAACGAAAATAAACTCAAAGAATGAAAACAACTCGAACAAATTTGGAGTGCTTTACTTTTTCGAGAAGTCGAGTTTACATAATATCTTTATAAAAATAAAAAATGTTAATCCCTATTCATTATTGTAATGCATTGTAGTAGCTGAGATGGAATAAACTTTCCCTTCGCAATTCAGTCAGATTTGAATTGCAAATTGCAGTTCGATACTGGTTAACATCAACTCTACTCTTAAAATATCATTTCGTAGCATTATTTATTTGTTTATTTATTTATTTTTTCGCATTATAATAAAAAAAAAGACAGATTTTTTTTAACAGAAATTTCCTGGTGTATATTACACGGTCACACAAAATATGCATTGAGTGCAAAACAAAAAACAATTATGAACAAAATTTAAAAACTTGGATTTCGAGGTTTACAAGGGTCATAAAGGTCATACATTTTGTGTATGTGTGTGTGTGCATTATATATATATATATCTTTTACTATTTTTTTTAATAAAATTTTTTGTGGAGGTTTGAATGCTATAATAGTAATTAAAAATCTGTGTTTGTTTGTAAGTACTAGTAACACAATAATAAAACGTGCATAAATGAAGGGGGGGGGGGAGAATCCTACTAGCCACATAATGTACACAAATCATTCAAAAAAAAAAAAAATCTTTTGGCCATGGCTTTCAAGAATGTAACCATGGAAACACTTATTTCATTAGTACAGATATTTTCATATATGTGATAAATTCCCGTACTTATACATCTATAAAACATATTAAAAAAAGTTAAACTTATTGTAATGCATTGTAGTAGCTGAGATGGAATAAACTTTCCCTTCGCAATTCAGTCAGATTTGAATTGCAAATTGCAGTTCGATACTGGTTAACATCAACTCTACTCTTAAAATATCATTTCGTAGCATTATTTATTTGTTTATTTATTTATTTTTTCGCATTATAATAAAAAAAAAGACAGATTTTTTTTAACAGAAATTTCCTGGTGTATATTACACGGTCACACAAAATATGCATTGAGTGCAAAACAAAAAACAATTATGAACAAAATTTAAAAACTTGGATTTCGAGGTTTACAAGGGTCATAAAGGTCATACATTTTGTGTGTGTGTGTTTGTGTGTGTGTGTGTGTGCATTATATATATATATATTTTACTATTTTTTTTAATAAAATTTTTTGTGGAAGTTTGAATGCTATAATAGTAATTAAAAATCTGTGTTTGTTTGTAAGTACTAGTAACACAATAATAAAACGTGCATAAATGAAAGGGGGGGGGGAGAATCCTACTAGCCACATAATGTACACAAATCATTCAAAAAAAAAAAAATCTTTTGGCCATGGCTTTCAAGAATGTAACCATGGAAACACTTATTTCATTAGTACAGATATTTTCATATATGTGATAAATTCCCGTACTTATACATCTATAAAACATATTAAAAAAAGTTAAACTTATTTATGAAACCAAGCTAAAATTTTTAAAGTTTTTATCTAAGTTGGATATAATATTTATGCATTTTAATAAATTACTTATATTTCTTAACTTATTTATTTATGCATTTTAATAAATTACTTATATTTCTTAACTTTATCTGGAAATATACCGTTACTTATACAAAATTAGTTAAAATGAAAAGAACATCAATTATTTTTTTAAATCTATATAATATATCTCTAACGTGGTCCAGTTACGATTATATCTTGTCGAAACGATACGATAATGATCTAACTCTACGATAATGATCGCGTATTTTATTATTAATAAAATACGCGAGGGGAAAAAATAATATTTATAAATGGGCAATATTTAAGCTCGCGTACTCAGCTCAATGATCTAATAAGAAAAAATGACGACATTTGTCTGATGAGATTATTTTATGGAAAAACGTATTTTCAAAAGTTGCTTCTTCGGTGTCTTTCCAAGCATCATTTTAAACATAGCAACACTTTAAAGATATATACAGAATGCTAATTGTTATCATAAATTGACTGAAAAAAGCACTGGTAAAAAGTATAATCAAAATAGGAATTAGACTTTTAAAACAAAAAATTATACCAAAATAATTAAATAAAAAGCCATCGCCAACATGGCGACAAAAATTTAAAAGGCGTCATGGGGGTCTTATAATAAAACTGTACTACCTTCAGAAGTATGAAAACTGAGTCGTTAACCATGAATTTTATTTTAAAACTTTTCCTTTGAATGATGTTGGTTTCACTGTTGCACAGTATTAATTTGATTATAATAATAATTTGGCTTCTGTTAAATTAAATTATAATTAGGTGGTGAAATTGGTATAATATTTATGAGTTTCAAATTCTAAAGGTTATTAACAATAAATAAAGTGCAAAAATTTCGCACGGGTTTACTAGTATTGAACATTTTCTTTTTGATTGGTAGAGAAAATTACTGAATTAGTTTATTTGTAGTCAATGTTTATACCCAAGTTAACTAACTGCTGATTCATATTAATTAATTAATTAATTAAACTGGTCACGTAGCTCAGTTAGCAGAACGCAGAGCTTATAAATAGAGAATTGCACATTTGAAGTCAAAGACTATCATGTTCATTTATGGTAGCTGGTGCACACGACATCTGATGTGGCTTCAACATTCTCCATGTTTCCTAAAATTAACATATGTGGGGGTTACCTAAGCACAGGAACAAAGTTCTGGTGACATATCTCCTAACCACCCCCTAAGAGTGTATCCAACACCACCTGTAATAATGCCTCCGAGCTGAGCTCTACGTCATGGAAGATCGGCCGATTTTATCCAATCAACACTTCATATAATGCATGTTGAATCGTGGGGATTGTATGAAATCGGCCGATCTTCCGTGACGTAGAGCTCAGCTCGGAGGCATTATTACAGGTGGTGTTGGAGTATTCCAAACCGTCGCCAATTGCCCACGCAATCTAAAAACTCTGAAAATACATACAGGGTTCGCAGAAGTCACTATTTTAAATACTTTTTTTTTTTTAAATAATATTCATTAATCGCTTGCACATATCTTCGAAAGATATATAGAAAGATTGCTTTATGTAAAAAATAGCATTCAAAATAACGACCGCTTAGAACCCTGTATATATCTTTTGATAAACGATAAGATAACACATCTCCATAAAAAAATATTAATAACATCATAGAAATAAGATGTATATATATATAAAGTTCTAAAACAGATTTAAGTTTTATTTTTGGAAGTTATTCTTGAATGTCATAATTTACGATGTGCTTGTTATCGGTATTTTCAAAACACATTCAGATTTTATCGTTGATAAAAAATCAATTCCTCAGAAAGAAAAGAGCCGATGCTTTTTGATTTACTATAATCTGCGAAATTTTATCTTTTGTTACAAATAACCTTTATTTTATGTTTATAATACATACATAACATACATACTTGGTTGTGGGTTATGAGTAAAAGCATAAAAAATAGGTATTGTAATGGTGATGAATATAGATTTTTATACCGTAAATTAAAAATCGAAAAAATTAAAATTTTCCTCAAAGAAAATATCTTTTAGATCCAACAATTAATAGAACTACTGAAGTATTCAATCGACATTCTTTAAAAAATGTTTTTGTAAAACAAACTTTATTTTAATTTATTTTACTGTGATTTTATTTTAATTAATTTATTTTTCATGTTTCTTTTCTTTTTCTTTCTGTTTAAAGAAAACATATTATTAGGATTTTAAAATATATTTTTGGTTTTGATTATTATTTTAAAACTTTATGATGTTTTTAAAATTTTAAAAATACGTTCAAAATATTTCTGTAAAATGTGAATACAATTAATAAATATTCTTTAATTAAAGCTATCCAGTTGGTTGGTGAGATACAGCATAAGCATTCACAAAATTTTCTAAAATGCAGATATTCATTTTCTAAAAATGGCAAAATCTCGTTCAGAAAATTTCAAGGCGTCTAAATACATCAAAAATCAGAAGCTGAAAACTTTTGCAAATTCAATACTTTCTTCTTTATTTAAAAAAAAAAAAAAAAAAAAAAAAATGGATGCATTGTAAATTTGAAGTATTTGCAAATTGGTAAACACTTGAATGCATTCGTAATTAAAAGTATTATACATAATTGTAAAAATTAATGCTTATCACAATTATTTAATAATATTTAGGGTATTATACTGAACTAAATTACATATTTTTATATTATTATTACAAAATATATTAATTTATAATTGCTGATATTTATAAACTAAGTTTATATACGCTAAGTCAATCATATATATTATATTTTAAATTATTACTCTGTACAACTGTACTTAATAATGAGCAAATCATAATTATAAAAACATTTATACTACTAAGATGTTGGGAAAATGTATAGAATCAAACGCAACCAGCTTTGCTACACTTTTCTATTAGTAGGGGAAGCCGGGGTAATAAGAGACAAGGGTTATAAGAGACACAGTCAAAAAACCCACCAAAAAATATATTTAGACAACTTTAAAAGTATGTAATATTAAGTATCATGTGTATTCTTTACTACAATACACTTATTGAGAAGTTTATAACACATTTTGAATTCGTTTTCTACGACGAAAAAGAACCTTCACTTTGAACTTACCCTAAAAGTTCGTGACTTTTTCTAAATTTTTCTTTATTTTTCTTTGTAGGTAATATGTTTGGGATTTATTAATGTGTAACCTTTTGACCAAGACTATGACTTTTGATGTACAATTTTTTAAAACCTTGAAAACATTCTTTATTTACATGTTATAGGCATGTTTCCTATTACCCCATTTTTATTTTTTGTGGGGGTAATAAGAGACATGAGTCTCTTATTACCCCCACTGTTTATTCCTGTGTCTCCCCCATTGTAGTTCCTGTTAATTCTGCCTAACTAGCTTATGAAGAGTTTACCTAGTGTTAGGCCTAGTCTAAGTTTACCAAGAGAACATTTTTTTTTTTTTTTACTTAAAATCAAAAAGCAGTTTTACTCATTAGGCTAGACCATATTTAGTTGTTACGATTATGTAAATTTATGTTTAGAATGTGTATAAGTTAGTATTTAGTCATTAATACTTCATTACATAATAAGTTCATTCATAATTACTAGAAAAATCTTTTATAACATTTTGTTCGCTTGTATACACTTCAAAGATACGGTTTTTTTTGCCTATTTTTGACTATAGAAAATGTGTAAAATATTTTCTGCCCATTTTAAAAATTATTTTCATGTTTTGGGTTAATCCCTAGGTTATGTTGATTATGTAGAACTATCATTAAGTTCAATATTATATTATTTAGGACTTAATATTAAAAGAAATGAATTTCACAAACACATTTATGACAGTAAATTTTCGAGAAAACATATTTTTTGAATGGATGCAAATAACAAAAAATAAAAACTGTTGGCTGATTCAGAATTGTTTCCAGGTGTCTTTTATAACCCCACATGATTTTACATTGCTATATCTAGACAGTTACAAGCCTGGTCTCTTATTACCCCGCGTGGGGTTATTAGAGACAAGAATTTAATGAAAATTTATAAAAACAATTTAACAAAAAATTTAAGTTCAAAAATTACCTAAAAAATCAAGAGGAGTTCATTTTATGAAATTAATACGAGACATTTATTTCAAGTTATTTAGATTAATAATACAGATTTTATTAATATTTTTTGTCTCTTATTACCCCTTTTGTCTCTTATTACCCCGGCTTCCCCTAATAAAGAACTGATTATCATATGGCATTACAGTATGAATTACAATATGTATTTAAGAAAACTAACTCCTAGTATTTTAACCATTGTTTAACTTTTACAACTACTTTTTCGACCAAAAGTTATTTTATCGCATTAAAAAAAAAAAAAAAAAAAAAAAAAAAAAAAAAAATTCTCTTTAACTTTTCATATAAAATCCATATATAGTGATGAATTTTGTGTCATGAACGTAGTGCTCTTGACAATGACTTAACTTCTAAGCCGTACCTTTGGTTCTGTCACTGATTAAATTCATATTGAAAGAAAGTTTGAGTTTGAGTTAGACAACTTTCTGTTTTAAAGTAATTTAGATTTACCATCTCCTACTATTTAATTAACTGTCTCCTTTTCATTACTTGTGATGTTACGAAACATTTTGAAGCTAATAACAGATATGCATCAGTGAAATGAGCAAAATCATGTGCAGTTGAAACAAGTTAAGAGTTTAGGAAATGGACATGAAATACTGAAATTTAATTGATATTTCGTATTTTACAATGTAGGTTATTACTCAGTTTTAACGCTTCGAACGAAATTTAAAATGTTGTATTGACTTTAGTTTGGTCTTTCTATCGTCTGTCTGTCATAAAAAGGATTTGATAAAAGAATGCTGAATAAATTTAAGCCAAAGTTGAGTATGCTGTTGAACAAAAAAGCTAACCAAAATATGAAAATTATCAGTGTTATTAAAAGTGCTTCTTAAAATAGAAATTTTTTTAAAGGTACTACTAGAACAAGGTAGGTTAGTAGAACTAGTAGGTTATACTAGAACAAGAGCTACTTTTTTGTAGTTTACAGAAAGCAAATAGTCATTGACTGTAGTCGAAGAATAAGCAGTTTATGTATGTATATATATATATGTATATGAATACAGAGGATTATCCTTGAAATCGAGAAAAAAAGAAAGGAAGGAAAGAAAGAAAAGAAAAGGAGCATGGTATTTTGCGCCATCTCATAACACTCTATAGTCGATATAATAGTCATAAGCATTAATTTTATTTAAAATAATGTTAAATTTAGTAAAAAAAAAAAAAAGTATTTTTTTATTAAACAGCGAATTGACGTTTTCCTCCTGGTTCACGTCGTAAATGCCATTTGTTACCTTTAAATGTAATAATTGTGTCGTAATTTTTTTTCATGTTTCAATTCAGTTTAATGTGCTCTTCTAACAATAAAATTTCGCTTAAATAACTAATATAGGAATAAAATATTTTTTCATTATAAAGACTATTAAATATATATAACCATTACATTACATAAATGACTGCCTCAAATCTATTGCATTAAAATAATTAAAAAATGTATTTCATATATATCGCTAGCTCTTATTGAATTTGAATGAATTTTAAAATATTCAAACACTATTTTCATATCATTCTCATATAACTTCCAATGCAAGTTCCCTCCCCCCCCCCCCATAGATAAATTCATAAATTTCGTATTCTTGAACATTGTTGTAAATTTTATAACTTTACTAAAATTAAAACATTTACAGGAGGAAGCTTTCTATTTTCCCTTTCTTATTAGTTCCCCATCATACTATAGTTATGGGGATCTTAGGTAATCGTGAAAATTTTCGACCTCAGTTTTTTTACTTTTTTATACGTTTTCTGGTGTTAGGAATCCGAAAATGACAAAATTTGTATGGTGTCCATCTGTAGGGTGTCTATTAGTCCGTTAGTAACTCCGTTAGTACGTTTGTTAGTCTGTGTACACGATATCTCAAGAACAAATAGTCGCAGGGAAATCAGATCAGTTTTAAAATGTTACTTTCGACATCGACACTGGCAAGAAACTTATTCATTTGCAACATTCGAATTAAAAAACTTCTTAAGTTATTAGAAATTTACGATTTTCATAACATGGGAGAATATGGCAAACTTTCACTTAAACGTCCATTAAGTCGAACATTTTTACTGTAAAGATGTCAGGACAGATTTAAAATGTCAGTTTTAAATTGGGAATGAACATCATTAACTATAAACATGATACTTTGAAAGTTTCGAAAGTTATTTGGAATTTACGAATTTCTTAACATGGCAGAATAGGGCAAAATTTCACATAAACGTCAATTTTGAGGGATATTGTCATCGTAAAGATGTCAAACTACTTTTGAAATGTTATTTAGGACACTGAAATGAATATTATTGATTATGAATTTTCCAATATAAAAATTTCGTATGTTATTGGAAATTTACGAATTTCTTAACATGGCAGAATAGAAGAAAATTTCACATAAACGTCAATTTTGAGGAATATTTTCATCGTAAAGATGTCAAATCACTTTTGAAATATTATTTAGAATACTGGCATGAATATCATAGGCTATGATTTTTTCCTATTTAAAAAATTCGTATGTTATTTGGAATTTACGATTTACTTAACATGGCAGAATAGGGAAAAATTGAGCATAAACGTCCATTTTGAGGATCATAAATATATCAAAAAACTTCAAAATAACATTTATGATACTTGTTTGAACATGATTGACTACAAATATTCTAATAGGAAAATTTCGTAAATTATTCGTAATTTAAGATTTTATTAACTTAGTGAAATTGAAAATTTTTCATATAAATAGGAATTTTGAGGATTATTGCATTGGAAATAGTAGCATGAAAACTAAACAACGGATTTGACCCTGATAAAATAAATTAATAGATTAGTATAACATAAATATATCGAAGTGAATGATGGATAGCCTATTAGGCGGGGATTTCACTCTGTCACTGTGTCAGGCTTTGGTCAAATTCATTTCTCTTAACATGATTATAATATGTCTCGCACTAGAAATTTATGAGAACATAAATATGATGGGAAACTGAGCAGAGTCCACCTATGCCAACTAGAGTTTTGTAGCTTTCATCATTGATATAACTAACTCAGGATATGCAGAGACCAAGAACCTAGACAACACAATGACATCCTAAAAAAGTCCAGAGGATTTCATTCTCAGTATAGTCTGATATACTTCGGAAAACGGATATTGTTCTATAATCAGTTGCAGTACTTTCTCTGTTCAAAATGTTGCGCTAGCAAGCAGATATCTTACGTAGTATGGCTTTAAGACATTTATTAAACATTCATAGGAGGAATGCAGACATTCTCTGCATGGATACAGAGATTCTTAAACCCTTCTTAGGATAGCATATTCAAGATAATTTGTCATCCTGTGGATATCAGGGTTATCTCTCGTATGAAATACGCTAGACTTTTTAAGATAATTTTGATAATATTGATTGACATAGATTGATAAGATAAGATCAAGGGCAAATTTTACTACATAGTGAATTTACGTTTATATGAACAAATATAAATATCTATGTGGTATATTTATTTATTGCACAAAACAAATTAGAAATGACAACACTTGCCTTATAAATCACACTTGAGGGGATAATATTCGATAATTTTCTAAAACTAAAAAAAAAAGTTTGCAGTTATCCTATAATAACCAAGTGGAATGGGAAATCTCATTTTTATGTACCAAGATAGATTGTACATGCGTCTCTGATCAGAAAATGCTTAGGATTTTCGATGGATACTGTTATTGAATATTCCAATCAGAAAATCCACAGTCTTTACGTGTAAAAGAATGATTGGATAGCTCCTGTAAAATATGACACATATAGGATCTGTAGGCTCATTATTGGATGTCAGCATACAGCTGTATTTGTATGGCAATAAAATTTTTAGAAGCGATACCAATTAAAATATTTTATGCCATATCACACATCATAGTCTTATATTAATGTCGGAATTTAAATAACAATGTTACAAAAAAAGAAAAGAAAAAGAAGAAGAAAACTTCCATTTCAATGAAGAGAATTTACGACACTACCTTTGAAAAGAGTGTTTCTCCATACATAGCAATATATATTAAGGAAAACAGTATCATGAAATATTTTTACGCATTAATTATTTTCTTTCCATATAAAATATACACCCATCAAACATTTTACACAAGTATAATGCTTTCTGGAATATGCATCAAACGATATTTCTTCAACGGAAATCGTTTATAAACTGAGATTCATCTTAAAATCTTTTTCTATTCAGAGATTACCTCAAATGACCGGACATAAATTCATTTTTTCTGAAACATGTTTTATTTTAATCACTCTCTTTTAAAAGAGCTTTTAAGAATAGAGCTTTTAAAGGTATTAGATGCTATAATTTACATATTTTTCTTGGGATGATTATAATGAAAAATACAATTTTAAATTTCTGAATTCTTTTTGAATTGTATAAGTATACTTGGTTTTGTTTAAAGCTGACTTATTATTTGATAATTTATTTTTTACATACTAAATGTTATTCAAACTATTTTGTAATTTAATATTTTTTTATAAATAAAATATGCTATAGAAAAGTTTGGTTTGATCAAATTTTGGTTTAGAAAATCGCAAGTCTACACTGTTAAAAATTTCAACAGAAAACTCTGTGTAATGTATTATCTCAAGTCTTACGTAAAATTACAGAGAAAAACAAACGGAGATGTTAAAAATCTTATTTTATATATTCACTTTAATGACTAATATTAATTCAATTAATTATTGGTGAGAATATATTTCGGACTTAGAATGCTTTTTCTAAAGTAGAAACAGTCATTTTTAATTTTAATTAAAAAATTAAATAATAAAATTAGATAAAAATGCAGAATAAAGATTGATAATCTCGATTATTCACTTTTAACTAAGAATTGCTGTAAATTTACAGAGACTCTGGATAAATATTTACATAAAATTTACAGAAATTTTTAACAGTGTAGGTTTGTAATTAAAATTTTAATTTCTTCAATTGGGCCCTATCTTTATTATCATTCTAGAGTCAAATATAACTAAAACAGCCCTTACATGTAGGGATGTAAAAGATTTATCTATTTTTAATTTTCTTCAAGTTTACAAATTTGTTTTCCTATCATTTTTTCATTTTCCGTGTTTTCATTAAAATTTTATGCGGTAGAAAATCCGATTTGTTAAGCTTCAGCTCAATTAAATAAGCATGACCTCCCTCCCCCCTTTAAATAAGGAATGTACATATATACCATCGTTTATCAAGAGACTCGGCAGAGTCTCAAGTGACGCAAGCGCAAAAACAAACGAACGCCACGACACTTAGCAGAAACGGAAAAACGAACGAAAACTACGACACTTTATATATACAGCAATTTTTAGATCAAAGAAACCGCTGAAAGCCGACACTTAACATCTCAGGAAATATGGGAGGTTATGTTCTGATATTTTCAAAATAGTCTTTCACCTTCTGTCTGATCCTACCCTGAAATTGCTACATTTCTGCGTGCAATATATTTCGAGATATGAATTGTCTCATTTAAGTTGTAAATGGGCGGCATATGTGAGGAAAAAATTTTTCTCGAATATGGCTCGAGCGAATGTGGTTTAATTTATATATGATATTAATCGCTTTTATCTGATGTGCCTGACATCTCCCTTTTCCCTAGGAAAACTCTTGTTTTTTTTTATAACTCAGTTTAAAAATCGAACTATTTTTACTCCGCGATGCAAAGATTTCTATTGCTAATTCTCAGAATTCTCAATAGGTGTAATTCGGTTTGGTCTTGTAGTTGGTTGGTTGGTTCAATCTGAATGCAGTCAATAAAAAATTTAGATTTTGTTTTTTAATGCAAGAAAGAAACTTTATTGTTTCTTTTAAATATTTATTGTATATATACGAAATAAAATTTCACTTAAATATATTTTATGTAATCCGGTTTGGAGTGTTCGCGGACGTATACAGTCTTCGTTTTCATTTGAAATATTCAATCTCAGATAGGTAATTTGGCTCCATCTATCGGCAATTAGTGTCAAAAGCAAACTTACAAAAAAAAATATTTTTCTTTCTTTAATATCTTATACTATTAAGTGAGCAATATTTGTATATATATCTTATACTATTAAGTGAGCAATATTTGTATATATATTTCACTGTTCTCGAAAACGGTAGCTCGGACAGTCACGAGATTTAACACAAAGGTGCCCCCCGAAGGATCATTGTGCACATCGAAGTCAGAATTTCGAATTTCTGTTTAGTTTTCTTTTAATTAATAAAAATATGAAAATAATAAGCTAATAATAGCAAGAAATTAGCCATTTAAATTTAATCCGTAATTTAATTGTTGCCAAAAAAAAAAAAAAAAAAAAAAAAAATACGAGTTTATTTTATTTTTTCCAACAGGAAAATAAATACATTTATCTAAACATGAACAATACTACACACTACTGATAGCAGAGCTTCCAAATTTGGCATATAGGTTCCTGGGACCCAGCAGGTGTGCACCTCATCGAGATTTTTTCGAATTTCGAATCTGAATTTTTTAAATTAATGTTTTTTCGATTTTAAACATTGGCTTTTATGTTTCATTTTTCATGAATTTATTCTTCGATTGTAATCGTCTGCGTATCTTAGCAACGGCTATATTATGCAATTTATTTTTTATTTAATACATTTATTTGAGGGCGAATCTTTTTTCTCTTTTTAATTTATTATATTTATTGAAAATAAAATGGTAATGCAGTAGAAAAAATTAAATATATTAAATTTAAAATTTAAAAACGTATTTATAACAGTTATGTTTATGTATAATTTTTGTAGTATAACAACAATTATTTTTCATTTGTTAATTTAATTTCTTTAAAAGTTTTTTTATTTTTCTAATTTATAGTATTTGTCAGGAAATAATGGTAGTATATAGTAAAAAGGATTAAACTGATTGGAATTTATTTGTTTTTTATGTATTTAATTCCTTCTAAAAGAAAATCTACTTTTTATTTTATTTCATTACATTGGTCGGAATCAAATTGTAACACAGTGTAAATAGAACGAGCAATAAAATACTTGGTTCAAAAACTAAAATATTTAATAGACGCTGAGATACAGTTATCTTTAAAATCGTAGTTCTTAAATAATGGCAGACCCACCTATCGTCAATAAATACCCATATTGAAATACATAGGAAAGAGATTTCTGCAGGCAGTGGGAAACTGCTCCCGATACAGTGCGGGCAGAGAAAGAGCTGCCGTAGTCAGCGAGTACCCGATGCGAGGTCTAGAGCGATTCCAATGTAATTATTTTAGTTTTTATTTATAATGTGATGTGAAAAATAAATAATGATCCAATTCTTTTGGAGATTCATTTAAATATAGTGGCCAGCGAAGCGGGCGTAGCCTGCTAGTATATATTAAATGAGTTCTTTATTTAGAGATTTGTATTTTATATAATATTTTTTTTATCAAAAATATTCATTCAATTCCATTGTTTTCAAGTTGATACGTTGTTAACTTTCAAAATTGGTTTTATTTTAAAAAGTGATTGCAACAACAAAAACCTTTTTCTTTACTTTCATAAAAATGATAGATAATATCATAATCATATGCAAATATTTGTAATTTTTTTTTTTTAAACTAAGTGATAAATCACTTAAACTATGGATAGAAAAAATCCTGAATAATAATAATAATAATAATAATAATAATTAATTGATTAATTTGCTTATTAAATTTCTATAATATAGTATGTAAATGAAATATTTTACAAAGATTGTAATAATTATATCAAATCCAAATCTAAAATTTCATGTTTTCTGTTATTATTATTATTTTTTTAATTTTATAAAATAATGTAATAAAATTAAAAAAAAAAAAAAAAAAAAAAAAAAAAAAAAAAAAAAACTCGGTTACCAAACACTTAAATGCATTGGAAAAACTCTGAAAACAGAATTAAAATTAGTAAAATAAGTAATAAAATAAAATGAAGTAAAATACATCTTTATTTGACTCTAATTTAAACCCATAATATATTTTTAAAAATATTAATTAATTAATTTTGTTTTTCGCATTGTGATACTTAATTTTACGAAATAATACATTTCTGCAAAGCATGCTGGTAAAATAATTAAGAATTATACAGTGTATTATTTTATAAATTACTTTGTTCATTAAATTTCCAGTAAAAAACTATACTACTTAAATATTTACCAGTATAAAAGTTTCACATTTTAAAGATTTTTCTATTTTTATTTATTTTTCTCTTTTAAATCAAATCTATAATTCAAAAATAATACTTATTTCTTTCTTAAATTTAACAGTAGGGAGCAGGCATGAATATAACAATAAGAGCTACTCTAGAAAAAAAGAAAAAAAAATCCTCCTTCACTTGTACAGACTTATTTCTTACATATAATATTGATATAAAATAAAATTACCATGCATCTGCAACCTTTAAATTAAAAACTAATAATACATTTCAAATTTTGTATTATTTTGCAAATTTTGTTTATTGCCTTTATTCAGATATTGCAGTTTATTGCCTTCCCTTAGTATATGTTCATTTTTCCCCCACAAAATGGGTATTTTTGAAATAGTGATTGCTGGTACCAAACGGTCGCTAGGACTTCCCTGGTTAATCGATTTTAGAAAAGTGTGTTTCTGAAGTTCATACAAAAT
Organism: Salticus scenicus; assembly: GCA_963930645.1. Taxonomy (NCBI): domain Eukaryota; kingdom Metazoa; phylum Arthropoda; class Arachnida; order Araneae; family Salticidae; genus Salticus; species Salticus scenicus. Next base: position 164,418,624 of record OZ005653.1, on the reverse strand, counting down.
CTTGAAAAACAGTGTCGAATACGAATTATTCAATTTGTTTTTCTATATCCAGTAATTTTCGGAATTTCTAAAAACTGTAAAACACGTCTTCGACAATTTTACGGGATTTTGTTTAGTTAAGAAAAAAGCAAATATGTATGGTGGGGGAAGGGGGTGGGGGTGGCACAAGGTGTCAGACATGGGCAAATTTTAATTTTGTAAATGTGAAAATTGGGGGAAGGGGGAAATCTGTTACTTTGATGGAAAGACCTTTTCAAAACAACATTTTAACAAAAAATGTTTTTCTCTATAATTATTAGTTAGAAAAATGTGAAAGAAAATTTTTCGTTTAAAGTCTTCCCCCTGGGTCTCGAAAACACCTTGGAAATTCTAAAAACCTAAAAAAAAAGGGGGGCTTAATCAGTTTGAAGGATCATTGTTTTGTTTGGAAATTTTGAAAAAATTTTGGAAATTTCGAAAACAGGGACCAGCGAAAAGCGCATCTTTGAAATTTCAAACAAATGCATTGCTTTTTTCAGTTTGTCGAAAATGTCTTCTATAAACATAAACAACTTCTTAAAAAAAAAAAAAAAAAAAAAAAAAAAGGAAGGAGAAGAAGAAGAAGAAATTGAAGCTGTATTACAATAGGGGGAACCTTAGAAAGCAAACAGTAAAATTTGGAGGGGAATTAGGGGGGTTAAGAGCTCGTTCAAAGTTCTTACTTACAGACTCATATTCAATTTGCACGTTTCTTACAATTTTCAAAATTTTCGAGTCGTTTCCGATAGATTTCGGGAGGATGATGGGACTTTTAGAAAAAAAAAATTATAAGTTCCTTAAAAATGCCCCACCAGTGGCCGAGCGGTGGATGAGAGGTGCCGGATTCGATCCCATCCCGCACTCTTTGACTTAGCCGTTCCTTCCGTGTATTTATCCGAAACGCGCTTAAATACGGGCCTCGACCCCTTAGAAAGACCTCATGGAGGCCATTCTACCTATATGCCTAGGACCCTAGCGTAGTCAGTTGGCCTTAAAACCTACTACCAACCAACCTTAAAAAAGTATCGTTGAAGTGATTGCATCTAGAAGATTTCTCGAAGTGCTAAAAAATCCTTATCATTTAAAATTTTAATGTTAGATCTCTTAGTATACTTTTTGCCCCCATAACCCAATTTTAGAAAATGAGGCAATGTCCAAAATCCCTTCACCACGTTTTAGAAAATTTTCTGGAATTCTAGCCAGGAAGAATGTGGGAACTATGTACAGTATATTTAACCAGATAGGAATAAAACTACATTCAACAAAACATTTTCTAAAAAACGTTTTCCCGATTAAAATTTCAAAGTGGTCTAACTGATTGCCCCCCTCCTATTTTTCCCATCTGAATTAATTTTAAACCAAACAAAATCTCCCTCAGATTGATTAAGCATCTTTTTTAGAATTATCAGATTTTCCAAAGGAAGATCTGATCCCCACCCCCATGGTGTTAGGTATTTTGGAAAATTACTGTCAAATCCTTACAGCATTTTACATTAAACATCTCCAATTAAAAATATAACAAAATATTAATCTTTTGTTCATTCAATTGGACCATTTAAAAACTTGTGTTTATTTTTTTTTATCTAATCAAAATCTATACGGTGAATGGAGCTCTTTAAAAACTTATTCATAACGCTTTTTTACAAAAACTTTCGTACACAAATTATTTTTTGAACATTTATTTTAAATATTCTGTTGAACTATTTAAGAAACAGATGAACCGTTGAACCAAAGAAATTGAATATTAAATAAAATAAAATAAATCTCTCTCTCTCTCTCTCTCTGTCTTTTTTTTTTTTTTTTTTGTAGAAATTGTTTGTTATTTTTAAAATATACTATATTATGCCTTTGTAATGTTGCGTGTTTCCATCACACAACAAATATTCTTTCTTAAAGTTTTTTATCTATCACTTTTCATAAATTTTTAAAATTTCATTTAGTTTGTTATTTTGTTCGAGGTAAAATTTAATGTGGTATGAACTATGAAACTGCACTTTTTAAGGGTTACAAACTCATTGCCATGCTCCTTTAATTTTACATTTTAATCATTAACAAAAAAGTAATGATATCAATACAAAAAACCCTTAACGGGTTAAAAGTTTGTGACGCAGCACTGCACTTTATGGCTATAAGAATTAGAAATCCGGGTCTTAAAAATAATATCAAATTTTCAGTGACGCTTTGCTATTAATTAAAAAATACAGAGATTTTCTTATTTGAATTTGTTTTTTTCTTCTATTTATTTTTACAGTGTAAACGATATTTTCAACATAAAATAATATATAACATTTACTTACCGATACCTTTTCATTCACATCTCTTATAATATCAAAATATGTGTTTTAAAAGAAATGATATGAAATTCCAGCAACGCAGTGTTGTTACACTAAATGATTTGTTTTTAAATTCCACTGCAATTATTTTGTTTTGCATATTAAAGTATATTTGCACATTGAAATATTGCTTTTAATTTTCAAATACGCAGTCAAATATATCACTTTCATTAAGTTTATATTATGTTCTGAAATGTATTTATTTCAATGAATTATTTTATCTTTTGCGTCACGCTATCCAAAACTGTAAGTAAAATTTATGGAAATGTTTATTTTGTGCCATCTTATCCAAATTAATTGAAAAAGCATGCAAGTAGATAGTGTGCTGCAAAAAAAAAAAAAAAAAAAAGAAATTGCGAAATTTTTAGTTGTAGTTTTGGATGGCGTGACGCAAAAGATAAAATAATTCATTGAAATAAATACATTTCAGTACATAATATAAACTTAATGAAATTGATATATTTGACTGCGTATTTGAAAATTAAAAGCAATATTTCAATGTGCAAATATACTTTAATATGCAAAACAAAATAATTGAAGTGGAATTTAAAAACAAATCATTTAGTGTAACAACACTGCGTTGCTGGAATTTCATATCATTTCTTTTAAAACACATATTTTGATATTATAAGAGATGTGAATGAAAAGGTATCGGTAAGTAAATGTTATATATTATTTTATGTTGAAAATAACGTTTACACTGTAAAAATAAATAGAAGAAAAAAACAAATTCAAATAAGAAAATCTCTGTATTTTTTAATTAATAGCAAAGCGTCACTGAAAATTTGATATTATTTTTAAGACCCGTATTTCTAATTCTTATAGCCATAAAGTGCAGTGCTGCGTCACAAACTTTTAACCCGTTAAGGGTTTTTTGTATTGATAAGAGTATATACGATCGTTTTTCGCCGATCAGTCACGAGAAAAACTTTTTTTTTTCTTTTTTTTTTGAGTAATACGAAGTTAGAATAGATAGTAATAGATAGTAATAGAAATAGAAGTAATAATTTTGAGTTAGTAGCGAACTAAAAATTACTTATTGAATAAAAAAGGGAGACCAGGTTTAGTTGGCATATATTTTGATATTATATTTTTCTACTTTTGTTGGCGATATTTTTAATTTTCAGATATTCTGGTAAATGTAAAAGAGAGCTTAAATCTTTGGCTTCAAAATCATGTATGTCACGTATTAAATATATGTTAAGCAATCCCAAAAACATTTTTCCTTAGAGCTTGAGTGCGTGAACATAAATCATGAGTGCGGTTAGTTGGCATACCCGTAGAGGTGAGTTGGCATAACGTTATATGATTTTGGATACTTAGGCAGAACACGATAATTTTAGAGGAAAAACATTTAATGAAAATATTTTATTTAAATAATATTTGACTAAAATTTTCTTCTTAAATGCATGAACAGTAATGAATCCTTAGAGAAATGAATTTTTATTATTATTACACTTGTAGTCATACAAATAGATTTAGACCAATTTTTGTAATCACTCACAAATATATGAATTGTAAGTTCGTTTATTTGATCAAGCGGGGTCAATTTTTCAATAATTTTATTTTGGCGGTACGAAACTGCATCCTCCTCGCTTAGCCATATCCACTTTTCTCGCTTCTTGACCATAGTGAACATGCGAATTACCTTGCCATCGGATTCGTCAATCTTACCAAGACACTGGCGGTTTTGATATTTGACCAAAATAGAGTTCTTTATTTTGTATTAGGCTGATCAGGAAACGCCAGATATTATGAGGATTTCATTGTTGGTCTTGCTCAACGTGATCTGCTAGCATCCTTTCGAGGTTCTCCAAAGTTCGTGGGAACTGTCGCAGGAAAACTCTCACCATCATTTTGGAAGGAGCCTGAGGATTAAACTGTTCACCATGAAGAAGTTCTTCAACTTTTAAAATATCATTCATCAAGAAGGCCAAGCTATGGCGTAGCTATGTTACAGCTATAATAACTGATCCCACCTAACTATGCCAACTACCCTCACAAGGATATCGATCACTAAACGCAGAATCCCAAACTTCAGAAACAAAAGAATATGATAATTCTTGCAACATCCAAATTAACCACTTTTTCAAAAACTACCATTAGTAGAGCCTTGATTCGACCTACAGTTCACCAGAAAAAAAAAATGTTGCGATGAAAATTTGCTTACTAGGAAACATTCAAAAGGTGTCGTCTTCAAAAAATATTGAAAAAAAATGTATGTGATTCTACTCTTCCTAAAACGTCAGAAAGTGAAAAAATTATCGGCTGAAATGAATTACAGCGACCAAAAAAAATTATTAATGGCGATTTCACATTGTTATGTGATTGGTTTTGAGTACTTGGCGGAGAAACAAAACACGGTTCTGTTCGTACACAGCGATCTCGGAGCCAGCGAACTGAACGCCTAACAGCGCTAAATCGCCAAATATGCTTAATTTTGATAATTTTTTGTGGTCGCTGTAATTCATTTCAGCCGATATTTTTTTCACTTCCTGGTGTTTTATGAAGAGTAGAATGACATACATTTTTTTTTCAATATTATTTGAAGACGACACTTTTTGAATGTTTTCTTGTTGGTAAAAAAAAAAGAAAAAAAAATTCGTGGCGCTGCAAGATGACTGAAGTTATTGTAGCTGGTACACTTATACATACACAAACCCATTAACAAGATTACAGTGCAGTAACTCTACAGGAAATAGAAGCCGTGTGCCCACTAACCCCCGTCTCCCCTACATACCTATAAGATAAAATTAAACGATCTTAAGATATATTTTATTTAATAAATAATTACAAGCTAAAAAGAACTTTTTTATACCACGTTTTTTAATTTTCTGTTGAATAATATAAACTTGACAATTTTATGAGTTAATAAATACTTTTTTTAAATTTTTTTTATGAATTACCCCATCAATTTGAAAGAAAATGATCAAATGTGTAATAATGAGAGCAATTATTAGAAATGTTCAGACATTTATTAATTGAATAAAAGTATTAAAAGAATGCATTGTCATCGTGTTCTGAGCTATTCTAAAAGTTTCAAATGTTTAGCTAGTCGGGAAGTTAGTTAAAAATCGATTGACAAACAAACAAGAAAGCGAGTTAATAAAAACGTGGTAAAATGAATTTTGATAAGAATTTTTGTAAATTTTACCGAATTTTACCGAATTATTTTATTTTTACAACATTTTGAAATGCCTTAGTATAAATCATATTGAATATCTAACTTTTTTTTTTTTACTTTCGTTTGACCTGTGTGTACAAGTACTAACAATTTTATCTCAGGTTTCACAATAATGATATCATTTTATTTTGTTTCTGTTTCTAACCTACATTTAAGCAAATCTTTTATTTGTTGAAATACGTGTGCAGTGGTCGAATTATAACAGAAGCACCTTTCTAGACATTTAAATAAAGTACGTATTGTGATTACCAAGGTACATTTTAAAGCAAGACTTATTTTGTTTGAATTTTTCGAAACTTTTCTATAAAACTTTTTTTTTTTTTTTTTCAGATGTTTGTCCTTTAGGATTTTGGAGCGTCGTTTTTTCAATGACATATTGCTATATTTTATATACAAACATAGTCTTTGGTAGATTTCATCTAAGCAATAAAATCTTCAATTTCGTTGCTGTTCCTCTCTCAGCATTTTTAAGAATTAAATTGTCCAAAATAGCTGCATCATTCCAAATTTCTATAGCTTTATACATTGAAGTCTTATGAAATAGATATTCATTCCAAAATGTAATAACTAAAACAAGTTAGCAATAACAAGAAATTCTCTGAATTAACTTTGAGAATTCCGTATCTTGAGAGTAAATATTTTATGTTAGATAAAAAGGGAATACAAACTCATTTTTCTTAGATCATTTTTCTTATTCACCTTTCTTTTCTTCAGTTTCTTTTTCTTTCTCTCTAAATGTTTCTATGTTGATGAAAATCTGCTTAAAATCCATTGAATCCTAATAATATTTCCTTAGTTTTTATAAACAGACAATTCATAGCAAGTGTTTGCACATTTTCAAACATTTAATTTCAAACATCTACACAAACTAACTGAAAATAATTCAAATTTAAAAAAGATAGCTTCGTTCAAAACATCGGTGAAAGCAATATATGTTAGCAGTAACAAAAATAACTTATTAAATTTCGTTATTTATATCGTAAGACATTTAAATAAACTCCTAATAATATTTTTTGCAAAACATATGGAACATATCACAAGCTCAGTCTTTTTTATTTTATCAATTTACTGAATTAAATAATACTTTATTAAAGTTCATATTCCTTTTTTTTTTTTTTTTTTTTTTAATTTGTAATAAAACTCATTCATAAAGAATTTAAAAAACAATATTATTTGTGTTTGTATTTAATTTTACAAAGCAAATTATGAATGCGCCTTATTATAGCTTCTGGAATTAGGAAATTCTCTTCTATAACGATTTCTCTATGAAAAATCTCTTCTGTGTGTAATAATATTAGTTGATTACTGAATGCATAGTGTAGCCGATTAGCTACTTACTCACTTTTATTCTTTGTAAATATTATATGATTCTTTTTTGTGAATGGATGTTTCATTAATTTTTATACAGTTTTATTTAACCATATCCATTTAGAATAAGGAAATGGTCATAAAAGCTAATTCCTAATTTAAGTGATCAATTTTTTGAGTAAATGCTTTAATAACTAATAGCTAACGTTATTTCAGTTGAAACAGTTACATAATGATAGCAATAAAGTAAAGAAATAATAATACAAATAATAATAAATTAAATAGATTTTTGGCATCCTTGTTAAACTTTAATTTGTATTTAAAAAAATATTTCAGCTTCTAAAAATATTTGTCTTAGGCCTGGAAACTAAAGTTTTCATAATTTGCGGACTCATACATATTCACATTTTTAATTATTTTCCTTTTAGATATGCTCCTTAGCGATGCGTCCCACACCGTCACCAATTATCCATAGCGCAATACTAGTGCGACATCAAAATCGAACCAACCGACCAACCACTTAACGATTACGTGTTACTTCCGAACGTACATTTTCTGAACAGTGCTATTTGCGAACACATCTTACACCTGGCAGCTCATTCCCTCCCCATTTGAAAGGGGATATCGTTCCAGAGAGCACGGTCACCCTGCTCTAATCGATCAAGGGGATTAACTGCTTTTGTTAAAAGCTGTCAGTAAGAAAACCGATTATATATGTCGGACAGTGAAAGTCCGTAATTTTGATTTTGTTTGGGTATGCCCCCTCTTTCGTTCAAGACAAACTAATATAGCGGAAGTAAACGAACAGCTTTCAGGCAATCTCTAATTTCTTGAAGATCTTTTAAATTTCTGCTAAGACTTAAAACACGATTACTGCTTGTTGTACGTGTGGATAATACACTCTATAACAACAAAAAAAAAAAAGAAAAAAAAAAAAAAAAAAGAAAAAACGATCGAATGGGATAAAAATTAGTAGATGTGATGTACATGTGGAGAAAAACAATTGATTACAGTTTCAGAAAATTTGAATGATTTAATCAAGAGAAAGGGCCTCACGAAGTAAACAAGTCAATAACGCGTTGGTCCACTTCTGGCCCTTATTTACTCAGTTATTCGACTTGGTATTAATTGATAGAGTTGGCAGATGTGCTCCTGTGAAGTACCGTGCCAAATTCTGTCCAATTGGTGCGTTAGATTGGCAAAATCCCCAGCTGGTTGTAGGACCCTTTTTATGATGCTCCAAACGTCCACAGTGGAAGAGAGATCCGGGGATTGAGCTCAACCCCATTTCACTGAGCCGCCTATTAAGGGTCTTTGAAGTCATTGAAGTACCATTGCATGTAGGATCGACGATAATGATTAATTGGAGCTTTGCGTACCGCTTTGCGATTGTCTGGTTCTCACTTTCTGTCCTCTCTTTAGACCGACCGCTTCCTCCTTGACGCTGTGTTTGGCCACGGTTCACCCATTCCTGCCAATATCATCTAATAGTGGTACCACTCCTATCCAATTGTGAAAAAATTCGCAGATTAGATCAACCAGCTTCTTTGAGCCCAACTACACACCCCACTAAAATTCTGACATCTGCGCATGTTGTTTTAGCACCTGTATGCGAGGCATAGTTACTGTCTTTCTGAGTACACGGAATAAAATTCTCAAAGAATTTATGACCTGGAATCAAACATTCTTATTTTTAATATTCTGCCAATTGCGCAGTTAAGATGCGCTGCAGCGTCACATGCTTATTCGATAGCAGCCAAACTTTAAAATTTTACATTTTCAATAGAAACCTGTATGTATGTCAATTTGTGTCCAGTTTGCATTACTCCTTCTTGGTGCGTCGTTTTTTTTTTTTTTTTTTTTTTTTTTTTTTGTTATAGAGTATATATATGGATGCTTTTAATTTGTGTCAAAACACTTTGCGTGTGTATATGTATATACATTATCAGAAAGATTATAGAAAAAAATATATATATTTAATTAATAAAAATTGCTTTATTTATCGAAAAGGAAAAATTTTAATGCTTAAATTAATTTGTTTAATAGAACTATTTGAGGTTTTAATTGAAAAATATATTTTTAAATAATTTAGTATATATATATATATAAATATATATATATATATATTTCTATGTATGATTAAAGATAAAATTATAAATAAGTAAAAATAAGTTTTAAAAAATTAACTTAAAAATTTAGAAAACTAATTTAACTAATAAAAAAATATATTTCTAATGAATGAGTTGAGATTACTACAGGTTTTAATAAAAATAAAAAAAAAAAACTGTTTTAAAATACTTTTAGTATAAAAAGTTTGTTTTCTAAAAATAGTTATAAAGAAAACCTAGTCATATTAAAAAAAAAAAAAAAAAAAAAAAAAAAAAAAAAAAAACTAATTTATTTATTAAAAATATCATTTTCAATTTAAAAGTTTTGATTTAAGTAGCCATGTGGTTCTCGATGCTGGTAGAATGGAACTGTCCGGTTAGATCTCAAGCCGCGTTCGTCGACTAAGTCGTTGGAACTTTCCATGGTTTTCTTCGAAACTTGCGCAAGTACAGGCTAGGGCCCTTTAGGGTTTTCCCCCATCCCCACCCCGGAGAGCATTTCAAGCAGGCGTCGAACACTCGCGTTATCAACCGGCTTTAACACTTACACAATCACCACGAAGATATTTTTTTAAATATAAAACGACTTTTTTTTTCTATAAATGGTTACATATGTATTATATTTTAAATGATTTATAACAATACATTTTAATTAAAAATTAATTTAATTATTTTTATATATTTTTTTAATAATATGTGAAATATATTTTTTTAATAATTGAATTAGTTGAGACTACTTAACGCTATTATGTGAACGTTTAAATAAAAATTCTATTTCAAAATGATCTTAAACATAATAAGAATTTTTTTTACTATCATTGATCAGAGAAGTAAGGAGATAATTAAAATTATTTAATTTAAAAAATCTAACTGAAAAATTAAATTGATTATTAAAAATATACATGTTAATTAAAAAAAAAAAAAGATGAGATTGTTTGAATATTATTGTGAAACTTATTTTAAAATATTTTTAATATAAAAAGATTTTTTTCTAAGAATGTCTATTAAAAAAAAAAAAAAAAACACTTAATAAAATATTTTAATTGATACCTGACAGCTTCTAACAAAAAAACAAACTTACTTCCCTTAATCGGTAAGGGGAGGCGAACTGTGCTCTCTGGGGTAGTGATGGGTAAGACACGAAAAAACTTTGTCATGACATTGAGGCACTTCAAAATATTTTGAAGTGGGACAATGTCATGCTTCAAATGACATGAGGTGTTGCAAGAGAGAGAGCAAGGTGAATGAATGAGGTGAAATATTTTGTCATCTGTTGTAGTGAGTTCTGAGATAGGTTGTTTATCATGTCCCACGTGAATTGAAAGAGTTGTTTTGTCATAAAAATTAATTAGTGTGAAGAGGTGGGAGGTTCAAAAAAGTGGATGAAGATGCATGAATGAAATGAAGTACTATGTCATATGTTGTAGTGAGTTGTGATGTAGGTTGTTTGTCATGTCCCACGTAAATTGAAAGAGTGATTTTGTCATGAAGATAAGTGTTAAAAGTTGAGGTCTACATTCGGTAACTACAACTACAAAAGTGTGAACGAAGATGCATGAATGAAATGAAGTAGTATTTTGTCATATGTTGTAGTCAGTTGTGAGATAGGTAGTTTTTCATGACACGAGTGATTTGAAGGAATTGTTTTGTCGTGAAGTTTAGTGTTAAGAGATGAGGGGCTTCCATATGGTACCTATAATTCCAAAAGAGTGAAGGAAGACGTATGTATGAAATGAAGTACTGTGTCATCTGTTATGTCTTGTTATCAGTTAGGTAGTTTTTCATGTCACAAGCACAAGTGAATTGAATTGAATGAATTGACTTGTCATAAAGATTACTGTTAAAATGATTGGAAAGAAGTTAAGGAATCACTGAGAAATTTTATTTTATTATTCCTTTAAAAGAAGTAATAGTCGCAAAAATTTAAATACATTTAACAAATAATGCTGACTTTTCGAAAATATTAAGATTGTTAAAGAAATATTTAGTTTTAACAAGAAGGTGTTAAAATGATTGTTTTAAGTAATTTCTCAGGCACTTCACTCTTCACTTGCTTATAAAAACTCACGAATGTTTTCGGAAGAAAGTATTGGATTCGTAAAAATTTCCTACTTATGGTTTTTGATGGATTTACATGTTTTGAGGGTTCCAGAACAAGATTTGACCCTTTTTATTTTCTTATTTATTCAATAGAAGAAAATATTGGATTCGTAAAAATTTCCGACTTCTGGTTTTCGACAGATTTTCACGTTTTGAGAAGTCTAGAACACAATTTAAAATTTTTTTCCGAATGTCTGTCCGTCTGTCTGTCTGTCTGTGTGTGCGTGTGAGAGACAAAAAATTTGTGGCAAATGTATCTCCTGGACTACTGTTCAGAATTGTTTATAAATTTATATGTAGATGCACTTTGGCCTAAATTAGGGCCTATCAACTTTTGGTGCCAAACGCTCAAAGGTGGCGCTGCTATACAGCGATTTCCACAATTTAATGGGAGGCTATATCTCAGGTAAAGCTAAAGCACTTCCACCAATTACATTCAATAGAAAATAACGCTTTTGCTTAATTATTGGTAGATCTGTATGTCATCTATAAATTATGTACACACCACACTGTGCACGCAAGTATAATCCTACATTAATCGGATACCGGAAAAAAGGGCACTTTTGCGATTTGCGAATCGTAAGATGCAATAAACACGAAAATCCAAATCGGAGTCTACAGATGACTCTCATATTGAATTAAAAATATTTAGGGATAACTTTTGAGTGAAAATTCAGCAATTGCTTAATATAACTAGGGGTGGGGGGTGGAGCTGGATGGGAAATGAAAAAGAAAATAATGGTTTTTATGTAACCATGTAATTAATATTAATGAAACTATGATAGAAATATAGATTATTAATTTTTTAAGCGAGGGCTAAGTATAACAGAGTAGTTTTTTTTTTTTTTTTCCTGAGGGAGGGGGGGGCGATACCAGAAAAATAAAATCTTTTTTATTTTTTATTTTTTTATTGTTACCTGTTACTGATTGCAATGAAAATTTTTATGAATGTCTTCTCAAGAAAATTTTTACTAAGTGTTATATATATCTAATAAGTAAAAAAAGGGGGGGGGGGCTACGTGAGCAGAAAATAATAGTACTTTTTTTGTGAGTCCATGTCTGATTTTAAAGAAAATTTGTGTATCACTGATTATTTATGAATATTTTTAGTGAGTGTTACTACGAATGTTTTTATAACACACGGTATAAGATTGTACTGAATTTGTGTCATTTACTCATTATTAAGAAAAATTTCATTGAGTATGGCATGCAACATTGGAGGGGAGGCGGGGGGGGGGATACCAGTTCTCCAAAGAAAAGGAACATTGTGGTTTTTATACAACCAATGTTATTGAAACAATAAGCTAATAAAACTTATAGTTTATAAAGATTTTCAATTAGGGTTACTTGTAAAAGGGGGGGGGGGTTACTGTTGGGGGAGGGGGGTGAAAGAAAAGAAATTGACGATATTTAAATCCACCTGTTCCGGATTGTAATAAAAATTTATAAATTTTTATGAGAGTCATTTAATGTTTAAGAACATTTTTACAGGAAAGGGGGGGGGCGAGCAGAAAATTATAATGGTTTTAATGAGTCTGTGGCTGAATTTAATGAAAATTAAAAAAAAAAAACATCATTCATTATTCATGAAGATTATCTGCAAATGTTACGTATAATGGAGGGGGGGGTTAGGGAGCGGAAAAAAAGAAAATGAATATTTTTATATCATCCAGTTAAAAATTGTAAAAAGAAAAAGAAAAATAGTGTCATGTATTTGTTTAAGAAAAACATCAGTTAGCGACACAAGTAGCTACTGAGGGAGAGGGGGTCGTTGGATAAAGAAAAGCAAAATTATGGTTTGTATGCAACCAATTTTATCGAAACAATAAATTATTATAAATTATAGTTTATTATTATATATAGTTTATTATGAAAATTATAGCTTTTCAATGAGAAAAGAAAAATTAGAAAAAGAAACAAAATGTTTAAAAGAATGCGCTTTTTTGGGGGGGGCGGGGGCAGAGGAAAAGAAATTGACTGTATTTAGATCACCCTGTTCCGGATTGTAATGAAAATTTATAAATTTTATTAAGTGTTACTGAATGTTTAAGAAATTTTTCATTGGAGGGGGGGGGGAGGAGATAAGTGAGCAGAAAATAATAATGTTTTTATATGAGTCTGTGAACGATTTTCATGAAACTTTGAATAAATACCATTCATTATTTATGAAGATTTTCAGTGAGTGTTACGCATAAGCGGGAGATATTAGGGGGCAGAGAAAAAGAAAATGAATTTTTTTTTTTAGAACTCAGTTAAAAAAAAAAATGCTCATGTATTGTTTAAGAAAAAAAAAAAAAAAAAAAAACGGTTAGTAGCTATTGGGGGGAGAGGGGTGGTTCGTAGAGTAAAGCAAAATAAAATTACGGTTTATATGCAACCGATTTTATTGAACCAATAAATTAATAAAAATAGTTTATAAAGGTTTCCAATGATGGTTGCTTGTAAAAGAATACTGTTGAGGGGAGAAAGGCAGAGGAACAGAAATTCACTATGTTTTAATCACCCTGTTCCGGATTGTAATGAAAATTTATAACTATCTATAAGTGTCATTTAATGTTTAAACATTATTTCACAGGAAGGGGTAAAGGAGCTATGCGAGCAGAAAATAACATAGATTTTTTTATGATTCTGTGGTTGATTTTAATGAAAATTTGAATAAATATCATTCATTATTTATCAAGATTTTCTCTGAGTAATACGTATAAGGACGGGGGGTGAGGGGGAAGTTAGGGGACAGAGAAAAAGAAAATGAATGTTTTTATATCACCCCGTTCAGGATTGTAGTAAAACTAGTCCCACTGACTCATTAGGAAAAATTTTATTGAGTATTGCATGTAACTGTTAGGGTGTATGTGTGTGTGTGGGGGGGGGAGTACCAGGTAGGCAAACACAAAAAGAACATAATGGTTTTTATGGAACCAGTTTTATTGTAACGATGAATTTAACTTATAGTTTATGAAGTTTTTTAGTAAGAGTACGGTATAACAAAGTAGGCTGGTGGAGGGAGCAGAGGAAAAGAAATTGACTATTTTTTAATCACCCTTTGACAAGCTGTAATGAGAGTTTTTATAAATGTTATTTACCGTTTGAGAAATGTTCCCTAAGTGTTATATATATATATATATACCTCGTAAGAATATATATATACTTAGTATTACATATATATAACACTTAGTAAAAATTTTCTTGAGAAGACATTCATAAAAATTTGCATTGCAATCAGTAACAGGTAACAATAAAAACAAAAAATTATTTTTTTTGTATCCGCCCCCCTCCCCCTCCCTCAGAAAAAAAAAACTACTCTGTTATACTTAGCCCTCGCTGAAAAATTTAATAATCTATATTTCTATCACAGTTTCATTAATATTAATTACATGGTTACATAAAAACCATTATTTTCTTTTTCATTTCCCATCCAGCTCCACCCCCCACTCCTAGTTATATTAAGCAATTACTGAATTTTCACTCAAAAGTTATCCCTAAATATTTTTAATTCAATATGAGAGTCATCTATAGACTCCGATTTGGATTTTCGTGTTTATTGCATCTTACGATTCGCAAATCGCAAAGTGTCCTTTTTTCCGGGTGCCCTTTTTTACGGTGCCCTTTTTTCCGGGATCCACATTAATCGCACACAGCACAACCTGAAATGCATTTGTAACAATTTCCTAACGTAGTCCCACTATATTCTAAATCTTTTGGGTAGACCTGTGAACAAATGATAAAAATTTTTATAGCTGATTCCACATAAAACATGCTTTCATGCATATAACAAATGTAAATGCAGAGATGTTAAACTGTATATTCATCAGAAATTTCGTCCATAGTCGTAATGTATTAGAATTTTTTTTGGATGTCTCTGTATATGAACTATTTACTTAATCTCAATGACAAATTTAATGCCCCTATATGATACAGATTTAAGTTAGCGAGTTTCGAATTCCTGCTACTATTTGCTCTTGAGATATGCTGATAACAGACACACACACACTCCAACCGCTTAAAACATGATTTTTTGTATTCAGGGGATCTCGAAACATCTAAATATAACAAAACTCACTTCCGAAAATTTTACCTAAAAACAGTACTTTCTTTGCCATATATATGGGTGAGAGAAAGTAAAATTTTGAACTAGAAAATAATTTCTCTATAGTGATATAATTGCATTATATACAAAAGTGGTCTAAAAACTCTAAATTGAAGTGCAGGAGCAATATAGTTAACCTTATGATGACACATTGAAATTTCTAGTTGTCAGCATTATTACTATTTGTTTATTGAATTAACTTAAGAAATGTAATTTTCAGTGCTTCGAATTGGAATCCTTTTAATGTCATAAATATAAAAATAACACATATAGATGAAATTTATGAATAATTTGAAATGATAAAAGCTTTTATAATTTTGAACATAAGCCTTAAAAAAAAAAAAAAGAAAGAAAGAAAAAGAAGAATGAGCGAGAGAGAGAAGAAGAAGAAGAAAAGGACATTTAAAGAACATTTAAAAGATAAATACAATTTTAAAATTTTAGACCACTTTTATAAATCACAAATTTGAAGCATTTTATATGGGTCAACAGGAAATTTCACTTGAATAAATAATGTCTGTAAGTTAATTATAAATTTTGTATGAATAAAGGAGGAGGTTCAGGTACAACAAAGATTATACATGTCAATTTATTACGGATTATCCATTCTTTATATCATTACTTTTTAGTAGTACACTTTTGTGATATTTATGTGAAATTAAATAAGATGAAGATTATTATTTGTAAATAATGGTATGAAAATTATTTATGTTCTATATTAAATTGGCAGGTATAACTAATGTCTATCATCTTAATCGCGTGCACCATAAAAAACTGACAATCAATTAAAAATTTTTTTAATGATTTGTGAACTATTTTTAGTTTTTTTAAAAAAAACACCGACTTAAATATTTAGAAGATGAAGCTAGGTTTGTGTATTATTTTATCATAACTAAAAATTAAAGACCTTTCAACGTACAAAAATAAATAAATAAATAAAATTTTTTAAGTGTTCTTGTCCAAATTAAGAATACAACCGACTTTTAATTATTTTCATAACTTAAAATTTTTTTTCACAAGGCACTTGCGTACATGAAAGGATATTTATACATACTTGTAAGCTATATATAAGGGGATATGCATTGGCCCATAAGAGATAAGTTCGTGCAGCAACTCTAGAGCACAGCTCATACATGCTGCACATTTTCTTTCAGCTTTGTTCTTCAAATATGCTTATTACATATACAGACACCCATAAAACAACCATTATAAACCTGATTTTCGAATTTAGAAGACCTTAAAACTTTCAAATATATTAAAAATACCGTTTCAAAAAATCGATCAAAAAACAACACTTTCTCTGCCATACATGGGTAAGAGAAAAAAAAAATGAATTACAATATTTTCAAACTTAAAGATATTTTCCCTTAAGTAAAAGGGGCCCACCAGCGGCCGAGCGGTTCTGCGCTCAAAGCTGATAGACGTGAGGTGCTGGGCTCAAAGCCTGGTCGTGCTCTTCGGCCTAGCGTTCGGACTTCTCCGTGGTTTTCTCCGAAACTTGCGTAAATACGGGCTAGGATCCCTTAGAAAAACCCCGAGGGCACTCCCCCTCGGGCCTGGGTCCCTAGTGCGGTTAATTGACCTTTAATCCCCACAACCCAACTCAACCCTACCCATTAGAAAAAGAGGGTGTATTAATAAACATTTCGCTGTTTACGTCCTGCTATTAACTAGAATAGGCCTGTCCTTTACACATAGCATTCATGGTACATGTACAACTGTTGTAATGTAAAGATTATTTTTAATTACTTGAAAAAAAAAATTTTCTTTCGAAGAATTGAGAGAATGAAACGTTCTCATAAAAGTATCTTTAATGCATTCTTCAATGCAGAAATTTTCACGTATTTATGGCAAATCACTAGTCGGGAAAAATTGAGAGCTCACGGATTTCCAATGCAAAGCACCGGAAATTAAAACTGCTATGTTCAACTAGGTGCAAATTTGTGATCTATGCTTCAGCAATTCGGAAATGCAGCTTCCATTGAAACACAAAAAAATTATGGGCTAAAAGTTAAGCAATATTTTGAGATTTTTATGGGCCATATTGTGTACCGTGTAATATTTTGTACTATTCTATCATTTGTTTAGATGAATGTTTATTGTCATCATATGTACCTTGTCACTATTTTTTCCTGAAGAATTAAATTTTAGCAACAATAACGCAATTTTTTTCATGTTCATCTGGCCCACAGCCTACATAATTTGGCAGTTGGCCCCTGAATATTACAAGTATACAATCATGTTAAAACTAGTGTATGATGAAAATTATATTAAAAGTGATTGTTGAAAATATAAACAAAACTTTAGTGCATAATGTAATAAAATTTCTTTCGTATTACATTTACTGTTAAAAAAATCCACTATTTTAAATATTCACAGTGTTAAAAAAAAAAAAAAAGTAAAATAAGGAAGCAAATATATATTGAGAGGTAAATAATTTTCGCATATAACGTTTTAAATGTTAAATATTAATTTTTATGCCTTTCTTCTTCACAAATTGAACTTATGGCTAAACATAATTTCTATGAAAGAAAATAATGTCATTCAGTGTCTTGCATTCAAAAGATTATGTTCAGAAAAAAGCAAATTTTCATTATTATTATTTACATAGAAGAGAAACATTTTGCGGGTAAACACTTCACCTCCTCCCGCCCCCGCGTGCAGTATAATTAAAGATCTTTCAATATCTATTAGAAGTTCTTTGTAGTGATGGGTAAGACACGAAAAAATTTTGTCATGACATTGAGGCACTTCAAAATATTTTGAAGTGGGACAATGTCATGCTTGAAATGACATGAGGTGTTGCAAGAGAGAGAGCAAGGTGAATGAATGAGGTGAAATATTTTGTCATCTGTTGTAGTGAGTTCTGAGATAGGTTGTTTATCATGTCCCACGTGAATTGAAAGAGTTGTTTTGTCATAAAAATTAATTAGTGTGAAGAGGTGGGAGGTTCAAAAAAGTGGATGAAGATGCATGAATGAAATGAAGTACTATGTCATATGTTGTAGTGAGTTGTGATGTAGGTTGTTTGTCATGTCCCACGTGAATTGAAAGAGTGATTTTGTCATGAAGATAAGTGTTAAAAGTTGAGGTCTACATTCGGTAACTACAACTACAAAAGTGTGAACGAAGATGCATGAATGAAATGAAGTAGTATTTTGTCATATGTTGTAGTCAGTTGTGAGATAGGTAGTTTTTCATGACACGAGTGATTTGAAGGAATTGTTTTGTCGTGAAGTTTAGTGTTAAGAGATGAGGGGCTTACATATGGTACCTATAATTCCAAAAGAGTGAAGGAAGACGTATGTATGAAATGAAGTACTGTGTCATCTGTTATGTCTTGTTATCAGTTAGGTAGTTTTTCATGTCACAAGCACAAGTGAATTGAATTGAATGAATTGACTTGTCATGAAGATTACTGTTAAAATGATTGGAAAAAAGTTAAGGAATCACTGAGAAATTTTATTTTATTATTTCCTTAAAAGAAGTAATAGTCGCAAAAATTTAAATACTTTTAACAAATAAAGCTGACTTTTCGAAAATATTAAGATTGTTAAAGAAATATTTAGTTTTAACAAGAAGGTGTTAAAATGATTGTTTTAAGTAATTTCTCAGGCACTTTACTCTTCACTTGCTTATAAAAACTCACGAATGTTTTCGGAAGAAAGTATTGGATTCGTAAAAATTTCCTACTTATGGTTTTTGATGGATTTACATGTTTTGAGGGTTCCAGAACAAGATTTGACCCTTTTTATTTTCTTATTTATTCAATAGAAGAAAATATTGGATTCGTAAAAATTTCCGACTTCTGGTTTTCGACAGATTTTTACGTTTTGAGAAGTCTAGAACACAATTTAAATTTTTTTTGCGAATGTCTGTCCGTCTGTCTGTCTGTCTGTGTGTGCGTGTGAGAGACAAAAATTTTGTGGCAAATGTATCTCCTGGACTACTGTTCAGAATTGTTTATAAATTTATATGTAGATGCACCTAGGCCTAAATTAGGGCCTATCAACTTTTGGTGCCAAACGCTCAACAGGTGGCGCTGCTATACAGCGATTTCCACAATTTAATGGGAGGCTATATCTCAGGTAAAGCTAAAGCACTTCCACCAATTACATTCAATAGAAAATAACGCTTTTGCTTAATTATTGGTAGATCTGTATGTCATCTATAAATTATGTACACACCACACTGTGCACGCAAGTATAATCCTACATTAATCGGATACCGGAAAAAAGGGCACTTTTGCGGTTTGCGAATCGTAAGATGCAATAAACACGAAAATCCAAATCGGAGTCTACAGATGACTCTCATATTGAATTAAAAATATTTAGGGATAACTTTTGAGTGAAAATTCAGTAATTGCTTAATATAACTAGGGGTAGGGGGTGGAGCTGGATGGGAAATGAAAAAGAAAATAATGGTTTTTATGTAGCCATGTAATTAATATTAATGAAACTGTGATAGAAATATAGATTATTAATTTTTTCAGCGAGGGCTAAGCATAACAGAGTAGTTTTTTTTTTTTTTTTTTTTTTTCCTGAGGGAGGGGGAGGGGCGATACAAGAAAAATAAAATCTTTTTTATTTTTTATTTTTTTATTGTTACCTGTTACTGATTGCAATGAAAATTTTTATGAATGTCTTCTCAAGAAAATTTTTACTAAGTGTTATATATATCTAATAAGTAAAAAAAAGGGGGGGGGGGGGGGCTACGTGAGCAGAAAATAATAGTACTTTTTTTGTGAGTCCATGTCTGATTTTAAAGAAAATTTGTGTATCACTGATTATTTATGAATATGTTTAGTGAGTGTTACTACGAATGTTTTTATAACACACGGTATAAGATTGTACTAAATTTGTGTCATTTACTCATTGTTAAGAAAAATTTCATTGAGTATGGCATGCAACATTGGAGGGGAGGCGGGGGGGGATACCAGTTCTCCAAAGAAAAGGAACATTGTGGTTTTTATACAACCAATGTTATTGAAACAATAAGCTAATAAAACTTATAGTTTATAAAGATTTTCAATTAGGGTTACTTGTAAAAGGGGGGGTTACTGTTGGGGGAGGGGGGCGAAAGAAAAGAAATTGACGATATTTAAATCCACCTGTTCCGGATTGTAATAAAAATTTATAAATTTTTATGAGAGTCATTTAATGTTTAAGAACATTTTTACAGGAAAGGGGGGGGGGCGAGCAGAAAATTATAATGGTTTTAATGAGTCTGTGGCTGAATTTAATGAAAATTAAAAAAAAAACATCATTCATTATTCATGAAGATTATCTGCAAATGTTACGTATAATGGAGGGGGGGGGGTTAGGGAGCGGAAAAAAAGAAAATGAATATTTTTATATCATCCAGTTAAAAATTGTAAAAAGAAAAAGAAAAATAGTGTCGTGTATTTGTTTAAGAAAAACATCAGTTAGCGACACAAGTAGCTACTGAGGGAGGAGGGGGTCGTTGGATAAAGAAAAGCAAAATTATGGTTTGTATGCAACCAATTTTATCGAAACAATAAATTATTATAAATTATAGTTTATTATTATATATAGTTTATTATGAAAATTATAGATTTTCAATGAGAAAAGAAAAATTAGAAAAAGAAACAAAATGTTTAAAAGAATGCGCTTTTTTGGGGGGGGACGGGGGCAGAGGAAAAGAAATTGACTGTATTTAGATCACCCTGTTCCGGATTGTAATGAAAATTTATAAATTTTATTAAGTGTTACTGAATGTTTAAGAAATTTTTCATTGGAGGGGGGGGGGGGGGAGGAGATAAGTGAGCAGAAAATAATAATGTATTTATATGAGTCTATGAACGATTTTCATGAAACTTTGAATAAATACCATTCATTATTTATGAAGATTTTCAGTGAGTGTTACAGTCGGTAACAAAAGTGTCCGAACACTAGCAAAAATTCCGATGTAAAAAAAGTACACTTCATATGGTTTTGTTAAATAAATCCTTATCGAATCATGTTCTTACACTGACTAAGGACAGGATTCGACAAGGATTTATTTAACAAAACCGTATGAAGTGTACTTTTTTTACATAGGAATTTTTGCTAGTGTTCGGACACTTTTGTTACCGACTGTACGTATAAGCGGGAGATATTAGGGGGCAGAGAAAAAGAAAATGAATATTTTTTTTTTAGTACTCAGTTTTAAAAAAAATGCTTATGTATTGTTTAAGAAAAAAAAAAAAAAAAAAAAAAAAAAACGGTTAGTAGCTATTGGGGGGAGAGGGATGGTTCGTATAGTAAAGCAAAATAAAATTACGGTTTATATGCAACCGATTTTATTGAACCAATAAATTAATAAAAATAGTTTATAAAGGTTTCCAATGATGGTTGCTTGTAAAAGAATACTGTTGAGGGGAGAAAAGCAGAGGATTAGAAATTCACTATGTTTTAATCACCCTGTTCCGGATTGTAATGAAAATTTATAACTATCTATAAGTGTCATTTAATGTTTAAACATTATTTCACAGGAAGGGGTAAAGGAGCTATGCGAGCAGAAAATAATATAGATTTTTTTTATGATTCTGTGGTTGATTTTAATGAAAATTTGAATAAATATCATTCATTATTTATCAAGATTTTCTCTGAGTAATACGTATAAGGACGGGGGGTGAGGGGGAAGTTAGGGGACAGAGAAAAAGAAAATGAATGTTTTTATGTCACCCCGTTCAAGATTGTAGTAAAACTAGTCCCACTGACTCATTAGGAAAAATTTTATTGAGTATTGCATGTAACTGTTAGTGTGTGTGTGTGGGGGGGGGGGGGAGTACCAGGTAGGCAAACACAAAAAGAACATAATGGTTTTTATGGAACCAGTTTTATTGTAACGATAAATTTAACTTATAGTTTATGAAGTTTTTTAGTAAGAGTAAGGTATGACAAAGTAGGCTGGTGGAGGGAGCAGAGGAAAAGAAATTGACTATTTTTTAATCACCCTTTGACAAGCTGTAATGAGAGTTTTTATAAATGTTATTTACCGTTTGAGAAATGTTCCCTAAGTGTTATATATATATTCCTCGTAAGAATATATATATATACTTAGTATTACATATATATAACACTTAGTAAAAATTTTCTTGAGAAGACATTCATAAAAATTTTCATTGCAATCAGTAACAGGTAACAATAAAAACAAAAAAATATTTTTCTTGTATCCGCCCCCCTCCCCCTCCCTCAGAAAAAAAAAACTACTCTGTTATACTTAGCCCTCGCTGAAAAATTTAATAATCTATATTTCTATCACAGTTTCATTAATATTAATTACATGGTTACATAAAAACCATTATTTTCTTTTTCATTTCCCATCCAGCTCCACCCCCCACTCCTAGTTATATTAAGCAATTACTGAATTTTCACTCAAAAGTTATCCCTAAATATTTTTAATTCAATATGAGAGTCATCTGTAGACTCCGATTTGGATTTTCGTGTTTATTGCATCTTACGATTCGCAAATCGCAAAGTGTCCTTTTTTCCGGGTGCCCTTTTTTACGGTGCCCTTTTTTCCGGGATCCACATTAATCGCACACAGCACAACCTGAAATGCATTTGTAACAATTTCCTAACGTAGTCCCACTATATTCTAAATCTTTTGGGTAGACCTGTGAACAAATGATGAAAATTTTTATAGCTGATTCCACATAAAACATGCTTTCATGCATATAACAAATGTAAATGCAGAGATGTTAAACTGTATATTCATCAGAAATTTCGTCCATAGTCGTAATGTATTAGAATTTTTTTTTGGATGTCTCTGTATATGAACTATTTACTTAATCTCAATGACAAGTTTAATGCCCCTATATGATACAGATTTAAGATAGCGAGTTTCGAATTCCTGCTACTATTTGCTCTTGAGATATGCTGCTAAAAGACACACACACACACTCCAACCGCTTAAAACATGATTTTTTGTATTCAGGGGATCTCAAAACATCTAAATATAACAAAACTCACTTCCGAAAATTTTACCTAAAAACAGTACTTTCTTTGCCATATATATGGGTGAGAGAAAGTAAAATTTTGAACTAGAAAATAATTTCTCTATAGTGATATAATTGCATTGTCTACAAAAGTGATCTAAAAACTCTAAATTGAAGTGCAGAAGCAATATAGTTAAACTTATGATGACACATTGAAATTTCTAGTTGTCAGCATTATTACTATTTGTTTACTGAATTAACTTAAGAAACGTAATTTTCAGTGCTTCGAATTGGAATCCTTTTAATGTCATAAATATAAAAATAACACATATAGATGAAATTTATGAATAATTTGAAATGATAAAAGCTTTTATAATTTTGAACATAAGCCTTAAAAAAAAAAAAAAAAGAAAGAAAGAAAAAGAAGAATGAGCGAGAGAGAGAAGAAGAAGAAGAAAAGGACATTTAAAGAACATTTAAAAGATAAATACAATTTTAAAATTTTAGACCACTTTTATAAATCACAAATTTGAAGCATTTTATATGGGTCAACAGGAAATTTCACTTGAATAAATAATGTCTGTAAGTTAATTATAAATTTTGTATGAATAAAGGAGGAGGTTCAGGTACAACAAAGGTTATACATGTCAATTTATTACGGATTATCCATTCTTTATATCATTACTTTTTAGTAGTACACTTTTGTGATATTTATCATCATCATCATCATCAACTTCAGGGATTAGGCATAGTGCCTGTTCCGGCTTCATTGTTCAGTCCACCGCTTTCTCGGTCGTCCTCGATCTCTCCTGCCCTTTGGGGAGTAGTCGAGGGCAGCTCTGGGGAACCGTGTTTCCGGCATACGCTGTACATGGTCTTTCCATTTAGTACGATATTCTTGTATTCTATCACATAAGTTGAAGATCTTTAACTCCTTCCTGATGTCTTCATTCCGAATCTTGTCGAAAATTGTGCAGCCTTTTATAGGTCTCAAATGTCGCATTTCTGTTGCTTGGATTCTCGATAGATCCCGGCTCCCCAAGGTCCATGTCTCTGAGCCATAAAGTAAAACGGGTGTGGCCATGACCCTATAGAATTTAAGTTGTGTTTCTTTTCGTGTCTTCTTCCTGAGGGTTTTTCTCAAAGTTCCACAGATGTATTGGAATTTGTGCAATTTCTGCTGTACCTCGTTATCGTAGTCATAAGTGAGATCACAACCTAGATAGGTAAAGTGTGATACTTGTTCTATGACTTCATTTTCAATGACAATTTTTGTACGAATAGGTTCTTTCCCTTTGAAAGCCATAGATTTGGGTTTTTTTAGCGAGATTTTCATTCCATAGTCTTGACAAATTTTGTGTAGGCTATACGTTGATCTCTGTAGATCGTCTTCACATTCCTGAATGATAACCTGGTCATCCGCGAACAGTAGCGTGTTGATGGACATGTCTACTTTTAGCTTAATTCCTGGGGCTGATGAAGTTTTCCATGTTCGGATGATGTCGTCTATGTAGAGATTAAACAGAGTTGGGGATAGACTACATCCCTGTCTGACTCCTTGGTTAGTGTCTACTTCGTTGGTTTTGTGTGTGCCGATGAGTATCTTTGTATGTTGGTATAAGGACTGACAAGCCTGAATCAAGTGTCGGGGGAATCCCCTACATTCCATGATAGACCATAACTTTTCTCTATTCACACGGTCGAACGCTTTTTCGAAGTCTATAAAAATAGTATGCGCTTCCAGGTTAAATTCTCTACGCTTTTCAATTATCTGTTTTAAAGAGAATACATCGTCTATACAAGATCTTCCTCGTCTGAAGCCAGACTGTTCTTCTAAGAGCATTGATTCTGACAATTTCCTTACTCTGTTATTAATTAGTTTGCTATATAATTTATAGGCGGTATTTAGTAGGCTAATGCCCCTATAATTCCCGCAGGAATTCCTATCTCCTTTCTTAAAGATTGAGATAACTTTTGCAGTCTGCCATTCTGTGGGGATCACACATTCTCTCCAACACATATTAAAAAGGTGTAACAGTTTTTCATGTAGTAAATCGCTACCATATTTGAAAAGTTCTGAATTAATATTGTCTGGGCCTGTAGCTTTTCTGTTTTTAGATGTTTTCAATATGTTCTTCAATTCCACCATATCAATACAATCAATATCTCTTTCTTCTCTTATCAATTCTCTTATATGAAATTAAATAAGATGAAGATTATTATTTGTAAATAATGGTATGAAAATTATTTATGTTCTATATTAAATTGGCAGGTATAACTAATGTCTATCATCTTAATCGCGTGCACCATAAAAAACTGACAATCAATTAAAAATTTTTTTAATGATTTGTGAACTATTTTTAGTTTAAAAAAAAAAAAACACCGACTTAAATATTTAGAAGATGAAGCTAGGTTTGTGTATTATTTTATCATAACTAAAAATTAAAGACCTTTCAACGTACAAAAATAAATAAATAAATAAAATTTTTTAAGTGTTCTTGTCCAAATTAAGAATACAACCGACTTTTAATTATTTTCATAACTTAAAATTTTTTTTCACAAGGCACTTGCGTACATGAAAGGATATTTATACATACTTGTAAGCTATATATAAGGGGATATGCATTGGCCCATAAGAGATAAGTTCGTGCAGCAACTCTAGAGCACAGCTCATACATGCTGCACATTTTCTTTCAGCTTTGTTCTTCAAATATGCTTATTACATATACAGACACCCATAAAACAACCATTATAATTTTCAGAAGACCTTAAAACTTTCAAATATATTAAAAATACCGTTTCAAAAAATCGATCAAAAAACAACACTTTCTCTGCCATACATGGGTAAGAGAAAAAAAAAATGAATTACAATATTTTCAAACTTAAAGATATTTTCCCTTAAGTAAAAGGGGCCCACCAGCGGCCGAGCGGTTCTGCGCTCAAAGCTGATAGACGTGAGGTGCTGGGCTCAAAGCCTGGTCGTGCTCTTCGGCCTAGCGTTCGGACTTCTCCGTGGTTTTCTCCGAAACTTGCGTAAATACGGGCTAGGATCCCTTAGAAAAACCCCGAGGGCACTCCCCCTCGGGCCTGGGTCCCTAGTGCGGTTAATTGACCTTTAATCCCCACAACCCAACTCAACCCTACCCATTAGAAAAAGAGGGTGTATTAATAAACATTTCGCTGTTTACGTCCTGCTATTAACTAGAATAGGCCTGTCCTTTACACATAGCATTCATGGTACATGTACAACTGTTGTAATGTAAAGATTATTTTTAATTACTTGAAAAAAAAAAATTTCTTTCGAAGAATTGAGAGAATGAAACGTTCTCATAAAAGTATCTTTAATGCATTCTTCAATGCAGAAATTTTCACGTATTTATGGCAAATCACTAGTCGGGAAAAATTGAGAGCTCACGGATTTCCAATGCAAAGCACCGGAAATTAAAACTGCTATGTTCAACTAGGTGCAAATTTGTGATCTATGCTTCAGCAATTCGGAAATGCAGCTTCCATTGAAACACAAAAAAATTATGGGCTAAAAGTTAAGCAATATTTTGAGATTTTTATGGGCCATATTGTGTACCGTGTAATATTTTGTACTATTCTATCATTTGTTTAGATGAATGTTTATTGTCATCATATGTACCTTGTCACTATTTTTTCCTGAAGAATTAAATTTTAGCAACAATAACGCAATTTTTTTCATGTTCATCTGGCCCACAGCCTACATAATTTGGCAGTTGGCCCCTGAATATTACAAGTATACAATCATGTTAAAACTAGTGTATGATGAAAATTATATTAAAAGTGATTGTTGAAAATATAAACAAAACTTTAGTGCATAACGTAATAAAATTTCTTTCGTATTACATTTACTGTTAAAAAAATCCACTATTTTAAATATTCACAGTGTTAAAAAAAAAAAAAAAAGTAAAATAAGGAAGTAAATATATATTGAGAGGTAAATAATTTTCGCATATAACGTTTTAAATGTTAAATATTAATTTTTATGCCTTTCTTCTTCACAAATTGAACTTATGGCTAAACATAATTTCTATGAAAGAAAATAATGTCATTCAGTGTCTTGCATTCAAAAGATTATGTTCAGAAAAAAGCAAATTTTCATTATTATTATTTACATAGAAGAGAAACATTTTGCGGGTAAACACTTCACCTCCTCCCGCCCCCGCGTGCAGTACAATTAAAGATCTTTCAATATCTATTAGAAGTTCTTTGGTATAATGCCAACCCAAGGTGTCGTTAATAGTTTTCTCTGCCTTTATTTTATTCCCCCCTGTCCCTAAGACATTCTTTTCTATTACAGTCAGCACAACAGGTCACACCACGACCACCCACAGACAGGTGACGACCTTGAATTACAAACACAACTACAAATTCCGCTTCTTGCAGAATCCGAACATGACGAACTTACAACATATCCCTCACACATTAACCTCCCAGTGTCACAATGCAATGCATTACAAACATAACACTTCATTCAGTCATGTCATTCCATTCAGGCTTTCTCTGCTTTGTGTTTTTATTCTGAGTATCTGAATCTCACCCGGTTGAATGAATGGGGCAAAATTTTTGAAGTACTTCAAATCCAGTTCAGATAGATTGAAGTTCTGTATGAGTGAATGAAGAATGAATGAATATGACAAAACGTTTGAAGCGTTGAATGTGTGTATTTGAACGGGACAAAATTTTTGAGGTACTTCAGTTTGATTAAGGTATTGAATGAGGCGGTGAATGAATGAGGAAAAACATTTGAAGCACTGAGTGAGTGGTTGAATGGGACATGACTTTTGAAGTAATACAAAAAATAATTATGAGGTATCATGACAAACCGCTGTGATGAGGTGTGACAATGTCATGCCTCATGTATGAGTTACCCATCACTACTCTGGGGCGATACCAGTATAGTCCATTGTCTGTTTCACGGAAAAGGGGCGAAAGTGAAGTTAACAGGTGCCCCGTTCGGGAAACGCACGATATTCCTCTTGTTCGGAAAAAGCAAGTTTGCAACTAACACGACAACATGCATGCATTTATTAGAATTCCTTATCTTTCTCTCGTAAAAATAAAAATTAGGAATTAAACTTTTTTTCTCTAACTTTATTTGTGTATATAGACTGTGTAATTAACTTATTTAATTATCTTGGCATTTTAAAAACACTTACCATAAAAAAAAAGTCGTATTAAAATTTACTACATTTCTTTTAGCTATACTTAATTGCTTATATACTCTAAGTTTTTTTTATTTTCACTAGAATACATCGAACGATGAAAGAAAAATAATACCTTCTAACAGAGATCTATTTATTTTCTTTCTTTTATTAACGTTTTTAGCAGTGTTTGCGTCAACATTATCTTTTGACAGAACCGAATTTTTCAAAGCGATTCTATAGATTATCTAAGAAAGCTTAAAGGTAATTTTTTTTCGTCTTTAGATCGAGTCAAGGTTGTAGACGCTTAATGTTATTAGGCTGCATTTTATGTATTTGAAGGACAAAGGAAAGTATTTAATTTATTAAAGACAGCCTTGCATTTCTCTCAATCAAAGTTGCTGTTAAGGAATTGGTTTAGACGTTGTTTATTCGCCATGAAAATATTATTATCCGGATTATTTGGGCGTCTGATGTTATTTATTTGTTTGTAGATTCCTTTGTCAAAAGAGAAAAACAGAAATATTCTTGCGATGAGTAAATGTACTTGACGATAAATAAACGTTTACTACAAGTGAAATGGTCTAGGACATAGTTTAACTATATTTGTTTGCTAAGAGAAAAGGCTTATCGAATAAGTTACTCCAATTGCAGATCTTCTTTTATAGATGTAAGAGTAGAGTTGATTGTATGATCAGAAATAATTGTATTAATAAAATATTAGATTAAAAGGGAGCTAAATGATAAATAATTATCCTTTAAAGATATCTGGGTTGTGTTGTGTTGTGGAGATTAAGGTCGATTGGCTGAACTAGGGTCCTAGGCATTAGGTGGAGTGCCCGCCATGGGGGTCTTTCTAAGGGGTCCCGGTAGCCCGTATTTTCGCAAGTTTAGGAGAAAACCACGGAAAAATTCCAAACGGCTAGGTTGACGAACGCAACCTGGGATCGAACCCGGCATTTCACGTCTACCAACTTTTGAACACAGAACCACTTGGCTGTTGGTGGACCCCTTTAAAGATATTTAAGTGAAGAATATCATACATTAAAAATGCAGAGTGAAAAATAATGAAATAATAGTGGAATAAATGTTTTATTAGAATATAATCTTATGTGGCGCCCACAAGATTTTCTTTTATTCTGCGTATTAATACTATGATAACTTATTAGCTTCATGCTTATTACTTATTAAGGAATACGATACTGCAAAACGCCAGCTCTGTAGTGCTTTCTTATAACAGTTTTACTTGGTATATATTTCTGTGTGAAAGGGATTGCTGATCCCTCAACTCCCCAATTTAACATAATACTCACATTCATAAATTTTAAGTCTTTTATTAATTTTTAAAATTTATTTCAAATCATTCAGACAAATTTCATCCCACATCAGTGCTTGAAGCTTACCAATCTTGGTGGAAATTTTACAGTGATAGGATAGACTCAAATAATCTTCAAAATATCTAATCTGAATTTCCTGGAATTATTTGTTAGTACGTTATGTTGATAACAGACACATGTACACAGATTGAACCCTAAAAACTTTTTTTTTTTTTTCAGGGAACCTGAAAAAGATAACAAAGGATTCCAATAATTATAGCAAAAAACAAGCGTTCAAATGTAGGATCTAAACTAGTATATTGTTTACCATAAAATATGAGAAAATAATTATCATTCCTCAGCAGTTTTCGTTAATTTGGTAAAATTTATAAAACATTTCCATCTTTTACATTTAAAAGAAATTAATGTACCTACCAGATATTTAGCCTATGGGTATAATGTATTTTAATTTTTTGCGTATCCCTGTATATAAAATATTTCTTCGATTTCAATAAATTTTTCTAGTAGTCTCTCTTCTAGGATACTGTGATTTAGTATATCGAGTCTTTTTTTTAAGTTTTCCATCAAATACGTTAGTTATGCTGATAACAAACAAACACAAAGTACCACATACAAACACGAAAACCAGCCGCTAAAACACATGATTTTCGGATTCTCGACATCTCAAAACCTGCCAATATAGTTAAAAACAATTTAGTGAATTGATCCAAAGATAATACTTCCTGTACGACTGTATTTTATGAGAATGTAAAAATTAATTAAAAGATCAAACTTAATCGTTTGATCTTAAAAGCTCTTTTTCAATAAATAGTTTAAGTAAAAATTGTCCTCTATAGCTAATGATAAATTTCTCACTACCATTCGGCAGTTAATTTTCCTTTATATTGTTTAAATAATAAAAATATTTATTAATCCTAAAACAAATATTATGTACTTCTCACAAATAGCTCAATTCTACTAACTTAGACATTACAGTTTATCTAACATATACCAACTTTCTATCATGTTAAATACACTGTTGATTCCACAAGTTTTGTCAAATATCACAAAATACATATTCGATAAACTAGCAAATTTTGAGCGTGGAATGAACATGATTTTGAGAGTGGAATGAAAGTTTTTTTCCGAAAATAAAAAAGGGACAACTAAAAAATTAGAATAAAGTAGTATGTTTGGGATCACAATGTAAAAAGTAATGTTTAATGCAATTGTAACTGTACTAATACCCCTTCGTATGTGTGCAGTTGTAACTGTAGAATGTGATTAAGAGGCTTTGTCTAAATATCTGTATTGATTATCATGAGACTGAAAATATATTCATGGAGATATAAAGGTTTCGTTAAGAAAAAGGGGGCAAAGAAAAATATTGCCCTTTTTACCTTCTCTTACCGATATATGTGGTAGAGAAAGTATTGTTTTGGGGTCAAATTTTCGAAATTCAGTTTTTGTTGTATTTACACGTTTCAAGGTCCCTGAATCCAAAAATCATGTTTTTAGCGACTGGTCTCTCTCTGTGTGTGTGTGTGTGTTTTATCAGTATATCTCAAGAACAATTAAGAACAGAAAGTCCAAATTTGCTATACTGAATGTGTATCATATAGGGATGTTACACTAAACTTTTCGTTGAGATCAAGCATATAGTTCGTGTACAAGGAAATCGAAAATAATTCAAATACATTACGTCTATGGGGGGAAATTACAGGTAAGTAGAGTTTAAGAACTATAGACTGCACTAAACCAAATGAAACGAATATATAATAATAACATATAATAACAGGAGACTTGGCGTTGGAATATTAAAACCCGAATAAACTATTACCTCAGAAACGCCAAAGAAAAATATTTGAGATGCATACATCTGTTTCGGTAGCATTAAGCGCACCCTCTTCAGAGCAAAAAGAATAATGAATCTGGAGAAGTGCTCGTATATATAGGAGAGTGGCCGAATTTGGTTCAACCAATAGGATATATATATTTATATATTTTTTAATATGCAATATATGTTTTTTTATATGCGTAAGAACATATTTCATGTAGAATATGGTACGGAAATCATTCACTGTTAGTTTACAGGGCTACGCAAAAGAATTAGATTATAGTGTGACAGTGCTTGAAAATTGAAAGTGTATTCCAGGTTCTGCCGTGTGTTATTAATATAAGATTATATTTTTATGAACCATGTGGTGTGTGCATAACTTTCAGACGATATATAGAGCTGCCAATATTTAAGCCATAACATTCTTTTTATTGTTAGGGAAAGTGCTTTACTATAATATTTACAGTGCGTGTCGAAATGATAGGTCCACCAGTAAAAACGAAAGTTATGTTGGTAAAAAAGGTTTTATTGTGTACAAAGTACTATTTTATAAACTACATTACTTCATTCAATGTAAACTAATACATGAATAATATACAAATAATAGGAATAATAAGGAAAACAAAAATTACATGAAAAAGCTGTTTCAAAAAGATAGGTCCACTGAACCAAGCATCAAATTAATGTTGAATTAATAAGAAATTTTTACACCTTGTTTCAGAATAAGCTCATAAATCCTATTCGGCATCGTTTCTACAAGTTTTTGCAAACACTTTTTCTCGATTTTTGACCATTCGGAGGAAATAGCCTTTTTCAAGTCTGAAGTACTGTTGTACTGCTTTCCGCCTGCATACACCGCTCTTGCGAGTATACCCCACATGTTTTCTACCTGATTCAGGTCGGGGCTGCAAGGTGGCCAATCGATAACATGTACACCATTATCCAGAAACCATTAGAAAGTGGACTTTGCAGTGTGCACAGGGGCATTGTCCTGTTGGAACATGAAGAATGGGCCCCCAATGTGCTCTGCTTGTGGAAGAAAATATTGTTCAAGCAGCTGTTGATAGTCTGCAGCATTCAAACGATTGTCTACAAGTGCCATATCAGTTTTTCCTGCACCTCCGAATTCACCCCATACCATTACGGAACCACCACCAGCTTGCCTCTTCGAGAATATCTGTCTATCGTTACGCAGATCATACCAGTAGTACTGCCAGCTATCTGGACCATCCAGGTTGAGTTTCTTTTCATCACTGAATATCATACGATGCCAATCTTGTTTCCAGGACATCACTTCATGTGCGAATTTCAATCTCTTTTCTTTGTGCTTTTTAGTCAATTTCGGAGCCGCTTTCCTCTTCATTTAAACTATATTGCCGAACTTCTTTACCCCTCTATGGACTGTAGATTTTGATATTGAAGGGTTTTGTTGTCTGCCCACAGTGGATAAGCCCATATTTCCAGATTTTAACCCCTTTACGATAGTCCTTCTTTGTCGGGGTGTCACTTTTGATGGGCGGCCAGATGATTTTTTACTGCCATAAGCATTTCTAAGTCGGAAATAATTGTTTACAACATTATGTGATCTGTTTAAAAGTTTTCCTATTTCTCTATTCAATTTTCCACACGTTTTAAATGCATAAATTTTCCCCTGCTCAACCAGCGAAAGACTGCAACGACGACCCATTTCGTTTGATGACAGCGAGATGTTCAAATCTGTTTAAATACCTCCACAGCAGCCAGCATAATCCCGCAGAAAGACTAAGCAACGATATTTATGCAAATTTTTTGAAAATAAACGTGATTGGTGCAAAATTTCTGAAGGCGGACCTATCTTTTCGAAACGGTCTGAAAATGAAAATTTGTATAAAATAAAAAGTAATTATTTATTTTTAAGAAATTTCTTCATAAATAGTTATAACAATTACTGATTAATTATCTCTACCAAAAAAGTGATTCTTATTCTCAATTAAGAGTCGAAATTTTGAAAAATGCGGGTGGACCTATCATTTCGATACGCACTGTATAGTATTAATTTTCAGGGTAAGAGAAAGTCGTGTGAGTAACACACCAGATTATTTATTACAACTTGCAAGATATAAAACATAATGGAGAGCCATTTTTAAGAAAGTTGACATATTAGGTTAGGAGGCACAACACACAGGAATTAGAATATTAAAGTATTAAAATCTAATTAAATACGAGCATTTTTACAGAATAATTTTAAAATTGTGTAAATTGATTTGAAATAGGTATGATATCCATACGAACAACGATTTTTGTTATAAAATATCTTATTGATGACTACAATAATTGAAACATTTTTCCGATGGAGTGTCACTTCATAGGACAAATGCTTTAAAATCACTAAATTTTTGTAAACACAAAAGTTTTATATGAAACAAATATTTAAAGAGAACGAAATAATAGAAATCGTTTAAGAAATATTCATACTGTTCTACAGTGTACTAAATTATGCAGCGTTGCAAATTATGTATATTGATTTCAAATAGGCATTATATTCATATGAACAAATTTTTGTTATATTTTTTTATTTGAATATACAATAATTAAAAACTTTATAAAGGAATCTTATAAAGGAATAAAATCTTATAAAGAAATTACTACTTTGTAGAGCAACTATTTTAAAATCATCAATTTTAGTAAATACAAAAGTTTTATATGAAACAAATATTTAAAAAGAACGAAATAATAAAAATCATTCAATAATTAATAATGAGATTCTATAGTTTAAGAAATTATACAATGGTGCAAATTATGTATATTGATTTCAAATAAGAATGATATCCATATTCGAATAATTTAATATTTTGCAATAAAATTAACATTCAGATAGAATATCGATATATACATTTAACACGCTATACAAAAGTTTACATGCATTGGAGAGTTCATTTCGAGAATTGTAAATTTATAGTTTCTAAATGAATATTTCCCAGCTTTACTGATACTCCTATCGATAGCATTCCTTTATAAAGTGCATATATTTAGGAAGAGAATTCATTTTCAAATACATAAATCAATTTTGAAAACTAAATTCCCAGTACAGAATGCTACGTATGGAGAATCCAATTAGATTTAGAAAACTATGCCTCCATATATCCACCACCAATAGATTTAAAAGCATCCAAATTTCAGGGTAATTTTAAGAAATAGTTAATTTGTTTAAAAACATCAAATTATCAAATAATATCACAAAAAAATAATCTGAGGGACAAGTTTTGAAAATTTTACGTCGAATGAATTTTTCTTGCACTCAAGATATCTCATGCAAATTTCATTTTATTTGCATATATTTTACCTTAAATTAAACATAAAACTATGGAGGGAAACTTCACAAAATATCTTTTACACTTCTTTTAAATTACTTGTACTTTTATCATTCGTTAAACATAAAAATTAAAGAAAACATTAATTATTTTATACATTTAACCATGATATTTTATTTATTTATTTATTTATTTTTTTTTTTTTTTGAATTCAGCAAAGCTGCATTATTCTTGTTCATTTTCATCATCATGTGAATATATGCATAAAATAAAAATTTTGAACATATAATCATATTGGTTGAGGTTGAGTGGATTTTACTTCGCACTAAAGCTACGCAAAGAACCTTTAGCGACATCTAATTTGCCGCTAGGGGTGGTCCGGAGACATGCCATCCCAATTTTAATCCTTCCCTGAGAGGATGTCTGTTCGCTTCAGGAAAATCTAATGGTATTAATTTTGCCGAATATGGCAATCACGATGGGTTTTAATCATATTTTTTTCTTTCTTTCATTCATTCATTCATTCATTCATTCATTCTTTTTTTTTTTTTTTTTTTTTTGAAGTCATCCATATGTGCGTAAAACATTCGTTTTGAAAATAATCTATTTAAAGACTTTGCATTTAAATCAAAATTGAAGGACCAAATACTTAATTTTTAGAGATGTCTGAAAAAGTATTATTGCAGATTTAAAGAAACCGATATCCATTTATTTAGAAAAAATATTTTTCTAAATATGTGAAAATCACAAATAAAATTTTCTAACTATAAAAAGGTATTTCAATTTATCCCCTTAAACATACCTAAAATAAATAAATAAAAATGCAATAGAATTTTTTCGATTACGTTTGCCGAGACCGGTATTAAATCTGTAGGCGTGCTCTACGTAAGATATAATCGGGCATTTTTCTTGTACAAAAATGAAAGAATTTGACACTCTTTCCAAAGTTGCGAATATTTCAATTTATTCCGGAGCATTTGTAGCCCCGCCTTTATTTCGTACCACTTTATTTATAGAATAATTTTCCCCAACACATAACTACGATAAAATGAGAAAAAATTGTTCTTAAAAAAATAAGTGGTATGGATTAAAGGCGGGGCTAAAAATGCTCCAGAATAAATTAAAAAATTGCCAACTCTGCTCTTTCCCGTCAAAGAGACTTGATTATGGCATTTGGTGCCAATAGAAATAGATTTACTTATGGTCTAAATTAATGGTTCACAACCTAGTTCAATGGCAGTTAGCTGTTCTGAACAGACATTAAATACCTGTTAATATATATAATTTATTCCTGAGTTCTGCTAGCCTCGACTTTTTTTATCCCAGTATATTTTAAAAGCATTTTTCTTCTTATTTCATCGTAATAACATATTCCAGAAAATTTCTTTAAAATCATACTGATGTGAGAAAAGGGCGTGGCTAACAGTACTCCGGAATAAATTATAAATATTTCCAGGTATGACATTATTTACCTGTAAAATGTATAGTAAACATGCTTGCGGCTTCAGTTGAAAGAAAGTTCTGAAAACATTTACTTCACGTTTAACTTTATAAAATTAATTTCATTTTTTACTTTTAATATCATCTTAGTCTGAGTTTAAAAAAAAAATATATGTATATGAAAAACTAGCTACTCATTTTTTAGTACGCGACAACTGGACAAAATAATATAACCCAATTTTTTAAATTTCGGGCTGATTTTTGTCACTACTTTTATTTAGAACTAGTTTTAAATTTGACAAAATTATTTTTAGAAATAAACTTGAAATCATTAAAAATAAAATAATAATAATAATCAAAGTATCACTAGATTTAATTTTCAAATTAAAACATAATTATCGTTTGAAAACCCGTCCTTTTGAGCATTTTAGTTCAGACTATATTTTTATTTATTCACGCGCATTTTAGTTCCGACTTTATTTTTATTTATTCATACGTATTTTAGTTCAGTCCTTACCCCTATTTTCATAGATTCATCATCATCAGAATCATTAATTGCAGCCTTTATCAATCCACTGAAGGATAAAGGCTGCTTCCAGGTGATTGAAATCTGGCCTGCTTTCTGCAACTTTTCTCCATTCTGCTCTTCCAAACTTCACAAAAGATTATGAAAGACACCAAGAAATTTAATTGTAATATGATTCAGTAAGCCACTTAAGAAAATAAATGTTTGAGGATTGTAAAAGGAAATTTGATATTTGGTAGGAAAATAATTCTAGCTTTGAAGACAAAAAGTGGAAATATTACTCGAAATCAAGAACAAATTCTAAAAGATATAGCAAATTTTTGTTCAAAACTACACAGCTCACCAGGACATGTCTATAGTTCACTTACCCGATCAAATACAAACGACGTTATACCAGCGATATTAAAAGAAAAAATAGCTATGACAAAAATATTAATGAAAAATAGAAAAGCTTCAGGAGAAGATAAAATGCAGGGATGGAACACGGGCGCAGAATTCATACCGGAATCTGTTTAAGAAATTTCCATACCTATAATATCGTTGATTTAAGAGGTAGAAAATTTACTTACTTTCATAGTGGTATGAATTCTGCGCCCGTGTTCCATCCCTGTAAAATGGCTGTGGATATTTTAAAAGAAACAGGATCTTACTTTTTCAGAAAGGAGTAAAAGAAGATATTAGAAACTATCGTCCAATCAGTCTGTCTACTCTCAATCCTGTATAAAATTCCGATGAAAGTTCTGACAAATCGCTTACTGAAACAATTGGATGCAACGCAACCTAAAGAACAATCAGGATTTCGAAGTATACCATCGACCATATTCATACAATTAGAGAAATTATTAAAATAAATAGTGAATACGAATTACCTCTCGGTGTGGCCTTTGTGGACTTTATCTTTTTACTCTGTGTCATCACAAGCAGTTACATAATTTCACAGATTACTATTTTAAAAAAGGAAGGGAATGGAACCTTAGCTTTCAGGATTGTCGAAAAATTATGGAAACTGATTTCAATTTATGATAAATACTTTAATGCTTCGTGGTTTATATTTCATAATGTCGTTATAATGTTCTCTGAATGTCGTAAACATACTACGTCATTTTTAATGCTTTCATTTATTATATATTCAAATTCATTTAGCTTTTGATTATTTTAAAGCAAACGAGGAATATTTCATGCATTTTTAAAAAGTGATTTTGCATATACTTGAGACAAATCTAATAAAATGTAGCTTACTAACCAATTATACATTATTATTATTCTTACACTTACTGTTTTCAAGGAGTTTCTTCAATTTATGTTAAAACTTGCGTAACTTTTGAAATAATTACGATAATTATTATAAACCTGGCCTTATAATAGTGTACTGATTTTATATGTATATATATATATATATATATGTGTGTGTGTGTGTGTGTGTGTGTGTGTAAGGAATTTTTTATATAGAAGATGATTAGTTACTGTAACACACTCAATAATATTGATCACTCAATAAATATTCCAAAATAGTTTATGCAGTCGCTTTATTGAAGACAATATATATATATATATATATATATAGGGGAGACCCGTGTACCTTGGGCCACCCCACTTTATTTGAAATAATATTTAGTTTTAAGTTTTAATATTCAGTTGGGCGAGTAACAACACCGATTGCTACATTTACAATCATTTTGAAACCATTCAGGAGAAAGCTTTTACAAATTACATGTACAAAAAGAATTTACATGGTTTGAAGTAAAATTTTACAGCTCATCTCTTTTGCTATTTTACAAAAGTCAGTCAAATAATTTTCTTTTATTTCTAGTGTATAATTTTTCTTGTTATATTGAGTAATAAATGAGATACTTAATTAGTCCTCTCTGTGTGTGGGATTTTTAGTGGAAGGTATTTTGAATGAAGTTACTGAAAATTGTACCTAGGGCCACATAGCTAAATTGTACCTAGGGCCATCCATGGCCCTTCGTACAATTGCAATCTTATTCTTCATGTTGTTGCAATTTAATTGAAAAACTGTTATAATTAAATGAAGGATAATATTGTATGAGGGACATTGCTTCAACTCACCACCAGTCATAAGCTTCAACCGTTGGAGAGAGGTGTGTTTGGACCTTATAAGATATTACTACAGTACAGCCTGTAGGAATTGAATGCTGGCAAATCCTGGCAAACCAATCACTATATATGACGTTGCTAAAAATGTTGGCAAGTCCTATCCGTCGGTCTTTACTCCTGTGAACATTCTATCAGATTTTCGTGTAACTGGCATATAGCCAGCGAATCAAAACATATTCACTGACCAGGAAACCATCCCATACTGTAATCATAAAAAAAAAAAAAAAGAAATCCAAACAAGCAGTAATCGAAAAAGCATATATAAATATGCTTCTTGACGCATAAAACATTAGCCCTCGTCAGCTCGTTTTCGAGTTATAAATTCTGAAAGTTCGCTAATAATCAGTGAAACCACGCCTAAATCGATAACACCCCGCCTTACTGAAATAATGAATGAAATCCAAAACAAGCAGAAATTGAAAGAGCATAGACAAACTTATTCTTTGATGCATTCATCAGTTGCCTATTTCAGCTTTGAGATATATTCAATTGAGATATAATGCCTAAAAATTCTCTAAAATAGAATCTAAATATTGATAAAAGTCATGGTTCTAGCAGATTTTGATGAGACTCTTCCCACATATTTCTCGTTGCTAAATATTTACTCAAACTTAAATATAGATTTCTCGAGAACGGACTCATGAGGGGTAACAGTTTGTACATCAAAAATCATGTTATATTATGCCCTCTCGAATGAACATAAATTAATTAATTTCTATTATTACACTATTGGGATGATTTCCTGGTGAGAGCGAATATTTAAATTCAAATGTGGCTGAGAGACAAGCTCCCTCCATAAATTTCCAAAAAAAAAAAGATTTTCTTCAGGAAGAAAGTAAACCAATAATGATTGAACTGTATGTCTCTGTTTCATGTCCTGTTGAAATTTCAAAACCTTCATCATCTAACATATTTTCGTGTGTCATGCTTGAACAGGTACAACTTTTTCAGAAGCAAAACCTCGGACAAAAACTACTCAAAGAAAAGATGTGACAGTAAACCAGGAAGATCTAGAAATTTAAGAAACATTCCAGAAAAAAAAAAAGAAATTGAAAAAAAAAAAAAAAAAATGCTATTAGAATATATCCCAAAGAAAAAAAGAGTGAAAAATTCGGTTTTTCAAATAAAGGCAACATCATGATAATTATCATATGATAAATAAATGTGTTACTTTACTTGATATTGTTTCTTTTATAAAATATATGTTTATATGTTTATTTTCTATTCATTACAAAGTAAAATCTAATCTTAAGGGTCCTAAGTACGTTGAGGTCCGGCCCTAGGTACAATGTGGTCTGACCCTAGGTACAATAAGCGTGTTGTACCTAGGTCCATGTGTGAAATGTATTTAAAAACCTTCTGTTTATCGGAATTTATTATTTTAAGTATTTATATTAATCTCAATTAAAAGAAATTAGTTCTAAAGATATGTACATATCAGCTTCATGATTTTTAGCAGGTCAGGGGCTTTGTTTTGGGGAATTGAAAAAAAGCGGCCCTAGGTAAAATGAGGTCTGGCCCTAGGTACAATCAGGGTTTTGTACCTAGGGCCATGAGTGAAGATTTTTTAAAAACCTTCTATTTGTCGAAATCTATTATTTTACGTATTTATATTAAATTTTAAACAGGTCAAAGGCTCTGTTTTTGGCCCTTTGAAAAAAAGCGGCCCTAGGTACACGGGTTTCCCCTACATACATACATATATATATATATATATATATATATATATATAATAAAGATGATCCATTAAGCTATATATATATATATTAAATAAGAAATTTCATAAGGAAAATAATTCATACTTTCAAATATTTAATACCTTGGTTATGAAATTATCAGTATGCAGTAGCATTTTCTCAACATGTAAATTGTCCTTTATAAATGCATAATGCTTTTTATTATTACGGTGAAACAATTGAAAATACAAATGCTTTTAAAATTCTCTAAGATATATTTAGCGCAAACCATTTTTTATTCTACTATAAATGATTTTTCAAGAAGTACTCATAGTAAAATCCAAGGACATGTGAAATAT
Organism: Salticus scenicus; assembly: GCA_963930645.1. Lineage (NCBI taxonomy): Eukaryota > Metazoa > Arthropoda > Arachnida > Araneae > Salticidae > Salticus > Salticus scenicus. The sequence goes on along the minus strand of OZ005653.1, from coordinate 164,377,814 downwards.
ATCATAATATTATACCAGCATCGTTTTTCTCAATGTCTTGATTTAGGTATTGTGCCATTATTTTACTCACAGATAGTGATTTGCGCTATTGTATAAAGTCTGACATATTCAAAACACCTGAAATAAACAGTAGTTGAAATAAAGTGCAATACAAATTTAAAAACTAAACTTAAGAACCTTAAATAATCTGATGGGGCAATTACACGATTTCGCTTACCCCGAAATTCAATAATATAAAGGCATATTGGAGATTAAGGGGTAAGAAAACGAGTACTGCTACACAAACCTACGTTGGAAATAATTATATTTTAATTTCGAAGAATTTTATTTGACAAATAATTCTGAATGAGGGGGATACTGCCCCTTCCCCCTAAAATCCCCATTTAATTATTGTACCAACATTTATATAAAATTCAAAATTGTTGTTAAATTTTAAAGTTCACTTTTAAATTATTCATATAACTTTCACCCATAACAAAATTTCCTTGAAATTTATCAATCTTTATCAAACTTTTCAAGTAAGAACCTTATATTAATTTCAAAACTAAATATTTGAATTGCCTAAAATTATTTGTTTCTAATTTACACTGATGATAGATATAGACAAAGACCAAACGTTAAATATTTTACATCACTCTTTAGAAAACCTTAAAATGTGTAAAAATACAAATAACAAGAGCTGAATATTTAACAAGAAGGAATACTTTATTTAACGTATGGGTATAATGAATTAATTTTATTTCTTAGCAGTTTTCCCTGAGATAGTAAAATATTATAGTAAAGTACTTGCACTAATTATATTCAATAAAAAGGATGTTTCCGCTTAATTATTTATAGTCCTGTATGACTTTCAAAATCGTGTACACATCACATCATGCACTTAAATATAATCCCATATGAATAACACACAGCGCAACCTGAAATGCACTTCCATCAATTTTCAAGTATTGTCCCATTATATTCTAGTTCTTTTGCGTAGCCCTGTAAACGAACGGTGAATTATTTCCATACCACATACCACATTCTACATGAAACATGCTTTTATACACATAAAAAATATACATTCATTTCATTTGGTTCTCTGCAGCTTATAGATGTTATCTGCGATTTCGCCCTTAAACGTAATGTATTTGACCTCTCTTGGATGTCCCTGTACATGAACTATTTGCTTGATCTCGACGATGAGTTTAATGTAGTATTCCTATATGATACAGATTTAGAATACAGATTTTGAACTTCCTGCTGCTATTTGTTCTTGAGATGTGCTGATAAGAGACACACAGACCAACCGCTAAAAACATTTTTTATTGATTTAGGACAGCTTAAAACGTGTAAATATAATAAAAACTCAATCTTTAAAATTTGACCCCAAAACAATACTTTCTCTGTCACATATATGGGTAACAGAAAGTAAAAAAAAAAAAAAAAAAAAAAAAAAAAAGTCATCGTCAACATCATAATGTGTTTTACTAATTAATATTTACAGGTTAAAAATATCTATAAAAATTGTAAAAATAAAATGTTTCTGAACGAATTTTTTCCCCATTAATATATATATGTGTGTGTTTACCGATTATAATTGTTAATATGAAATTTTTGTTTATATGTAATGAAAATATTTTTTTTTCTACTTTTATTTATGATGGTAATTTGCAAAAATGCAAATTAAAATGGATAGAGTACGAGCTCGTAATTGGAAGATTATGGGCTCGATACTCCAACCGGCCAAAGATAATCGTGCACACTAACGTTTGCTGGTGCACTTAATGTGTCCTTTTGGTTGCGAAATTAATATCTATGTAGGTTACCGAAGCGGAGAAGCTATCCCCTCCACAGAAGACCGAAATTGTAATGGTATGTCTTCGGATGACTCACAGGGGGCGAATCTCTCTCTGCAGTTGTCCACTGCATAGCTAAAATACGACATTAAATCAATTCAACTCAGCTCAACTCAGCCCAAACTAAAACCTTAATCATATTTTATGATTAATTTTTTTAAAAAGATCTAAGCTTCTGATTAACGATACAATTATGAAAATTTCCTTTAAAAAATAACTCTCCATTAGAAAAAAAAAAAAAAAAAAAGAAAAAGAAAAAGAAAGAAAGAAAGAAAAAAGAAAAACACTAACTTTAAATTTCTTTCTACTGACCTTTCATTGCCACATTCTGAGAAAATATAAGAAAACTGCAGCTTTAAGCACTGAATCGTTAAACTGAAAATGGAAATGTTTTTTTATGTTCTTTCAAATAAAATAAATATTAGTAAACAACAAATATGCATGAATTCTCAGAAGAGCTTATTTTTTTTTCTCAATCGATAAAATGAAATTATATTCTCATTTAAATAGTTGAATACTATATCTAATATACTTCCAAAATTCATATATCAGTAGTGACGCAACCCAAAACCTTTTCGAAATCATATTTGATATGTTTTCAAAAAATAGAAGGAGCAATAAAGTATTCATATTTTTTTCTTCAATAGAATAATAAATGAAAATAATTTGGTGTGTCACTCACATGACTTTCTCTTACTCTGAAATTTAATACAATAAGTAGATATTGGAGATTAAGGGTTAAGATAACGAGTACTGTAATGTAAACCTATGTTAATATAATTCAAATTAAGCTTCGGTACAGCTTTATTTGACAAATAATTCTATGTGAGGGGGTCTAACACCTACCTCAACACACCGTTTCATTTTTTATCTACATTTATATAGAATTCAAATCTGTTATTAAGTTAAAAAATTCATTTAATATTCATTTAATTCATTTAAATTTCCCACGCATAATTCCTTGAAATTTATCGATCTTGAACAAACTTTTCTAGTAACAAACGTATTAAATTCAAAATACTACAACATTTGGACGGCCTGAAATTAGTTATTTTTGATGTACTCTAACAGACACAGACAAAGATCAAACGTTAAAAATTTGACAGGAAGCTCAAAACGTGTAAATATACAAAAAAAAAAAAAAAAAAAAAAACCAAGCTATGAATATTTATCTTAAAAAATACATTATATACTATATGGCTATGATGAAATAATTTCAAGAGAAAGTAAAAAAATAATTTTTAAAAAATGTTGCGGTTATTGCACAACTTTCATTTACATAAGTTAAGTAATATTAGCTTGAATATCACAGAACTTAAAAGATGTAAATTAGGTGAAAACTCGATATCAAAATTTCGAAAGAACACAGATATTACATTACTTACAGTAGTCAGTCAATGGAAGTAAAAGTCGAAGACAAAAAGGATAGTTTTACCCTTAGGGCTAGAGAACGCATCCTTCATCGAAGAATGCAGCCTATATAGAATAATCTGGTGTTTCACTCACACGACTTTCTCTTACCCTGAAATTTAATACTATAAATACAGATTGGAGATTAAAGGGTAAGATAACGAGTACTGTTATGCAAACTGATGTTAAAACAATTCAAATTAGGCTTCGGTACAGCATTATTTGACAAGTAATTCTGAGTGAGGGGGCTACCGCCCTCCCCCTCAACCCACCGTTTCGTTATTGTACCTACATTTATATAGAATTCAAATCTGTTATTAAATTCAAATGTTCATTTTAAATTATTCAGGCAACTTTCACACTAACAGTCCTTGAAACTTATCAATCTTAATCAAACTTCTGACACACATATTAACTTCAAAATACAACATTTGAATCGCCTAAAATTATTTGTTTTTAATTTACTCTTACAGACAGAGACAAAGAGCAAACCTTAAATACTTAAGTTCGGTATTCAGGAAGCCTCAAAACGTGTTAATATATATATATATATAAAAAAAAAACTAAGTGATGAATATTTAGCTTAAAAAAAATATTATTTACCATATGGCTATGAGGAATTAATTTCAATTCCTGAGCAAATTTCCTGGACATGGTAAAATATTACAGTAAAGCACTTCCCCTAACAATAAAAAAGGATATTATGGCTTAAATATGGTAACCCTGTATATAATCTAAAAGTTATGTACACATAACATGGTGGACATTAATATAATCCTATATTAATAACACACGGCAAAACCTGAAGTATGCTACCATCAATTTTCAAGTATTGTCGTACTATGATATAGTTTTTTTTTTATGTAGAATGAACAATAAGTTCTTTTATGTAAACGAACAGTGAATTATTTCTATACCATATTCTGCATGAAACATGTTTTTACGTATATAATATATATACATATATCGTTTCGTTTGGTTTAGGGCCGTCTATAGATGTTAAACTCTACTTACATGCAACGTCCCCCATAGACGTAATGTATTTGAATTCTGTTGGGTGTCCCTGTACACGAACCATTTGTTTGATCTCAACGAAATGTTTAGTGTAGCATCCCTATATCATACACATTTATAATACAAAGTTTCGACTTTCTGCTATAATTTGTTTTTGAGATATGCTGATAACAAACAGACACACACACAGACACGCACACCGACCAACCGCTAAAAACATGATTTTTTGTTTCAGGGAACCTCAAAACGTGTAAGTATAACAAAACTTTAATTTCGAAAATTTGACCCAAAAATAATACTTTCTCTACCTTATGGGTAAGAGAAAGTAAAAATTGCAAGACGAATGCTTTTCTCGTCAATGAAGGTCATTTATCACGCCCCTCAATCCATTTTCCGACAGTGGATGTCAAAGATTTTTGGCTGTGTCATTTAATTACGGACCGTTTAACTCCTCACGTGATTGATGAAAATCATCGCTAATCTTCGTTACCCTTTGAATAGAAATTTTAGAATTGAATGCGCTCTCTGGTCATATATGTGCTCTAGAGTCCCGCCCTAATACAACCCACTTTCTGATTACCCATTGTGTAGTACTAGTGCGACGTCAAACCCAGCCAACCAATCAACCCATTTTTTGACAATGGGTGTCAAAGAGTTTTCGCTGTGTCATCTAATTACAGCCAGGTCCTGCCGTTTCACTCGTCATATGACTGTTGAAAATCATCCTCAATCTTTGTTACCTCTTAAATAAGAACGTTAGTATTGTATATGCTCTAAGGTTTTCACGTGTTTAGAAAGTTCGCAATTACGTAATCATTCCGGTTCATGTAGTTTTTGAACGGGAGAAAGTTTTCGTGTGTTTGTCTCGTGTATACGTAGACTCCTCTAATTCGTACTTTGTTTTTTATCTCTAGTTTTTCAACTTACACTCAAATATATGCATTAATTAAAACTATCATTCAAAACTGTTACCTCATATAATAAGTTTGATAAAATTCCGTCTTATAGAAGTCAAGATTTAGTAATCAAACAAATCCACAAAAACATGGCATATCAGTAGAACTTGATACACAGCATTCGCTAAAATTTTATAATAAACACTTTATGCTTAAAGTATAGTGCGATTCTGAAATTATTGCACATAAATATTTTCTTGTATATAAAATACGAATTCTTCTATATAAAATATAGCTATCATGAAAATTCTGAAAACATATACAGCAACCCTACTTATTTATATATGTAAAACAAAATCTAATAAGTAACACTTTATATTAAAATTCATCTTTCTGTGCATTAGAAATTAAGTTAGAACCTCTGGAAAACTATAACTTTTCTTATGCATTTGTTTTTAAGCCGTTAAATCGTATTTAAGGAACTTTAAAACGTGTAAAACCCTTAAAAATAGGGAGGGAAAAATATTCTCAGATCCAATATTTTTTTTTTCTTATAGCCCTAAAAAAAGACAACTTTTATTTCGGTTTTTAAAATTCTATGGCCAGATTATAAAACGAATAATAATAATGATAATAATAACACATATATATATATATATAACAAAAATTAAAAAGATCATAAACAAGTATTTCGAATGCATGTAGATTTCGAATGCCTATACAGTCTGTACTTGTGAAATCTGAGTTATGACTTATACTTCCTGATTTTTTTTCTCTGTCTTTGTGATTTTTCATTATACAGCTCAAAATTTAAATATGTATAACTATATTCTACAAAACCTTTCAAATTTGCTTCAAAAACATTGGCAATTCAAAACATTGCAAGTGGTAAATATCGTTTTACAGCATTACAAAGATTAAATTCATTGACGTGGAGTTTCGATAGTGCAATGAATTGCATTTTGTGCCGTTTATAGTAAAATGATTTGATGTTTAAAAGGCGATTTCGCCTCTTTTCAGTTAGCATTTTAGCATTTACAGCCTATGTATTTATGCAGCACAAATAAATGGTTTTACTGTGGTTGATGTCACTGGGAAAAACTTTATTGCTCGTAAAAAGTCAGATATTTTAGTAGTATTGGAAAACATTTCCATTTCTTTTCTTTGTAGTCTATAAATGACGGTCGCAGTTACGGCACTTAAGCAATGCTTTAATGTTTTACATTTCCTCTCCCCCCTCTACAAAGAGAGGACTTTTTTAGTAAACAAAACATTTAAATAGTAGAAGAAAAAATATCTACAAAGACGGTATAATTTCATTAAATCTATTACCAAAAAATATTTAAGCCTATTTTAAAGTTTCCGTGTACGATAATTTCTCTACGAAACTAGTTGGCAGAGGTGGACTCTGCTCAGTTCCCCATCATATTTATGTTCTCATAACTTCTAGTGGGAGACATATTATAATCATGTTAAAAGTAACGAATTTGACCAAAGCTTGATACAGTGACAGAATGAAATCCCCGCCTAATAGGCTATTCACCGTTCACTTCCATATATTTATCTTATTCTAATCTATTAATTTATTTTATCAGGGTCGATTCCGTTGTTTAGTTTTCATGCTACTATTTCAAATGCAATAATCCTCAAAATTCATATTTATATGAAAAATTTACAGTATGTTGATAAAATCGTAAATTACGAATAATTTACGAAATTTTCCTATTAGAATATTTGCATTCAATCGTGTTCAAACGAATATCATAAATTTAAGAGGAGGGCTAGTGTTCTAGCCGAAACGTCTGTCCTGTGTTTTAATGTTTTTAATTAAAATGTATTTTTAAAGTTTTAAATTTTTGTATTTTTTATCTCATTTTAAATGTTACATTGGTTTTAATATCATAAATGTAATTTTGAAGTTGTCTATAATGTATTTATGATCCTCAAAATGGAAGTTTATGCTCAATTTTGCCTTATTCTGACGTGTTAAGTAAATCGTAAATTCCAAATAATTTACGAATTTTTTAAATTGGAAAAAGCATAGTCTATGATATTCATGCCAGTATCCTAAATAATATTTCGAAAGTGGTTTGACATCTTTACGAGGAAAATATCTCTCAAAATTGACGTTTATGTGAAATTTTGCCCTATACTGCCATGTTAAGAAATTCGTAAATTTCCAATAACTTGCGAAATTTTCAAAGTAGCATATTTATAGTTACTTATGTTCATTCCGGCATCAAAACTTATATTTTAAAGCTGGTCTGACATTTTTACAGTAAAAAGTGTCCATTTAATGCACGTTTAAGTGAAATTTTGTCCAATTGTCCCATGTTAAGAAAATCGTAAATTTCTAATAAGTTACGAAGTTTTTTAATTCGAATGTTGTAAATGAATAGGGTTCTTTCCAGTATAGAAAGTAATATTTTAAAACTGGTCTGACCTCTCTGCGATCATTTGTTCGTGAGATATCGTGTAAACAGACTAACAAACTAACGGACTAACACACTAACGGACTAAAACACTAACGGACTGACACACTAACATACACCCTACAGACAGACACCATACAGACAGACACCATACAAATTTTGTCATTTTCGGATTCCTCCCACCTGAAAACGTGTAAAAAAATGAAAAAACCGAGGTCGAAAATTTTCACGATTACCTAAGTTCCCATACCTATAGTATGATGGGTAACTAAAAAATTTTCACGATTACCTAAATTCCCCATACCTATAGTATGATGGGGAACTAAAAAGCATGTGTTCCTATTTCATTAAGTAAATTTAAAAAATTGCAAAAATATCATCAAAACTTTCACAAAATTCCTAAAAACTTTATAAAATAAATACATCTTTAAGTTGGTTTTTTAAGGAAATTTTTAATAATGTTCGCATGTTTTGCCTTAAACGATGAAAATAGTATCTAAAACGATTTTTATGTGAGCAGTACAAAATAAACACTAAGCTGTCACTTAAATTTGACTTATAGGGACCTTTCTAATATTAAAATATTTAAACTACATGCTATTATTGAGATAAATCAGATTAGATGATATGGTAGAATATATTTAATAAAATATTGGGTAAATAAATTTGTAAATCAATCCTATATGTATGAAATCGTCGAAGAATATGTATTGATTTTCCATTTATTCCATGAAAATAAGTACTAAAAGCTTTGATTTACCAATTGCTTATTTTGAAACATTTCCAATTTTGAAGCCTGAAAGCATCGATTTCAGCGTTTCTCGATTTAACAATAATTTTCGAAAGCTACTTTAATATTTATTGATACGAAATAATATTATATCTTATACGTAAGAATCAACTTCCTTATTTGTATGTAAAATCAATTTAAAAGCAGGCTCTGTAGATAATGCTATTTTATTAGCCTTTATAGCCATATAGATGCGTCCAATAATTTTTTAATTACCAAAATTGATACAAAATTCAATTCAGTATTGTTTATTAATTGATTGCATCAACAATCAATATCTGTAGAGACAGAACCCGAGTTCATTTTTACTATGCAACTGAATAAATGTTTTTCGTTCTGAGTTTCAAAGTTTATTTTTTAATTACATTTCAGCGTGGGGAAGCTATCCCCTTTACGGAGGATTGAAATATTGATAGCATGTTTCCGAACTATTCTTAGGAGTGAGTCCCAGACCATCGCCAGTTGTCCACAGCGTAGCATTAGTGAAAAATAAAAATGACTCAACCTCAACTAAATTTTTTAATTTCGAAAATTCACATGATAGTATTTATATTCGAATATATTTATACAGCATTTATATTTGTATTCAATATTTATATCCTTCTATAAATGGATTATTTTAATTGGTATTCTTAAGGTTTTAATTGTGGGATGTTTTGTTAGAACATCTCAGCGATAAAACAAAAAAGCAATCACTGAAAAAAAAAATAATAATAATATTTTATACAGTTTCTGAAAGTATATTTGGCAGCAAGTTGCGCTTCTCGCGTTAGTGAACATTGCACATTTAGTGTGAGTGCATTACATACTAGTAAGTATTTTTTTAAATCACATAAAAGCGGCTACTTTTCATTCCGCATTGGTTAATTACTTTCTGTTTATTTTTCTATTCTACGATTTCATAGTAAAATTTCTTCTCTGTTATTTATTTCGCGCTAATTTCTCTTTTAATCTTAAATCAGTGATTTATAAATAAAAAGTATTTAAGATACAAGACATATGGAGGTCCTGGGAAATTTCTAAGTCACTCAGTAATTTATTTATATATAAGTGTATATTAAGTTCGCGAAAATCGTACTGAAATCCTTGTTGTTTCACTGAATTTAATATTCAAATGTTTTTTAATTGCATAAATTTGTTATCTGTGTTGAGAAAAAAAAAAAAAACTGTTTGTTGAGTTCTATGTGCATTCTATTGCAAATTGAATGGGGTAATATTTTCAAATTTAAAGAGCAGCGATTAAGTAAAATAATTATTGTGCTTTTAAATTGCGGTTTAATAATAACTTAACACTATAATAAAATAACACTTTTAGTATATTTAAGAGTTTATATCACAAACAAATCTTCCATTTCGAGGGAAGAATGTAAGGATTATATTTAAATTTCATAAAGCAGAGAGTTTTGCCTTAATCGTTTATAGAGCAGTGACTAGAAAGGCTATTCTTTTAATTTCTTTTTCGATATATTGATTCCACATACATCAATCAATACTTATACAGATTTTATAAGTATTGACTCGGTGACTAGTTGGACTATTCATCAATTTTAGAATGTGTTTTTCGATACATTGGATCCGCGTACATCAACCCATACTTTTATATATTTCATAAGTATTGCCTTTCTTCTGATGCATTTGGGTTAGATATATAGTCACTGCATAGTTTAATGGTCGTCGCAAAGTTGCAAGTAATTTTATCCACGCACTTTTAGCAATTGCAGGCAGTGAAAAATAATGTATTAAAGCATGTTTTGTTCAGCTATTTAAATCATCTATAAGTTATATACCTAGCACATAATTAAAAAAAAAAAGTTTTAATCAAAAATGGTCATAACACAATCGAAAACATGCTTCCAAAAATTGCGCATAAACAATTTTTTTCTTATTTATATGTGAGCGTAAACAAAGAGTTAATACCGTACGAGTTACTTTCTACATATATGTATCATGCTATGGATCTCAATAACAGATGTAAATTTCGTTGTGTGTCATGTAATATAATACTATAAAATATATTCGAATTCTTTTATGTGTGATCCTGTAAAGAAATTTTAATAAAAATATTTTTAATAGAAAATCAATAATTAATGCGCTAAATAAATTTAGTGAGTCACTAAATGAGTTTATTGAATCTCAGTTGTATGTGTGTCAGGCAGAGAAGCATAAGAACTGAAAAATATAAAAACTTTTAAACTGCGTTATAAAGTGTCAAATACTGTTATCACTTGGACAAATAAGGCGGTATTAAAGGGAGTTTTTACAGTCATTGATGCTTCAATAAATAACATGCTAAATACATTGAGTGAATCACTAAATAAATTTATTATGTTTTAATTGTATGTATCAAGCAAAGAAACGTACAGTCGGTACTTTTTTATAAACAGTATACACAAACGTACTTTTTTATAAACAGTACAAGACTAAGATCATGACACGACAAATATTTACAAAACAGTTTCTTCGACCACATTTCTTGAGACCATGGAAGCCTCTGCGCAAGCGTTGACTCAGCGAGTCCAGTGTTAAAATAGGGGAGATAGTCATCTGATTCACAGAAAATAAGCGATAAGAAACATTACCGTTCTTATAGAGTTCTTCTATGTTCTATCTCTGTAAGAAAGCGCCGAATTACTGGATGTTTTCCAAATCTCAAGCTGTTGGTCAATTTAGCACCCCTCCAAGCTTTTAGTCTGTTCCTCACTGCTAGTTTTAGGAAACGGTTACACCATAGGTGCTCATGTTTTAGGTAGGAATTATTGCTAGTGCTTCAATAGTTTTGCTACGGACTGTAAGTATTCAAAGAATAAGAACTTTTCAACTGTGTTAAATGCTGTTTTCAATTGGACAAATAGGTCGGTATTAAAGGGAATTTTTGCAGTCGTTGTTGCTACGATAAATGCCACAAAAACTATTTTATTAAATATCACCAAGTATCTAAAGAGAAAAAAAAATCAAGTAATAATAAAAAACAATAAAAAGCAATGAAATTTGTATTTAGTATTTTAATTTGTCAGGAGTTTTATGAGCTCGTAATTATTACACTTTTGAGTGTAACAATTCATTAAAAATATTTTTAAATTGTACTGTTCAAACTGTTTACTATTCATTATGTTGTTAAAAATATTGAAAAGGAAATCCCAGTTACTATAGCATATCGCTCTGTAAAAGGAATTATCCTGCAAAAATAGTTATTAAAGTACTAGTTTAGACTCTTGTTTTGACTTTTAATAAAAAAGCACCACAAAACTGGCGTTGTAAAAAATATTACTTACAAACTTTGAATAAACACCATAAAATGCAATAAACTCGCAACAATTGTTTCGGGTCGAAAAAACACACGACCCTTCGTCAGGTGAATAAAGCAAGCACGAGTGCTGCAGTCAAAGAGGCAACGCACAAAATTGTTTAAAATGAAAAGAAGAACTTTATAAAGTAGAAAGTAAATATAACTACTGGTGTGAGTAGAATTGTACAAGAAAACGGGGCCGTGCCCTTAGCGACTGTGCCCTTAGCGGAAATCTATAAACCAGTGTCCTTAGCGGAAATGTTATCCCCCCCTCGATGGCGTGCTTTTAGCATACGTGCCTTTAGCGGAAATGTATAATAAATTTTAAAATAAATTAATTGAAGGATTTCAATGCATGTTTCCTCATATCATCTGTTAACTAGCTTACACCTGTCATGACGTCAGATGTGACGTAACTGTATTACGTAATCAACAGCGCATCTTCGCTTCTCTGAGAAAGAGAGGTTTATATGAGTCTGTACGAGAAAGCTTTGCTAAGCGTGCGGCGAGAAATGCCCGCATTATGTTATTCTACTTTTCTATATTATTAAATGTTGTGATTGTTTAAAAGACTCTGCTTTTCACTCTGTGGACCCATTTATACCAACATTAATAAATAGAAAAATGAACTGTTCAATTTTCCTCCACACTTTATCCACATTTAGCACTGACTGTATTTTGCTTCAGAAGTAAAACCTGCCGCAAAAATAGGTATGCGTACTGTAGAAGTTATTTGAGGGAACGGTGTTATGTAACCATATAAAGTTTAATGAATCACAGTACTCCATACAAAAACGTACATTATTGCCATTTTATGATTTTATTTAAGTTTTTGGAAATATAATTAAGCATTACACCTTTTAAAACTAAAACGGAAACGAAAAATCAGGAGGTACACATTGATTATCAACACTTTCCAACTGTACGTACTCGTTGTATCGTATAACATTCTATGTTCTTTGTCTATATTATCACACAATGGACAGACATATAGACTAATTGGATTCATAATCACTCTGAAACATTGTTGGAAAGTGTTAAAAAGGCTTAACACAAACAGAAATGCTGCTCTTAATTTCCTATTTGCACCCCTTAATATTTCGAAACTTTTTGCTTAGCCCTGTAAATCTGGAGGTTAAGCATATTATAGTTTATACAAAACATTTTCTTGGCATATAAACAATAAATGCGAATTTCTTTATGATTTTTTGATGAAGTTATTTAAGTGTGATTTATAAAAATGTCTCCCTTAAAACGCAATGCATTGGTATTTTTTGGATGTCCATCATGTACACAAACCAGTGGCATAGGTTCTATTAGAGTCATTTTAAGTAGGGAAATTCAATAAAAAATTTGAATAACACATATCATTAATAAAATAAAATAAGAACTAGTATGTTGTGGCCACCACAAGGCTTTATTTTCCTATACAAATTCACTAAGTGCAAATAATTAATTTTCATCTTAGAGAAAACTAACACTAAGTATCCAAAGAAAGACAATTTTATTAGCTATTAATGACATCTTAAAAAATGCATTTCTCTAATAGTTATCTCATATATCAAGTTTCGTACAGTTATATGCCATAGAAGTTGAGATATAGCTTTCCCGTTATCGAGGAAATTTGCAGTATAGCAGCGCCACCTATTGGCCAATAAGCATCCAAATTGAATCAGCATAATGTCTCATAATGGCCTTCTCTTATATCAAGTTTTGATTGATTATACGCAATAGAACCTGAGATATAGCTTTCCCTTAAATTGTGGAAATCGCTATATAGCAGCGCCACCTATTGAGCGGTTGGCACCAAAAGTTGGTAGGCACTGATTTAGCTCAAGGTGCATCTACATGTAAATTTATGTGTAATTCTGAGCAGTAGTTCCGGAGATACAGTTGCCACAAAATTTTTGTCACACACGTACACACAGACAGACAGACATTTTCTAAAAGTAGTCAAATGGTGTTCTAGACCTCTCAAAACATACAAATCCGTCGAAAACCAGAAGTCGAAAATTTTTACGAATCCAATACTTTCTTCTATTGAATATAGAAAAAAGTAAAAATAAAAAAATCATGAAATATTTACGGACGCTGGAGGCGGACAAACGGACAGTAGAGTAGACAAATACTCTAATTCAAACCATATTCACGTTCTAAAAAATGATAGAATAAACACTTAATGTAAACGAAAATACAATTCAGCAAATTTCTAATAATAACCCTCAGTGTCAACTGAATATTTTTATTTGACTCTGTAAATCTAATGCTAATCATACTACATTCTACAGAAAGCATTCTTTTGTGCATTTGAATAACATATTTCAATCTGCCACACGCACCCCTTCTTATTTCCGCTAAGGGCACGGCTTCTTCTATTCCTCTTTCTTTCCTTTCACCCCATTCCGCTAAGGGCACGTTCCGCTAAGGGCACGGTCGCTAAGGGCACGACACCCAAGAAAACAAGAAAATAAATAAATGAGTGAGATTAAACATATAACAATCTAAGGATATCAAAAATTAAACGAAAATCTAAGTTACGTGAGTAATTTCCAAGCATCAGAGAAGAATGGAGTGGAAGAAATATCATTAACAAGATTTTTCGAATTTTTAAATATGTAAAAAGCTTCATGAATATCCAAATGGGAGGAACAGACAGGAGATGAAATTATGTTAGTTTTGGAAAAATCAAAACGATGACCTTGAGACCAGCAGTGGGAAGCAATAGAAGATTTAGTAATCTCTTCATTACGAACATTCCGACGGTGCTCATTTAATCTGTATTTCAAACGCCTCCTAGTTTGACCAATATAACCTAAGTTCCAGGACGAACACGGAATTAAATGAATTCCAGAACGGTTTTCGGTGGGAATGAGATCCTTAAGAGAAGATAATTTAATTTTATTGACGGGTTTGTAAATAACTTTGAAACCAAACGGTGAAAGAATTTTAGAGATTTTAAAAGAGAGTGAAGAATAAAAAGGTAAAACAACTGGGATGAGACTGTGATCGTTTAATTTGGGAGCAGAACGTTTAGGGTTCTTAAATTTATATAGAGCTTTATCGATGATAGATGGGTTATAGCCACGAGAGAGAGCAAGAGATTTCAAATAATTAATTTCTTTCGAAAGATTAGACGGATCAGAACAAATGTGTAAGGCACGATAAACATAGTGTTAAAAGCAGACATTTTTTGTTGAGGGGCGTGGTTAGAGAGAGCATGCGGCGGCAAAGAGACTGAGAATGGTTTTCTAAAAACAGTAGTTGAGAAACAATCCTTTTCTACTTTATAAAGTTTTTCTTTTCATTTTAAACGATTTTGTGCGTTGCCGCTTTGACTGCAGCACTCGTGCTTGCTTTATTCGCCTGATGAAGGGTCGTGTGTTTTTTCGACCCGAAACAATTGTTGCGAGTTTATTGCATTTTATGGTGTTTATTCAAAGTTTGTAAGTAATATTTCTTGTTTTGACTATTCACTATTCAATGCAAGCACATTTAGACAAAACTTTTTAACTATACCATAGTTTGCTTTGTTTTACAAAACCATATCTTTATTTTAAAATAATGCAACGAAGGAATAAAATAAATATATAGTAGCTTTTCGTAGTTGACAATCTCCCTTTCAAACACATTTGCTGTTTATTTTATTTTATTTTTTCCTCAGATCAATTTTTTTCTCTCTAAATGTTTCTTGAATTTACTCCAAAGAAATATAACTCCATCGAAGCAGAGAAAATGCATTAGAACAGTAAATTCAATTTTTGTATCATTTCTTATGAAATGATCAGTGTTATGAGACCAAATATTGAACTATATAAAATGTATTACTGTTTTTTTATTTTTTGCTTTTATCAGCGCTTAAAAATTTAAACAGATTCATTTACTTTCTAGGAAAGGAATAGAGTATAGGTTCATAAACAATAATTTAATTTAATTTAAAATGTCGTACTTTTCACGATCAATGCATTGACGGACTTTTTATTATTGTACGTTTTTTAAGATTTATGTAGTGTAGATTTAAAAAAAGAAAAAAAAAAGTAGTATGTTGTGGCCATCACAAAACTTTCTTCTATATCATTCTACATAACAGCGTCACTTAAAAGTCAAGGTAGACAAAACTTCAGTTAACAACGCTTCTCACAATAACAGTCTTATGTACAGTTTGGTTTAACTTTAAGTAACAGATGATGAGATAAAATATGAATTGAATAAGATTGTTAAATTATTAAGAACTTCTAAAATGAACTTTTAATTTGACTCTTAACTATTTAGTTTTACTAAATATATATAAAATTCAGCTGTATTAATTTTTAAACGCAAATAAATTCCCTTAGTTTGAATTACTTTCGTTTTATTTAATTTTACGTTGCTTTTTCCTACGATATTTTTTTTTGGCCATCAAATTATTTATTTTAATTTTCAGTAAAATAAATCAGATTAAATTTCATATTTCTCATAGTTGTATTTTATTTTTTTATTTTTTCAAGCATAGTTTTTCTGTAGATATTGCAAGTATAACGTGAACTTTATTTTATTTAATTAAAACTCACACTGTAGAAAATAAAAATTCTGTTATATTACAGAAAATTTATGGTAGCAAAGTCACTAGAAAATATCCGTATATTACGAAAAAAAAAAAAAAAAAAATACGTTGACAGAAATGTTCAGTAACAGAACAATACGGAAAATATTCCGTATTATCCTTTTGCTAGTATTTTTCCCGAATGGCATACTGTAAAAAGAGAAGAAACCATCACAGTAACTAAAATTCTCCTTTTCTACCAGCCAGTATCGAACAAAGATCCACCGGATACTTGGCAACAACTTTACCTCGAAGCTACAGAATCGTATGTCAGTCTGTTACTTAGAATTTTTCAATCCTACTTTGATATCAAGTTTTCTGTATGCAAAATTGATATATATATATATATATGTACCAGCCAGATAAAATCTGTAATCATAGACACAGATTTTATCCAGTTACAGAAAAAGTGACTTTTGGCAGATTGCAGATATAAATTAAGTATATAAATTTCTGTAAATTTAGAAAACAGAAATTTTCAGCAGAAAAGTTACAGAAATTTTCTATTTTTTACAAAGTAGTTTTACCCAATTTTCTGATAAAGCATTCATTCTACATTTTATTTTGATTTTTTTTTTTTTTTTTTTTTTTTTTTTGTAGACTTCTCTCGATTTAGCTTTATTCATTTATTTATTTTTTAAGCATTTCATCAATGAGTGAAAAGTCAAATTTTCCAAACGCGTTGCTTTCGTAATACATTTAAATGCTTTTATTATTATTATTATTATTAATTTATTTTACTAAATTTTTTAGTAGGTATTATGGCAAAATAATTTCAGTGAATTGTTTTTACGGAAATTTGTAAAATAATAGTACTTGTGGTTTCACTCTCTATCTAATGGTTTTATTTCATGTAATTATTTACACTAGTATCGCCCAGTGGTCGAAACTCGACCATTTTTTTGCAAAGCAAGGCAAAGCAAAGTTATTGCCTTGTTCTAAACGCAATTAAATTGCAACACAGCTGCGGCAATTGTTTGCCGATATGCACTCTAACTGAATCAACAGAGTTTTACTTAATATAACTATTTCTCTCTGTATATGTTAGCATTCCTGAAATGAGAGAAAATCGCAACGTGAAAACGCCCCTTGTTGGGTAATAAAGCCCAAAAGCTAATCGGTACCATGTCAAACCAAGGTCAAACCAAATATCAAATTCTGTTAAATTAATTCGATTGGTTCATAAAGTACAGAGTTTGAACTCAAAAAGAAAGATATTTTGCAAAAATGGTTGAATTGAGTTCGGGAAATTTCAAAACGTGTATTTTTATCGAAAACTGAAAATCTAAAATTTTTCTGAATCTTATATTTTCTACTTATATATGCAAAGGAAAGGATAATAAATCCACTTTTTTAAAAATAAAAATCAGAAGTCAATTTCAGTTAATTGAAATGCAAGGAAATCTCAAAACGTGTAATTTCATCGAAAACCGGAAATCAAAAGTTTTTCCGTATCTTCTACTTGCTTCTTCTACCCGCAAAAGCTAGCAATAAATACACTTTAAAAAAAAAATAAATAGTCAATTTCAAACGATAAAAGAACCAAATATTTAAATAAATAAATAAAG
Organism: Salticus scenicus; assembly: GCA_963930645.1. Taxonomy (NCBI): domain Eukaryota; kingdom Metazoa; phylum Arthropoda; class Arachnida; order Araneae; family Salticidae; genus Salticus; species Salticus scenicus. Next base: position 164,360,001 of record OZ005653.1, on the reverse strand, counting down.
TCACTTTTTGTTGCCAAAAGACAAATAACAAAGAACATTTGAAGTTTCAAAAATTAAATAATATATATTATTTACATATCAATACACAAACATGAAATTTATCGTACGGCTAATATCTCTTTAAATTACAGCTGACATAAATCATAAAACAAAAAAGAAAGAAATTAGATCATAAATAAATTAGAAAATAAAAATATGATTTCTCATAAATCAAATCCTTAGGAAATCTTTTTTGTGGTTCCACGGACGGCCAGTGACGTCATCACTTCGCTTGCGTATAAGGATGCTATACGAATTACTGTGTCTATGGTTTTATGAAATTGCCAGATTTAACAACTTTCCACTTTTAGGTATTTTTTAATGTAAAGGAATACGTGTATGAAAGGGAAAAATGGGGGAAAATGCATAAAAAATAAAAGTATTTTTAAATACCTTCTTGACATCGTAAGAAAATAATATTTGTATTCGCACCTTCCGGCTAACCATACCTTTCGAATGATACCATTTTCAACCCTCTACTCCCATAATTAATATGTTAAAAAGGGACTACAAATTTTATGCTTGCCTATTAATATATAGATGAATTTTCAAGTAATGGCTGAATATCACATAAATGTGCATTTTAGTGTTTCAGGTCTTTATTATTAATTTTAAGCAAATAAATTGTAAAATTTTATTATTATTATTTAGAAGTACCTTTTTAAAAAAGCATCAAATCATAAAATGTGAGTTTATAGCAATTTCAGTATTTTTTAGAAAATTTTAAACCTTATAACCGTCATTTTCGTGACTGTCTCCAAGACCAAATGTTTACATACAAAGTATGTTTTTTACTAAAAAAAAAATAAAATGATAATTATAATAATTGTTAATTCTTGTAAAAAAAACTATTTGTTTTCAAAGGAAATTTTTTTTTTCTTTTTAATTACGTTAATTTTCATGCATGTGTAATTAAAATGCTTGTATGCAAGTCTTCACGTCATTTTCGTGACACATGAAAATAACTTCATATATCATCAAGGGATGGTGCCACCATTCACTTTTTTTAAAGGTTAAGATCAGAAATCAACATTGACGATATGTGGGGAAAAAAAATCTCAAGAAAATTGAAAACAGGTAAGAGTTAACATTATTTTTATTGTTTACATGCTGTGCGTACTTTTATTGCTTGTCATTTTCGAGATGCATAAAAAATAAAAAAATATTATTATAAAATTTAGAACAAAGTTTTATTTTAATATAGAATGACGACCAGAAGAAGAAAATGTGACGATATCGGCTTAGTGAAAGCATGTTTTTCAGTACAGAACGAATTATTGACGATTTGTCATTTTCGTGACGGTCATTTTTGTGACGTCACGAAAATGACATTTGTTGGAGATTTACTATTTTGTAAGCCCTGGATTTAAATAATTTTTTATTTTGAATTAAAAGATTTGTTGGTGTAGGATAAGCTTTATATTTAAATATTTAAAGTACTTTCCGGTATCCAGGTAAATATAAAAAAATTACATACGACATTAATATTAAGATACAATTAAAAAAGCAAACTTTTATTTATTTATTTAATTTTATTTATTTATTTTTTTTTTTTTTTGCCCCCTTTAAGGTGTCATTGAGAATGTTACTCAAAATATTTTACTTGTGTTATTTATGGCAAGATGCAGAAAAAATAATTTGCATGGCTTGACAAAGAGGATGTCCATGAAATTCAAGTGCCACATATTCTGTGCAAAATTAGGAATTCTCCTGAACCTGCTTCAAATAGATATTTTAAACTTCAGGATGAAGATTTTAATAATGTTCAAAATGCTTTTTCTGAATTTAATTCAGTTAATCATTAAACTTGTAACTATAAGGATTTTAATACAATAAAATTGCTTGATATTCTCATTATTGCTCTTTCTTTTCCCTTCACAATCTTTTCTCTATTGTTCTAATATGTTCCATTTTTAATATTATATGGTCCTATTGCATTGACAAACAATGTTATTTCAGTGAAAAATAGTCATTTTGACAAATATTGTCATTTCAGTGACAAACAGTCGTTTCAGTGACAAACATTGTCATTTCAGTGACAAACCAGTCATTTCAGTGACATCATTTTTTGACATCTTTAAATGCTATAATTAAAAATTTAATGCAAGTAAACTAATTATTTCCAGTTTATAGTCAAGAGGTATGCAGTCTATGATATTTCCCATTGATATAATTTATGTTTATAAAAAAATAAATTTAAATTTATTTATTTATTTATTTATTTTTTTAAATTTAAAATTTTTGGGTTTTTTATTTTATTTTATTTTTTAAAATGGGAAGAACTTTTTAGAAAAGCCTAAGTCTTGTATTTTTTAATGAATCTGAACCACAAAAAAAAAAATTTAAATGGTAATTTTGATTTTATAAGATAATTAAAATTATAAATTTTTATTGAAAAATTTCAATAAAATTTTAAAAAATTATGCTCGATCTCTGTCAAACTCAGAATTTATTTAAGATGCACTTACGGACTTATTTTCAAAAATTCAAATCAAAATACAAAGTTTGAAAAAAAAGTTTAAAAAAATCCAAAATGCACACTTATGTGATATTCAGCCTAATACTCTTTCGGTAAGTATGGAGAATTTTTTTCATAGCTTTATTAAAACTATTATTTGTTAATTCTTTCATGTCTTTTTAAAAGGTGTCACAGGTTATTTAATTTAGCTTTATATTATTTAATTTTTATTATTGGAGATTTCAAAGGCATTTTATTTGTTTTTTCTAAGTTCTCCTACTTTCTTACATTTGCATATATTGCTTCGTTTTGAAACTGCTTGAAAAATTTAACATACAAAATACAATAAAATAAGCCCATTCCCTGTTAGATTTAAAAAATTTCTAATAGCAGTTTTAAAAAGAGAGAAAAATTCACTACCCCCAAGGAAATATTTCACTATTACCTAAAAAGGAAGTGATGGAAATGACAGTAAAAAAAAAAAAAAAAAAAAAAAAAAATTCTCAACCGCGTAGCTTAAAATACGTTCCGCTGGATAAAAAAAAAAAAAGAAGGAGAAACAATTGTTTAAAAGGAAGTCATTACTAACCAAATCGATTCCTAAAATAATTTTATTCTTCGGCTATTTGCTAAAAAATACAAAGTATTTGAGAAAGACTATTGTCTCACAAAGTATATTTTTTCTAGATTCCTCGATCAATTCAAAAACTAAGATAAAAGTTTTGTTTTAATCCTTATTGTATGTTTTTGGAATTTTTTGAAATTTAAGTGGAGGTGAGGGCAGGACGCAAGTGCTTACGTACCCTCTATTTTTCGTTTAAAAAAAATAAACAATAAAAAAGCTAATAAAAATGCAAAAACTGTTTTATTACTTATTTTACATTTTACAGTTCGTGGCTAATATAGAATACACATAAAAATATATAAAGCATTAAAAATTAAATGGAATATCTAAATGGGATTTCAAGAGTAACAACAGTAATAAGTTACAATTCAAAAAATATATATTGAATTAATTTTATTGGGGGACTGTTTGAGCGGGTTTACCGTCAAACTAGAGTTGCGCAGTGGGCACTCAGTGACAGTCGGCGATTCGCCCCTGGGAATGGTCCGGCGACATTCCATCATAATTTTATCCTCCAAGGAGTGGAGGAGGCTCCCCTGCTTTGGTATATTTTATTGGATAACAGATTTTAAAAGAAACTAAACTTACCAATTATACACTACTTAGAAAAAAAAATTAGAATAGTTGTTATTTTCAACGATTAGAGTTAGAAACAGGGTAGCAACAACGGGTAGAATTTTTTCTGAATGCAGGAAGTGTTCAGTTTTGTGAAAGTTATGCAAATTTTCTATTTCCGTACGTGTCGTCACGTGTCAAAAGCGATAAAAGATTTCTGCTAGTTCTCTCATTTTAGATTTAAATTGTTACGGGTTAAAATTGTCAGTGTTTACTGACAAGAAAATATTGAAAAAAAGAAGAAAGAAAGAAAGAAAGAAATCAATAGGAGACTTGGGAAAGTGAAATTCTCAATGGTCTTATGGATCTCTACATTTTTGAGTAAAGATGTCTATAATTGGCAAGTGATGCATTGATGAGATTCTGTTTCCACATCTTTAACTTTTTTTTTAATGTTTTGTCGGTTGAAATTTTCATTTAAAGAACGCGTTTTATAATGCGACTTATCATTGCACACATGCAAGATTGTCTTGAGGACCCAAGTATCTTTCGTACAGTCCAAACAGCACTTTTTCATAGCCTAAATCCAATTGCAAATATATAGGATGTCTTGAAGAAACAGATTACTTTTCAACAATTTTCCCTCTAAACATGGAAAACCTTATCGATATAAAAACACCTATTGCATGATGTTGTGCTGAATATGGCACGCTATACTGAAAGTTGCCTCGCGTTACACAGTGGTCGCTTCCCTCCCAAGTTTTTATAGGTACTGCACTTTCTTTGTATAGTCATGTATTCAGATAATATGATGCTTTGTACAGAAGCAACCTCTTGTAACACATTACATTCATTTTTTAAATAAAACGTTTATGTTGAAATATATTGAAGACGTTGCTTAAACTATTTTTTGCCTACTGTAAACATTTCGCTGATTTTTCGAAGTTTTCTTTTTATAAGACCATTTCTAAAGAAGTAATATTTTAATAATTTTAAAGTTATGAGATTAATTAAATGCATATTTAATATCGATTTATTTTTCTTTTTTTATATAGAATATTGAAATAAATTCAAATTTCTCTCCTAAATGATTATACTCTCAATCATTGAAAAATGTGTGTTTCAGAGATTCCTTTACCAGAAAAAACAAACATGCACATGCACAAACACACAGAAAAAAAAAAAAGAAAGAAAAAAAAAATAGAGAGAAATAGTTCAGATTTTAATAACTACTAAAAGGATGACGACAATAATTACACTGATCAATAAATTTGATCCTATGCTTAAATAAAAAAAAAAAAAGAAAGATAGAAAGAAAGAAAATATTTTTCCTATGTAGAAGAAAACTTTGAAAAGTATGAGAGATATTTTGAGAACTCATGTCATTGGACCCTGGGCATGCTCCCTTAATGCCCCGTCGTAAATAAATTCCTGACTATCATAGCTGATGGATTTTTTTAATTTTGGGGCAGTTATTTAGCTTTAAGTGATGTAGGATATTTTAATAACTGTTAATCCTAACAAAAAATTGCAAAAATATTTGTAGATGAAAAAAATGGATTCCAAAAAATGGATTTTTATAGCAATACCACCAGGTTTTAAAGATAATTGCAGGAATCATTTTTTGAAGCAAGTCTAATATTATTCATAGTTCGTTCAATTATTCGTAATGTTACGTAACATTCTGTGTTATGTGTGAAAAATCCTCGGAAAGCATTTGAAAAGCATTAATGTTCTAATGTCGAAATTATGGCCATGTCTTTCTAGCATTTTGTCCACATGTCTTTAACAATTTCCCTTACAGAAAAATAACCAGAGAGCTGGAAAGGCAATAAATGGCAAATGCTATACATGAATTTAATATTGTACACAGTATTTTTTTTTTTTTTTTTTTTTTTTTTTTTTTTTTTTGGCTACGGGTAGTATTTGAAACAAGTGGAATGTGCAGAAGACGCACAGATCGTCCTGGTAGTGCGATACCACAAAAAGATTCGTATTTGTTATTTCAGCGAAAAGGATTCGATGCAGCATAATAAACCGTCAAATAAACTTCATATTCCTACAGAAACTCTATAATCTTGGAAAAGTGTTTGTAGACGTTTGAATAAAAATAAACGTGCCCCACTCTCTAGCCATCAATATAGCTCTCTTATTCGAAAATAGTATTAAAGGGGTACCTCGTAATTTTTTGAATAACTTTAATAAAAAATGTTTATAAATTTACTATGAAAAATAATTTTTGGTTTTATTATACAGATTTGTCATGAATATCATTTTTCATCAGAGGTACGTAAATAGAAAATGGATAATGCCATACACTCCAATTATTTTATTTTACCGCATGATAGCATCAACTGGTCAAGATGCAATAAGGTAAGGATGTTCAAAAGATAATTGAAACCACAGAACTGAAGTTGGAAATAAAAAGTCAAGTGTATTTAAAACTGTATTTTTACTTATTTATTTATTTTATATCTACTCGAATGGTATTTGTTCTTAAAACTCACTGTTTATTTTTTATATCGATATAAAAGAGAAGGCCGTATAAAGCAAAAAAGAAACTAGTGCAGTATTTTATCGCAAAATAAAGATATACTTTGACTTGAAGAAAAATGTCCAATATATTCTTTCGTAGATATCCTGTGAATCACAGTGGTATATATTTTAATGGTAAGTAATGAAAAAATAATGAATTTAGTCTAATTGGTTATAATTAATTACAATTACATTTTAAGCAAAATAATTTTAGGCATTATTGTAGTTGTGATACTTTAAACTATGATATAGTACATTGATATACTACAAATATTGACTCTGATGTATTATAAACAGTTTTTCTTGTCAGTGCTTGTATATTAAACAATTTTTAATTATATTAATTTTCAGCAGACACATTTTACAATAAAAAAAATCTATTTAATTTTTTTTTTTTTTTTTTTTTTTTAGATTTTAGAATTGTATTTCAAAAACATTAGTATCCGGCGTAAAATGTAAGCAATTGTACAAATACGATTATTTTTAAGAAACATCAATCAGTTATTACATTCTTTAACACTTTACAAAAATTGCATATTTCTGTTCCAACAGATAAATTTGTTTATTTAAGAATTGCAAACGTCTTCTATAACTTCAAATAATCGTTAAACTTTTATAATCTTTCAGTAATTCCATAAAAAAAAAGTCAGTACTAAATCTGAAAGTAAAATCGTCCCGGGCAAAATCTTTCTCAAATTTTTAACCGCTGTCAGCAGTTAGAGTATATTAAAAAATACGGTGCTTACAGAAACTATTCTATTTTTACTTATAAGAAAAAAATTGGTTTGACGTTGGGGAAAAAATGGCACTAGGTCAGTAAAGCTAAAGTTATTTCGACTAAGGAAAGTAAAGTCTGTCATTTCCACAAATCGATTTTAAAAAGAACAATATCTCTGTTGCAAACAAAAGTTTATTTTTTTTTCTTTGGATGGAATAAAAGTACTTTTTAAATTATTGGATAAATTTTGGATTTTTTTTTTTTTTTTTTTTTTTTTTTTTTCCATTTCAAAAATTCAATTGCACAATAACATTTCCAAAATTTATAAGAAGTAAGGCATGGTAATAGAAGTTAAGTCTGATAACATTTAAGTTTAGTTGGATAAATCATACGATTTTATACATGTCTATGTTGAAAATTAAAGTTTGTATCCTTTTTCTGTGTAGCAGTAAAGAAAAAAATATGTAGTCACCTAATTACGTCAAATTTAATTTTATAAAAATGAAACTGGAATTGAATTATTTTGATAAAATGTATATTCATAATTTCAAGTTTTTCTTAAAAGGATTTGTGCGCATTAAATGAACCCGTAACTTTTACTATTTTTTTTTTCCTTCTAAATATAAACCTTCTTATATGTCTCAGTAAAAATGTTATGCATATTTCAATTAGCCTAAATGTGATTTTTTAATTTTATCTTCTTTTTACACATAAAACTTTTAACTTTTCTTATTTTATAAAGAGAAAATTTTGATGTTTCTTTCTAAATTGAAATTTTGAACTTACTTCGAATAATCGTGATAATAAATTAATTTTTCTGAATCATCTATTCAATCCCATTTCTTCAAAAACAACTTCATAAAAACTCTTGTGTGTAACAACTGCATACAAATTCCATTACCTACTGTTAACTCGAAATATTTTAAACTCGTTTTCGAGATAATGTGCTTAGAAGACATAAAATTGTCCTAACTCTTTAGACACTTAACATTTCTCTTGAAATAAACAACTAATATATACACATTCTAAAGGCCTTTAAAAAGGAGTTTATACAGCGAGTTTAAAGAAAATCGGTAGACTAGTTTTTTTTTTACTTTGTTTCAAGAATTTAAAATTGACCTGATTAATAATTATTCCGATCAATTTTCCTATACTAGTTAACTAATACATACAAAAAAGCATCTGAAAGAAGTTTTATGCTGTAAATTTGAAGAAAATCGTTAAAGCTGTTTTTAGCTACGAACTTTCTCCCGCACTTCTAATTTTTCCCAAAACTCCGCAAACTCTTCTATAAACCGAAAACCAACTAATATATATGAAAGGACATCTAAAAGAAAGCAACATGACGAGTATGAAAGAAATCCGTAGAGCCTTGTTTTAATACACTCAGTTCCGAGACTTAAAATTGGAGTATCAGTTCAGGACGCCAGTCAATTTTTCTATAATAATCAACTAATACATACGAACGGACTCTAAAAGGAGGTTTATATAGCAGCCAAGGAGAAAATCGTTAGAAATGCTTTTGAGATACGAACTTGCGGTCTCATTTCTGGCTTTCCATGTCTTATTTTCATTTTTTCAAGTTTCACAAAAATTCGGCAAACTCACCTGTACAGCGGACCTGTCTTCAAAGAAGTTTCGTTGTTCCGTCTTTTTACTTTATCTTACCCAGACACGGTAAAGAAAATGTTACACTTTGGGTTAAATTTTTTAAATTGATCTTACTTAATATATATATTTTTTTAATCTGTTTCTTAATTTTCAATAAAGCCTAATATAACCTCTCTCTTTCTCTTTCAGATTTTGTTGGAGAGAAAAATGTTGTAGATGTGAATTGCTCATAGAAGTGTACTGGAAAATTCGAAACACTTTAACGAGTTCAAATATTTAAGAAATTCTAAATGTCTCAGATTCATGAAAATTTGTGCTTTTTGGATATTTGCCCTACATAACGCTTAATGTACTGTATATTCATATAGAAGATGCGGTTACACTCGTCTCAATCTATGCAGCAAGGGGAACCCCCAAAACGAAAAATCTTTTCGTTATTTTTTTTTTTTTTTTATCTTTAAGTAGACCACTTTTAGTAAATTAGAAATTATTTTAGTTTTAGAAATGGTTTTCAAAATTTTACCATAGATCAGATGTCGATATATTTCTTACTCATTTTACAAATTTAATATTCTATAAATGAAGAGCGAATATATTTTTTAAATGAATAGTTTAAATGGAGATGCTGGTAAATAGTTTTTATTAGAATTTATACATAAGGTGGACTGATATTTCATTTTTTCTCTATATTTATTTATTTATTTATTTTCGTTGAAATAAATAAATATATTTTCAAAAAAATAAAATAAATAAATAAATAAATAAATAAAATAAATAAATAAATAATAATAAATAATAATAATAATAATAATAATAATAATAATACGTGAGTTCACAAAATGGCGTTTATTTGCTTTGTAAAAGTTACTATTGAATGTCTCCTCTTCAGTATGCAAAAACTGTAACATGAGCAGTTTCTTGAAATACTTTCTTTCTTTCTTTCTTTCTTTTTTTTTTCGTTCTATCTCTGACACACAAAAATAAATCGTAAACAGCATTTTAGGTAAAAATGAAATTCCAAGGCTACTTTTAGATACTATATTTGGAATTCTTTTAGTCATTTAAAAAAAAAAAAAAAAAAATGCAAGAAAGCTTTTAGTATATTTCTTATTCATATTACTATTCTAACATCCTATGAATGAAGAGTGAAGATTTTATTTAAAGTGAATTGTTTGATGTAAAATGCTTGAAAAAGATTTTGATTAGAATGTCTTATCAGAAAAGTGGACTTCTTTTTGTGGATTTTTTTTTTTTTTCTACTGCCTTCGTTAATGAATAAAATTATGTTTTATTTTAAATTACGCCAGCTTACAAAATTTTTCATGTGGGTTTATAAAACTGCGTGTATTTGTACTGCATAATTTATTATTAAACGTTTCATCTTCAGGAGGTATAAAATGACAATATGAGCAATTTCTTGAAATACTTTCTTCTTTTTTTTTTCTTTTTCTCTCTTTGTCGAACCGCGGAAGCTCAGCTGGCAGTTTTAGAGCGAAGGGCTCGTAATCAGTGTATTTCGATTCGATTCTCCAGCCGTTCTAAGTAGAGCCCCTACATAAAATAATAGGCCGGCGCATCACTGCCATTTTTTTGCCTCCAAAGAGGACAACCATTCCCGCTTGGCGTCCTTATCGCTTCCCTAATGATTTTAAGAAATCCTGATCGGAAGCTAATCCGGTCAAGTTAAGTGCAATAAGCAACAATAATCTTCCTAAATACACATTATTTTCACAGTACATTCTCAGGATGTCATTTTATTCTGAGGATATTCTATGGATGTACTGGGGCAAGATGTGTTGTTAGGGCGGTTTCCGTTTCTTTTACAAAATGTCGCCAAAACTCAAATACACAGTAATAGAAGGTCTGTGAACACTTAATATTCACTTCTTGAATGATTATAGCAGTTCATATCTAAACAAACTTCCGCATCATAGTTTACTTAGCTAAAATTATGAAATATAATAAAACAAGTTACTCTAAAGTAACGTAAGACGATAAAAAAATAGTTTGTCGTTTGTTTATCAGAGAAAAGCGCTGGGTACATGCGGCAACCCTAAGGCAACAAAATGCCTGATGCGCCAGCTCGTATATATAGGAGCCTTAGTTCAAAGGCCGTCGGTTATAAATGGCTGCTGGTGCACGTAAAATCCGTCATTGTTGCAATGTCTTCTATGCTCCATAAAATTAATACCTCTAGGGGTGAGAGAAATAAGGAATCATCCCCTCCACGGAGAATCAAAATAGGGATACCATTATCATTACTGACCATTCTTCCACTTTTAAAATAGTAACTGTGCAGAAATTATTCCAACGGAGAAAAGTTTTACTCCTTTTTGAAAGCAAAATTAAACAACTCTTTAAAAATTATTTTTATTCTATTTGTGAGCCATTTGATTTTGATTGGGAAGAGAATAATCCCTATTTAGTAACAAAAGTCTCCGAACACTAGCAAAAATTCCTATATAAAAAAAGTACACTTAATACAGTTTTGTTAAATAAATCCTTGTCGAATCCTGTTTTTAGACTGACTAAGAACAGGATTCGACAAGGATTTATTTAACAAAACTGTATTAAGTGTACATTTTTTATATAGGAATTTCTGCTAGTGTTCGGAGACTTTTGCAAAGAATCTTTGGACTTTTGTTACCGACTGTACATAATTAATAATAAAGGATATTTTAGTAAATATCTTTTCAATGCCTCCTTTTAGTAGGCTCCTTTCAGTGTTAAAGGAAGGATTTTCGAATCTTACTTTCGCTGAGGTAAAAAAAAATTCCTCTATCTTAGTGTGTAGGGGTGAATCCAGCACCGTCAAAAATTTCTCACTACTTAAATCTAGGGCGAGTTTAAACCCACCCAACTTCAAACTCTATATTTCTCTTGTTGTCTCACAAACACAAAAATAAATCCTTAAAGAACTTTAAGAAAAAATAAAATTCCAAGTCAAGGATACCATTTTGAACTAAATCTCAAAATTTTACTGTAGGAAAGAATTTAGTATATTTTTTATTCTTATTTCAAGAGTTGAGATTTTTTTTAAAGATGATTTGTTTAATTTAAAGTATTTGAAAATGATTTTTATTACAATTTCTTATAAAAAAAAATGGTGATAAATATTTTAACTTATAGAAATATTTATTTTCTTCCTTCCTTAATGATAAATTATATTTAATTTTATAACTGATTTAATTTTCAAAAATAGGACATGTGGGTTCATTAAACTGTGTTTATTTGTATTTCATAATTAACTATTCAAAAGTTTCATCATTAGATGTAAAAGAAGGTAATATGAACAGTTTCTTAAATCGCTTTTTTATTTCCTTTCTCTTTCTCTCCCTGACGCATAAAAATAAGTCATAAAAAGCGTTTTATGTAAAAATGAAATTTCAAGTATAGTTTTAGAAGTGAGCTTTAAAATTTTTGCTATAGACAAGTTTTCAATATTTATATATACCGGGTGATCCAAAAGTCAGGACAAACTTTAAAAATGAATAATTCGAAAACGAATCAAGATACAAAGATACGGTTTGCACCAAACGGATGGAAAAGAAGCCGGATTTTGTGTGGCAAAGAAATAAAAAATAGTTCTGTTGGCGACCAACAGATGGCGCTGTCGTATTTCTGATGTAGGATTCTGCAAAGCAGCAAACGATATAAAAAGGAACAACTACAGCAGGTAATGGTAGTCGAAGCTTATATGCATCGAAATATCGCATTCTCAGTCGCTACTTTAATCACGCATGGCCTCCAAGATCTCCCGATCTGACACCCTGTGACTTTTGGCTGTGGGAATTCTTGGAAGTCAAAAGTGTATCTCGACCAACCGGCATCACTAGCAGCACTGAAAGATGCCATCCGCCAAAATGTGCCTGCCATAATGCATGAAATGCTACTAAATGCTGTGAACGATGTGGTGAATCATCTCACAGCTGTACTTCTGAATGATGGACATTGAACAGTTACTGTAGTAGTACTAATTAACTGTAATTAAGCTGTCTTGTAAGTTGTCAACATTTTTTTTCATTTGTAAATCATCTTTTGGTGAAATAAAACACTATAGCGCCATCTGTTGGCCGCCAACAGAACTAATTTCTTTCCTTTGCCACACAAAACCCGGTTTCTTTTTCATCCGTTTTGTGCAAACCGCATCTTTGTATCTTGATTCGTTTTCCAATTATTTATTTCTAAAATTTGTCCTGACTTTTGGATCACCCGGTATATTTTTTTCATATTATTATTCTAGCATTCTATGAATGAAGAGTGAAAAATTTGATGTGTATACAATTTATAGACAACTAGCAAGCTTTAGCCACTTCGCAGATCGGTATATTTAAATGATTTTTTTTTTTTTTTTTGAATGATTGAAACGTTTAAATAAATATATTTTGGCTGGCATCTATTTTCAACAAATAAAAACCATGGCCAAGATATTTCAGTTTATTTAAGATATTTATTTATTTTTTTATTTTAACTAAGATCTGAGAGTTAGAGAAAATTTCTTTAATTAACTTTAAATTTTAAAATTACTTTTAATATTAAATTTTGTAAACCTGTCGATAGACTTAATGAATACGATTTTCTATCTGAGATCAAACGAAAAATATTAATTTACATTTAAAACATAAATATCCTTAATAATACACATAATAAATATGTTAATAGTGTTCTTGAATTAAGACCATAAGTTGACTTTTAATTATAATTAGATCTTAACTATATATACATATGTATCGCGCACATACGTATACAGGATGGTTAAAATAAAATTTCTACTATAAATCTTTTATGCAACTTTAACAAGTGTGAGAATCGCCATCAAATTTGGTACGCGGACTGTTCATAAGATGCTTTCAGGGATTAATATATATATATTTCAGAAAAGTCAACCAGGTGGTAAAAATTGTAAATTTAACAAAAAGGGAATGACTAACACAAGATAAAACAATAATTAATAACTCTTTAAGTTGTTTATATTCTCAGTATTATTCACATTCTTTGTTATATTTTCCTTTTCCCATGCAAATAACTACACCTAGCGAACGTTTATTAATTTATTAATTAATTTATTTAATTCCTTCAGTGCATCGCGAGAATCGTCTACATACCAAATATGTGGTAATCCCCTCACCAATTTTGCTTTAAAATGATATTTAAAACGAAATTTTAATTATAACTACCCTGTATACATATCTAAGTGCGTGTGCATGAAAAGAAATAAAACTATGGGAAAATTCTGAAGAGATATGCTTGAAAGAGTTTATTCTCTACCTCATTAATGAATATATTTTCTTTAGTAGCTACTTCCGTTCTCAAAAGTAGAATACTTAGGCTCATAAAACTGAGTTCATTTGCATTGCATAATTTATTATCGAGCACTTCATTGTCAAAAAGTAAAATAGATAAATATAAATGGTTGTTTTTTAGAATTCCTCTTCTAAAAAGTCTTAAAATGCATTTCACATAAAAGTAAAATTTTATGGATATTTGCTGAAGCGATTTTCAAAATACAACTCTACAAAAGCTTTTAGTACGTTTCTTATTCGAACTACTATAACATTTTAATAATGAAGAGTAGATTTATTCTTAAAAGTGAATTACTTGATATCAAGTGTAAGAAAAGGTTTTACTAGAATGCTCTTTTAGAACATTGACCTTATTTAACATTTTTAAATAAGTATTGAATAAAAATGTATAAAATGCTATCGCAAATTTTCATTTACAGATTTAAAGTGAAATGTTTTTTTTTTTTTTTTTTTTTTTTTTTTTTTTTTTTATGAAGATGTTTTTGATTTATTTTATTTTATTAAGATTGTAGCCTTTTATATAATAGAAACTTGAACAAAAATCACATTATTTACATGGATTATAAAATAACTAATTTTGCTTACCCGTTTCATCATAAATACACCAATTCACAACACCATTGTAAAATTTAAAAAGCGCACACCACTGAAAACGCGCATCCAAAAAAAAAAAAAAAAAATAAATATATGTATATGTGTATATATATATATATATATACATATATTATTTTATTTTTTATTTTATTTGTTAAATGTTTTTTTAACCAATCCGTATATTTTTGTAAAAATTGACCCTCCAAACTGATGTTTAATATTTATACTTTAAAACTTCTCCCACACCATAAAATAAATACAAATATTACCGGTTTGAAATTGAAGTGGCCTTACAAGAGAAATAAACACGAAAGGGAAATTACTATTTTTTTTTTTTTTTTTTTACAAAAAGAAAGAAAATGATTTAATGGAACCAAACAAGTTTTTCGAAACATCAAAAATTTTTATTAACAATTTTATCACAATTAAGATAGATAGCTAAACTTTTCAAGAAATCAAACTGGGAAATTTGGCATTACAGATAACTTTAACTTGCTGAAAAGTAAAAATATGGTAAGTTCAAAAGCTATGCTTCGTTATCTAAGGTTTAGAAATTTCTTGCTTAATGACACACCGAGAATGCTCACGTAAAGAACATTCAAGATTTCTCTTAGTTTGACGTACGTTTGACAAATGGCAATTATACAAGGGACATTATAGATATCCCCTTATGAAACTTGGGAACAAGGGATTTAGTTGAAGGGAATTGAAGTTTATTAACAGGTTAACACGAAAATTAAAACGTTTTAAAATTTTGACTAATTTAAAATATAAGGGTGGATTAAAAAGGCAAGACAACAAAATTACCAGGTTTAAATTTAGCATAACTAGAAAAAGTAGATTTGCAAGTAGGTCTGCTGAACTTTTAAAGAGCTATATTATTAATAAAGAAGCTAAAACCTCTTTTGACCGCAACAAACTATAAGTAATTAAGATTTTTTTAATAGAGGAAGTGTAAATGCTAAAGGCGTATTCACGTCTTAGGCGTATTCTATACACGTAAGTATAAAAGAAGTTGCCAATTTTTCGTTTATTCGGGTGATTTGAAAGAGCGTGAGCAGGGTTGGAAATGGAGAAAAGTTTCCTATACACAGAAGTTTTAAAATAGGAATTACAATCACACCTATTAACCAAAACATCGAGAAAGGAAGTTGATTGCAGTTATCTAACTCGAAGGTATTATGGGTATCAACAGAATTCGCACTTTGAAAAAAGACAAAAATGTCAAAAGGATTTTCAATAAGAATGAAAGTGTCATCCACGTAACGCATCCAACATTTTAAATTGAACACCTTTGATAATTTTTTTCTCAAAATAATACATATAAAAATATCGGCAAGAATAGAAAATAAAGGATTGTACATCTTTACCCCATCCCACTGTTTGTTTATAAAATTTGCTATTAACTTTGAAAAAAGTTTGGGAAATGCATGTTTAATATTAATTGTAAAATTTTTCTAACAGAAATTTATTTAATTGTATCTGAAAAATGTATGTTAATGTATATACATTTAGCATAGTAAAGATGTTGAAATATTATGCGTTTAAAAGAAATACCTCTCTTAGACCCTAAGGTATCTTTTTATTTATATGTTTTATGAATTATCATTATTATTTCTTTGTGAATCCAGTGAGCAAAATGCCATTTGCATTATAAGGTAAAGCTAGTAAAGAGGGCGCGGTAGGAGAGATTACGCAGATAGAGATTGGACGGAAGGAATAGAATGTGAGCGCTGCTACTCCAAGTAGTTTTACAACAGCAATCGTACAGTGCCGAATTGAATGTGTATGTTCATTGTTTCGATCAGTTAATATAAAACGCGGTTATTTTGTTTTGTTTTTAAAAATAAATGCTTGAATTTTCATATCATTTCCTAGAATTTTCTATAGAATAACAGTAGTACAAAGTGTTTTTAAATTAAACGATTTCTCATAAGTTACTAAACAAGATAAACGGTACGAATACCTACAGATATCTATAAATGCGAATAATTATCGAATAAAAGACGGCGCAATCTCTCCAACCGAAATGAGAGAGTTTGCGCATTTGCTACTTAGGAGAGATTGCGCATTCATTCCATTAAATTCTATACTAGGAGAGATTAAGCCAAGAGCGGTAATGACAAGACAACGAGGATGAGTTTGTTGAATGTCTGAGACTGTACCAGGAGACAACTTCGACAAGTGACTGGAGTAGTTTAACCCATTCGAGACAGCACATCGTTTTAGATACCGTCACCAGAATCTGAAATTGGACAATATTCAGGAGTGGCAACGATCGACAATAGCCGCATTTCTTATGGTATTTACTTGTGTAGTGTCAGTGTTATCCTACGGAAAATTTATCTCAAATTACTTAATGTTATTGTATATTTGATTAGTTTTGCAATATTTTCAAGTATGATTTTCATGTTTTGTGCAAATTTTGGCTGCTTAAACAGAAAAAATTAAACTAAATGCAAACAAAAGATATCAGCCTTTTCAAAAAAAAAAAAAAAAAAAAAAAAAAAAAATTAAGGACTGTAATCGTTTAAATTTCGATTAAATAAAATAAATTAAAGCAGCGTAAATATTTTTAAAATTGGAACGAGAATACTTCAAACCAAGTGATTGGGCATAAAAGTAAGCGGAACCAGCCACGTATAATTCCCCGCACAGTGTTCTACTCTTATTTTTCGCTCTGAATTGCATTGCACATACGATGGGCAATCTGTCACAAATGGGTTAACTTGTGGCGAGTGATTACGCGAAAGCTACACCATCTCCATCTACAACAATAAAGTGCAAGTATTGCGGGCAAAGACAGACATAGTCAGAAAGAGAGAAACCATTCAAAGTGAAAAGGAAATGCACTAATTTTAAGTTAAACATGTTATCTAGTAATTTAATGTTATTTTGTAATATCTTATCTGGTCTTGTTATTTTCTGATTCTTTAATATTTTTCTTTAAACAATATTTTTTTTCATTCTTTTTTAAATCCTTTTATTTTTTTAAATTTTTAATTATTAAATTGAAATATGCACTCCTAATACAAAAGTATTTATTTACAAAAACCTTACAACGATGTCATTTAATTGTGATTATCATTGTTAACAATTTAATTCTAGTTATAATTAAGAGCAATCTGTATTACCCATCTGCGTAATCACATCTACCCTGTAAAATGAAATTGCGCAAAATAGCTCTCTTGGTTTTATTACAGTTATTGTCTTAAACTATCGAATAACAATAAAATAGTAATGGAAATGCATAGAAAAACGAATTAATTCAAAATTATTTATCAAGTTTAGCAAAAAAATTAATATTTGGATTTTTTTATATTATTCTGTTGAATTATGCGCAGACTCTCCTAGCTTTACCTTATGTACACACACACATCATTATATACAGGGCGGGCAAATAGTCTCCGACACATTTTAATCTTTAATATAAAACCAAATAAGTGACATACGAGAGTGTGGTTTGCACTGCCATATTCCTTACAGAGAAAAGTTTGGTTTAAGAAAATAAAAAAAAAAAATAGTTTCAAAATTTTCCCTTAGATATTACTACATGTCCATATGTTTGATTAGTTTTTCTATGGCCACCTTGATCTCCATATTTGACCACCCCTCTAATATTTTTCTTGTGTAACTATGTCAAGGACAAAATTAGTGCGTCCTCTGTAGCTGACACAGGTGTATCGAAGACGCGAGCAATGCATATAATCCAGTCTTTTCAACAATCAATGCTTGTGAACACATTGATGGAATTGGATTATTGATTGGAGTTTGCATGCGGTTTGAGCTACAAATGTGCACTTATTAGAATATTGTAGTGGATTTTTTAAAATAACACCCCTTAATTGATTAATTGTGTTTTTGATATTAGTTTCTTGTTGTTTTTAAGTTACAGCGCCATCTGTGAACAAAATTTTAAACTAGGTTTTTATTTGCTTAAACAAAACTTTTTATCCTAAAAAGCACTGCTGTACAAAGAGCACTCTTGCATGCCAATTACTTAATTTTATATTGAAATTTAAAATGCGTCAAGGAGTTTTGGCCCATTTTGCATATATTTTTGGAAAATTTTGTCATTTTGAATAAAAACGAAACTTTCTGTTTTTGTTAATTTTACAGATTTTTTCCCTAACATTTTACTATAAGAACTTTTTTTAAACTTTCCTAACTAGAGAAATATTTATCATGCATGTAATAGTGAAAATTGTCTATTTATATAAAAAAAAAAATTACTGAGGCTTCGCTTCGTAAAATGTTCTGGTGCAAATCCTCTCTAGGACGAGTATTTATTGACTCTTGCTCTGGTGTCCTCAAATAACTGTTCTATAACACTACTCCATTTTTACAAACCTAATCCTTAATCTTATGAATGCATGAATTTCCTTTTAAGCTAAACAACCTTTAAACAACTTAGCATTAAGAAAATGAGAAAACATACAGCGTTAGGAATTACATATCTATTTGGTTTATATTATCAAAGCTTACAACGTAAGTATCCATTGTGTAATTCCCAGATGAGAATAAAGGCTGTTAAAAGATTTACACAAAATTGTCAGCCGTTTCTCGGAGCTATAATTAAATTTTATTCCCTTGATTCAACTTCATATATTGCCATTAACATTTAAATATAATAGACAATACAATCTTGCTTTATAAAAGCGAGACAGTTTCAACTGATTTATTTTATAGAAATCATCAATTCTAATTGAAAATATTATAATAAGTCATTTCATTCATAATTTGAGCTTTAATGATAAACTGCGTATATGAAAAAAAGATATTTTGAATTTTAATAAATCAAGTAAGGAATACAAAAATGTTACAAGGGATTCACTTTTCCCATTATTTTATAGACTTCGCATCATTTAATAAATATCTAATTTTTTCAAAATTTTAGTTTAAGAAAATGTGTGCTATAAAATATTAAATTAGATTAAAACTTTAAATTATTTACCAGTTGTGAAAAACCGCATAGAATGCACAGTTTTTCCGGCTCAATAGAAAAATATGTTTGAGTAATTATTATTTTTTAAACAAAATGGTGGGCCAAATTGATTAATAATGTTGATTGATACATTGATATGGGCTATGTAAATACTAAGTTTCGCGCAAATTGGTTCATAAATACGTTTCTTAGGTGAGTTTGAAAGTTTCAAGCGACCAGCAATTTGTAACAAGATGGCGTATTAAATTGTTTTATAAACTTAATCCGGACCTTGATATGCGGCGGATGATGTTGGCCCACAAAGTTATCATTTCTAAGACAAGTTTACTCTTCAATTCTGGTTCGAATTGATACAATATTTTGAATTTTATCGTGATAAAAATTTTTCATTATATATAGATTAACTAAGGCAATTTAATAGGTCGATTTCTAAAGAAATAAACCTAATAAAATATTTGGTTGGTTGGGTTTCTTACGTCGCATTAGTGCTGCGCAGATGGGCAATTGGCGACAGTCTGGGACTCGCTTTTAGAGGTGGTCCGGAGGCATGCCATCGCAATTTTGATCCTCCACGGAAGAGATGGCTCTCCCGCTTCGGTAACCCCCAGAGGTATAATTTTCGATGGGAACATGGAGGACATTGCGGCCACGACAGATTTTACGTGCACCAGCCACCATTAGTGTGCACGACGATCTTTGGCCGACTCGAGTACCGAACCCGCAATCTTCCAATTACGAGGCCGGCGCTCTACCGACTGGGTTACCGCTGCCCAATAAAATATTTGGATTAAAATACAAATTGATCAAAATGATGGCAAATTGTCGCTTTATGTACCGTACAACCGTTCCTGATATAAAATTAATAAATCATTTTGTAATGTTTAACATAAAATGTATGTAAAAAAAAAAAAAAAAAAAAAAATTCGTAAATTTTAGCATCGCAAAAATATGTAATATATTACTTTACTAGAACATGCCCATGAAATTTAAATTTTCCTCGGATTTATGTAAAATGTGTAAGCCTTTGTTTTTAAGAAGCTTTTGATCGTTGAAGTTTTTTGATCGATCATGAAGAAAAAAATCTTAAACACATAAAATATAGAGAAATACATTTAATGTAAGATGCTTTAAAGGCTGGTGTAGAATTTTAGCTCTATACACAAAAATTTTATTTAAGAAAAAGAAGTAAAGAATATTTTCTATTACGTAATTTTAGTGATGGTAATATGTTTAAATATATATGATAAATATGTGTGTAAGCTTGTTTTAATTTTTTGTTTATAATCTATATATAAATAGGCAAGCATGAAATTTGTGGTACACTTTTAACATATTCATTATGGGAGTAGAGGGTTGAAAATGGTATCATTCGAAAGGTATGACTAGCCAGATGTGCAGAATACAAAAATTATTTTCTTACGATGTCAAGATGGTATCTAAAAATACTTTTATTTTTTGTGCATTTTTCCATTTTATACATGCATTCTTTTATATTGAAAAATACCTAAAGTAGAAAGTTGTTAAATCTGGCAATTTCTGAAAACTCAAATAAAACCACAGTATAATGTAGCATCACTATAATCTTGACTACAGATTTTTTATTCTAAGAGAAAACAGCCATTAGATGGTAGAAATTTGAGGGAATGAGTGGTAGATCGAAAGTTTATACTGTTAAAAATATAAGCAAGTTAAAAAAGATTTGGTTTATGAGAGTTCTAATTTTTTTTTAAGGTATAATTTCTTTTTTTTTTTTTTTTTTTTTTTTTTTTGTGTGTGTGTGTGTGTGCGTTTGTGTGTGATTTACGTCAGCTCTAATTTGAAGACATATTTTTAAGCAAAAACATAATGCAATCCAATTAACTGAAATTGAATACTTATTAAAAAAAATAAATAAATAAAAAATGAAAAATTGAAAAAAATGGATTTATTACTATACGCAAGCGAATTCATGACGTCACTGACCGTCCGTGGGGCCAAGCAAAAGATTTCCTATGTTAATCGTCCTTTAGAATTTTTTTTTTTTTTTTTTTTTTTTTTTTTTTAATATATGTATATAACATTAAGGAAAATGCTCTTCCGATTTCAATCTCCGTATCTGGGTATAGTTATACATAAGTTACTGTCCGTGTGTGTTAGATTGAGTTATTTTTTCTGTAAATTTCATAAAAGTTTAATTTTAAATTTAAAAACTCTGGAAAAATAAAATGACAGACTTTCCTTTTCGAATATAAACATAAACATTTAATTTCAGTGGAATGAGATTCATTTCAAAGGAACAGATTTGATATCTGCCGTCATTGGCGGAATAAAAGTTAATAACAAAAGTTCGCCAAATTATCTGGCGAATATATTTAATTCCTTTCAAAAATTATGGTTATTTTAATAATGAGCAATCAATAATATGAAACAATATTTCGTACAATATATATGTCTTACAAAAATATACATATGACATGTATGTTTTCGTATTACGTTTTTGATCGCCAAATACTCAAAACACCAAAGACGAATATATATAAATTCTATGCCCATTTTGTTTCTAGAGATTTGAAATTTAAAACTGAAATTTTGTTAATTTGACAGCAAAATAACTTAACCTAACACATGTGCACGATGACTAATTTTTAATTATACCCAAATATGGAGATTAAAATCGGAAAATAATTTTCGTCAGTTTTTAATATTTTTTTTACAAAAAATCCAATGGTCGATTAACATAAAAAATATTTTACTTGGCCCCAACGACGCGATTTATGAAAGCAAAACAAAAAAATTGTATACGTTAAATGCATCAGAATTTTTTTTTCATTTCATTTAGCATCTATGATTATGATACGAATATGACTACGAGTATTCACCTGCAGCTTGCGTTATTTTATTTCTATTGAGCCAATTAATTTTAATAATAGATGCCGTTTAGTAATAGAGGGTTATTATCTTTAAAGCGCTAGTGAAGAAATATCGGATTATGGGATGCAATGTGCCCTTCGGTAATTTCCTTTTATGATATGGTGTGAATTGTTTCAGTTGATAATCGCTAGGATAACATATGAATGTTAGTCAAATTTTCAGGCAATTTATAGCTACCTCCACCACCGTAAAACTTCAACTTTCAGGACAATCAGAATTATCATATCATCTTCAATTATCTGCAGTCATTGAATCACAACATGCGATATTCATATCAATTTCTAAAAATATTACGTACAATATACAAACATGCCGATTTTCATTTTTTTATTTATATATTTATTATTATTTTTTTTTTTTTTAATCTCGGAGCACAGTCAGTACCCGCCCTGTTTTCAAATCACTTTATCTGCAATTTTTTGAAATTTTCTCCAATATGTAAATACGATTAAATAAGAAAAAAAAAAATACCATTGAAGAAAAGTGGTATTGAAAAAGTCGAGTACCAACAATGTTCGAGAATCAATTAAAATCCTGGCATGCCTGGATATACACAATAATAAAAGCGAATTTTATCGATCTGTTTACTAAAATAATCATTTCTTTGACAATGATGATTAAAATAACATTATAATTTATTATTGACGTGCATTTTCATAAAAAAAGACTTTAATTTCCCGATATAGTTTTCTATTCGTATTTCCCGATATAGTTTTCCCGATACACTTTCATGCCATCTTCTATTTAATCTAGCTTAATAAAAATGCAAAACATTGATGTCAATTCAATGTTTTCGTAAACAAAGAAACGTTATTAAATATTAATAATAAATAAACGTATATTTTACACAATATAGTTTTTATATGAATATTTTGTAAATATTATATATATATATATTCATAAAACAAACACTTTATTTTAAAATACATATGCACGTATAAATATATATATATATATGCTATAATCGCAATTCCACCCAACCATCCAGCCAAACACCACCACCTTTTTTGTTGTCAGTAGTGTAATATTGACATTTCTGCGCCCGCTGCACCACTGCACGGGCGAGCCGTGCTGCTGCCGCACCATTATCTTATCAACATCCGGTGACGCATGACCTTGTTAAAGATAAGGAGGGTTAGAATTAAGATCTTATCTTGAATGATAATGAATATTATTTACATTAATTAATCTTAATTACGATTTTAAAAGAATTATGATAATTTTAAACTTAGAAAAAATTTGATTTAAAAAGAGAATTTTAATGAACGATAAAAATTTAAAACAATGAATTAAGTATATTTTAAAATGAATGTGATTAGAAAAACTTGGTAATTCGCAAAAGAGAATTTTAGAAAATGTACTCACCTTTAGTGTATGTTGGAATCGAACCAGGGGGTTTTAAAAATTAGATAAAGAGATAGACTCACCTTGGAATCGAACCCGGAACCTCTGGTGCAGTCATATGTAATTATAGGGGGCCCCACATCAGTAGTGCTGCCATCTGTTAGTCGATTCAAGAGAATTTATTTTTAAATAAAGATAATTTTTTAGTAATTTGAAATAGTTAGAAAAATTATGATTTAAAAAAAAAATAATTTTAATTATGGTTTTAATTATCACTGTCATCTATTAGTTGATTTAAGAGAATTTATTTTTTCTGTCATATGCAGTAATAGAGTGATTTATAATTGTGTAATCTACGGTTTATCCTTCAAATAGTGTATTTAAAGAACTTTATCAGTGTACTTTCTTAAATTACGGGATGTTGATATTATCTTTTACACTTGTAATTTTTAGTTTGAACTTCCATTTTATAATAAAATAGTTATATTATCTTCTATCCTAATATATTTCAAATAAATAGAGAATCTTGTAAATGAGTTGTCTTAGAAATTTTGCGAAGGACAATTTAAATAATGTGATAAGTGTGTATTTTCGGACATATGTAGAAATAGTGATTAAGAATTGTGTGTTAACGATTGTTTATCTTTGCAATTCAGGAAATGCTTAAACATGTATTCATGAGATCTTGGTCATAAACTTTTAAATAGATAAGGAATCTTTTAAATGAGTTGTATTAGAAATTATGTAAGAATATATTTTTATGTAGATAATTGTTAGATAAGTAGTTTTCGTTTAAAATTATGTTATTTAGGATGAAACTTTAATAGTGAATTCGCATAGATAGAATTTATTTATTTATTTTTATTTTTTTAATAAAGAATTTAATGAGAGGCAATGTATTTCGAGGACTTAGCATTTTTCGCAAGCACTTAATACGTCATACTACAATAAACTCATTTTGTTTGATTATCTTATATAGTTCTACTAAACTAGTTAAAAAAACTTTTTTAAATTATTCACCTTAAAGTGAAAATACTATACTACAGAGTTACCATTTATTTAATTCATTAAAAAATATGCTTCTTTTCTACACTTCCAAAGAAACAAATGAGTGATAAGGTTATTTCTTATCGACCATGTTGATACTACGTCATACTACGATAAACTCATTTTGTTTGATTATCTTATATAGGATATACTTCTACTAAACTAGTTTAAAAAACTTTTTGAATTATTCACCTTAAAATGAAAATACCATACTACAGAGTTACCATTTATTTAATTCATTAAAAAATATGCTTCTTGAAAATAATGAGCTATCTAGAAGTATTTTTCATTGATATGTAGGATATATTTATTTAATAATATTAATTTAAGAACTTTATTTTATAAATTAACTTCTATCAACCAATAACATTTTACCACGCAACAGAGTTATAGTAGATTTTATTTAACTTATCATAAGCTAAAATCAAGCCATGCACTTATTAATCTTATATTCATGTATTTGCATATTTTTGTTTATTTATGCATCCTTAAGTATTTTAGTTATGTAATATTTTAAAATGTGATTGGAAAAAAATATTTTGCATTATAAATGTAATTTAAGTTTATGCACGCACACACATAGAAAAATTTAATTATTTATTTTTTTAATCTTAATAGATTAAAACGGAAATTTAAAAGTTAAGCATATGTACATTGCGAAATTGATTAAGATTTAATATTACAAACTTAATTATATTGAGTGAAATTAGGATGTAACTTATTAAATAAGTAATACTTGTAAATATTGCAAAAATGTTGAAGTACATTAAGGTTTCATAGCTGCATAGTTATATTTTATGTGCATATTTAGTGCTTTTTGTGATGATATGCGACTTATTAGATGTCCAATAGTTATAAATGATGCAAAAATGTTGAAGTACATTAAGGTTTAATACTTGCTTAGATATATTTTATGTGCATATATAGTACTTTTGCGATGTTATGTAGCTTATTAGATAAACAATACTTATAAATATTGCAAAAATTTTGAAATACATTAAGGTTTCATAGCTGCATAGTTATATTTTATGTGCATATTTAGCGCTTTTTGTGATGATATGCGACTTATTAGATGTCCAATACTTATAAATATTGCAAAAATGTTGAAATACATTAAGGTTTCATAGCTGCATAGTTATATTTTATGTACATATTTAGTACTTTTTGTGATGTAATGTAGCTTATTAGGTGAACGATAGTTATAAATGTTGAAGTACATTAAGGTTTAATACTTGCTTAGATATATTTTATGTGCATATATAGTATTTTTGCGATGTTATGTAGCTTATTAGATAAACAATACTTATAAATATTGCAAAAATGTTGAAGTACATTAAGGTTTCATACTTGCTTAGATATATTTTATGTGCATATATAGTACTTTTGCGATGTTATGTAGCTTATTAGATAAACAATACTTATAAATATTGCAAAAATGTTGAAGTACATTAAGGTTTCATAGCTGCATAGTTATATTTTATGCGCATATTTAGTACTTTTGTGATGTAATGTAGCTTATTAGATATCCAATAGTTATAAATGATGCAAAAATGTTGATACACATTATGGTTTAATAGTTATAAATGTTGAAATACATTAAGATTTATTACTTACTTAGTTATATTTTATGTACATATATAGTACTTTTTGTGATGTAATGTAGCTTATTAGATGTCCAATAGTTATAAATGATGTAAAAATGTTGAAATACATTAAGATTTCTTACTTACTTAGTTATATTTTA
Source organism: Salticus scenicus (assembly GCA_963930645.1). Lineage (NCBI taxonomy): Eukaryota > Metazoa > Arthropoda > Arachnida > Araneae > Salticidae > Salticus > Salticus scenicus. The sequence continues at coordinate 164,333,573 of OZ005653.1, read as the reverse complement.
TGTGCGTATTTAGTACTTTTGTGATGTAATGTAGCTTATTAGATGTCCAATAGTTATAAATGATGCAAAAATGTTGATGCACATTATGGTTTAATAGTTATATTTTATGATAAACAATACTTATAAATGATGCAAAAATGTCGAAGTACATTAAGGTTTAATAGTTGCACAGTTATATTTTATGTGCATATATAGTACTTTTGTGATGTTATGTAGCTTATTAGATAAACAATACTTATAAATATTGCAAAAATGTTGAAATACATTAAGGTTTCATAGCTGCATAGTTATATTTTATGTACATATTTAGTACTTTTTGTGATGTAATGTAGCTTATTAGGTGAACGATAGTTATAAATGTTGAAGTACATTAAGGTTTAATACTTGCTTAGATATATTTTATGTGCATATATAGTATTTTTGCGATGTTATGTAGCTTATTAGATAAACAATACTTATAAATATTGCAAAAATGTTGAAGTACATTAAGGTTTCATACTTGCTTAGATATATTTTATGTGCATATATAGTACTTTTGCGATGTTATGTAGCTTATTAGATAAACAATACTTATAAATATTGCAAAAATGTTGAAGTACATTAAGGTTTCATAGCTGCATAGTTATATTTTATGCGCATATTTAGTACTTTTGTGATGTAATGTAGCTTATTAGATATCCAATAGTTATAAATGATGCAAAAATGTTGATACACATTATGGTTTAATAGTTATAAATGTTGAAATACATTAAGATTTATTACTTACTTAGTTATATTTTATGTACATATATAGTACTTTTTGTGATGTAATGTAGCTTATTAGATGTCCAATAGTTATAAATGATGTAAAAATGTTGAAATACATTAAGATTTCTTACTTACTTAGTTATATTTTATGTGCGTATTTAGTACTTTTGTGATGTAATGTAGCTTATTAGATGTCCAATAGTTATAAATGATGCAAAAATGTTGATGCACATTATGGTTTAATAGTTATATTTTATGATAAACAATACTTATAAATGATGCAAAAATGTCGAAGTACATTAAGGTTTAATAGTTGCACAGTTATATTTTATGTGCATATATAGTACTTTTGTGATGTTATGTAGCTTATTAGATAAACAATACTTATAAATATTGCAAAAATGTTGAAATACATTAAGGTTTCATAGCTGCATAGTTATATTTTATGTGCATATTTAGTACTTTTTGTGATGTTATGTAGCTTATTAGATAAATGATGCAAAAATGTTGAAATACATTAAGGTTTAATAGTTATATTTTATGCGCGTATATAACACTTTTTGTGATGCGAAACAAAATATTCTCAGGGGATAGTAGTTTTCAAAAATTTAACCACAGGAATACACTCTATTTAAGATAGAAATAGGTGCACTAGTATTGAACATGGTGGCTTTTTGGGGTCACGTGATTTTTTTCGTCCAATCAGAAGCACGGAATTTTAATGAATAGTATTATAAAATTAAGCACTTTGTGGAATTAAGTGTTGATTGTGTACAAATAATTTTGGTGTTTTTTCAACCACATGGATTTTTAATGATTATAAAATTAAGTGATTTGTGGAATTAAGTGTTGATCATATTCAAATAATTTAGGAGTACCATGAACCAACCAGAAGCATGGATTTTTAATAATTGTAAAATTAAGTGATTTAAGTATACAAGTTTCGGAAAAAACCATGAAAAACTTCAAACGAATAGTCTACAAGCTTTAAAATCTGTGATGCACAAATTATTTGTTTTAACATGTTGATAAACTAGATTACATTAAAAAGTTTGGGTATTAAAATGATATATATTTGGTGTGATTAATAGGGATTCTAAAGAATTTGGCTGCTTTTCCTGGTGTATGAATTTAGCTTATATTTGGCGTGATTTCGCCAATAATTACAAATTTGGTGGTAAACCTGCAGTATAAATGCATTCGCAAAGAAAATTTTGTCAGTTGCTGCTGTATTTTTGAGGAGTGCGCACGTTTAATTTATCAACTTGTATTTTTTATAACACTTTACTTTTTAGTGAGAGAGATGGATTTATCTGCAAAAATGCCTATTTCAAATGAGGTGTCATCAAGCTTGGATACTAAGAAAGTACCAAAAACTTTTAGCTGTGTTTCTTGCAGTATGGTATTTAAACGAAAATGGGATTTGCTTCGTCACATGAAAATTCATCTCAACGAAAAATCTTTTATTTGCAATGTATGCCAGAAAGCATTTACCAGGTCAGATGAGTTAAAGAGACATTTAAAAATTCATGAAAAGACTTCTATTGAACATAGATGTGGGCAATGTGATGAATCCTTTAATCGCAAGTATCAGTTGCTGATGCATATTAGAAAAAATCATCGAAAACCTTTACCAGTGCATTCCTGTGATCAATGTGCAGAAACATTTAGACAGAAATATAAACTTTTAGAGCATGTTAGAGAAAATCATCGAAAACCCTTATCGCAAGCAACATTAAAGGGAATATCAAATTCTGACCGAGATTTTCTTAAAGAGAAAATTATGCATTTTAAAAGAAAAAATGCTCTTAATACATTTACAATAACCACATTTGATAATAAAAACAAAGATTTGGATTTAACGTCATTTTTTAATAGTTTAAGAACTGACATTTTAAACGAATTAAACTTTCAATTAAATGATCAAGGATCATTGAAATGGTATATTAATGTAGAAGTTATTTTTAGTTGTATTTATGAAAATGGAGAGAAGGATTTTATTACACAAAATTTTAGGTCAAAAAGTATAACAACTCTTTTAATAAATGATTTGAATAATGATCTTGAAAACGCTTTTAACAAGATGAAAAAGTGTTTTGATGAATTTAGTGAACAAGGATCAGGTTGGACATTAACAGAAATTTTCAAATTAGAACTTTGTATGACTAAATATGGTTCTTTTCATATGTAATATCTGATTTTACTACATATATTAAAAATTGTTAGTTGAATCTTATAAAATTATTGTTAACTTTGTATAAAAATGATGAATGTAAAAATCTTATAATTTGAAAAATAAAAGTATGTGTATTAAAATTGTATTTTTAATTATTTATCTCATATAAAAATTTTATGTAAAAGTTTAAACTATTAATCGGATTTTTAAAATAAATGCACTTATGTTAATGTAGAGATATTTTTTTTTTTTTTTTTTTAAACGTTTATTTCATAAATAAATTGATATTTTATAGTAAATATATAATCATATTCTTACCAATTTTAGAGATTGTATCAAAAAATCATGAACTTCGCATTTGACACATAGTCTAGAGTAATACTAACCTGCTTAAAAGTTTAACTTTTCTGCGTGCTTGAAATTAGACATGAATAAATTATCTGTTTCGACACGTTGATAAACTAAAATATTTTACGAGATTTTTTAATGGGATTGGGGATATTTTACAAGATTTGGCTATTAAAATAACATATCTGCTAAGATTTGGCGAGATTTTTTTAATGTATTTGGCAATAAATACTGATTTGGCATTAAATATAGAGTATAAATTCAGTCTCAGAGGAAAATTTAATCAGTTGCTGACTTGTTTTCATGGTTCAGTTTTCACATAACATTTTTAAAGTTTTACTTTGATTATATTTATAATGGATCTATCTGAGGAAGTGCAAGTTTCTGTTCATCAACAACCCACTTCATCATGTTTTAAAGATGAGACTTTTCACTCAAAGGATGTAAAACCCTATATTTGTAATGTGTGTAAGAAAGCATTTAGTAGATCGTACGGTTATAAAAGACACTTAAAAACTCATGAAAAACCTCTCATAGGATATGGGTGTGAATACTGTATGGAAAATTTTACTCGTAAACGGGATTTTTTAAAGCATAATACAAAAATTCATAAAAAGACTTTACATAATCACAGTTGTGATGAATGTAGTGAAGTGTTTAGGACTAAACAAGATTTATTGAATCATAAAAAAATGGTACATCGAAAGGTTTTACCTGAATATCTATGTGTAGAATGCAACGAAAGTTTTCGATATAAGTATGAATTATTACAACATAAAAGAAAAAATCATCGTAAAGATTCTTCTGCTTACGTATGTACAAAATGCAATGAACGAAATACTCTCAACTTAGACAGTGAAAATATGAACTTAACGAATTTTTTGAATAATTTGAATACTGCTTTTTTAACCAACACCTATTCTTTAGCCAAAAGCTTTCATGATGAAAATAACAATACGTATTTTTTAATATTTTTAAATAATGAAAATATGAATACCGAACGCATAACACAAAATATTGACTCACCAACCAACAACTTTGAGACTGCAAATGCGAACTTAACGAATTTTTCAGATAATCAAAATATTGTTTTCGGTTCATCAACCAGTGAAAATGTGATCTTATCAAATGTTTTGGATAATAATGAAAATGCATACAACGTTTTACTCACTGCTAATGGAAATATGAATACTGAATGTTTGACACAAAGTAATATTTATGACTCACCAACGAACAACTTTCAGAATATAAATGTGGACTTTACGAATTTTAATGTAGAGTGTATGAGTAATCAAAATAATTTTTCACCGGTGAGTGTTGACAACGACTTGTTGACATTTTTGGATAATTTTAATGTAGAATGTATAACTCAATGTAACCTTAACGATTCAACAACAATTTAGATTTTTATGAACCTGTTTTTATATTGACAATAATAATAATGTAAAATAAATTATTTTAATCAAAAATTGTGTTTTTATTATGAAATTACTTTCTACACACCATATTATATTACAATAGATACGTTAAATCACGAAAAAAATCTAAACATGTATAAATATAGTTTTGCTTTCTTATTAACTAATTCGTTTTAAAGAAATTCTCTCCCAACAAATTGGAATGGGACGAAGTGACTTATAAAAACCGTAAAATTAAGAACTCTAATATTGCTGATTTATTAAATATTTTCTACGAATAAGAAAGTGCCTATCAATGCACAGGGTGAATTGTCGCAAGCTCTTAATGATATGCCTAAAACCTTTATTAAAAACAAATTTTTGTTATCTTCTGTACCCAAATGTAACCCCACCTATTGGTTAAATTTTTACTATAAAACACTGGTTTCTTTATTTATGTTTAAATAAATGATATAAAAACTGGACTTACCTCAACACAGTTGTTAATTTGCGTCCTTCTCTTCTACTCGCACGGTGTGAAATGAGCGATAACGCTATTTCTTATCAAGATCACGTGGTAAGCTTTCTTATCTACTATGTCACGTGACATTATCTAGTATGACGTAGTAAGCTACCTACGTCACATGACATTGTCTACTATGACGTATCTACTACGTCACATATACTACATTAATGTAGGGTTTGTGTTTAGCTTACTACGTCGTCATACTAGATAATGTCACGTGACATAGTAGATAAGAAAGCTTACCACGTGATCTTGATAAGAAATAGCGTTATCGCTCATTTCACACCGTGCGAGTAGAAGAGAAGGACGCAAATTAACAACTGTGTTGAGGTAAGTCCAGTTTTTATATCATTTATTTAAACATAAATAAAGAAACCAGTGTTTTATAGTAAAAATTTAACCAATAGGTGGGGTTACATTTGGGTACAGAAGATAACAAAAATTTGTTTTTAATAAAGGTTTTAGGCATATCATTAAGAGCTTGCGACAATTCACCCTGTGCATTGATAGGCACTTTCTTATTCGTAGAAAATATTTAATAAATCAGCAATATTAGAGTTCTTAATTTTACGGTTTTTATAAGTCACTTCGTCCCATTCCAATTTGTTGGGAGAGAATTTCTTTAAAACGAATTAGTTAATAAGAAAGCAAAAATATATTTATACATGTTTAGATTTTTTTTCGTGATTTAACGTATCTATTGTAATATAATATGGTGTGTAGAAAGTAATTTCATAATAAAAACACAATTTTTGATTAAAATAATTTATTTTACATTATTATTATTGTCAATATAAAAACAGGTTCATAAAAATCTAAATTGTTGTTGAATCGTTAAGGTTACATTGAGTTATACATTCTACATTAAAATTATCCAAAAATGTCAACAAGTCGTTGTCAACACTCACCGGTGAAAAATTATTTTGATTACTCATACACTCTACATTAAAATTCGTAAAGTCCACATTTATATTCTGAAAGTTGTTCGTTGGTGAGTCATAAATATTACTTTGTGTCAAACATTCAGTATTCATATTTCCATTAGCAGTGAGTAAAACGTTGTATGCATTTTCATTATTATCCAAAACATTTGATAAGATCACATTTTCACTGGTTGATGAACCGAAAACAATATTTTGATTATCTGAAAAATTCGTTAAGTTCGCATTTGCAGTCTCAAAGTTGTTGGTTGGTGAGTCAATATTTTGTGTTATGCGTTCGGTATTCATATTTTCATTATTTAAAAATATTAAAAAATACGTATTGTTATTTTCATCATGAAAGCTTTTGGCTAAAGAATAGGTGTTGGTTAAAAAAGCAGTATTCAAATTATTCAAAAAATTCGTTAAGTTCATATTTTCACTGTCTAAGTTGAGAGTATTTCGTTCATTGCATTTTGTACATACGTAAGCAGAAGAATCTTTACGATGATTTTTTCTTTTATGTTGTAATAATTCATACTTATATCGAAAACTTTCGTTGCATTCTACACATAGATATTCAGGTAAAACCTTTCGATGTACCATTTTTTTATGATTCAATAAATCTTGTTTAGTCCTAAACACTTCACTACATTCATCACAACTGTGATTATGTAAAGTCTTTTTATGAATTTTTGTATTATGCTTTAAAAAATCCCGTTTACGAGTAAAATTTTCCATACAGTATTCACACCCATATCCTATGAGAGGTTTTTCATGAGTTTTTAAGTGTCTTTTATAACCGTACGATCTACTAAATGCTTTCTTACACACATTACAAATATAGGGTTTTACATCCTTTGAGTGAAAAGTCTCATCTTTAAAACATGATGAAGTGGGTTGTTGATGAACAGAAACTTGCACTTCCTCAGATAGATCCATTATAAATATAATCAAAGTAAAACTTTAAAAATGTTATGTGAAAACTGAACCATGAAAACAAGTCAGCAACTGATTAAATTTTCCTCTGAGACTGAATTTATACTCTATATTTAATGCCAAATCAGTATTTATTGCCAAATACATTAAAAAAATCTCGCCAAATCTTAGCAGATATGTTATTTTAATAGCCAAATCTTGTAAAATATCCCCAATCCCATTAAAAAATCTCGTAAAATATTTTAGTTTATCAACGTGTCGAAACAGATAATTTATTCATGTCTAATTTCAAGCACGCAGAAAAGTTAAACTTTTAAGCAGGTTAGTATTACTCTAGACTATGTGTCAAATGCGAAGTTCATGATTTTTTGATACAATCTCTAAAATTGGTAAGAATATGATTATATATTTACTATAAAATATCAATTTATTTATGAAATAAACGTTTAAAAAAAAAAAAAAAAAAAAAAAAAAAAAAAATATCTCTACATTAACATAAGTGCATTTATTTTAAAAATCCGATTAATAGTTTAAACTTTTACATAAAATTTTTATATGAGATAAATAATTAAAAATACAATTTTAATACACATACTTTTATTTTTCAAATTATAAGATTTTTACATTCATCATTTTTATACAAAGTTAACAATAATTTTATAAGATTCAACTAACAATTTTTAATATATGTAGTAAAATCAGATATTACATATGAAAAGAACCATATTTAGTCATACAAAGTTCTAATTTGAAAATTTCTGTTAATGTCCAACCTGATCCTTGTTCACTAAATTCATCAAAACACTTTTTCATCTTGTTAAAAGCGTTTTCAAGATCATTATTCAAATCATTTATTAAAAGAGTTGTTATACTTTTTGACCTAAAATTTTGTGTAATAAAATCCTTCTCTCCATTTTCATAAATACAACTAAAAATAACTTCTACATTAATATACCATTTCAATGATCCTTGATCATTTAATTGAAAGTTTAATTCGTTTAAAATGTCAGTTCTTAAACTATTAAAAAATGACGTTAAATCCAAATCTTTGTTTTTATTATCAAATGTGGTTATTGTAAATGTATTAAGAGCATTTTTTCTTTTAAAATGCATAATTTTCTCTTTAAGAAAATCTCGGTCAGAATTTGATATTCCCTTTAATGTTGCTTGCGATAAGGGTTTTCGATGATTTTCTCTAACATGCTCTAAAAGTTTATATTTCTGTCTAAATGTTTCTGCACATTGATCACAGGAATGCACTGGTAAAGGTTTTCGATGATTTTTTCTAATATGCATCAGCAACTGATACTTGCGATTAAAGGATTCATCACATTGCCCACATCTATGTTCAATAGAAGTCTTTTCATGAATTTTTAAATGTCTCTTTAACTCATCTGACCTGGTAAATGCTTTCTGGCATACATTGCAAATAAAAGATTTTTCGTTGAGATGAATTTTCATGTGACGAAGCAAATCCCATTTTCGTTTAAATACCATACTGCAAGAAACACAGCTAAAAGTTTTTGGTACTTTCTTAGTATCCAAGCTTGATGACACCTCATTTGAAATAGGCATTTTTGCAGATAAATCCATCTCTCTCACTAAAAAGTAAAGTGTTATAAAAAATACAAGTTGATAAATTAAACGTGCGCACTCCTCAAAAATACAGCAGCAACTGACAAAATTTTCTTTGCGAATGCATTTATACTGCAGGTTTACCACCAAATTTGTAATTATTGGCGAAATCACGCCAAATATAAGCTAAATTCATACACCAGGAAAAGCAGCCAAATTCTTTAGAATCCCTATTAATCACACCAAATATATATCATTTTAATACCCAAACTTTTTAATGTAATCTAGTTTATCAACATGTTAAAACAAATAATTTGTGCATCACAGATTTTAAAGCTTGTAGACTATTCGTTTGAAGTTTTTCATGGTTTTTTCCGAAACTTGTATACTTAAATCACTTAATTTTACAATTATTAAAAATCCATGCTTCTGGTTGGTTCATGGTACTCCTAAATTATTTGAATATGATCAACACTTAATTCCACAAATCACTTAATTTTATAATCATTAAAAATCCATGTGGTTGAAAAAACACCAAAATTATTTGTACACAATCAACACTTAATTCCACAAAGTGCTTAATTTTATAATACTATTCATTAAAATTCCGTGCTTCTGATTGGACGAAAAAAATCACGTGACCCCAAAAAGCCACCATGTTCAATACTAGTGCACCTATTTCTATCTTAAATAGAGTGTATTCCTGTGGTTAAATTTTTGAAAACTACTATCCCCTGAGAATATTTTGTTTCGCATCACAAAAAGTGTTATATACGCGCATAAAATATAACTATTAAACCTTAATGTATTTCAACATTTTTGCATCATTTATCTAATAAGCTACATAACATCACAAAAAGTACTAAATATGCACATAAAATATAACTATGCAGCTATGAAACCTTAATGTATTTCAACATTTTTGCAATATTTATAAGTATTGTTTATCTAATAAGCTACATAACATCACAAAAGTACTATATATGCACATAAAATATAACTGTGCAACTATTAAACCTTAATGTACTTCGACATTTTTGCATCATTTATAAGTATTGTTTATCATAAAATATAACTATTAAACCATAATGTGCATCAACATTTTTGCATCATTTATAACTATTGGACATCTAATAAGCTACATTACATCACAAAAGTACTAAATACGCACATAAAATATAACTAAGTAAGTAAGAAATCTTAATGTATTTCAACATTTTTACATCATTTATAACTATTGGACATCTAATAAGCTACATTACATCACAAAAAGTACTATATATGTACATAAAATATAACTAAGTAAGTAATAAATCTTAATGTATTTCAACATTTATAACTATTAAACCATAATGTGTATCAACATTTTTGCATCATTTATAACTATTGGATATCTAATAAGCTACATTACATCACAAAAGTACTAAATATGCGCATAAAATATAACTATGCAGCTATGAAACCTTAATGTACTTCAACATTTTTGCAATATTTATAAGTATTGTTTATCTAATAAGCTACATAACATCGCAAAAGTACTATATATGCACATAAAATATATCTAAGCAAGTATGAAACCTTAATGTACTTCAACATTTTTGCAATATTTATAAGTATTGTTTATCTAATAAGCTACATAACATCGCAAAAATACTATATATGCACATAAAATATATCTAAGCAAGTATTAAACCTTAATGTACTTCAACATTTATAACTATCGTTCACCTAATAAGCTACATTACATCACAAAAAGTACTAAATATGTACATAAAATATAACTATGCAGCTATGAAACCTTAATGTATTTCAACATTTTTGCAATATTTATAAGTATTGTTTATCTAATAAGCTACATAACATCGCAAAAGTACTATATATGCACATAAAATATATCTAAGCAAGTATTAAACCTTAATGTACTTCAACATTTTTGCATCATTTATAACTATTGGACATCTAATAAGTCGCATATCATCACAAAAAGCACTAAATATGCACATAAAATATAACTATGCAGCTATGAAACCTTAATGTACTTCAACATTTTTGCAATATTTACAAGTATTACTTATTTAATAAGTTACATCCTAATTTCACTCAATATAATTAAGTTTGTAATATTAAATCTTAATCAATTTCGCAATGTACATATGCTTAACTTTTAAATTTCCGTTTTAATCTATTAAGATTAAAAAAATAAATAATTAAATTTTTCTATGTGTGTGCGTGCATAAACTTAAATTACATTTATAATGCAAAATATTTTTTTCCAATCACATTTTAAAATATTACATAACTAAAATACTTAAGGATGCATAAATAAACAAAAATATGCAAATACATGAATATAAGATTAATAAGTGCATGGCTTGATTTTAGCTTATGATAAGTTAAATAAAATCTACTATAACTCTGTTGCGTGGTAAAATGTTATTGGTTGATAGAAGTTAATTTATAAAATAAAGTTCTTAAATTAATATTATTAAATAAATATATCCTACATATCAATGAAAAATACTTCTAGATAGCTCATTATTTTCAAGAAGCATATTTTTTAATGAATTAAATAAATGGTAACTCTGTAGTATGGTATTTTCATTTTAAGGTGAATAATTCAAAAAGTTTTTTAAACTAGTTTAGTAGAAGTATATCCTATATAAGATAATCAAACAAAATGAGTTTATCGTAGTATGACGTAGTATCAACATGGTCGATAAGAAATAACCTTATCACTCATTTGTTTCTTTGGAAGTGTAGAAAAGAAGCATATTTTTTAATGAATTAAATAAATGGTAACTCTGTAGTATAGTATTTTCACTTTAAGGTGAATAATTTAAAAAAGTTTTTTTAACTAGTTTAGTAGAACTATATAAGATAATCAAACAAAATGAGTTTATTGTAGTATGACGTATTAAGTGCTTGCGAAAAATGCTAAGTCCTCGAAATACATTGCCTCTCATTAAATTCTTTATTAAAAAAATAAAAATAAATAAATAAATTCTATCTATGCGAATTCACTATTAAAGTTTCATCCTAAATAACATAATTTTAAACGAAAACTACTTATCTAACAATTATCTACATAAAAATATATTCTTACATAATTTCTAATACAACTCATTTAAAAGATTCCTTATCTATTTAAAAGTTTATGACCAAGATCTCATGAATACATGTTTAAGCATTTCCTGAATTGCAAAGATAAACAATCGTTAACACACAATTCTTAATCACTATTTCTACATATGTCCGAAAATACACACTTATCACATTATTTAAATTGTCCTTCGCAAAATTTCTAAGACAACTCATTTACAAGATTCTCTATTTATTTGAAATATATTAGGATAGAAGATAATATAACTATTTTATTATAAAATGGAAGTTCAAACTAAAAATTACAAGTGTAAAAGATAATATCAACATCCCGTAATTTAAGAAAGTACACTGATAAAGTTCTTTAAATACACTATTTGAAGGATAAACCGTAGATTACACAATTATAAATCACTCTATTACTGCATATGACAGAAAAAATAAATTCTCTTAAATCAACTAATAGATGACAGTGATAATTAAAACCATAATTAAAATTATTTTTTTTTTAAATCATAATTTTTCTAACTATTTCAAATTACTAAAAAATTATCTTTATTTAAAAATAAATTCTCTTGAATCGACTAACAGATGGCAGCACTACTGATGTGGGGCCCCCTATAATTACATATGACTGCACCAGAGGTTCCGGGTTCGATTCCAAGGTGAGTCTATCTCTTTATCTAATTTTTAAAACCCCCTGGTTCGATTCCAACATACACTAAAGGTGAGTACATTTTCTAAAATTCTCTTTTGCGAATTACCAAGTTTTTCTAATCACATTCATTTTAAAATATACTTAATTCATTGTTTTAAATTTTTATCGTTCATTAAAATTCTCTTTTTAAATCAAATTTTTTCTAAGTTTAAAATTATCATAATTCTTTTAAAATCGTAATTAAGATTAATTAATGTAAATAATATTCATTATCATTCAAGATAAGATCTTAATTCTAACCCTCCTTATCTTTAACAAGGTCATGCGTCACCGGATGTTGATAAGATAATGGTGCGGCAGCAGCACGGCTCGCCCGTGCAGTGGTGCAGCGGGCGCAGAAATGTCAATATTACACTACTGTTGTCTTTTATTTTTTATATAAGTTTTTTTTGGTAAAAATACACAAATGCAATTTTTTATTGTTATTATTAATGTAAACACCATAGACAAGGAAAGATGATTAAATCAGAAATATGATTTAATAATAGAATTTACTAGAAATTTAGGATAACCATATATTCTAGCTTGAAAATAGATAGATTTAACGTTTTCACTTTGATATTTATTAGAACAAAGATGTTTTACTCTATAGAGGAAGTTATTTAGAATATTTTTATATATGGTTTTATATAAACATGATTTGTAATGAGTAAATAGATTAACTTTAAAAGAAAATTATTTTCCCTTATCATAAATATCAAAATCTAAGTTTCCATTATCATTATATATTTTTAAATCTAGAAAATTTCTTTATCATATCATTTTTAGTTAATGAAAGACTATGAGGATAATTACCTATGAAGGTGTTGGTTATATATACGCATATATATATATAATGTTTAATAAATAACATTTATAATAGATTTAAAAAAAAATGCATATATATATATAACAAATGTAATACATAATTTCATTGGCAAATCTCTCCCCTTGCCGAAAATGTTAATGTTTTAGAATTAGCCAACTCTGCGTAGCCCCTCAGAAGATATTTAACAGTTAAAATAATCCTCCCCCCTCCTAAAAATCAAATTTATATCCATAAAATAATCGAAAAGTTATCAGCGTTAGATACTCCACAGAGCAGGCATTTCAGTGGCTTACGAACAATGACCAATCACTTGGAACTCAGCCTCTATGAGGCAATCTCTCAAAATAATTTTTTGAACGCACACTGGCTGTCGGTCATGGATACACTGCTATATTTAGTCTTTGACGCGGTTCTCGTGAATTCCGTATTAGAATCTGATAGAAAGTTACAAAAATCGACTTCTATTCATCACAGAGATTAGAAACCTCGACGACTGTAAGCTACTATTTTTCACAAAATTTGGTTGCCAAATCGCCAGACACGTAGTCAAGTCGCCAAGTTTGTCGCCAAGCCTGACCTAATAGAAGTGAATAAAATGCCATTTAACTTTACTTAATCTATTCACTGCAACAGCACAATTGGTGCAGGGGACAAGATTTAAGCTATTGTAACACTATATGAGAAGACATTATTGTCAAAAATAAAATGAAGAATAAGTTATACATTTTTAAAAATCATATATTACTCTTATACATTCATACTATTACTATTCATTTATCAATGTCGTGAATTAAAAAAGGTCTTCTCTAAAATGACAAAAAAAGAAGAATCCTTTGCGAAATTTAAAATAAACTGTTAAGTTTCGTATAAAACTGCAATTAAACTGCCAAAAATCAACTATTTTGTTTCCGCTTCCACACGTTTTAGAATTTATGTCTTTCTTTTTTTTCTTTTTTAACTAATGATGGTGATCGCCGGATGAAGTTAATTGCTATTGGTTTTCAATCAAGCTAGTCGTTCTTTCACTTTTCACTTTCCTCTCGCTCCTCGGAATTTTCCTGTGGCTTTATTCGATTATAATTAAAGCTAAAAACAAAAAAAATTATAATTTTTTTTTTCTTAACAGAATATTTTTAAATCTTACTTTTTAAAATAAAATTTCATTTTCTAAGATAGAAAAAAAAAAGGAAAACCATGCTAAATTATGAAACACCTTTTAAAGTTATGAAAAGATTGCTACGCTATTGTCTACAAATTAAAACTGTAAAAAATAATTTGCTAGTTTGCCGATTCATTGCACTCATTGTTTAAAAATGGCGAAAATATTTTTACCGCAATATTTGTATATGTTCAAGATTGTATCAAATTTTTATCCATTTTTAAAACCCATTACAGAACTGTAAAGCATTCCAAATCCATAAATAAATCTATGGATTTGAATTTTTTTTGAACAACTACGTATATCAATAAATTTTAAGCCAACACAACCGGTTTCGAAAGGACGTAGCCTTCCTTCATCAGGTGCAAAAAAAACACGTGCTACTGCCTTGGAGGCAAAAGCAAGACTGAAAGCAGGGCAAAATCCAGAGGGGGAGGAGCAACACAAACAACCAATAGGAAGCATCATGCAGGACCAATCAGAGAGGAACACACATGCACACACAAAAACAAAAGGAGGCAGGGAAGGAATAAACAATTATTTTTATTTATTTATTTATTTTGTTTTATTTTTATTTTATTTTTTAATAAATATTATACTAATATGTAAATTTAATGATCATAGAATTAAATCATAAAATTAAAACTATGATCATATTTGATCATAGTCTTAATTTTAAGAGTGCCAAAATTGTCTTTCATGCCAAACACGTTTCCGAACTGGATTTTTGGGAAAATTTAGCTATTTACCTTAATTGTGATAAAATTGTCAATGAAAAATCTGATTCCACTTTGCTGTCTACAGCCTGGAAAGATTTGTTTAATTCAATTAAATAATTTCCTTCATTATGTTTATAACATAATAATAGTTATAATTAAATAATTCTAAATAACTAAATAAAATAAATAATAATAATAATAATAATATATTTTATTAAATTTACTTATTAGTATAATATTAATTAAAAAATAAAATAAAATAAATAAATAAATAAAAATAATTGTTTATTCCTTCCCTCCCTCCTTTTGTTTTTGTGTGTGCATGTGTGTTCCTCTCTGATTGGTCCTGCATGATGCTTTTTATTGGTTGTTTGTGTTGTCCCACCCCCTCTGGATTTTGCCCTGCTTTCAGTCTTGCTTTTGCCGCCAAGGCAGTAGCGCGTGTTTTTTTTTTTTTTTGCACCTGATGAAGGAAGGCTACGTCCTTTAGAAACCGGTAGTGCTGGCTTTAAATTTATGGTGTGTGAAGAAGTCTTATTGTCTATTTATCGTTTGTTCACCAGTTTTGCATTTAGTTTTGGTGAACTATGCATATCATCAGCGCATGATACAGAAAACTTATAATGGCTCAAGGAAAAAATATTGGTGACATTAAAAAGATTCTTATTTTAAATGCAGGTTAAGAAGTAATCACTTAATGGCAAAATAGTTTGCAATACTTTCATGAGGCTCTGTATATGGACAATATATACTATACTGAGTGATCGTAGTAGAATTTTTTTTTTCTTAAGGAAATACTGGACAAAATAACTTTGAACTTCAGATATGCAAAGAACATTCCTAGGCTCTCACTTTTCACTGACGATTTAGTCACGAGTGGAATTAGGGAATCAAGTACAAATTAAATAAAAGCAAAAATACTTTGTATTATTCTGTATCATAAAGAGCTGCAAATAATTTGTAGTTTAATACATGGTTTCAGCTATTATTTATAATATTAAACAATGTTAGTGTTCTTTTTTTATAAGAGCAACACGAATATTAAGATATATATATTTCTAAAATTATTAATTTTTTGGCATGTTTTCTGCTTGTAACAAGAATGGGTTTTTACTAAATTTTTACAAAACTTGCAGAAAAATTGTCAATACATTGGAGAAACATTATTGTGAAACATTAACTGTATATGTTTAATTTTCAATGAAATATGAGTATTTACAATAAATAATGTTTTACTGCTCATGCACGAAAGGCAGCATAATAAACAATATATATAGGTTGAAAGGTAGATACGTAAAACAATTTATGTCAAAAGTTTATTTGATAAAAAGTAAGAAAATTATGTGTATATATATACATATAAAGCTAGATTTGAGATATCTTCTAGAGTTACAAGCCCGAGCAGTCATTTTGACGAATTTTTTGTTATCAATAGTCTCCTAGTATGGGAGAGTTAAACGAATAGAAATTATACAAATTAAGATTATTGATTTCAAAGAGTATTTATTTTAAGATTTAAATTTTAAGTTTCCACATTTGAAATACAAGAGTAAGCATAATGTTATCTACCTAATATTTAATCTCGCATTTTTAACGAATTTAATTCTTTTCTTAATTTGCTTTAGTTAATTTCTCTTTAATAAATCCAAACATCTGTGATACTTACATCAGATTTATCTCTACGTCATCTAGTTTAAGGGAAACTTATGAGAGTTGAAAAAATTCTTAGTTTTGTCGAGAGCGGCTAATCATAGCGTTCGAAATGAATCGTCTAACAAGGAAACATTCAAAAGGTGTCGTCTTCAAAAAATATTGAAAAAAATATATGTGATTCTACTCTTCGTAAAACACCAGAAAGGGAAAAAAAATTATCGGCTGAAATGAATTACAGCAACTACAAAAAAAAAAAAAAAAAAAAAATCCAAATTAAGCATATTTGGTGATTTAGCACAGTTAGGTGATAAGTTTGCAAGCACCGAGATTGCTGAGTACGAACAGAATAGTGTTCTGCTTCTTCACCAAGTACTCATAATCATTCGCCTAACAGTGTGAAATCGCCAATTGATAATTTTTTAAGGTCGCTGTAATTCATTTCAGCCGATAATTTTTTCACTTTCTGGTGTTTTATGAAGTGTAGAATCACATATATTTTTTTCAATATTTTTTGAAGACGACACCTTTTAGTTTCCTTGTAAGACATTTTTTGGCTAATAGCTGCTAAATTATTTTTTTTTTTTAATTATGTTGCAACATATTGATATATATGGCTAAATATTGACTTTGGGCTATTGTAAATTCCTTTATCTTCTATGGAGGGGGGGGGAGGGACTGTAATATCTTATTAAAAAAAAAAAAAAAAAAAAAAAAACTCGCAGATGAATGAAGTGTATTGTTTCGAAGTAAAAAAATGATGCAGTTTAAAAATGTTTAAAGAGTCCATTCTTTTTTATAAATAACACGATAAATGAAAATTCACATGATGTAGAACATAAAAATAGTGTATCCTAATTCTAATTTTAACAACATTGTCAACATTTCTCTTTTGAAAAATCATGACTAGGAAATAAATTAAAATATTTGTTAAAGTATAACATCATCAAGTGGATAAAAATTATAGCCATATATATATTGTTTAATCTGATAGATAACATTGTAAAAGGTCAAATAATTTACATTCAAAGAGACTTATTCTAACAAACATTGAATATATTATTTTCCATTCTTTAAAAACTTAAACTTTTTCTCATTTTCTCTAGTTTACAGATAAAATAAAAAGAATACGTGTCCATCAAGACAAGTAACCGGATAAAATGGATAAATGATTGCCGGCAGCTAATTTTTTGTTTAGATTTCGTCAAGATGATTCATCATTTTGCTGTCCCGAAGCAATTTACTATTTTTGAAACTTTTAAAAGTATTTCCATGTAGAATAAAGTTTATTCTAAGGGCTGAATTACTCTTCGGGAGTAATTTATTCAAACTGTTGCGATTTTTAGTATTTTTTTAAACAAAATTATAAGGTTTTTTAAAAAAGACTTGCTAAAGATGCGCAAATTAGATGCTTCATTGTGAAAAATATTTTATATTACGAATAAATTACAATATTTATAATTAAATAAATTTATAAATATTTTGCTGCATTATTAGGGATTTCATTAAGGTTGTTACTATATCAGCTTACTGAAATTTTGTGCGGTTAGACTTGGAGTTAGGTTTTTTATTCAAATAGAAATATCATTAAGTAAAATTGTGTCCGTATTTAGTCACAGTATTTTAGTCTGACTAGAAATCAATTTAACACAGGAAAACTAATTAATTTTAAAGAAAATTTATCAAAGAATCCTGAAGCTCTTTAAAAATTGACCGAACAATTCAAACATGCGTATGTGTATGTCTGTGTTTGTATATGTACTGACATTTATACTTATGTTAAAATTTATGACTTTTTACTTTCTCTTACCCATATGGAAGACAAAAAATTGTTTTGGGGTCAAATTTTCTAAATTGAGTTTTTGTTATATTTACACGTTTTGAATTCCTCTGACTCCGAAAAACATGTTTTTAGCGGTTGGTCCGTGTGTCTGTGTGTTATCAGCATAACTCAAGAACAAATAGACGCAGAAGGTCCAAACTCGGTATTCTATATGTGCATCATATAGGGATGGAACACTAAACCTTTCGTTGAGATCAAGCAAATGTTTCGTGTACAGGGCCATCCAAGAGAATTCAAATACATTACGTCTATGGGGGAAGTTGCAGGTAAATAGAATTTAACATCTATATGTTGCACTAAACCAAATGAAATGAATATATGTTTTTATATGAATAAAAGCAAATTTTATGTAAAATATGGTATGAAAATCATTCATCGTTCGTTTACAGGGTAACACAAAGTATTTGGATATATTGGGGCTATACTTGGAAATTTTTGGTAAGTACAATGTAACATCTGTAAGCTATTTTAAACAAAATGGAATGAATAAAGAATTTTATATGCATAAAAGCATGTTTTGTGTAGAGCGTAGTACGGAAATCATTCATCATTTGTTTACAGAGCTACACAAAGTATTTGGATATATTGGGATGTATTTGGAAAATCCCGGAATTGTAATTCATTTTGTGTTAGATGTTTTTCAAGTAATGCCAATTCTTAGTCCACAATATTATCCATATTGTGTATTTTTTATGTACAATATACAGGGCTTCCTAAAATTAAGTTGAATGTTCTTTTCTATTGAATGTAAAATATGGTATGAAAATCATTCATCGTTCGTTTACAGGGTAACGCAAAGTATTTGGATATATTGGGGCTATACTTGGAAATTTTTGGTAAGTACAATGTAACATCTGTAAGCTATTTTAAACAAAATGGAATGAATAAAGCATTTTATATGCATAAAAGCATGTTTTGTGTAGAGCGTAGTACGGAAATCATTCATCATTTGTTTACAGAGCTACACAAAGTATTTGGATATATTGGGATGTATTTGGAAATTCCCGGAATTGTAATTCATTTTGTGTTAGATGTTTTTCAAGTAATGCCAATTCTTAGTCCACAATATTATCTATATTGTGTATTTTTTATATACAATATACAGGGCTTCCTAAAATTAAGTTGAACGTTCTTTTCTATTGAATGTAAAATATGGTATGAAAATCATTCATCGTTCGTTTACAGGGTAACACAAAGTATTTGGATTTATTGGGGCTATACTTGGAAATTTTTGGTAAGTACAATGTAACATCTGTAAGCTATTTTAAACAAAATGGAATGAATAAAGCATTTTATATGCATAAAAGCATGTTTTGTGTAGAGCGTAGTACGGAAATCATTCATCATTTGTTTACAGAGCTACACAAAGTATTTGGATATATTGGGATGTATTTGGAAATTCTCTGAATTGTAATTCATTTTGTGTTAGATATTTTTCAAGTAATGCCAATTCTTAGTCCACAATATTATCTATATTGTGTATTTTTTATATACAATATACAGGGCTTCCTAAAATTAAGTTGAACGCTCTTTTCTATTGAATGTAATTGGTGGAAGTGCTTTGCTGCATTTTACTATGCCGATGAGCACTGCTCAGGAATTTTTCCCAACCATACTAAACAAAGTATTTTTTGAAGTTCTATTTTTAATTCTTGTTTTTTTTGTATAATATCACGTTTTGAGGTGCAAAAGTCCAATTTATAGCAGTTGATCTGTATGCATATATATTATGAGCATAACTTAAAAAGAAATAACTGCAGGAAATTCAAATTTGGCATTTTCAAGTTTATATTAGTTTTTCACTTAAAATTTTGATCAAGATTGGCAAGTTTAGAGGAAAATCAATAACAAGCTTGATTTTTTATTTTTAATTTTTCAAATAATTGTATGCACTATAATTGAAAGAGGGGGGGGGGGGAGAGTGGGGTTGCAGCCCCTCCTCAAAAAGAGTTATAGATATGAAATAAAACTGATCCTAAACCTATTGTATATTACTTTAAAAATACATTCAACTTTATTATCTTACTTTATTTATCTAAATATTTAATATGCAATCTATCTTTATGGTATTGAAATGCTGGTAAGAGAAAGTCGTGTGTGTGACACACCAGATTACTTCTTTTAGTCTAGGACTCGATCTATGATGGTCTCATCAACTCAGAAATTAAATTTCATTTTCGTTAAGAAGTTGAGTTTATAATTTGCTGTGCTTAAATAATGTTATTATAGCAACGACATAATTCAAAGTTAATGTGGATAGTAATGGTACTATAAATAATCAACTCACTGTTGATAAATCACTGTTGCATCATATCACTCTTGCTAATTTATGCTAAGAGGTACATGACACTCACAAGTAATTATCGCACACATATATATTAATTTCCTTAACACCGTGTTTAATGATTTAAATGAAAATCTTATTTTATGGAGTATTAAGATAAGGAAATTTAAAAATCGAATTGTTTTGACCTTTATCTTCATTCTTATCAAAAAAACAGCTTATATAGATCCAATAGTAAATTTTTAAATGGATTTGAATTCACGTTTTTAAGAATGACGCAGTTGAGAAATTCATTGCCAGTTTCTATTAAAAAGATAATTACTTGTACCAACTTAAATTCAGTTGGAAGGAAATGATATTAACTTTAAATAAATGATAATTTGAAGTAAGCGAAAATAGTTTTATAATTATATTCCAAAAATCTCTCTAACTTAATCAGGACAATATCTACATACTTGATGACTACGAAAGGGAGACCCGTAATCTTATAACAATACGCAAGATTACAGAGAAAAAACTATAGAATAAAAAATGCCAGCTACATAGGTAATTTTTTTTTTTCTCATTTAAAAGTTAGGTTTTATTTTTTCCTGCTCATCTTTCTCCCATTAATTAACAAATTCCTTTTCTAAACCTTCGATATATATAGCAACTTATAATCGAATGGTGTGTTTGATAATACCTGAACTATGATATGTCTAATTACAAATGGATCACTAGAAAAGCTTAGTAAATACTAAACTTACTTTAAAATTAACGGGTTTATTCAGGTTAGAATACACAGCTTTACTGGTACTTTACAAATTTCGACATGTATAGCCGCAACGACAATTTTAAATTTTCATTTCTTGATCAAGAAATTATAATTTTATTTAAAAAAATAATGATAATAATAAACCCGAATTGTCTGGTCACTAATTAACCAGATGAAGCTGAAAATTCCCCGTGTCCCGCAGCAACATTATCTGGTTTTCTCTGTCCAATTAAGCCGTATCTAGATATATACTAAAAATATTGGAGTTAAATTAATATTAATACAATTTTGTAAAAAAAAAAAAAAAAAAAAAAAAAATGTAGCAGTGTGAATAAAGTCTAAGCAACGGATATTATTAAATTCTAGGGAAAATTAAGCTCTTATGTGAGTAAAGTATTATTCTGTTAATGTATATATCCAGTCATAGCATTATTTGTAAAAAAAAATTCAATTATTCCATACAAAAGTAAAGCCAAAGCATACGCCAAAAAATTGCAATTATTTTCGGAATTTACAATATTTCCTAAAAAACGTTTTTATTCATTTTTTCAATATGGTCGAAATAGTGATTCAAAATTATGGACTGTTTCAATTAATAATAATGATGATAATAATAATAATAAAAATATTCTAAGATTAAATAATAATAATAATTAAAAAATAAAAATAAAAATAAAAATACTCGAAAACTGCTCGAAAGAAAATTTCAGTAATTTAGTACTCTAGAAGGAATTTTAAATGCTAAATAATTAAATATTAAATAAATAAATGAGGACTTAATTAAAAGGTACATTTTACACTTCTTCTATTGTAATGTCAAAGCTATGATAAACATTTTTGAGAAATTCGTTCAGTGTTTCAAACACTGATGACTGATTTAATAAAAAACGATAAATAAATAAAGGTTGTGGCATTCATACCAGATCGAGAGAAAATAAAAAAAAAATTTCGGCTGTTCAAAAGAATTTTTATTTATTTATTTATCTAAGTTTTTTTTTGTGTAAGATGGCGGAAGGTTAATTATTCCTGGCATCAAAAATTTTAACAATGGAATCCTACGAGAAAATAATATCGCTAAAAGTGAGTGTGTGAAATTTGATGGTGTTAATAAATAAACCTTACGCTTGTTTGTTAAACTTAAAAACTAATAGACGTACTAAATAGAAGTTGGGATAAACACCGTATGAAATGCTAACTATTATATATCTATAAATGGAGCTCAGGCTTCTAAATTTCGGCAGAAAAATAAACCGAATGATGATTTTCTAATTTTTTGCGTATAATGTATATAAATGTCTTTAGTTTGTTTTCGCGAAATTTCGTAATTTTTTTAGAAATATAAATACAAAAAAACAATTTACTGCATCAATTTTTTTTAAATGCTACCTTCAATCTACTGTTTTACAATTAATGCTTTGAACGAAAATCAATCAGTTAAAATCAATACATAGGTAGACATTCATAATATTTAAAAAGAAATTCCTTGTTAATGATTTGAATTTTATTTCCGAGTTAATATCTTATAATTTTCCTCAATTTATAATTCTTCATTAGATAATCAAATGCAAGCATAAAACATTAACACATATGTTCTAATTCACTTGATCTTACAATGATTTCTTATTATGCATTTTAAAAAATCAATCATGGCATGGTTTATAATATAAAATGTTTATTATAAAAAAAAAATATTAAAATTTTAATTAGTACCATGGAATTTTATTTATATATCTTAAATTTTGAAATGCAAACCTTAATAATAAGTATAATGCATCTAATTGTAATATAAGAAAACAGCAAAAATTTTTATATCTGTTGAAAAGAAAAAAAAAAAAAAAAAAAAAAACAGGTATTAAACATAATGTTATTTCAATCAAAATAAATAAATAAATAATCGTACAGAAAAGAATGGTTTATTTTCCCTGAAAAGTCATTTACTTTTATAATGCCATGAATTAATATGCCAAAAAAGATATTGTAATGTATTTAATTAACAAAATGTTCAAAAAGAGCGGAGTCCTTTTTAAACAAGTATGCTGTGGCCAACAAAAAACTTTCTTCTATATAATTCTGCATAATAGCACTACTTACATGAACATGCACAAACTAGTTACGTACAAACATACACAAAAATTCAATCAACTTAACTTCTCATAATTAACATTTCCTATATGCAATTTAAACCAATGGATGCTGAGATGTAGCCAATTCAAAAATCGCAGAATGTAATAGCAGCACCACCTGTCATCCGATAATCATCCAAACAGAATTAAATTGATGTGCAACAAAATTTATTGTGTATAGTTTTGCCTAATTACATCTCACATACTCAGTTTGGTCCTTCAAACGTTATAGAAGCGAACATATAGTCAACTCTTAAATGTGCGATATTGCAGCTTTGCAGCGCCACCTGTTAGACGGTATATTAAGCCAAGGTCCAACCAATTATCAAATTTAATTCAATTCAGTCATTGGTTCGAGAGAAACAGCATCCACAAAAATTTGCTCACACAGATAAATACTTTTCCTAAAATATTGAAATCGAACCATATTTAAAACATCTGAAAACATGTAAATTCCTTGAAAAAAAAGAAGTCAAAAAATTTCACGAATCAAATCCTTTGTTCGAAAGCATATAGAAGTAAGTAATAAAATTCATAGCAAATAAAAAATGTGAATAGGATAAAAATAAGTAAAATAAATACATTGCGGTCATTATAAAATTTTCTTCTGTTTCATTATATATAGCTTCACCGCCTACAGATTAACATAGAAAAATATTTAATCAAGATAGTTCTTTACAAGAAAATTTTACATATGTAATATCTATCTCATGTAATATTAAGTTTGGTGCATTTATATATCACAAAAGCTAAGATATTGGCTTCCCATAGACGGTGCTAAATTGCTTAGTAGCAGTGTCATCTGTCGTCCGATATGGACCTAAATTTAATTAACATAGTTTTTCAAGATATCCATCTCACATAACTAGTTTGATGTATTCTTGTATAATAGAAGTTTAGACATTGCCTCTCCGCAAATAGTGTTAAATTGCTACATAACAGAGCCACCTGTTGCTGATATGTACCTAAATTAATCCAACATAAATTTTCCTCATGGCTCTCATATGTCTATCCCGTTTTGTGCACTTATATTCTGTAGAAGAAGAGATATAGCTCTCTATTAAATAGGAGATATTGCAGTATAGCAGCGTCACCTAATGAACAATATATCTCAAAAAGTTAATCAACGGAAAATTATGCCAAGGTAATATAAACTTATATATAAGAATTATTATAAAAAATGCTATATATACACTTATATATAAACCTGCATATAAACTTATATTGAATTTCGTTCATTAGTCCGTCAGACACAGCATCTACAATTCTAACACATACACACAAACAGACATTTCCTAAAAATAGTCAAATCATATTCAAGGCAACTCAAAACATGCACTCGAATCAACACTTTTTTCTTATGAATGTATTAGGTCGTTACAAAAGTTTGTGCGGACGCGGATCATTTTATTGCCTCCAAAGACGAGAGCTTCTATCGCCGTGGTATACATTTGTTACCCGAAAAATGGGCAAAGGTTGTAGAAAGTAATGGAGAGTATTTTGATTAAAAATTGTCATTTGATATGATGTATTTTTATGAAATGAAGCAATAAAAAACCGCACGAATTTATGCAAAGACCTAATAGAAGAAAGCAAAAATTATTTTGTAAATTTCGCTGACCTGAAAATTATTTTGTAAATTTCGCTGATAAATAATTTAAAACCGTAGTTTATTTCATTTAAACTGTATAACTTTTTTCAATACATACAAAAATCATTTATACTGTTAACGCAATAATTGTAATGAAACAAAACTACAATTTTTAGTTTTTCATTGATTATTGGAGTGACACTTTTCAAAGTTCAGAAGAATTATGAAATGTCGTTTAAAAAGTGCGTTAATGTTTATATCGTTCAACATCATAATCGATATTTCTTTATTGTTTCTTTTTTCTACAATTATCATTTTCTTTTTTTCTTTTCTTTTTCTTTTCTTTTTTTTTTTTTTTTTTTTTTTTTTCGTTTTCTTTAATACTATTTTCGTCAAATTTTTTCCATGTATTTTTTACACGCCGTGAAAGCATTTTACTGTAAATTCTGACATCAATGCATTTTGAGCATAAATCTTTTAAATAGTCAATAACTTATCATGCAATACAAAAATAAATTACAGTAAATGAAAAAAGCTATTTATCGGATAAATATTTTATGCAAGTATATTTTGCAATGTAGTTTTTATAAGATATGTACAGGTAATAACGTATTTAAATAAACCAATTGTCAATGAAAGCTGTACTAGACTGTGTAAAAATTATTATTAAATAAGCAGCTGTCTTCACATATCTTAAAAATAAAATACTTTATAAAAATTATAGAATAAAATTTTTAACGTTTGTGTAATATTCATTATCAATTATTGTTGGAATTTTCTCACATAAAAAAACAAATTGAATTATATGCGATTAATTTCTTAAAGAATTTTAAATAATAGCCATTTACTCGCTGGAAATGTTTATGCCTGAAGGTCGAATAAAATTATTTAAATTGTAGTTCTTAAAGGTGAATCCTGTGAAAATTTTCATAGCTTTTTTTTTTTTTTTTTTTTTTTTTTTTAAATTCTGTATCTCTTTTAAGTATCTTTGAAATCTGTTATGTTTGTGAAAGATTTTTCTTTAAGAAATTAATGCCGAAATAAAGATTTATCGAACATTCTGTATATTAGAGTTTTGCGCGGATCAATCAAACTCGACCTGTGACCCGTAATAAAGTATCTTTAAATTTACGTTATATAGGAAGTGAATTAAAATTCTGTTACACAAAATACAGTTATAATATTAAAATAGATCTTTCAAAGAATTAAATATTAATTAAACATTATAAACAAACTCAAGAGTTAAATTAAAAACACGTATCATTATTGTAATAAATTAAAAACACTTTAAAAACACGTTAAAAATACATTTATTAAAATTATAAAAACTTCCAAAGCTTTTCGCCTACATAAAAAAAGGCATCATCAGGGCTCTGAAGTATGTGTGAAACAAATTCCCTTCTTTTATGTAGGCGAAAAGCTTTGGAAGTTTTTATAATTTTAATAAATGTATTTTTAACGTGTTTTTAAAGTGTTTTTAATTTATTAAAATAAAACATTGCTAATGTATAATTACATTAAAATTAGTATATAATTATAATCAAATTAAAAATTACTGAACTTATGAATAAATTTCAGGTTTTATTGTAATAAAACTTACTTTAAAAAAAAATGTGTTATTTGAAATATTTTCACGGTACATAGAAAAAGTAAAACAAGGAAGCAAATCTACATTGGAAGACAGATAATTTTCACATAAAAAGTTTTATATGTTAAGCATTAATATTTCCACAATTGAAATTAAACTCATATCATGAGTCATGTTGTTTTAAATTGCTATAAAGAAACAGATTGTTATTCAATCTGTGCAATTAAAAAGTAAAATTCTTTTTTTTTATTACAAAAGTACTTCGAAAAAATTATTTTACAGGTTATTATTTTATACAGGTTATACAGGTTATTTATTATACAGGTTATTATTTTACCGCGAGTTGAACCGCGGGTCGAAAATTAATGTAAACTCGACCCGCACCCGAAGCGGGTAACTCGCGGATATCTGCGGGTACCCGACCTGATGCAGAACTCTACTGTTATATATATATGTATATATATATATATATATACATGAGCATCGTGAATCTTGTTACAGCTTCGATATTGGTTAATTGCTTATATTAGTAAGTTATATACATCTTAAATTAAAAGTAAAAATGCATTTAAATAATTATTCATATAAACTAGTACGTTGTGGCCATCACAAAACTTGATCCTATATTTTCTATACAAATTCACTCAGTATTATTAAAATTATCTTCCATGATGAATGCAAACGACTTCAGAGAAGTATAACACTAAACATACAAAGAAAGTATATTTTATGCTTTATAGATAACATTAAAAAAAAAAAAAAAAAAAAAAAAAGCAATTTTTTAAATATTGAAAATTTCCCCCTCTCAATTGGGTACTTATAGCCAAGGAAAGAAGAAATGCTTCTACTGCAATATTTTTTTCTAGTTGACTATTCCTTTTATAAATAACACTTTTTAATTTCACAATAATTCGTTAAAAATAATTGTTATTATGTACCTTTTTGAAGATTTTGCCATATTCTGCTATGTTAAATTTTTGGAAAGAAGTTATGGCAACGCCATCTGTTGTGCAATTCTTACCAAAAGTTCATAGGCACTAATATATGTCAAGATACCTCTATATATAAATTTGTATGGAATTCTGTTCAGAAGTTCCTGATATCCAGTTACCACAAAATTTTATCAGAAACACAGAGAAAGATTGACAGACAGACATTTTCTAAAATGGTGAAATTGTGTTCTGGACTTTTCAAAGCGTGTAAATCTATCGAAAACGCGGAGTCAAAAATTCGTAGGAAACCAATATTTTCTTCTATTGAATATAAAATAAAGTAACACTGAATCTACTTAGAATATTTTTCTTTATATCTTACAACAAAATAAAATAAAATAATAAAAAAAAAGAAAGAAAGAAAGAAAAAACTGAAAGACGAAAATCCTAAAACTTCTAGATGAAGTTAAACGAATTCGTGATAACATTAAAGAAAGAGTTACACTTTCTTACTTATACATCAATAAAGGTTTGCGAAACTACTTAATGAAAATAGACACAATACAGTTCCATCTGTAATATAAGATATGGGATATCAGCTATTTAATCTGCAATTCATTGAGTTTTATCTTATTATTTATTTATTTATTTATTTATTTGTGTGTGTGATACAATTGTAATGAATTGGTGATTAAATGAAAAGCGCTTATAAAAGGATCTTAAGTAAATTCCCGTATTATTTGATTGCATGTGCGGTGAATGTTTCTTTGTGTATTTTTCCAGTGGCAATGTTTTGTCCTTAATCATTATTTATAAGGACTTTTTTGATAATATAGAAAGTAATGCATTCGTAAGCAATTTTACAGCAAAATATTGCATTATAAATTATGTATAATACACTGGTCAAAAAAATTTAAGGAACGACCTGTTTTCCTTTTCTCTTCTTTTGCACATAATTTTTAAACAAATAAACATGTGAGCATAACATTTGAATGGCCTGTTCGTTATCATATTATTAACTGAATTTCGTGTAACTTTAGCATTAGAATAATTTTTAAACTAATAAATATTCAGTTTTCTCTCAAAAGTAAGCTTTGAAAAAAATGAAAAATTTCAATAATTTTAGGAAAGAACACTTAATGAAAAATGGTCATAAGGATGCCTTACAGATAGGTAAAGACGCACACGCGTTCCTATGTTAGATTACAACCAAATCTTTCTACCTGCATTCATTTTCTGTTTCTTATTTTTTCTTCTTCTTTTAGCATGTGAATAACTTTTTAAAAAATATGCATACAAACATGAAAATTGGATAAGATGTTCATTATACAATTATTTTTCGACATCATTATTATTCTAGTGCTGAGTATAGTTTACAAATTAGTAATTATATATTTTTAAAAAGTTCATTATAAAAGTAAAAGAAAAGTTAATACAAAAAGAAAAATCGAGATTTAGTTTAACATTTCAAGGCATGAGCGTCTTTACCTATCTCTAATGCATCCTTAACACCACTTTTCATTATGTGTTCTTTCCTAAATTTGTTGAAATTTTTCATTTTTTCCAAAGCTTACTTTTGCGAGAAAAATGAATATTTATTAGCTTAAAAATTATTTTTATGCTAAAATTACATAAGATTCGGTTAATAATATGATAATGAACAGACCATCCAAATTTTATGTTCATATGTTTATTTGTTTAAAAATTATGTGCAAAAGAAGAGAAAGAGAATACGGGCTGTTCCTTAAATTTTTTTGACCAGTGTATTATGCACTTACTAATTAATTTCTATATTTAAAACTTTTGCATTTTTTTTCCTTTTCTTTTTTTTTAAATACTAATTCAACGCATTCGTTTTTGTGTTATTGCTTGCAAAAATTGTCTTAATAGAATAATTTAATAATACAAATAATAAATTATTAATCCTGCATGTTAAATTGGTGTATTCAACCTTTGCTTATGTAATCGATTTCTAAAATGGTTTCGATCGATTTCTAAATGGTCAAACCGAGCAGTTTCACAGAAAAATATTTTTTTCATGTGGCTTGTACTACAAAGAGTATAACTGCTAGAAGAATTTTTTTCTCCAATGAGATTAGCCGCCTTCAAGAAAGGTAAAGACATTATTTTGACTCTTTTTTTATCTGAATTGTTTTTATACACACATATGTACTACAGTACTAGCCTTTCCCGCGCAGAACATCTGAGTAATAGCACCTACATACCTAATATGATTTTCAGAAAAATCTCATAAGCAAATCATTGGTTTAAGTTTTTTCCCCTTTTATTATTATTATTATTATTATTATTAAAAGAAATTATAATCTTTTATATTTGCATTGCAATTTCTATTTTAGGAGAAAAAAAAAATATTCCACTGTTAAGTTAAAAGTTCTTAAAATTAAATTATTATTATTATACTAAAAATCATTTATTTCCTAAAATTTGACAGAATTAAATTACCATATCACCATACGTAATAAAAATTCCATCTTTAATAAATGTATCTACAAAATAAATAAATATATATACATATATACATAAACCTTTGATTCCATTTATAATGAATGAAAAACCTAAAAAATACAGGACAGATAGTGGCACCACACCGTGCTGCCGGATAGTCAACATTAAATGTGATTC
The DNA here is from genome assembly GCA_963930645.1 of Salticus scenicus. Taxonomy (NCBI): domain Eukaryota; kingdom Metazoa; phylum Arthropoda; class Arachnida; order Araneae; family Salticidae; genus Salticus; species Salticus scenicus. The sequence goes on along the minus strand of OZ005653.1, from coordinate 164,303,034 downwards.
TTACTTGCTTCAAATTTTTCCAAATATATTTCTAAATATGAGATTTTAAGCATGTGCTTCAACACAAAAAGTTAATATGTATATATATTTATTTATTTATTTATTTATTTCCTTTAAGAAAATGTGCATTTCAAGTGTATTAGATTAAATTTTTGTAGCTGAAATCGCTTATAATCACTTTGTCTCCTGTATGTGTAGGCGTATTTATGCTTTGGATCTGTGTTTACCAATAAGATAACACCTTACGTCCCTATCGTATCGTTTCAATAAAATTTAATCTTAAATGGCCCACGTTAGAGAAATATTATACAAACAAACATCCATTTGTGACAGTACTCTCGGACAAAATTGTTGAAATATCAAGGAAGCCATTTGTTGTCTCAGTCCGCCTCAACATTTTCCGTTAACGAGATTAAGAAAAAAAAGAGAGAGAGAGAGAGAACGAAAAGAAGGACAGTGGAAAAAGACATACGTCTCGGATATAGTTATCAATTTTGATTTAAATTATAACGTAATAAAATTGAGATAAAGGTAAATTAAAATGATGATGCTCGATACAAGGCAATTAGCATAACTACCTCTATTAAAACCCGAATAAACTACTACGTCAGAAACGCCAAAGAAGAATATTGAAAATGCATACAGCTGTTTCGGCAGCCTTAAGCGTGCCGTCTTCAGTGCAAAAAGGAGATCCTTTTTGCACTGAAGACGGCACGCTTAAGGCTGCCGAAACAGCTGTATGCATTTTCAATATTTTTCTTTGGCGTTTCTGACGTAGTAGTTTATTCGCGTTTTAATATACCAACGCCAAGTCTCCTGTTATTATTATAACTACCTCTAGTTTCAAATTTGGAGGACTTGGAGGACTTAAGGGGACTTGGTTCATTTGACGGTAGGACTTAAATAGGTTTCATAATAAAGCTTATATTTCCATTTAATATTTATAAACTGGACTAGATTAGGTTTATTCAATAATATATATATATATATATTCAAGCAACAATTCTTATGGTTTTTGATATATTTTTTACAGATTTGAAATCTTAAAATTGCATTTTCTCAATTTGCATTTTTTTCCTGAATTCATGATCTTTAAAAAAATACTTATATTTCTATGATAATTAAAAAAAGACTTAAACCTATTAAAAAGAATCTATTTAAAAGAATTAAAGATAGGTTTTGAAATTTATTAATTGTTTTCGAGAAAAAGAAAAATAAATAAATAAATAATGCATGTCTAGGTAAAAAAAAAAAAAAAAAAAAAAACCATACTCTTTGTTATATTTATATTTTTAATATTTTTTTTTCTTTTAAAGAGATTTCAAAATCCATCTCTTATTCATTTAAGTAGGTTCCATTAAACATAAAAAAAAAACATTAAGTCTTTACTTAAATATCTGTAGAAGTTTAAGCATTTTAAAGATCATGAATTCATGAAAAAAAAAAAAAAAAAAATACAAACTGAGCAAACGCAATTTAAATATTTCCTATCTGTAAAAAATATATTTATAAAAGCATTAGAATTGTTTCTTGAATACAGTGGTAGACATAATTATAAGACACCTATTTAATTTGACAAATAGTGAAAGAAAAGGTTCATAGCTGAAAAATGCTTTATCAAATGCGTCAAAAACATAAATTTATTCTGTTATCACATGTAATTACAGAAATGATATTTTTATAGAGTTTAATTAAAAAAAAAAAAAAAAAAAAAAAAAAAAAATTAAAAATACCATGGACAAAATTATAAGACATCCTAACATTTTAATTAAAACATCTGCTTTTTTTTTCGAAAATAATGTGCAATAGGCAAATTTTCTGCAAGCTGTTATGACGTTAGCAGTTAACTAAAGCAGACGATAACCGACTTCACGTATTTACAAACATGCCAGGAGGTGCAGAATTAAAAGAAAGTGAAATTCGCGAAATTTGGAGATTAAATGGAACTGGTGCTTCAATTAATAATATTTCAAATGTTATTAAACGCTCTAGATGTGCAATTAGAAATGTTTTGAAAAGAGGAATTAATGGATTGGTGATTAAAAGATCTGGACTTACTAATTGCTTGTCCTCGAGAGACAGACGCCATGTGCTTTCGCTCGATATACAGAATAAGATGACCACTACAAGCATTAAAAATGCTTTGAAACTGAATTGTTCAAGAAGAACCATTCGCAGGGTGTTGCATAATGCTTTCTATGTGAAATATACAAAAAAGGAAGAAAAAACCACCGCTCCTAAGCCGGCACAAAATGGAACGTCTAAACTTTGCTAAACAAACTATGGCGTAGACCTCCAAATGGTACTCTGTGTTATTTTCTGATGAAAAAAAGTTTAACCTGGATGGTCCTGACGGGTTTCAATATTATTGGCATGATTTACGGAAGTCTCCTCATGTACTAATGAGCCGCCAAATGGGCGGAGCCTCTGTAATGGTTTGGGCTGGTTTTTCGGCTCAAGGGAAAACGGATATTGTTTTTGTGCATTCAAGAATGAATTCCGAAAAGTATAAGAATCTTCTTAAAGATCAACTAGCCATATACGGTGAACTTCTTTGGGCGAAATCTATACTTTCCAGCACAATAACGCGCCGATTCATGCATCACACGAAACAAAAAAGTGGCTTTCAGAGCCAAAGTATCAATGTTCTCCCGTGGCCTTATCGCTCCCCAGACTTAAATGCCATCGAAAACTTATAGGGGATCTTAGCTCGTGCGGTTTACCGGAATGGGAGGCAGTTTATATGTGTTGAAGACCTAAAGAATGCTATAAAATGTGCTTGGGAAGAACTGTCTCTCGATATCTTGTTAGAATTGATAGATTCGATGCCGAATTACATCTTTCATGTTATAAAAAACAATGGCGGCTCCACCAACTATTGAATAACCATGTTAGAGGATTTTCTTTTAGACCATTAGTGTCTGCTAATTATGTTAACCATTATTTGGAAAAAACGGTTGGTGCCTTATAATTTTGTCCATTATGTTTTTAAGTTTTTTCATTAAATTGTATGAAAATATCATTTTTACAAAATAATTATATATGATAACAGAATAAATTTATGTTTTTGACGTATTTGATAAAACATTTTTAAGCTCTGAATATTTTCTTTCACTATTTGTCAAATTAGATAGGTGTCTTATAACTATGTCCACCACTGTATATATTCTATTGAACAAACCTAATCTAGTTCAGTTTATAAATATGAAATGGAAATAAAGGCTTTTATATGAAATTTACTTCAGTCCGTCAATGGAGCCAAGTCCCCTTAAGAGATGCCCTCGAAATTTGAAATTAGAGGTAGTTATGCTAAGGGCCTTGTATCGAACCCTATTAAAGATGAAATTCGAAAAAAGCTGCAGCAAAAGGCCTATTTATAAAGGTATGGTGTATCCCTGTTATTTAAAAATGTTTTTAATTTACCCGGATAAAGTATGTTTTGTCATGCATGCCCTAAAATGGCATAATTTGATACACGACAAATCCAATTCTATGTGTATATATTTTAAAAAAGCAGTAAATTTGCTCCGTGGTCTCTCATCATAAGAAATTTTAATTCAGATAACTTTCAAGCTTTAACAGATGAAACCAAATGGATATCATGCCTACTGACGAAGTTTTACGAATATATTCTTCATCAATTTGCAACATACTAAAATCTTTTTTTTTTTTTTTTTTTTTTTTTTTTTTTTTTGTGAAGGTTATATTTTTGTAGGTATCTTTAAATTGTACTCAAACAATCCTTAATTTTTTAACAATGTATAGCTATTAGCAGCATATTTTTGTTTTAAACGTTGGTAACAAATAAGGAGCGTTGGTTTCGAACACTTACGGCATATTAGTAATAAAACACCTTGTCCGGGAAAATATAATCTAAGAATTCTTAACCTACTCTTTTATTTTGTAAATAAATGTATTTCAAGTTTTTTCTTTTGTTGAAAAATAATTCATGTCGGTCAAATCTAATTCGTTGTAATGGATTAACTTTATATATATTTTCTTTCTTTAATGAATTTCTTCTTTTTCCTTTTATTTTAGAGTGCAAGATTATTTTTGTACACAAACATACATCCTATGTGTGATTAAATCAAGGTTTTTCCTTATTCTTCATACCATGTTTACAAATAATATATGGGGGGTTCACCAAAGCAGAGGGGCCATCCCCTCTGTGTAGGAAAAAAATGTTACGGCTTGTCCCTGGACCACCCTTAGGAATGAGCCTAAACTGTTGCCAATTGCCCATAACATAGCACTAATTCGACGTAAAAACCCACTCAACTAACGCTTTTATGCATACGAGCTGCCGAATGTGAAATTATTTTGCCTTAGGGTTGTCAATTTTTTTTTTAATTGCATTTGTTTATTTATTTGTAATTTTAACTTAGCAAAATGTAATAAAAGAGCTTTTTTAAAAGTAATTTCTTTAAATTATTCCAAGGAAGGATATAAAATGTTCATATTTACCTCAGATCTTAAGAGATGGAAAAAAATAGCTACAATAAATGCACCAAACGAGAAAGCTGGCGTCTTTCGAAGCGAAAAGAAGACGGCTTGTGCGTCGGCTTGTACAGAAGCTGTTCGCACATTTTTTAGACGATTTCGATGAAGTGTACTGAAACAATTTCACTCATATTTCGTGTTTTATTTGTTCAGTTTGATAGCCCTTGTTCTTAACTATCATTCTACACCGTAATTTCTATGATAATAATGCTTTTTATAATATCGGAAGAGGTATATTTTTCTACTCCTCTTGAACGGCTTTCCAAAGTCCAGAAAGCATTGTAGGTCGGTGTTTAGATAATGCTGATTTTAAGAGTCGAAAAACACAAAAATCCAACAGTGATACATTAGGAGATTTAGCAGGAATGTCAGTGAAGGGTATGGTTTTAATTCCCGTTTTTTGTTCCATTTTTTTCTAGAAAAGCAATTGCGGATTGTGATGTGTGGCTGCTTGTTTTGTCTTGATACAGTTCAACCGATTGATAGCATTGTGGATAAAGATCTGGATTTTCATTTTTAAAAATTGGAATTAAAATATGTTCTTGATAGTATTTAGAGCTGATTTTGACATTTTTGTCACATTTCTTTTGCTTTTATCTTGCGCTGGTATGAAAAACCAGTGACAATCATAAATCCTTTAGAAAAACTTTCTTTTGATTCTTTGAACCATGTAGAAAAAAAAAAATTTCCACTTTTGTGATAATAAATTGATCCTTTTTTATTGCAACCACTTAAATAGACCCAAGATTCATCTACTATTGCGACATTTTCCCATTTTTCTCCTGATAAATGCTTTTCATAAAGATTTCACTAAAAACTCGCTTTGGAAAGAGCGAAAACGCATCTTTCCATCCACTGCCTTTTTAAAAGCGCATTTTTGCATGTAAACAAAAATTCTAAATATCAGAAGATAAATAAAACTTCCAAAAATATAACTGTTGCGAAAATAAAATTTTCCATGCAAACGATTTTTTCTTACTGCGAAATAAAATCGTCTAAAAAAAGGTGCGAACAGCCTCTGTATTATTATAAAAGCTCTACGCCCAACCATTCATTTGCATTCTTCAGGAATGAAAATCGTCATTTTCACCATTAATAACATAATGGTTAAGTACATATGTCTCCGAATGTTACGGAACAAAGGATTTTTCGGAGTTAACTTTTGAAACAATGTAGATGTAAAGAAAAATTTAGCCGTATGATTTTCATACATGTAATTAGTGTATTTATAACAGTTTAATTAGTGCAATAAAGGATTTATTTATTAAATAATAAAACATTTTAAAAACGTCTAAGCTAAAGCAAAAGGCCAAAATTAAAATTCTTTGACCAAAATTAAACTTTGAAAATTTTTACTATTTTTTTAAAGGCTTGGAATTTAATAAAGAATATATTTTTCCTAGTCTTAAGCGTAGTTGCCAATATTTATATATTTCAAATAAGGCTTATTTCCAGTAATCTTTAATAGAAACATCTAAATACATCTTGATATATTTTATACATACACGTTACAAGTTGATATATTTTGAATATTGGAGGTCTGTGTACTTCAGAATTTTAGCTTTATATCATAATTATCATTGTGAGGCCCATACAAAGATCCACTGCTTCTAAAAAAATATTTTGGCAGAGTATTTTTTTTTTTTTTCGTGAATAAGTGATTAAAAATAGCTTCAAATACTAAATTGTGTTAAAAATCTTTTTAATGAAGATAAAATGGCTCATTGGGATTAAAATTATTTTAATACTTTCTGAAATTTCTGAAATATGTATAGATTTCTGTACTTCTTAATGGGAATAAACTAAGATTACTTTATCTATCACTATTAATAAAACGTTAAATTATCCATTGATGTCATAAAAGTTTGGATAAGTTTGAACATTTTACAGAAAAAAAATCTTAGAAAGCAACATTTTTGGTACATCTAGGTATATAAGAAAGAATAAAAATCTACTTCTTAAAAATTATAAAATATTGTTATATACACGACGTGTAAATCAGTTTAAATGAAATCATTTAAAATGTTATATTTGATATTAGTTATAATGACTAAGAATTTTCTCGTGATAAAATATTTTTAGGGCACAGTACTCAATATATTTTTCTTACCCCTTCTCCCCCTCCCCCCCCCCAAAAAAAAAAAAACTCAGCATACAATCATTTTAGTGTTTCATTTTATTCTGGAAAATAGTACCCGTATGCTTAATAGTTGCCACCCTCACATTTAATGCTCTAATAATGCCAATCCTTCAGTTTACGACATCGTTATCATTCAGCTGTAGTAAACAACAAAATGGAAAAAAAAAAAAAAAAGCCATATTCACGCAGTTATGAAACAAATGTGATACGGCAAGGTATCTACAGTTCAGAACGATCAGTCATTGTGATGGATGCGCTAAAGCAACTTGCTTGTTTTTAGTGTCTTTTGACACACATTCCTTCTTCTTCTTTTTTTTTTTTTTTTTTTTTTTGTCCCCTTTATCCGGAATTATTTGCCATCATTTTATGTCATATTTTTTTAAAAAACTGGAATGGAAATTGCAATTGCAATTTCTTTTTTTTTTTTTTTTTTTTTTTTTCATGTGAAAGAATGGTTTACAGATGATTTCTATATGTTTTTCATGGTTTTAAAATTTTTATGTCAAAGAAATATACAAATGAAGATGTAAAAATAAAAAGCAATTTTGTGAACCAGAAAATATATATTTTTTAAATACTCCCTTAAAAACCTACTAAATTATTTAAGACGTTTTTAAAAGTTGAAAACATGTAATAAAGTTATTAAGCTAATAAATAATATTAATAATAAAAAAAGAATTGGTCTCGTTTTCAATTTGAATTCTTAGAATTATGTAGGATTTTTTTTAAAGGTTCCAACACTTTTCTTTCATGTATACACATTAATTTCTTTCTAGTTCGTTTTTCGTAAAGCCTTGCTTGAATTAGTCAATTAAAATAGCACAAATAAATAAATAAATAAATAAATAAATAAACTTAGTCTTCTTTACTTTCATTTTCTGTCAAGTTCAACATCTAATATTTTCAAATTTTAAGCAAAAATATAAACTAAAATATTTGATACAATTAACGAAATTTTCATATATTTTCTTTAGTTATACATATAATAAATTCTACAAAATGTAAGATGATATAAATAATAAGATTTCATTTCCCATCTTTAAGTAAACAATTTAAAAAATGTAATTTCGATGATATTGTAAATCTCAGATAATCAGATAAATGAATAAAATTATTCTGAATTTAGAATTTTTAAATAAATTTCGACACAAATTTTTTTAATCTGAATTAGCTTTCTGAGATTCTAATGATTCCAGATTAGAAATCAAATGGATAGTTTAGAATAAATAAACAAGGTATCTTGTAAGAAAGCTCAATTTTTATGTTTCTCTTTTAGTTAATGTGAGAGTACATAAAATGATTTGTAAAAAAAAAAAGTACAAATCTGAGTTAATGAAAAAATTTAAAGGAAAAACTCCATAAGGTGTTTTTTTTATCATACAGAATTATCATTGTATAGTTAATTAAGATGTTTTGAATTTTCAGCACAATCATAGGTTCGCAAAATTATACGTAATTAAATGAAAGGGAAAAAGCTTTTAAAAAATTACGAGTCGTTTTAATGGAAGAAGTTTTGTTTTTATTCTGTATAATATCAATTACAAATATGTTTATAATTTCAAATTTAAGGGCAGTTATTTTCAAAATTATTTATTTATTTTGCTATTCTAAAAAATGTTACTATATTTCTAATTTATCATTTGTTTCCATAATAAAAATTAAATTAACTTATTCCGGAAATACCTGAAAAATAACATATATTATTTTATATAATGTTGTTCAAATCATTATATATATGTATACATACATATATATATACATATATATTATGTTTAAATATTATTAAATAAATTATGTAAATAAATAAAAAATAAAAAAAAAATCATGAATCTCATAATTGTTGCAAAATTTACAGTTAAGATTCTATTTGACCCCAAAATTTATTTCTTAATTTTATTTTTTACATTGTCTTTTTTTTTTTTTTTTTTCCATAAATTCTTAAAAATTTCAATCTTAGAAATCAAATTTTTATTGTAGAGTTGATATTCTCCTTAAAACTCTGCAACAAATATATATGCGGTGAGTTTATTTTGACATACGTTTTTCTTATTTTATTTCCAATGGATGTTTCGGGCCTGTGCACAAAGACATATTTAGCTTTTGCTATCTTTGTGACAGAAAAACATTCATTTATTTAGCATGTTTGCATTCTACCAGGCCCTTGGTAACGTTAGAATGCAAATAATGCTGTTTTCTTATTCCAACTTGCTTTAATTCATTTAGATTTGACTTTATTTCTTTCTGGTTTGATTTGGGTGGTCTTTGTTTTTGATCATTGATTTGTTTTTGAATACTGATATTAAATCATCTTTAAATTCCAATTGTATGTACTGATAATATTAAATTTCTACTGTACGTTCTGATTATCTATCTATCTATCTATTTATCTATCTGCACACACACACATACACACACACACACACACACACACACACACACATATATATATATATATATATATATGTATATATATGTATATATATATATATATATTCCACATATACACACTGCGCATTAAATAGCATACAGGCTGCTTCGTTATTGTATAACTGATATTCTGCTTAAAAATTTTGTTTTACGATTTACCGTAAGAACTGCTTAAAGATGAACTATTTTACAGAATTCTTTGGAGAATTTTAATAACAGTTCAAACTTTTAATATACATTTCAAAGTTCAATAAAGGATGAAATATTTAAAGTTATATGGAATAAAAGTAGATAAAAAATGTTGTGGATTTCAATGCATTTTTGAACTCAGGACATCAATAAAAATGTCAACTAAGTTCATCTCAATTTTATGTTAACTACTTTAAAATGTCAAAAATCTTGTGGCCTAAAAAGTAAAAATGCATTGGCACTCTGAAATAAAACTAGGATACATTCAAAAGATATTTTATTATAAATTATTATTGCCATCCATAAATTTTCAGCTGATTTGGATCATTACGTGACCTGATCCTACAGTAAAACTTTTGGCAAAATGTTGAAAAGGAAATATTAGTTTTCTATGCACTATAGAATTTAATAGTTTTTGATTTTTAAGAGTTATTGGCTAAGGGGGCCAATTTTTAAATATTAATTAAATATTATGTTTAAAAAAATATCATGAGGATGTTGAAAATTATCTTAATCCACTTATCGATTTATCGATTATGTATCATTCATCGATTACGTAATCATGACAAAATTTGACTTTGAAGCTTTTTGTGTTTCTATACGTTTTGATGTCCCCTGAGATCATTTTTGCTATTTTTATGGTGATGTATGTACGTATGTGTGTATGTACACTGTAAAAAATTTTGTGTAATAATACACAACATTATTGAGGGAATTTATTTTCCTCAACCATGTTGAGACGTGTTATCAGCTAAAGCTATGTAACACAGCCATACAGTGGAATGTTACGCAATTACAACTGGTAACATTCCTGTACATGGTTGTGGCAAGTAAACTGCCTTGGAATGTTACACAATTACAACTGGTAACATTCCTTTACACGGTTGTGGCAAGTAAACTGTCTCGAATCAGTTTACTTGCCATAACCATGTAGAGAAATGTTACCAAATGTAATTGCGCAACATTCCACTGTATGCCTTTGTTACACAGCTATAGCTCTGTTACACAGCTGTTAACATTTCTGAACATGGTTGAGGAAAAAAATTCCCTGAATAATGTTGTGCATTCTTACACAAAATTTTTTACAGTGTATGTGAAGGATCACTAGCGTCCAAATGCTTTGATGGATTGAGCTGAAAGTTGCTACCCATGTTATAGGTCACGAACCTTATTGATTTTGGTAAATCTAGAGCTTACAGGTTTTTTTTTTTTTTTTTTTAACAGGGACGCCTTTTTTTTTTTTTTTTTTTTTTTATCAATTTGGTCTATAGGCTCAATTTATTTAAAATACCTTCGCATCTAAATGCCTTATTGGATTTAACTGACAATTTCTATAAATGTTATAGGTTACAGTTGCATGAACTGCATAGATTTCGATGAATCTAGTAGGGGAGAGGTTTGGACAGTTGGACCTTTGAACAGTTTTTTGGAAAATCAACATATTTTTTTATTTAGAAGATAATTATTAATTTTAATTGTTGCACAAGAAAAAGTAGGAATTTCTTCATCATGTGAGATAAAAATTTAAAAAAAATTAAATAAATCAAATATGTTATAAGACTTTAAAAATTGTTAATATTTCTGTTCAAACCTGCCCCATGCAGGGGTACCTTTGAACAAGCTAGGGGCACCTTAGAACAAACATAAACATAGAGAAATTATACAGAGTTTTTATCAAATGCTGAATATTTTTAAGGATTATAAAATAATAAGAATAAAATTAAACATATACATTTACTGAAATTACTAAATTTTTATTATTTAACCAAATTTATATCCATAAAAATTGACATCAAAACTCATTGCTGAAACAGCGCCTAGGGTACATCCAGTAATGTTTGGTTGAAGCAGTTTTTTTTACAATATTGTTGAAATCCACCAAACTGATATCTGGTGCTTCCGGAAAATAAAATTTATCATTTTCTTTTTTACAGAGAAACTTAACATTAAACTCTGTTTTATTCTGTAATTGCAATTCAATCTGACCAACATAGTGAATAATAGTTTTTTTTTTTTTTTTTTTTTTTTTTTTTGTAGCAAATTTAAATAAAATCATTCACATTCAAATCTTCTAAAACAAGAGTTTTTCCTTCTTCATCCTCCATAACGGTAATAGTATCTTCAAAGTCAGTTTCATCATGCACAGAAAATGTGCCATCTTCATCGCTGCTTGAATCAACAAATGTATGCAGTCTCTTCTTAGTTGTTTTTTCAAAAGCAGAGTTATACTATTTAGATTTTTTTCTTTTGTTCTGACGTGCTTTATTTTCAGCTTCAATTGCATTTTTCTCAGGAGTTAAAGTCAGTATCCTGGATCGTTATTTCTTACGTCCACTAAGTTTGATGGTAGATGACCATAATCAAAATAAATTTTTTCACTATAAATATTTTTAACTTTTTGCAAAGGAATTAAACTTTTCTATAGGAAAAATGACAACATGCAAGATTGAAAAAAACAATAGTAGTAATCAAAAGTGATGTTCACATGCATATAAGTAGAACTTTAATATTGAGTAAACAATAAACCAGCTCATAAATAATTTGTATGTCTTCATTGTCATATTTATTTTTTAAATCCAAAATAAAATAATAGTATTGAGATTGATTTATAACTCTTTTCTTCAAAGTTTTGTTTGTTCAAAGGTGCCCCATCATATGGAGTTTGGCATTAGAATAATTTACTTGGTTAGGTTTAAGTATTTGAATAAAACAAAACTTATAAGCTAAAGCTAAAATCTTTCTTTCAACATTGAAACATCAATTAAAATTATAGGTATACAAGATTATCAATAAAAAGCTTACAACTTTATTTTGTACAGTTTAGATTCAGGAAAGAGAAAAATACATACCTTGCTTAGACAGCAGTGTGCATGTAAAATGGTAAAGCTTTGGCTAGTTTGTTGCATTTTTAATGAAGAAGCTGAGATGGAGATATATAAAATAAGAAGCGGCCATATACGTATAGTAGTCCAGGTTCAATAAGCTCTATGAAGAATAGGAAAAGATCTCTTTTCTTAAGAAAATCCATTATTTGTTATTTCAAGTAACCGCATTAAGAATAATATGCATAGTTCATTGTCTAAATACTTATTACGAAGGCAACAAAGATAGACATCTTTTGGAAGATTAGCAAAGTTTATTTTATTAAATGACTTGAGGATACCAACTCTGACGGAAGCCATTTCGATTTATTAGTAACTTTTTGAATCTTTCTTAAAACCACATGTTGTTGACAGCATGAAGAACAAGTGCTAATTAATTTATTTCGCCAAATCTCCTTGGCATCAAAAATCAAGTTGGCTGAACACATTTTAAATTTTATGTCTGGTAAACCTAAATGATAGTTAAAAGATTGGCTAAAAATTAAATTACGTCATAGGATGTGATTAAATTTTGTCGGGTATCCAGAAATAAACTAAAAGCGCGAAAACAATTGATAAAAATATTACAGATGGTTTTCAGCTATTATGATTCAACGGAATCTTTTAACGTTCGACTGTCAGGAGACCGGATGCAACAAAAAAATATCGTCTGCGATTTTAAAGCATAAAATAAATGGGTTCTTCTTTCTTTGATATTTTATTTAAATAATACTTGATGAGATTTAGAGCAGGGAAAAGAATTGCGGTTTATAATGCTGGGACAATAAATTATATGAAATTACAGATTAATGAAAAATAAATAAAAATAAAATAGCTTAAACGAGTTAAACAAAATTATATTAGATTCTTTTAGAATAAGAAATATTTTTGCTTGTATTATAAATAAATAAATAAAATGTAATTTATATTATTATTATTATTTTATTTTAAAAAGGGATATGTGATGTTTTTCAACATCACATATTTCTCCCCGTCGACCGAAAAAAAATGGGTTCAGCCATTACATCGTCTATGATATGACAGCTCAGCAAAAATTAAATCAAATTATCTCCAATCTTGTAAAATAGATTGATTACAAAACAAAAACAAAAAACGAATGGCTTCCAATACAAATAAAATACGTACATTGTTATATTATTAATAGAAAATCTAGTATGCATACTTTAAAAAAAATAATATTCTTATACAATATTAAAATACAAATACAAATACAGAAAATAAGGATATTATATGGTGATGAGATATAATGTGGTATGGCCATAAATCTGTGTACACAAAAGTCTTTAGAATATATCCACAAACAAAATGAGCTCTAGTCCTTTGATTTAAAATCATAATAATTCAGTCATCATATGTTTATCAGTTCGTGGTAAGATGCTGAAATCAGTAAATTTTTATCATGCATGGCGAGAAACTTTGACGAGTCCATTACAGTTCAGAGAGGACAAGAATTCGTTGTAATAAATACATAGTTCAAATGTATAAGCACTCTGAATATGAAAGTTTGACAAAATAAAAAACAAGTATATTTATATATTATCAAATATATATAGTGAGACTTTTATATTCATTAAAAGGTTTAAACAAGTAATACATGTTGAAAGAAAGTAATAATAGCACATGTTTTTATTTATTCATTTTTTTTATAGGTAATTGTAATTGGAATATATGAGACATATGCATGTATGTATGTATGATAAAAATATTACCTGCATCAAAAGTCTACGTAAACATTTTTTTATTTTAAATTCCATTAGCACTTTTTTTTTTAAATAAACAATATTATTCTAGTATGTTAACTATTATTAATATGCAATTATAAATAACACGTAAGTTAAAGAAAAATATTAAAAGTGATATACACTGCTGTTGCAAGACAATGCAGCTTAGAATATAATTTCCTGGACCAGCCATTGATTATCCAAGCTGCGAAATTTCACAACAAATAAAAATCACAACAGGTTGATCAGGTCTGTTGCGATGTAAGTATACATCAAATTTATTTAATTTATCTTTAATCATTATAAATATTTAAAAATTTATACTGCGTAACTTTTAACCTAAGGAAAAAATTGATGAAAAATTACTTTCTGTTTCGTAAATTGTATTGATGTGTATCATTGGAAATAACGTGATTCTTACTAAAATTAGAATTATTATAAATGTCAAATAAGTGATTATTACGTGGAGGTGCCAATAAAATTCTATCTATATGCACACGAAATGCCTTATCATCACTAGCATGTAACCGTTTAATTGAAAATGAAACAGGGGAATGTTTAACTGTGACAATGAAAGGACCTGTATATTTAGATTTAAATTTATCCATAGACTTCAGATACACAATATCTTTTGTGCAGATGCTTCTTAGTTTAGCTTTTCTTTGAAAATATTTATTTCTTTTTGATTGGGAATCTTGAATGTTATTGTACGCTTTTTTATAAATTTCCTGAAGGTCTTGCATTAATTTATAGATGTTTACATTAGAGTCCAGGTAAGTGTAATTATAATTTGAATTATAAGTGTCAAAAATTAGTGCCAGTTCTCTACCAAAATGTAGAAGATTAGGCGAGAATTGAGTGGAAGAATGCGTAGATCCATTGTAGAGAGATTTGTGTATATATAGTGCATTTTGAAATGAATGACCTTCTTCTAATAATATATTGATTGAATATTTAATTGATGTGTTTACACGTTCGCTAACAGAGTTCGATTGAGGATGAAAAGCAGACGAATGTATTATTTTTATGCCTAGAGTGTCATTAAATGTATTGTAAACTTGAGATGTATATTGTCGACCTAAATCTGATAGAATACATGCAGGGCGACCAAAGGTTGTAATGTATGAAAACAAACATTGAACTATTTTTGGAGAAGTAATATTAGATAACGGGTAAAGTTCTAAGTGTCTACTGAAATGATCAATTATTGTCAAGACGTATTGACCATTACTAAATGGACCCACCAAGTCTGTGGAGATTGTATGATTTGGATGAGTGGGTGTATATGTTTTTTGTAATGGAGCAGGAGGTGTTTTGTGATGTTTCGCTTGTAAGCATTTAGTGCATGAAAAGACGAAATTGAGGGTATCAGTATAAATGCCCTTCCAAAAGTATCTTCTAGAAAGAAATTCATAGGTTTTAGCCAAACCGAAGTGAGATAAATGCGCGATGGACAATGCTTTCGCTTTTAAAGAATTTGGAACAATAATTAAATAACTGAATGAATTGTTATGAATATTCTCTTTCTTGAGCATTAATACTTTAGAATCAGGATTTATAAAGTAATTGGGAAATTTTTCTGACTTTCCGTTTTTCAAGATTTCTTCGTAAATTGTTTTTAATTCAGAATCTTTAATTTGTTCGGACACAAATGTTTGGTCTGAAATTTCTAGTAAGGGGTCTTTAGAGTTCGAATTTCCTGAAATCATATAATTAACATATTCTGAGCATTTGTTTTGATTATCATTACTAATTTTATCATTACTGTTAATTTCGAGTCTGTTTTCATTTTTATCAACATCAACTATTGGTAGTGGTTGTATGTCATGAATTAAGTTTGGATTATCTTTGAGATCCTCTTGATTGTTTTCAAAATTGCAACGTGATAAATAATCCGCTAAGATGTTCAAATTTCCAGGAATATGTTTGAAAACGTAAGTATATTCAGATAAGTCCATTAACCATCGGGTGGTAACGTCAGCGGGATTGGTAGTTTTCTTATATTTTTCAAGGGGAGCACTATCTGACAAAATTACGAACTCACGATTATATAAATAGTATTTGAAGGCGGTGACAGTTTTATGAATTGCCATAAGTTCCAATTTTAACGCAGGATATTTCTTTTCAGAAGGTTTTAAAGATTTGGAAAAGTATGCTATAGGAAGTAATTTACCATTAAATTTTTGCATAAGTGCTCCTGAAATGGCTGTTTTTGATGCATCCGTGTTGACATAGAATGTTTTCTCCCAATCTGGAAGTCGAACCATTGGGGGAAGAAAGAATAATTTTTGAATTTTTTGAAAAATACTCTGATGTTTTTCTGTCTATTTGAATGTTGTTTTGGGTTTTGTGAGTTCCACAAGGGGTTGCGCAAGTTCTGAGAAAGATGGTAAAATCCATTTGTAAAAATTAGCAAGTCCAAGAATTTTTTTTAATTGTCGTTTTGTCGTCGGTGCTGGAAAAGAATTGATCTTTACGATGTTAGCGGTGATGGGTGAAATAGTATGGTTTTCAATATGGAAACCTAAATAATTAACTGCTGATTTATGGAATTCACACTTAGATGGGGATAATGTTAAATTATATTTGATAAGAATTTCTAACACTTTATTTACTTTTTCACACGTCTCTTCAAATGAATTTGCTCCAATAATCAGATCGTCCTGATACGCATATATGCCATTAATGTTTATTTCATCGAGTATTGTGTCCATTAGAGACTGAAATATAGAACTGGCGTTCTTTAAACCAAAACAAACACGTTTGTATCGATAACTGCCAAAAATAGACGTAAATGTTAACATATCTTGATATTTTTTAGGAAGGTCAATTTGGTGGTACGCTTGCATGAAATCTAACGAAGTAAAGTATTTGAATGACGAAAGATTGGAAATAATATTTTGAATCTTAGGAAGTGGATATGAGGAACCTTGTATGACTGTATTGACCATTCTAAGGTCTAAAGCAAGTCTGTAACGTTGTTTCTTTGAACCATCAGATTTTTTCTTTACCAGCAATATGGGACAAGCCCACTCGGAGCAATTACGCTCAATTATGCCGGCGTTTACTAATTCATTGATCTGTTCTTGGGCTTCATTTTGTAAAGCTTGTGGAATTGGGAATGGAAGTGTTTTAATAGGAAAATCATTAATTAATTTAAGATTAGGAATTATTTTATCAGTATGTCCTAGAGTACTGAGAGATTTGGAAAAAGCAGCAAATTTGCTTAAAAATAAATTTTCTAGTGTGTTACGTTGATCAAGGGTTAAATGATTCAAACAAAAATCTTTGCTTGATAAATCATTTTTACGCTTTAGTAATATATCCTCTGAAGCTTGAATTAAGTGGATATGGTCCTCAATATTTTGTATATTATTATTACTAGAGCAAGAGTCCTCAATTTTATCTAAATGTGGTTCTTTAATTTCATCAATTAAAAATAATTTACCAATATGCATATCTTTATTGAGATGAATTGAATTTTTACCCTTATTTGAGATAAGTAACGTAAAAAGAGAATTATTATTTTCAGAATTAATTTCATTTTTGTAATTCGGTGATACAATAGAATCTAAAATTTCTATATCAGGATCCTGTAAGTCAGTACAAAATATGCAATTCGTTTCTTGTAACTTATTATTTGTTTTTGCAGTAATGTAGATATTTTCACCAGTTTGTATTATAACTTTCTTTAGAAGATAAACATTCATATTATTATTGTCAGAGTTAACATTATATACATCTAATTTTTCATTTTGCGAATCAAATAAGGAACAAGTAAAGTCTAATTTTCCAATTCTCATGGAATTTTTCGAAAAGTCAATAGTGACATGATTTTCTTTAATGAAATCCATGCCAAGTATTCCATGAAAATTAGAACTATGTGGTATGTCGATAATATAGAAATTGTGTTGGAAAAACTTTTTTTCAATTTTGAAAGTTGCACGAATACATGAAGAAAATTCAACATAAGAATTGACCGTTTTAAGAGTAATAGACGAACCTAGTCTTTTATATTTTAAATTTGCTTTTAAATTATCAAATGTTGATTGGGCTAAAAGTGAACAACTACTTCCGGTATCAATAAGAAACTTTATTTCATTATTGGCTAATTTAGCTTTTATTATAGGAAGTGTATGAGAATTTTTGTTTACATTAAATAAAATATGATCTTCATTATTATTTGTGCAACTCTCATTGTTGTCACTTGGAATATACCCTGTATTAGAAATATGACTAAAGTTTTGAAATGTTTGGGTAGCTTTATTATCTGCTACAGTAATATTAGCAACAGTTTGAGATCCAACTGAATTTACAAGTCTAATATGTGAAATTTTCGGAAGAGAATTTGAAGATGACACATTCGGGAATTTATGTTCATTTGCTGATGAGACCCTTAGTTTTCGAGATATGGCAGCATCAGCATCTCCATACCTCTTTTCTAGTTTAAATTACGGTTTTCATAATTACGTGTTTTATAAGTTAAATTATCTCGATTTCTCCATTTATAACAATTTAAAGCAACGTGACCATGTTTGGAACAAAGTTGACAAATCAAATTATTTCTAGAAAAGTTTCTTCTAGGGGAAGAACGAAAATTGGTCTGTCTAGTTTTATAATTATTTCTATAATTTCTTTGATCAAATTTGGGTCTGCTTGACTGAACTACGTGCAAAGATTCATTATGGGAGGGTGGATTGTTGTTTGTAAGTGAAATGCTATTAATTTTCTCAGATAAATCTTTCAATGTGTTTAATATTACAGAGTCATTTTTATTATCACAAGAAAGAATAGTCTTAGTATTAGTAGTGTTGTTGAAAGAATCATATATTTCGGATAATGTCTGAGCACGTTCAACTGCCTTATTATAGTCTCTTATGTTTTCCTCCATTAACTTAATTTTAATATTTGATGGTACACACTCTAAAAATTTCGGAAGTTTAATGTTATCAAGGGATTGTTTGTCTTTAAGGTCAGGGAAAGCCTTAGGTACAGCAACATTTACACGATGGGCGAAATTTTTAATAGACTCTCCCGGCAAAATTTTTAAATTATGAAATTCTGATATTCCAGTGTTATATGACGATTCCTTGAAAAACTTACAGAAATTTTCCTCGATAAATTTAAGATCTGTCGAGTTATATAGTGTTTCATTTTCAATAAAGTATGCCAACGCAGCATCACGAAGTTTTTCTTTCATTACATGTAATGTCGCGTCATTTGTTAGTTTAT
Organism: Salticus scenicus; assembly: GCA_963930645.1. NCBI lineage: Eukaryota > Metazoa > Arthropoda > Arachnida > Araneae > Salticidae > Salticus > Salticus scenicus. The sequence continues at coordinate 164,283,943 of OZ005653.1, read as the reverse complement.
TTAACATGGCAAAGGATCTCAATTGATCAAAGAAAAATTTGACAAATCTCGCGTCCCCATCGAAATTAGGAACGGAGCAAAACGCGTTTCGATTCTGTGCCATTTCTTTCCAAAATAAAAGTGTTACCTAAGTTAAATAAAAAATAATATGCATAAGAATTCAATTGAATATCATATAAACAAATAAATTACCAAGACACTTAAAAATGAATAAAATTGTTAAATACTTTCTTTTTTTAATTAAGCCTGCAAAAGTTGGATGATAAAGTTTCAAGATTAATAAAAATATGTAGAAATTATTTGTAATATTTTCCTGTATAACATTATGCCTTGCAACCATGAAATTGGTTTATATACGTCTTGTTGTATATATATATTATAGATATATTTAAAAATATATAATGAATAATACTAAAAATGGATATATATGCAAATGAAAACAATTGTCAAGATATATTAAATTGTAAACACAAAAATCAAAATATGAAAAAATTAAAAAAAATTTATGCAGTATGATGAAAAGAAAAAAAAATATCACTATGATCTGGTATTTAATTTCACAAATGAAATAAATCTTTACTTGAATATCCAAAAACTAGATATTTCAAAAATGATATAAGCAAATTTTGATCATTTATATAACTTTTTAACTGTTCTTAAAAATTGAAATGAAAAGTTAAAGTAGAATATAATACTCATATGAAGAATAAAAGATTTTACCTATAAGTAAAAATTTATATATAATGTTTAAATAAATGTCAATATTTAAGAAAAATGTACGAAAAGTTCTTATTGTCAACATTTAAGAAAAAAAAAATAATAATAATGTGAGAAATGTTTCTTTTTATTGGCTCAATAAAATAATTCGAAAGGAAACTTACCCTTTTTCCGAATTTTCTTTTAGCTAAAACAAATATTTATTTATTTATCTATATATATTTTTTATTCATTTACTTTTTATTATTATTGTTATATTTTCATTTAATAACACACTGCCTTTCTCCTGTATGAGTGCGCGCAACAAAAAAAATTAAAGTAGTAATTTAACTGCACACCTGCTGGAAAGACATATGTCGGGCATTTTTCCTTGCAGTGATGAATCAACGATCAATTTAATACCGAACGGTAAGTGCATAAGACGGTCACAAATTGCGAACATTGCAGACTGTAGAGAGGATGTTATTCAATGAAACCGTAGAAAGTCCACCGGCATGGCATCACACAATATCGGCGATAAGAATCGGTACCGTAGACACAAAGTAATTTCTGTTTAAAAAAAATCACAGATGACATAGTAAAGATGAAGAACAAATCGGTAAATTCGGTGCTGTTCACAGTAACGTAGTTAATTTCTTTTTGGATCATCATTGGGGCAGCTGTTTTTAAAAACATAACAGTCTTCAACAACGTAAAACTTCGCATTCATGAATTAATCAGGATGTGTAGAATGATTAACGTAGTCGATATCACGTCAATATTAGGTGACTAAGCAGAGATCCGTTAAACAGAAATTCGAGTATTGCAGTACACTTGTTTATATTCGTTAAACAGTAGTTCAATGTCGATGCCCAAATTTTTCAAGACGAAAAAAAAATTTTGGATATCCGGATATATTATCCGGCCTGAGTCTGGCACCACATATATTTAATGAAGAAGCTGAGATGGAGATATATAAAATAAGAAGCGGCCATATACGTATAGTAGTCCAGGTTCAATAAGCTCTATGAAGAATAGGAAAAGATCTCTTTTCTTAAGAAAATCCATTATTTGTTATTTCAAGTAACCGCATTAAGAATAATATGCATAGTTCATTGTCTAAATACTTATTACGAAGGCAACAAAGATAGACATCTTTTGGAAGATTAGCAAAGTTTATTTTATTAAATGACTTGAGGATACCAACTCTGACGGAAGCCATTTCGATTTATTAGTAACTTTTTGAATCTTTCTTAAAACCACATGTTGTTGACAGCATGAAGAACAAGTGCTAATTAATTTATTTCGCCAAATCTCCTTGGCATCAAAAATCAAGTTGGCTGAACACATTTTAAATTTTATGTCTGGTAAACCTAAATGATAGTTAAAAGATTGGCTAAAAATTAAATTACGTCATAGGATGTGATTAAATTTTGTCGGGTATCCAGAAATAAACTAAAAGCGCGAAAACAATTGATAAAAATATTACAGATGGTTTTCAGCTATTATGATTCAACGGAATCTTTTAACGTTCGACTGTCAGGAGACCGGATGCAACAAAAAAATATCGTCTGCGATTTTAAAGCATAAAATAAATGGGTTCTTCTTTCTTTGATATTTTATTTAAATAATACTTGATGAGATTTAGAGCAGGGAAAAGAATTGCGGTTTATAATGCTGGGACAATAAATTATATGAAATTACAGATTAATGAAAAATAAATAAAAATAAAATAGCTTAAACGAGTTAAACAAAATTATATTAGATTCTTTTAGAATAAGAAATATTTTTGCTTGTATTATAAATAAATAAATAAAATGTAATTTATATTATTATTATTATTTTATTTTAAAAAGGGATATGTGATGTTTTTCAACATCACAGCATTGAAACAATAGTAATGTGCTGCCATCATATTAAAAAAATAACATAATTTTCTAGGAAAATATTTAGATTGTTCAAAGGTACCCCCAGTTCAAATGTGCCCCCCTCTCCCCTACTTACAGTTTTTTTTTTTTTTTTTTTTTTTTTTTTTTACAGGGGCACGAAAATAACTCTTTATCATTATGGCCTAAGGCCTAAAATTATTTAAAGGGCGATAGCATCTAAACGCCTCGTTCGAATGAACTGAAAATTTATATACATATTATAAATAACTGTCACACGAGCCGTATGAATTTTAGAAAATCTGTCATTTATAGACATTTTACAGAAACACAACAAAAAATGTTTTAGCATTATAATTTATGTTCTTAAATTATTTAAAGTGCGATAGCGTCTAAATGCCTTATCCGATTGAGCTGAAAACTTATATACATGCTACAGATCACTATCGCATGAAATATATAGTGTTTAATGAATCTAGAACACATAGATTTTTACACGAACACAACGAAAATTTCTTTATCATTTATTCTACAGGCTCAAATTATTTGAAGTGCAATAGCGCTGTTCGGAAAGTCGAATGAAGTTACTTCAGATCATTTTTATTTTCTCTTACCCATAAGGTAGAGAAAGGATGCAAAACAAATCAAGCAAATGGTTCGTGTACAGGGACACTCAAAAGTATTCAAATACATTACGTCTATGAGGGAAATTGCAGGTAAGTAGAGTTTAACATCTATAGACTGCACTAAACCAAATGAAACGAATATATATATATATTTGTAATAGAGATAGTCAACAGGGGGAAAAAATTGTGTATGTAGGAGCCTCGCCTCCCCCCCCGTGGGGGGAAGTCCCCTCCTCGAGGGGAGTAAATTTTCATGATGGGTATCTTTCAAAAGAGCTCGCCAATACCTTTAAAACGAATGGTTGAACCATTGATCTGCGATAATTTAAAACAAAGTTATCTATTTTTTTTTTTTTTTTTTTTTTTTTTTAATATTGAGAATAAAATGGACTTTTTTTGGATATTTGGTGTTATACTCCTTCTCTAATATGGAAATCGTCTGCATTATCATAAAAGATAACTTTTTAAAATAATAATTTTAATAAATTATTTTTTAAAAACAGAATTATTTTTTTAATAACCGACTTAAATTCTGTATAAATGTAGATGCATTAATGAAACGGGGGGGTTGATCACACAGAACTAATTATCATATAAAACTCTCCCGAAGCCTAATTTGAATTGTTTAACATAGGTTTACATAACATCGTTATCTTACCTCTTAATCTTCATCCTGTATTTATAGTATTAAATTTCAGGGTAAGAGAAAGTCATGTGAGTGACACACCATATTATTTTTATGTATATTTCAGAAATAAATATTAAGTTAAATTTATGCAATTATTCATTAAACTAACGTAACGATTACCTTTAGCTTTTCACTTTGTCTCAAAATACATTTTTATTTCTGATCACTTATACCACTGTTTCAACCATACTTAGAGTTTTAATTTTTTTTTTAATTTTGCATAAATATTGTACATATTTATAAGCTCTAGTAATGTTTTAAATAAGTGTATTAAAGTTCGATCTTTTCTATTACACCTATAAATAACCGGATCTAAGCTAGTAAGATGACAAAAAGGAAGTGTACGACAGCATTTGTAATCGTGAATTCTGATAAACCATGATTTAAACTTGAAGAGTTTACCCTGCCGTGATTTTAGAGCAAATTTGATAACTATTTAGGTGTTTAAATAAAAATATAAAAAGATTAGAAATATCAATCTGCAGTTAACGAAATAGATAAAGAAACTTTTTCTAACTAAAATAAAACGATGAAAAACAAGAATTATGCGCATTCTGAAAGATAAAGATTTTTTTCTTTTTCTTTCTTTTTTTTTTTTTTTTTGTAATGTACATAATTTATTATTACACACGTAAAGAATATTAATCTCGATTATACGGTGGATGGTGGTGTATTCACTACTAATAAATAGTACTAACTGGATAGAATTATATGTTCACGCAAAATTCTTAAGAAAGGTATATAATTGTGCTTGGGCATTTAATAGGGGTGAACTAGAATTAAGTCGTACGGGAAAAATTTTGGATCGAAAAAAAAAACTGGCCCTCAAGAAAGGTGGCCTTACTATGGAAATGTCCTTGAGAAAGGTTTCATTGTTTTTACAGTTTATTTATTTAAACCTAGATAAATTATGATAATAATGATTATAAAAATAACTTTTCTTTACTTAATGGAAAGAAATTATCTGGTGTGTCACTCACACGACTTTGTCTTACTCTGAAATTTAATACTATGAATACATGTTGAAGATTAAGGGGTATTATAACGAGTACTGTTATGTAAACCTATGTTAAACAATTCAAATTAGGCTTCGGAAGAGCTTTATATGATAATTATTTCTGTGTAAGTGGGGCTACCGCCCCCCCCCCTCAACCCCCCGTTTCATTAATGCACCTACATTTATATAGACCTTAATTCGGTTATTAAAAAATAATTCTGTTTTTAAAAAATAATTTATTAAAATTATTATTTAAAAAAATCATCTTTTATGATAATTCAGACGATTTCCATATTAGAGAAGTAGTATAACACTAAATATAAAATAAAAAAGTTGAATTTATTCTCAATATTACAAAAAAAAAAAAAATAAAGTTAAAAATGAAAAAAAAAAAAAAACCGATAACTTTATTTTAAATTATCGCAGATCGATGGTTCAACCATTCGTTTTAAAGTTATTGGCGAACTCTTTTGAAAGATAGCCATCATGAAAATTTACTCCCCTCGAGGAGGGACTTCTTCTCCCCCCCCCCCCCCCAGGGGGCAGGCGAGGCTCCTACATACACAATTTTTTTTCCCCTAGTTGACTATCTCTATTACAAAATATATATATTCGTTTCATTTGGTTTAGTGCAGTCTATAGATGTTAAACTCTACTTCCCTGAAATTTCCTCCATAGACATAATGTATTTGAATACTTTTGAGTGTCCCTGTACACGAACTATTTACTTCATCTCAACGAAAAGCTTACTGTAGCATCCATATATGATACACATTTAGTTTGGAATTTCTGCTACTATTTGTTCTTGAGATATGCTGATAACAGACACACAGACAATTCGCTAAAAACACGATTTTCGTATTCAGGGGACCTCAGAACATGTAAATATAACAAAGACTCACGTTCGAAAATTTGACCCTAAACAATACTTTATCGACCCTATGGGTAAGAGAAAGTAAAAATAACATTTTTTTTTTTTAAGTAATCTTTCCATTAAGTAATCTTCATAAGTTATTATGATGAAAAAGGAGGGTTTTTTAAATACATAAAGTATAAAAAATAATATATTGTGCTTGATTATTTCCGTAATATAAAAGTTTTTCTTGCAAAAATCGAAGTTTTTTTTTTTTTTTTCTGAGGCCTTTTCTATGTAGTTATGTCACACATGATAAAACACATAGAAATGACACAAAAGTAATATAATATTATATATACTCTATACTAAGTAAAAAATATCTCCTTTCTGTAAAACAGCTCATGATATCGAGAGGTTCTGCTCTCAATACTGGTAAACGAGAAATGCGAAAGAGTTCGAAACCAGGTTACCGTCATCGGCCCAGTTGTTTTCAGTTTCCGATAGCTTTCTTCGGAAAACGAGTGAATACAGGCTAGGAACCCTCATACACCCTCCTACCCTCCACAGACAACATAAACTCCCGGGCCTAAGTCCCACAAGTTCGTGATCTGCCTTAAATCCTTCAGTATAACGCAATACAACACAGTTCCTAACAGTATCAGAAACATAACTTAAATAAAACAATAAAACCTCTTTAGTAGCTACATAGCATTTAAATTCAATACATAACTTTAATTCAATTCGTTACATAACTTGAATTCAATAAGAATTACAAGTTTAAGGCCACCCATAGCAAAATCAGATTTATTGGAATTCCGCAAATGTAAAATACATATTTTACATATAAAAGAACAAAATAGACTGTAACATGGTTATTTACTATAATTAAAGTCAGTATTTTGTAGGACCTACTTTGTTTTTAATAACTTGTGCAATCCACTTAGGCAAGCTATAAATAAGAAACTTGCAGTAAGCTTTAGAAATGTCTGTGCACCAGACATGCTTTATTACTTCAACAAGTGCCGTAGCAGTGGATTGTTGCTTTTCGGCGACTTTATTTTTCCCAATACACCACAGATTCTCTATTGGATTCAAATCTGCACTGTTACCTGGCCAGTCGAGCACTTTGATTTTCTGTGCCCTTAGATATTTCTTGACAATCTTCGCCCTGTGACACGGAGCCCTATCATGCATGAAAATTGAACATTTATGAACACGCACGTGTAGCTTCAACTTTTCACGTAACAAATTAAGGTACCGCTTTCCGTTTATAGTGGTTTTAGGTGGCACAAAATACATACTAGCAGTACCGGACACAGACATTGCACCCCATATCATTTGGCTTGGAGGATGTTTCACAGTTTGAATCGCAATTTCTCATCATATCTTTTTACTCTTGGGTGACGAATACCTGTAGCACGTGCAGAAAATCGCTGCACACTTTAGTCATCCGAAAATAATACTCTACTCCACTGCTGTACTGTCCAATTCTGATATTGTCTGGCGAAAGTCAGTCTTTTCTCTTTCATACTAGGAGTAAGTCGAGGTTTCCTTGCAGGTTTATGGGATGATAAACCAAATTTTTTGGTTAAACGTCTTGAAATAGTACTCAAACTGACGTCGGTGCCTTTTGCTGCCAGAGAATTCCTAATCGTATTGCAGGAAGTTTTTGGATCTCGTACGACCATCTTTCTTATCACATAATCATCACGTGCACTCGTTTTTCTAGGGAGACCGCATCTCTTAAGGTACACAAATTTCCCCGAAATTTTAAATTTACTAATAGCTTGACGCACAGCAGTCTTGATCACATTTACCCTCTAACTTATTTGATGTTCATAAAATCCAATTTTATGCAGGGTCAATATTTCTGACCCTTTTGTAACAGTAAGTGAAGGTTTTTTACCCATTACAATAATTACACAACAGCACTGTCTACGACAAAATCCAATAAGCAACTGGCGATAAACGTTCCGGCCACCTTCATTTATAGTAGCAGAATGCGTCTGATGCAATCAGCACATGAGATGACGCAATAATCTGCGCAAATGATGCAATATGTTAAAATACTGAATATCGGCTACTGGTTAACCCTTTGCCGTTCAGTGTTCCACTACATGGAACACCTAACTTCGCTAGCTTCTCCAACCCTTAAATTCAATTGCGAATGCATGAAAACAGGTTTATTTTTTACTTTGAACTTTCCTTTTCATCCATAGATGGCATCACTACACAAGGCAATCCATGATATTTAGGTGGGACGCATTATTTTAAATCCTCGTATTTACAAGAAATTTTGTAAATTTCTTTTGTTGTACAAAAAAGATTGCTTGAAAAAAGATTTCGATGTTATATGGTTGGCTGTACTCTAAATTATTTATTCTATATTATTTTTAATTTTTTATACAGGAAACATACGAGGAATCGTTGAATAAAATAAGGTGTTCCATCTCCTGGAACACTGCGACACTAGCGCTTTTCATATTATGCAACCGAAAACAATGATGAGAGAAGACAGCTGTGTTTACGTACTCTGTTTTCCTCTGTTTTGTGGGAATAACGTCAAGCTATCAGGTGCTGCGAGTAAAGGTTGGTTGTTTATTAAAAAAAAAAAAAAAAAAAAAAAAAAAACGCACAAAACTAGTTTTATGTTCCAAACCTGCAATATTGGTTTGTGCTTCTACCAAAAGAGTGTGATGTGCTTCCAAAAATTTCATGAAGCTAAAAAGTAGACTAATTGTAAATATTTTTGCACATAGGACTTGTATACATGTATACTAACTGTAAATATCAAATTATTTCATAAAAAATCATATAACCAAGATTTTTTTTGGGGGGGAGGAGGGGGGGGGGGAATGGGGTGTAGAGTAACAGGCTTCCCCGTGATGCACCATCATGCTAAATCTGCTACACAGGTACAATACAGTGTTTTTTAATTCACATGCAAAATCTTCTATTCATTTACGCGCTTCACTGCGATGCTTTTTTTAGAGCTCTAGTGGCGCAGTGTTCCCGCTGATGGAACACCCACAGATTGAAAACGGTAAGTACTATCTTTACAAAATTATACTTGTGTACTTCTTTAGACCTAAGTAGATAGCCTACAACTTTTTTTTGTTGAAATTCCAACTTTAAAGGGTAGTGCGCTGTAAAGGGTTAAACGTAACACAATGATAAAAAAAACTTTGGATTTAATTTACTACAATTCCTTATAATTTTGTTGGTTGGAATTACTTTTTCGTGTTTATGAGTATTTTTACATAGTGATATTTCCTACAAGCTGGAAATTTCTAAGATTAAGGCAAAAATAGTGTTTTCCCATTTTTATACCTTCTAAGCAAATAAATACCCAGCCATTCTCTGAATGTTCCTAAACAAATAAAATACAGAGAGAAATAAATCGAAGAAAACTTTTTTGTGACATTCATTCTCCCGATTGTATAGTTTTTGCTTTGTTTCAGGTTAAATATTTTAGATTTAACTGCTAACTGATTTAATGAAGCTGAGTTAAAAGATACTGAGCATTTAACAAAAGGTGTAAAAAATAACCAAAAAACTAACAAATTCTGTTATTGCAGATTGCGATTAATCCTTCCCTTCTATATAAAAATTAATATTTATAACAAGTTAGAGATCACATCAAAGTGGTAAGTTTCAAACATTATATTTATGTAAATATACGTTGAATTAAAAAAAAAAAAAAAAAAAAAAAAGTAATGAATAATAAAAAACAAAATTTACGGGAAAAAATTATTATCTTCAGCGGGAAGAAACAAACAAAAAGTAAATAAATAAAATAAATAAATAAAAATAACAAAACCCCTTTCCCCCCCCCCCCCCCGGAAATGAGTACTTATCAAAAAGTGGGGTTTGGCTCTATATGGACACGTCTGTAAATCATTATTACTAGAGGAAAAGGTGTAAATATGGGCACACTCTTTTGTTTTTGACATAAAGTTACTTTAATTTCGAAAAATTCTACGTTTCTGATCTTCATTAGCAACTATAACAAGTTTTCTAAATGAAAAGAAGCAAAACAATGATTAATATCAAGTATTTCAATTCGAAAACGAAGACTTACAAAAAGCTTTCAAAAAGGCAACTGAAAAAAATGGAGTGCAAATATGTACCCTTTCCAGAAAAGTCACAAATGTTATTTAAAATGTTTTAAATTATGACAAAACAATACAATAGGTAGAGAATTCATTTATCACGCGAAAAAATAAAAAATAGAATAAATAATATATATATATAAATCGCTGACGTAAAAACCTCTTTAACGTAAAAACCTCTGTCGCCTCTTTAAAAACCGACCCAATCTAAGTGTACCCCCTTTTAGCACATAACATTTTATAATACTGTTCTCCGCGAGTGCGTCCAGAGAACATTCCATCACAAAAGATGCAAGTTGCATCGCTCGAATTTACCCATCGTTGATATCCGTGTTCATATCATCATCGCTGTCGATAAAGGGAGGGTCACAGTAGTCTGATTTGTCCGATGATGAATCATATCGTTTTATGGGTCGAATATTTTTTTTTTCAAACTCCTTTTGTCTTCTAACCCATGGCCGGTCTTTTACTTTACCGGACTCTGGCTGGTACCTTACCGCGGGAATACTCAAGGATGTCTTCTTTTGAGCACTTTTGTCAATCAACTTCGTCAACTGATCCTTGTAGGGTCATCAAATGATCAGATGGACCTTGCTGCTTTGCATCCACGAGTAATGGTTCTCTTCTGAATTCTAAGGAAATACATAGAACCTAGAAACGCCATTTGAAGTTTCAGGAGCTCATATTTACACTAGTAAAGGGTGCCCATATTTGCATCAATAAAGGGTGCCGATATTTACACCAACCCCACCTTTAAAAAGTTAGTCTTTATCACATGTAACCTAAAGACGAGCGTGACTGAAGGCATGCTTCTAAAAGTAGCTTAGGATCTATACTTTCTGGCTATCACTGTGAAATTATTTTAAACTATCCATAAAAACATAAAAAGAAAACGATTTCAGATACCTGTCAAATGTTTGCAGTCCAATACAAGCACCATGCACAATAACTCACGTTACATTCACAATTCACACTACTTGAAATAAGGGTTCCAACTGCTCTCCACTATTTTATATCATGAAATGGCACAATCTACAGTCATTGCTGCCAACCATCAACACCTCCCCTAGCCACTAATGGAAGGGTGCCCATTTTTACACCTTTTCCTCTATTATTTTCAGCCAGCGCAAGAGGCCTAGATTTTCGATTTGCCGGAATTTTTTTTTTTTTTTTGCCACAATTTATGCGTACAAAATTAATTAGTTTCTGTAAAACCTGTTAAAAATGCACTTGAAAAATATAATTCTTTTCTCTCAAAAATTATCCAAAAACCCAAATTTTTTAAAATAACTAAAAGTATTTCATAAATTAAACCTCATGTGCAAACTGAAAAACTAAATGAATGACAAAACAACTAGTTGGAATAAATTGACTCTGTTCACTTGCCCATGATATATTTGTTCACATAAATTTCTACTACAGGGCATGCGCCATGCATACTATATTCACGGTAAGCGAAATGAACGTGGTCGATTACCTGATACGCTCGAAGACTGAAATATCCCTCCTAGTAGGCTACCCATCGTTCAGTTCGATGCATTTATCTTATCAAAATTTGCTTATTAACTTTATTAAGCTCAGATTCGCATTTTAGTCTCCATTCAATCCTATGTTATTTTCAATAGAACGAACTGTATAATGCAAGTATATGTGAAATATAGCTTTTTTCCGCCACGTTAAGAAAATCTCAAATTCCGTGTAATTTATGAAGTTTCAAAATTAGAATACTTATAATTAATGATATTCAAGTCAGTATCATAAATGATATTTTAAAAATGATCTGCTATCTTTACAGGGAAATAATCCTCATAATACGTAAAATTTTGTGCTATTCTGTTTTGCTAAGGTAATCGTAAATTTAAATAACTTGCGAAGTTTTCAAGTAGAATATTCGTAGTTATTGATGCTCATGCCAGTATCTTAAATGATATTTCAAAACTGATCTGTCATCTTTACGATGAAAATATCTCATAAAATTGGCGTTTATGAGAAATTTTACACTATTGTGTCACACAACGAGGTTCGTAAATTTCGAATAACTTTCAAAGTTTTCAAATCAGAATGTTCCTAATAAATAATGTTTATGCTAGCATCATAAGTAATATTTTAAATGATCTGACATCTAAACGATAAAAATATTCCTTCTAATGCACGTTTAAGAAACATCGTAAATTTTTAATATTCTGCAAAGTTTTAAAACTAGAATATTTAGAACAAATAGGATTCTTGCCAGTGTCCTTACTGATATTTTAAAACTGGTCCGATTTTTCTGCGTTCATTTGTTCTTGCGATATCGTGCACAAGCTAACACGCTAACTCATAACACACGGACACTTTACAAATGAACACTACACCGATTTTATGATTGTAGGATTCTTCACGTTGCAAAACATGTAAAAACATGAAAGATTCGACTTCGAAAATTTTCAGGATTTCCGAAGTTTCTCATATTTATAGTATGATGGGGAACTAGTAAAAGCACAACATCTTTCAAATATATTTAATTTATTTTTATTATTATATCAGTACTATCCCCAAATTTATTTTGTCAATAAAAATAGCGAAAAAAAGTGTAGAAAAATCTCAATTTCGATATTTAACTCACTTGCACAGTCTGAAGAGGATATTAAAATAATAATAATAATAATAATAATAATTTACAGAAATGTTCATTGGGAAAAGACAAGCTATCCGTTTTCGATAAAACCAGTTTTGTATAGGTTGTATTTTTATCTATTGCATTTTTGTACTCGTACATATTGTATTTTTCTATGTATTGCGTTTTCAATACAACAATTTCTATAATGTAAGTTTATGTGAAATATTGCTTTTCTTTTTCTTTTTCTTTTTTTTTTTTTTTTTTTTTTTTTTTTTTGCCATGTTAAGAAAATCTCAAATTCCATATTACGAAGTTTTAAAATTAGAATAATCATAATTAACGACATTTAAGACACTATCATAAATGATATTTTAAAAGTGATCTGATATCTTTACAAAGAAAATAATCCTCATAGTATGCGAAATTTCGCCCTATTTTGTCTTGTTAACGAAATCGTAAATTTAAATACCTTACGAAGTTTTCAAGTGCAATATTTATATTTAATGATGCTCATGCCAGTATCTTAAATGATATTTCAAAACAGATCTGACATTTTTACAATGAAAATATCTCACAAAATTAGCATTTATGCGAAATTTTACGCTATTATATCGCACAAAGAAAATCATATATTTCGAATAACATGCAAAGTAATCAGAATCTTTCTAATAAATATCAAAAGTGATATTTTAAATGATCTGATATCTTAACGATAAAAGTATTCCTTCTAATGCACGTTTAAATGACATTTTACCCTGGTCTTCAATATTAAAAATATCGTAAATTTCCAATATTTTACAAATTTTTCAAATTAGATTATTTAGAACAAATAGGATTTTGCCAGCGTCATTAGTCATATTTTAAAACTGGTCCGACTTCTCAGCGATCTCTTTTTCTTGCGATTTTCTTGCTTCAAGCTAACACGCTAACATATTAAGACTTAACACACGGACACCTACAAATGGACACTACACTCATTTTGTGATTTTAGGATTCTTCAAGTTGCAAAGCATGTAAAAACATCAAAAAACCGCAGTCAAAAATTTTCAAGATTTCCTAAGTTTTCCATATTTATAATAGTACGATGGGGAACTAGAAAAAACACAATATCTGTCAAATGTATTTAATTTATTTTTATTATATAAATAGTATCCCTGTAAAGGAGAAATCCACCACAGGCGAAAGAAGCTTATCCATTGGCCGTGAAGTTTGAAACAAAACGTTGTTGAAAAGATGAATATAGTCAAAGTCTTGAGAATTTTACATAGTTTTTATTAAATGTTGGTGATTAAAGAAATCACATGAAGACAAATACAAGTTCACACATAAAAATTATTTGCAACGCAATAATCCCAGAAATTCCGGGGATCAAGGGAGAGAGAGAGGGCAGAGCAAAAATACTACGTCTTTACTATATCGTGAAAAGAGCAAAAATTGTGTGTCTGCTTTTTTTGATCGCACGGGGAGAACCATCCGGAAGGGAAGTCATATGATTGGATTATCATTATTTTCGCCAAAATGCATGCCAATTCTAATTCTTTGTTTTGAAGAATAAAACAATGTTAATTTTTTGAATTTGTAATGACGGTTTATAATTGTATTAACCCTTTAATCGCCAACATTATGCCAAGCGACAGTTTGACTAGAGAAAATGACCGTTATGAATAGAAATCATTAATATTGCGTAATTTGAAATAAATTACTTCCGGTGTTGAAATAATGTAAATTCTGACAATGAGTTTTCTTGTTTTATGACTATTTGAGAACACTTTTTTATATAATTACGTTTAATGTCAGAATTTCCGTTAGATATTATTTCTTTTATTTTCTTTTTTATCCATAAAATAAAGTACTTTTCTATTTAAAAATATAAACATTTTATTTATGATTTAGATATAAAACATATACAATTTAGATTTCTGAATGATGTGTGTTATTGTTTTATGTTAATAAATAGTGTAGGTCTTATGTATAATTAAAATTGTGTAATTTTAATGACATTTAAAAATAATTCTTTCTTCAAATGCCTAAGAATAAATTATGTAAATATAATATCTCACTTAAAATTTAATTATTTTTTTATTGCAATAATGCATTAATTTATCATTAGATTTTATTTTATTTAAAAATTCAATTAAAATTTAACCAAATATATGTGAACACCTTCACATATTTCTCCCGGCGACCCAGAAAAAAATATAAAAAAATCTCTCTCACTCCCTAGTATGTCATATAAACATAATGAAAAATGTCATTCGTTTTTTTTTTTTTTTTTTTTTTTTTTTTTTTTAAATGTGTATAAGAAATCTGCATAAGCAAAAACAAAAATTGTATATAAATGAAACAGTCAATTATTACTATAAATGTGCACATTACAAATCTGTCTCATCATGAAACACATTGGTTTTCCGAAGACTTTATCATTCGACAATCATTGTGGGCACCACATTTTCCTAGAGTTCAGAGTCTGGATCCAGATTTCTTTTACATATATCTCGTCAAGAAAGCTTTGAAAGTGATAACTATTCACTTTTTTGTAAAAATAGTTTTTCTCTACAATGTTCCTATATATATCCATGGAATGATGATGTTATGCTTTAAAGTTATTACATATTACTTTCTACATTGTAAAGAATATTGAACATGCCATATTTAATACTGCAACATGTCAAATAACATCAATGTTAAACAAAGAAAAAACAACAACACATGAGTACAAGTAAATTAAAAAAAATGAACACAAAATGAAAAATATAATGTATATACAAATAATAGAAAATATCACAAAAGTGAAAAAATTTGTTCGTGCAATTCCACACAGGAGAGATTCAAAAAACGACGCCCATTGGACAGTCAAAAAAAAAAAAAAAAAATATCTCCCCTAAATCTTGTATGAAGCAACAAGTATATCGACTTTGGCTTATGGCCATTGTCCTAGCGGGATAGGGCGTGTATAAAGACCTGACCTGTTAGGGACAGGCCTCCGTCCCCCATCAAAGTCAAAGACTTCTGTAGGGACACCTCGCAAAACTGGGTATACATATGTCAATTGAATTGTATTAAACAATTTTCAAAAGAAGTGTGGGGGTCTCATCACAATGAAATGCTACTCTTCCGGGTAAATTTTGAACGAGTTAGCATTATCATAGGGGGTAAAATTAAAAAAAATGAAAAAAATATATATATTTAATTAAAATTCTTAGTACTATCAAAATTTAGAGTGATGAGATAAAGACTACTAAAACAACTCACTAAACCCAATGAAGCATTTTAAAAATAACATAGCATAATAACAATAATAATAAGGTAATTGCCACATATTAAAATTTTGAGTTTTAACTTTAAGTCATTGCACTATTGAAAAGTTTTGTATATAGTATGTAAACAAACAGTATTGTAATTACTGTTGACCTTATGACATATTAATATCTATCAAAATGTAAATATTATTAAACAAGATTTATTTTTTTTTTTGAACTGAATTATAATAAATTTATTAAATTTGTTGTTAAGAAAACTGTAATAATAAGAACTAGAAAAGAAAAAAAATTATGCAATATTTCACATGGTGTTGTGTCATCCATTGTAATTAAAAGTAAGAAAGAGAAAAAAAGGAAAAATGCAGAGTATATTTTGGTCCAGCCAATTGCCTGCATACAATGAATGACAGAACAAAAATAAACATAAAAAGAAACTTATGCATCAAGGCCTTTTCATATAATGCACAAGTTTTTGTAAAACATTACATAATACGATATTAAAATTTAATTCCTGTTTCTTAAATTATAATTGTGGCTTTGTCTTGAATTATAATTAACATTTCTATTATGACTTGCTTCATCAAGTAAGTGGCTGTATCTAGGTGGTGCAATAATAAGTCTGTCAATATGGACTCTAAATGACAATCTATCAGGTGCTTGTAGTCTTTTAATTGTAAATGAAACCGGTGAGTGTTTTTGTAGAACAATAAAAGGTCCTGTGTACTTTGGTTTAAACTTATCAACGGATTTTAAATAAACAATGTCATGTACAGCAACAGGTCTTAATTTAGCATGTCTGTGAAAGTGTTGATATCTCTTATTTTGATTATCTTTTATGTTAGAGTAAGCTTTAAGGTAAATTTTATTTAAATCTTCTAATAATTTATGTGTATCAACATTCTTGTCGAGAAAAGGTTGATTCATCTGTTGCTCAAAAGTGTCAAAAATTAATGAAATTCCTCTTCCAAAATGTAATAAGTTAGGTGAGTATAAAGTAGAGGAATGTTTAGAGCCATTATACAATGATTTATGTGTAAACAAAGAGTTTTCAAATGTATGGCCTTCAGACATTAAAATGTTTACTGAATATTTAATGGATTTATTGATCCTTTCGGACAATGCGTTTGACTGTGGATGTGCTACAGAAGAATGTGTAATTTTTATACCAAGAGTACTATTAAAAGTGTTGTAAACACTGGATGTAAATTAAGGACCAAGATCCGAGAGGATAACTGAAGGTCTACCAAAGGTGGTAATATAACTAAACAAACATTTAATTATTTTTTCTGCTGATGTATCCTTTAATGGATAAAGTTCCAGATGGCGTGAGAAAATGTCCAACACTGTGAGTACTGAGTGACCATTATTAAATGGTCCTACTAAATCAACACTAATAGTATGTTCAGGATGTGTGGGTGTGTATGTAGGTTGTAATGGAGCTGGAAGAGTGTTATGTGTTTAGCCTGTAGGCATCGTGTACATGAAGCGACAAAGTTTAATGTATCTGTGTACATTCCTTTCCAAAAGTATTTGTTTGATAGGAAATTATATGTTTTATTTAATCCAAAATGAGACAAATGTGAAATTGTTAATGTCTTAGCTTTTAGCGAATTAGGAACAATAATAAGATATGAGAATGTTGAGCTATTGGGACATTGCTTTTTATACATTAGTACTTTTGTGTCTGGATGAATAAAATAGTTTGAGTATTTTCTTGAAAAACCTTTTTTTAGAATTTCTGCGTAAATTTTTGACAATACAGGATCCTTTATTTGTTCATTTACAAAAGTATTATTAGAGATTTCTAACAGTGGGTCTTTATTATTCGAATCTCCAGAAATTAAGCAATTAGTGTATTGTTGTTTGATTTTATTACAATTTTTATCAGCAAAGTGATTAACAACATTACTATTATCATGTACTATAGGTAAAGGTTGTTTATCAAAAATTAATTCAGGGTTAGAGTTCAAATCTTGTTGATTGTGAGTGAAGTCACATCTCGAAAAATAATCTGCTAAAATATTTGATGAACCAGGAATGTGTTCAAAATCAAAAGAATATTCTGAAATTTCCATTAGCCACTTGGTGGTAAGGTCTGTAGGATTAGTTGTTTTTTTGTATCTCTTTAATGGAGCACTGTCAGATAAAATTGTGAATTTTCTGTTGTACAAATAATATTTAAATGCAATGATTGATTTGTAGATAGCCATTAATTCCAATTTTAGTGCAGGGTAGCGTTTTTCAGATGGCTTCAATGATTTAGAAAAGAAGGCTATTGGAAGTAATTTATTATCATGTTTCTGCATTAGCACCCCAGCAATTGAAATATTTGAAGCATCTGTATTAAGGTAGAAATCTCTATCCCAATCCGGTAGTCTGACCACTGGTGATTCAAAGAAATTTTTTTGAATTTTGTTAGAAATCTGTTGATGTTCAGTAGTCCAATGAAATTTTAATTTTGGTTTAGTCAGATCAATTAAAGGTTGTATTAGTTTAGAAAAGTTGGGTACAAGGGATTTATAAAATGTTACAACACCAATAAATTTTTTTAATTGCCTTTTAGTTGACGGTGTAGGAAAAGAATTAATTTTTACAATATTTGATTGTATTGGGGAAATACAATGATTTTGAATATGGAATCCAAGATAATTTACACCAGTTTTGTGAAAAGTGCACTTATTAGGTGCAAGGGTTAAGTTGTACTTTATCAAAATTTCTAAGATTCTATTTAATTTAGTGCATGTTTCCTCAAAGCTATTCGAGCCAAAAATGAGGTCATCTAAATCTAGTCTGAGCGCGTGTAAATATTTCATGCGTCTTGCACAAAAATTTTAAATTAGCATAACACTCTACACACAAATGGCTTTTCTCCTGTATGAGCGCGTTTAAATCCTTGAGAAGACCTTGTATAAAATCTTTCATACGCCGTACATAAAAAATTTCTTTAATTTCCATTCTTATTGAACATCAAGTATTATAAGATGAAATGCACCATCACTAAAACTTTGAAGCCGGCAGTCGAGAAGAGAACAATAATAGTTGATTATATTTTTCAATTATCGTATTCGAGTGCTGTTGTCACTGGCTGTAATCGCAGGTTGATGGATGAATGTCAGGTTAGTGAAATTCCAACGTATCTGAATGCAGCGATCAGTAGTGATTACGCTCGAATATCTTGTCTAGGACGGGGAGAGTTGTCGCCAGTTACCGCTGATCACATACGAGGTACGAGGAGCTCCGCTTTGGAATCTCGGAACTTGATACTGTCGTACTGATCATTCCCGATGAGCGCTTCATTAAGAATGACCAGAGCAGAAGAGGCGAGTCCATGTTCGTAACGTTCACTTGTATAAATCACAAGAAAAATGTTCTTTTACAGTCAATTATAAAAAAAAAATCGAAGATTCAAGTTATTTTAACAGGCCCCTCTCTCTCTCCACCGATGCATTTCCGGAAACTGGTCATTAGCGCCAGGTATCTGTAAAGGAGAAATCCACCACAGACGAAAGAAGCTTATCCATTGGCCGTGAAGTTTGAAACAAAACGTTGTTGAAAAGATGAATATAGTCAAAGTCTTGAGAATTTTACATAGTTTTTATTAAATGTTGGTGATTAAAGAAATCACATGAAGACAAATACAAGTTCACACATAAAAATTATTTGCAACGCAATAATCCCAGAAATTCCGGGGATCAAGGGAGAGAGAGAGGGCAGAGCAAAAATACTACGTCTTTACTATATCGTGAAAAGAGCAAAAATTGTGTGTCTGCTTTTTCTGATCGCACGGGGAGAACCATCCGGAAGGGAAGTCATATGATTGGATTATCATTATTTTCGCCAAAATGCATGCCAATTCTAATTCTTTGTTTTGAAGAATAAAACAATGTTAATTTTTTGAATTTGTAATGACGGTTTATAATTGTATTAACCCTTTAATCGCCAACATTATGCCAAGCGACAGTTTGACTAGAGAAAATGACCGTTATGAATAGAAATCATTAATATTGCGTAATTTGAAAATATTACTTCCGGTGTTGAAATAATATAAATTCTGACAATGAGTTTTCTTGTTTTATGACTATTTGAGAACACTTTTTTATATAATTACGTTTAATGTCAGAATTTCCGTTAGATATTATTTCTTTTATTTTCTTTTTTATCCATAAAATAAAGTACTTTTCTATTTAAAAAGATAAACATTTTATTTATGATTTAGATATAAAACATATACAATTTAGATTTTTGAATGATGTGTGTTATTGTTTTATGTTAATAAATAGTGTAGGTCGTATGTATAATTAAAATTGTGTAATTTTAATGACATTTAAAAATAATTCTTTCTTCAAATGCCTAAGAATAAATTATGTAAATATAATATCTCACTTAAAATTTAATTATTTTTTTTATTGCAATAATGCATTAATTTATCATTAGATTTTATTTTATTTAAAAATTCAATTAAAATTTAACCAAATATATGTTAACACCTTCACAATCCCTAAATTTATTTTGCCAATAAAAGTAGCGAAAAAAAAAAAGTGTAAAAAAATCGCAGTTTCAATATTTAGCTGACTTGCGCAGCCTGAAGATGACATCAAAATAATAATAATAATAATAATGTTTGTAGAAATGTTCATTGGGAAAAGAAAAGACAAACTATCCGTTTTGCATGTATTATATATATATATATATATACATATGTGTGTGTGTGTGTGTGTGTGTGTGTAAAACTCGTTAGTTGTTAATTTTTTTATGGGAAAAGGTTAAAATGTGAAAATTGGTGCTTAGAGTTAAACAGTTACTTTAATGTATTGTAAATGTTGTAAATGTTTCATTGGCTACGATGGAAGGACTCTTAAGTGTCATCCTATAAAAAAAAATCAGTTTAATTATCGGCAGACTGAGTATGGTCATTATTATGTAAATAGGTAAATAGTTCAAATTATTTTAGTGAGTTATAATAATGAAAAGTTTTAAAAATAGATATTCTTTACCTCGAACATTTATTAATAATCACAATATTTTTGTTTCACTTTAATGGACGAATATATCGATAATTAACGCTGTATTAAAAATTTAGCTTTGTTTTGTGTGGAAACGCAAATATTTTTGAGGTAACTTTAAATATTCTCGCATGCATAAGTAATCAAAAATAATATTCAAGAAAATTAAATATAGATAAGGCTAATTGTATTGAAATTTCCAGTTTTGGTAATCATTGTTAGAAAAATTATCGTTAAATGGTTAGTAGTTTGCTTGTTAGTTCGAGTGGTTATTTATATAGCATATATTTCTGTTGTATTACAAGCAGACAAATATACCGATTAGGGAATTCTGATTTTGTTTGCATTAGTTCTCTAATAAAATTCTTTGTGATCTTTTTTTCTCATTTTTATTGCATTCTAGTTATACTGTGAAGTAGTAGCCGTCAGTTCGGTCTCTACCGGCTACTAACGGACATTTAAGCTTTTATTATGGACAGTAAAGATTTTGTTCGATATTGAAGCTCATTCATTTTTTTTTTTAATTTAAGTGACTTAAAAAAAAAAAAATTAAAATGAAAAAATGCTTTGTTATTATAAGCTTTAACTTGCTGTAACTCTGTTATAAATTTTATAAAGTGAAGTTACTTCCATACTCTACAAATCACCATTTTTGTAGAACCGGTACGTGGCTAGAAAATTTTTCTAAAAACAAACATACAAAAGTGGGCGGTAGGTATATAAAGGTTGACTACCCCTGCTGTAAAGCCTGTTGTATCAACAAACGTTACTTAAATATTTTTCCATCACCAGTCTTACTCTTTAAAATTTTATCTGCAAAAATATTACAGCAATTTTGTTGGTATATAACTTCTGATACTTCTTAAAAAGGTTTTGTAGGTGCACATAAATATTTTCAAACAGGTATTGTTATAGCTATACGCACAAAATCATTTTTCTTTAATACATTAAATTATTTTAATAACATTTCAGACAGTATGAATGCTAAATAACTTCTGCATCTAAAAATAATTTAAAATATAAGCAAAACTTATTATTATTATTATTACTATTATTTTCGTAACATTTAATCTGATTCTTTATCACTGTTTTCATTTGCTTTTCTGGTTTAATTTTGCTTTGCTTTGTTTATATATAGAAATTATGTAATCTTTAGAAAAGGATTTTCGAAATCATGTCAGAATCAAAAAATTTCCTCTATTTCATATATGTTGCATTTAGATAACTTTAAAACTGTAGTATGCCGGTGTACCTACTTATCATAAAACTTTTTACAACTTATTTAATTAGTGAAATGCTTATGTGCTTTTATATTGTATTTTATTTTATTCAGTAAATAAGAAATTTATAGACCTTTATTTAGAATATAAATAGATTATTTTCTATATCTGAAAAATTAAAAGAAAATATGGAATTCTATAAGAAAATTTTGTGAGTACACTGTTAAAAATTTAGTGTTAGTTTGAACCAAAACTTGGTACTGAGGTAGCTGCAACCACACGGTGGTTTAACGTTTTACCGTGATTTGGTAATTCTATGTTAAACCATATATTGGTATAATGTTTTAAATAATAATAATAATAATAAAATCATTCGACCGAAGCGAGGATCGAATTGAAGACCTTCACTATTTCTCTTCCGTTGATTTTAATAAAAGAGGCTAAATTTCCTAAGGTCTTATCTTGACCCATGGGTGAGTTGTTGCATAAAATTTGCACTTTACCCTATGTTTTTGACTATGCTGTTTAATTTAAGCTTTATTTGGTTTCAAAAAGAATTTTACTGGTTCATTCTTTCTGGACTGTATATAATAGATTTTTGTCTCTTCTAAAAAGGGTGTACAGTCGGTAACAAAAATGTCCGAACACTAGCAAAAATTCCTATGTAAAAAAGTACACTTTATACGGTTTTGTTAAATAAATCCTTGTCGAATCCTCTTCTTAGTCAGTGTAAGAACAGGATTCGACAAGGATTTATTTAACAGAACCGTATGAAGTGTACTTTTTTACATAGGAATTTTTGCTAGTGTTCGGACACTTTTGTTACCGACTGTGCTTCAATAAACGTTCTTATAGTAACATATGGTTAGTGATTAATTGAATAAAGAACTCCTTTTTTTCTTGTAAGGAATGTTGGTTTTGAATGACATAATCATATGGGATATCATTTCACAGATTTTATTTTCACTCTCCGGCTTACAGCTGGTGATTTTCAGCGCACTACTGGCGTCATCTTCTGAATAAAAGGGAATTACAATTGCATGCACGTCGAAACATTTCTCCAAGTTTTGGTGCAACTGAAATTCAATCGCAAGAAGTAGAAAACTAAAAAATGGGATTTAACCATATTATGGTATTGCTTATAATTTTACACCATATAGTGGTTCAAGTTTGAATTGAAATTTTTAATAGTGTACATACATATAATTTCAAATAATTATTATTGTTTGAATGATTTGATTTATTATTATTATTATTATTGTTGTTGTTACCATTGCAGTTTAAAGTTGCATGATAAATATTATTAAACAAACATTAAAAAAAAAAAAAAAAAAACCAGTAGACTTACATGTATGAGAAATAAAGAAAAAGAGAAAGAGAAAGAAAGAAAAGAAAAGAAAAGAATGAAACTGACATAATTAAAGTTATACAGCAAATTATAGCAAATAAAATGTACCAGTATAGAAAGCGTTTAACGTGTACTATATTTATTTATTTATTTATTTTTAGAAAATAGATACATCATATTAATAACGCTACTGAAAATACGACTCTTATAAACCTTGAATCTAACAACAATTTTTAATTTACAAATTCACACTTATGAAAAATGTATGCGTTTCTCAAAATTGTTTTGTTTACATTTCTGCCCTAATTTTGCTTTTTTTTTTTTTTTTACTCAGAAACTATTTTAATTTTAGAGTAGATAGTTCAAAATCAACTCAGAATAAAGATTTTTTTTTTTTTAATCTTAGTAGAAAAGAATCATGCCAAATTAGAGCATTTAAATAATTTCAACATTGTCGCATTTGAATAACTTTAAAACTGTACTGCACTGATATGATGACTGCGAAACAGTTTACATTCTTTTTGATTAACGAAATTCATATGTTGCATTTTATTTTATTTCGTAAATAAATACGAAATTTATTAACCCTTATTTTAAAATATGCTAGGTCATAAGATATATACAAACATTTGAAACATAGATCCCTGTGAGGATATTTATTAAGTTTAAATGAGTATTTTGATATAATAATAACTATTATTATTGGAATTATTTATTGTTATTGTTATTGTTTGCACTTCAGATCAAAACTTCATAGAAAATAACATGAAATAAGCTCGATAAAAAAATAAATAAAAATAAATAAATAAATAAAAAAGGTCGCTCATATGCGTGAAAAAAAAAAAAAGAAAGAACCTGACACCAATAAAGGAAGACTGAAAATTACAGTAAGTTAAAACCACCTCAGTAGAAAATGCATAAAAAATGATATATTTATTTTATTAAAAAATATATATATACATCGTATTACTATTATTGAAAGTACGAATGTTAAATAACGCCTGAATCTAACAATAATTTATAATTCGCATAAATACTTATTAAAAATTTCTTCTCTGTAGCATTTTATGTATCCCTTAAGATAGTTTCCGTTTACATTTCTGCCCTAATTTTGCCTCCCTTTTTTAACTCAGAAATTATGTAATTTTTAGAATGGCTACTTTGAAATCAACTCTGAGTAAAGATTTTATCTTATCAAGGAAGCATCATGCAGAATTAGAACATCTACTCTACTTCATCTATGTTGCATTTGAATAACTTTAAAACTGCAATGCACCGATATGCTGATCGTAAAACTTTTTACAACTTATTTTAGGGTTTTATTTAATAATTTATCGAAGTAATAAAAACAGTGGAGAAAAGAAAAATCTATATTTAGAATAAAATGAAAAGTCTCTGAAAAGCTATAATGAAATTCTTATATGCCCCCATGTTGAAATTTTATTTTACTCCGTAAGTGAACAGGAAATTTATAGATCCTTATTTAGAACAAGAATAGGTCATTTGACACATATAAAAATATAAAGGAATATAAGGATCTCTGTTCTTATGGTCTTTTTAATAGAATAACTCTTTGTTTTCTTTATAATATCGTTTTTATAACTGTTAACTAGAAAAAAGTAAAAAAAAAAAATAAATTGGTGTTATGTGGATTCCAGTTACTAAATATTGAATTGAGTCAATAAACACTTATTCTTCCCCATTTATATGAATATTTCTTCTATTTTCCAGTATTTTTTAAATATTTTTATTTTCACTAGTTCCTCAAAACAATATTGATTTTATAGCCTCTTATATTTGTAAATATATAGAAATAAATTATCAGGATATCTAAATATATACATGTTTAATATTATATATGTATCTAGTATACGAATGCGATTGCCTGTCATTAAAATGATGTAATATTCTATTTAAATTGATTTACATTATTATTCATTTAAAACCATTTTTCATATTTTTCATATTTAAAAATTAATATATGTGTTATGAAGTTTGGTGTTGCAGTGATCGTTGTTTCGTAGAGAAAGCTGCAAGGAAAGGTAAACAAGAAACGTTACAAAAATACAGTTGATTGCAGTCATCAAGGTGTCTTTATTGAGGAAACTCTCCAAAAATATCGATGATAAATATTTTCAAAAATTTAATACAGAGCGTTGTATAGCATTTAATGATGATGCAAATAAGCCCTGGTGAAACGTTGAGATAGTCGAATAAGGGAGAAAGCGAATATAATTGCGACTTAGCTATACGATGATGTGTTCCCTTTCCTAGAACATATCAGGGATGTCTGAAGTAAAAAGCCAATATTCAGGAGAGGAAAAAAAAATCTGGAGTGACTCCACTCGACTTTCCGAACATTGAGTAACTAACAGTTTTGTAGATAAAATAAAGAAAGAGGAATTGCTAAACAAACAAAAGAGAGAAAACCATAATAGAGTGTTTTTTTCTCCATATATCACACGAGGTTTTATTTAACGCTACTGAACTTTGAGCCCTTAGATCATAATGATAAAGAATTTTTCGTTTTGTCCCTGTAAAAATCTATAGATGCTAGATTCACCAAAATGCTTATAGTTAGTGCAACAGTGATTTATAATATTCATACAAATTTTCAGCTTAATTGAATAAGGCGTTTAGATGCTATCGCACTTTTAAAAATTTGGTCTCATAGGCCATAATGATAAAGAATTTTTCTTTGTGTCCCTGTAAAAAAACTGTAGTGCTAGATTCACCAAAATCTATACAGTTGGTGCAAATGCGACCTATAACATGTGTACAATTTTTTTGCTCAGATTAATAAGGCGTTTAGACGCTATCACACTTTTAAAAATTTGGCCCCATTGGCCTTAATGATAAAGAATTTTTCTTTGTGTCCCTGTAAAAAAACTATAAGTGCTAGATTCTCCAAAATCTATACAGATTGAGTATCTGTGACCTATAATATGGGTATAAAATTTTTGCTCAATTGAATAAGGCGTTTAGATGCTATCGCACTTTTAAGATTTTGGTCCCATAGGCCATAATGATAAAGAATTTTTCTTTGTGTCCCTGTAAAAAAACTATAAGTGCTAGATTCACCAAAATCTATAGGGTTCGTACTATGGTGACTTACAATATACGTACCAACTTTCAGGTTAATCGAACAAAGCCTTTAGACGCTAGCGTGTTCACAGACATACACACATACACACATACACACACACATACATACATCATCGTAAAAATAGTGAAAACGGACTCAGGGGACCTCAAAACGTATAGAAACATCAAAATCTCGAATTCGGATTTTTGACATGATTACAATACTTTCCTCACTATAGTGTTCGGAAAGTAAAAAGGCCAAATTATAGTGTCAAATACTTTCTTTGTTTCTCGAATAAAATTATATAAATATTTTAAATTCAAAAAGTCGTTATTAAAACATATATTATAAAACATAAACAACAATTATTTCGCTAACAAAATAAATCCTTAAAATAAAAAAAAAGTTACATCTAACGATTGCACTATAATTGCAATTTAGAAACTAAATCATTTTTTTAATGAAATTATCTGACAGGGATTTCTAAATTTATCTATAATGAAATAAACTTGTTCAATATTATTTGACGCTGAGTTTTCTAAAAGAGTAATTTATTTAATAAATTATACTTTGAACTGTCAGATGGTTGACTTCTGATGGGTAATCAGAGAGTAATTTATTTAATAAATTATACTTCGAACTGTCAGATGGTTGACTTCTGATGGGTAATCAGAGAGTAATTTATTTAATAAATTATACTTCGAACTATCAGATGGTTGACTTCTGATGGGTAATCAGAGAGTAATTTATTTAATAAATTATACTTCGAACTGTCAGATGGTTGACTTCTGATGGGTAATCAGAGAGTAATTTATTTAATAAATTATACTTCAAACTGTCAGATGGTTGACTTCTGATGGGTAATCAGAGAGTAATTTATTTAATAAATTATACTTCGAACTGTCAGATGGTGGACTTCTGATGGGTAATCAGAGAGTTATTTATTTAATAAATTATACTTTGAACTGTCAGATGGTTGACTTCTGATGGGTAATCAGAGAGTAATTTATTTAATAAATTATACTTCGAACTATCAGATGGTTGACTTCTGATGGGTAATCAGAGAGTAATTTATTTAATAAATTATACTTCGAACTGTCAGATGGTTGACTTCTGATGGGTAATCAGAGAGTAATTTATTTAATAAATTATACTTCGAACTATCAGATGGTTGACTTCTGATGGGTAATCAGAGAGTAATTTATTTAATAAATTATACTTCGAACTGTCAGATGGTTGACTTCTGATGGGTAATCAGAGAGTAATTTATTTAATAAATTATACTTCGAACTGTCAGATGGTTGACTTCTGATGGGTAATCAGAGAGTAATTTATTTAATAAATTATACTTCGAACTGTCAGATGGTGGACTTCTGATGGGTAATCAGAGAGTTATTTATTTAATAAATTATATTTTGAACTGTCAGATGCTTGACTTCTGATGGATAATCAAAGAGTTATTTATTAAACGGAAAAGATTTAAATTGTATCAGTTAATGATATTTATTCAACAGAGCAATAAATCTACACTAAATTGTTTGAGCTTAATGGAAAATACAAATTGTGCTCTTTCAGTAAGTATTTCTTATAATATTAAAAGAAAGTTTTTATTACTCAGTTAAGTGAATTGAATGAACTGATATTATTTAACTGATAATTTGGTACTTAATAAATTTCTAATAAAAATTAGATTTATTTAAGTAATATGTGATTGAATTTCTTACATATTTCATTTTTCATGTTTGTGAGATTAAGTTTATTTAGTGGTTCATTTTGATTTCATTTCTCACTTTCAATACATTTTCATATCAATTATTCTTTTTAAACCGATAAGTTATTTTTTTAACAGGCCTGATTTCTGATAATGAAAACATCTGTTCAAGTCCTGTTCAAGAAATAATTTAGTGCATACGTATTTTTTATTTTAGTCAATATGCTTTTATAACGACCGTCTGCTATCCTTCTTTGTTCGGCAATGCCAAAATTTTTATCACCGATAACTGTAAACGGACTCAAAGTCCACTTTTCATTTTCCGCATAAAAATTGCCGCTATATAAGCTATATATAATATTATATCCTTTACTTATGCTTGGAATTATGTCTATATACATCTTTTAAGCACTTACAGCTTATATATATATATATATATATATATATATATATATATTGTATATCTTCCTTCCTGGTATTTGATCAATATACTAAATAATAATAATTATTATTATTATATAATAGAATTGAAAGTTTTAACGCTTTCAACAGTTTAAAATTTTGCATATAATATTCATTCTGCTCAACTTTATTAAAATTCCGCACAGATATTTATTATGCAAGCGTAAACATATCGCACTACTGCAAGAAAAGTGATGTTACTTAAAAATCCAGTATTTGAGAAAAATACAAGCATCGACTAATAAAAGTAAAAAATATTGAAATTGTGGTGATAAAAAAATAAAATTTGAAAAACATATTCATACTTAACAAACGGAAAGTTTACTCCTGAACAAAAAGAGGCCCACCAGCAGTCGAGAGATTCTGTCCTCCAAGCTGGTAGAAGTGAGGTGCCGGATTCGATCACAGATCGCGCTTGTCGGCCTAGCCGTTCGGAGTTTTCCGTTGTTTCCTCCGAAACTTGCATAAATACGGATAGGATCCCTTAGAAAGACCCCCACGGAGGGCCCTCCTCCCTCAGGCCCAGGACCCTTAGTGCAGTCAATTGGCCTTAACACCAACACCTGAACAAAAAGAAACTGATCAGTTTTGAATGCTTGTCATTTCCCCCCCCCCCCTTCACGTAGATCTAAATTTTCTAAAATTTTTCTAATTTTTTACTTTTTAGGGCATTTTTACGAAAGCGTTCTATTTTAAAAATATTTTTTTTTTTTTTGTTTTTTGCTCTTCTTTTATTTCTAGTTTTTTAGTTATGCAATTGAAAAGCTTTGTAATGCTATGTAACTAAAACACTTTTATAAAACACTTGAAAGTTTTAGAAAATTCTAAAAGCTTTTTGAAAGCCAAATTTCTTTAGGAGATTTTATGTTGTTTCTATGAAGTTTCCAGACATTTCCAGAACATATCATAAAGATTCTGCACTAAATTCATATTAAAGAAAATTTATTCAAACAGACTGACAGACAAACCAATTTATTATGAAAACATTCTAAAAAAAATCAGTGTGGCACCGACAGTACTTTCTTTTATCTTGCATTTCAATAGAAATTTTTTTTATTAACAGACTTACAATCATGTTTAAACCTGGCTCTATTAAATAATGTATTCGGCTAATTTTGAGTTGTGCCTATAAATTGTGTACGTATCACAGAGTATACTCAAATTTCTCCTAGATAAAAAAAGGAAGAAATAAGAAGAAAAAGTAAATGCATAACACAACTTGAAATGCTCGTAAGCAATTTCCAACATAACCCTTAATATAAGCAAATTCTTTGTGTGGTCTTTAAACAAATAATAAATATACTTCTTTATATCATATTCTATGTTAAATATATTTTTGCGCATTTAAAAAAACATATACTGATTTTATTTTGATTAGTGCAGTATAAAGATAAATGTACATATGCAAAATATCCCCCATAAACGTAATTTATTTGAATACTTTTGCGTATCCCTGAACACGGACAATTGTTCATATCTGTGTAAGCAGTTTCAAGTAATGTTACTACATGATGCAGATTTATAGTTTTTATATTACCTGCTAATATCTGTTTTTGAATTATTCTGACAATCGATATACAAAGAGGCATTGAGACAGGATAACTGCTAGAAACTGTATTATTATTATTATTATTATTATTATTATTATTATTATTTTAAGTCATGAGACCTCAAAACATACAATTATAGCAAAAACTCATTTTCGAAAACTCGACTCGTAAAAAAAATGTATAAAAAAGAGAAAGTAAAAATCTAGTTTTCAATAACTTTTGATTCATTAATGATTTCAGAAATGTTGCTTAAAAACTCAGACTTCAAAACGAGCGTTCATCATGTTGTCCTGAAACTGTTAACAGCTGCAACCCATTATAGTAGTTACAATGGATATTTAAACACACCCAACAAAATATTCAAGAGGAATTCATCATAATCTGCAACAGCTGTAGATATAAATTTCAGCATAGAGTGGGCCCACATTAAATTAAATATCAATACTTGACATACTCTATTTGAACAAACTAGGAAGTGTAGGAAGTGAAAAAAAAAATCTTAATTATTATATATGGTTTTTAGTTTGTATAAATTCTAAAAATGATATTCGAATGTATTGTTTTTTAATAGCAATGTGTAGAGGTACTTTTTGTTAGATTACTTATATCCAGTTTAATAAAATAATTAAAGCGCTGGTCCAGCAAAATCGAAATTCGTCTCTTATAGAAAAAATACATTTTATTTGAATGTTTATTTATCTTATTGGTTGATTCATTTATTTCAAGAAAAAGCGTAGATATGACAACATTTCGATAGTCAATCAGACTATATCTAGGTAACTAGAAACAGTCTAATGTCATTCAGAGTTCATTCATCTGATTGATTGCTAAAATATCATTATATGGACTTCTCTAAATAAACGAGTCAATCAATAAGATAAATAAATAATTCATTTTAGGGTATTTTTTCTAAACGTTTTGATGCAGTGCCCCTAAAACGCCATTCACTAGCTACCGCTGATTAAAACACATATTTAATTATCATGAAATATTTGAACGTAAAATCTATCATCATTTAATATTACTGTTTATATAACATTTTAATAAAACTTTAAAAACAATAAGATCCTCAGAATGATTTGTTAAGTTCAAAATACGTTAAAAATGTAATATTAAAAAAAAAAAAAAAAAATTAAATGTAGTTATTTATAATTATTTATTTACCTATTTATTTATAATCACTCATACGTATAACTGTTACACAACATTACGCAAATTTAACGAAATTTTTTTAATCGAATCGGGAATTTGAATTCAATTTAATTTAAATTAGTTTAAATCTAACTAGTTAATAAATAAATTCTAATTAGTTATAAAAATAAACTATAATTAGTGAAAAAAAATTAAAGGTTTTATTTAAAATATTTGTTTATTTTGCAACTTTTGTGCCAGTGTATACAAAAGTGTGTAATTGCATTCAAACTGGATACATTTTTCCATTTTTAAAAGTTTTATTTCACGTTTATTATTTTTTATTTTTGAGAAAAGGGCTTATTTGTTGTACGAATCAGTTGAGAAAAGTGCTTCGTTTGACCCTTTCTTTAATATTTTCAAAATGCATTCTCACTAATAAAATGGTTTCGCAAAACAATAATTAATGGACTAATATTTTACACTAATTTTTACATATATATATATATATATATATATATATATATATATAAAATAAATAAATAAATAAAAAAAGTAAAAATATTTTCTTTTACCAATGACTGAAAGAAAATCTTCTTCGACAGTTCATTTAGCCTGTTAAAATAAAAATAACTTTGCCCCAAACTTAAAAAATTCCATAGAGTATGCTGTTTAGTTTAACGTCATTGCACTTCAGATAATTTGAGCCCATAGATCACAATGATAAAGAATTTTTTGTTGCATCCCCTTAAAAATCTATACATGTTATATTCACCAAAATTTATACAGTTCGTGCGACTGTATATAACTTTTCATCTCAATCGGATTACGCATTTATACGCTATTGCATTTTAAATAATTTGAGCGTATAAGCCATAATGATAAAGAATTTTTCGTGGTGTCTCTGTTAAAAGAAAAAAAAAACAACTATAAGTGCTAGATTTTCCTAAATTCATACAGTTTGTGCGAAGGTAACCTATGCATATAAATTATCAGTTGATTCGAATAAGGTGTTTAAATACTATTGCACTTTACTTGGGTTCTTGTAAAAAAACTATGAATGCTAGATTCACCAAAATCTATTAAGTTAATGTGACATTGGCCTATAATACGTTTATAAATTTTCAGCTCAAACGAATAAGGCGTTAAGACGCTATTGCACTTTAAATAATTTGAGCCCATAGGTCATAATAATAAAGAATATTTTTTTATGTCCCCGTAAAAAAAAAAAAAAAAAAAAAAAAAAAATTCTAGATTCACCAAAATTAATAGGGATCGTGCAACAGTGACCTACAACATACGAACCAACTTTCAGCTCATTCGAACAAAGCGCTTAGACGCTATCGTGTTCACTTACACACATACATACATCAGCGTAAAAACAGCAAGTAGCTATGAAATTAAGCTTGAATAATATCTCTTATTCGAATTAATGCTCCTTGAACTCTTTTCTTTGAATTTACGATTAGACTTTTTGTCAAATTAAATAAAGTATAGGTTTTAGAGCTAAATTTAGATTAACACTTAATGAGAATGATTATTTTTATTCTTAATTTTCTATCATAGCTAACAGTAAGATGATAATAAATTTTCAAAAAAAAAAAAAAAAAATATTGAATTTATTTTATTTTATTTTTTTTTTTGTCAGTGATCCGCAATTTCTGGAAATTTTATTATACTTTCATATAATTCTTGCGATTTTAATAGCATGTCACTATAAATTGCTGAAATTGGGGGAAAAAAAATCCGAGACCATTTACTGATATAGTAATGCTTTTTTTTTTTTTTTTTTCATTAACGGCCCTCTTTACTTACCGTCGCCGGAAGCCCGAGCCAATGTTATTCTATGGGGAAATTTTCTTTACAAATAACTTATTAACTAATACATATTTTTATAATTTGTTTTCACATTCTGAAAATTCTCAAATGTTAAACTGACGGATCTTTTTTTAAAAATGTATTTTTTTAATTTTTAGTATTTTATTTTGAAATTGCAAAATGAAAAAATTTCACGTATTGAAAATTCGTATTTTGCAGCTTCAAAATAAAATATAAAAAAACAATTTTCAAAAGGTCCGTCAATTTAACAGCTGGGCATTTTCAGAATGTGAAAACAGAATTTAAAAATATGTATTAGTTAATAAGTTATTTGCAAAGAAAAATTTTCCATAGAATAACATTAGCTTCGGTTTCCGGCGGCGGTGAGTGAACAGGGCCCTTAACTTCTGGCTGTATTTGAGTGACGAAATTATAAAATCCAAAGACAGTAGTTGAGCTGGCTTTTTTTAAAAAAACTAGTGTGATACATTCATTCGAAGCAAAGTTCCTTTAAAGTTTTATTGGAATAAAACACACCCGGCAAAAAAAAAAAAAAAAACAGCGGTGACTCGTGAATGATATTTTAGAGGCACTGCATCTAAACGTCTAGGAAAAGTACATTAGAATAGATTATTTATTTATCTTATTGGATGATTCGCTTATTTCGAGAAGTCGATATGATGAACTTTCAGCAATCAAACAGATGAATGAACTCTGAATGACAGCGGACTGTATCTAGACGCCTCGGTTTATATAACTAACGTTATCATAAATTTCATTCATGCGATTAACTATTAAATGTCATCATACCTACGTTGTTTCTCAGTGAATCCACATTTTTTGTTGATAAATAAATATTCGATTCAAATGTAATTTTTCTAAACGTTTGGATGGGCCTTTAAAACGACTGACCTTCTAAACGTCATTCTCATGCCTCCACTATATTTAATTATTTATTTACTTTCTGTTTTTATTTGGGACATATACGTATCTTCTAATTAATAATTTTTGAGTGGAGAGCCCCTTTTTTGCAAAGACTATAAGATTAATTCTGAATCGTATTACTAACTTTTTAAATCCTAATTCATGAATTCAAACAGCTGAATTAATCAATTTGTAAATTTTTAATCATCTTGGAAGTTTTTATTTAAATTATTTCCGAAATCATGATTTTTTTGTTCAATTGAACCTATAGGTTCTGAGCAAGTGCTTACGTGCTCTGTTGACAATAAAAACAGGAATAATGAGAACATTAACCAGAATTTTCTTTCATGCAATGCAGCCATGAATGCTCTTTTTAATTGCATGATGTACAATAAACCATTCAGAAGATCGAATCAACAGATTGAATAAATCTAAATGAGAATATCCAAGACACCGCTTTATATTAATGTTATTCTATTGGTCTTTCTTGATTAAATTGTTCTAGGGAAATGCTAGAATCAAAATAGACATTGGATTGTCGAAGCATTAATTGATTCACTGAGTTACCATTCAGTGGAAAATTTCGATCTCTGTGGTAATTGTATATAAACAATTGGGTATGGTAATAACGGAAATTCAATTAAAAATATTAGGATATTTTGTGAAGAAAGTCAATAAAAGCAGAGTGATAGGATATGTTACATTTATTTATACGTTTATCTATAAACATTGTAAACTAATAAGTTGTAAGAATTGAAGAAGTACTAACTCATTGCCTGTTTTAGTAAATACATTTTTATAAAATAAATCCGAACTGTTTTTTAATGTCAAAGTTATTTTTCTATTTTTTTCGACAAAAAAAGAAAGATAATAAAAGCATTAAAAATATATTAACATCATTTAATGTTAATATATTTTAAATATTTGTTAATGTTCCAATGATGAAAATTAAATTTACTACTTGTTTTATTTATTTATTAATTTATTTATATTTTACTTTACGTAAAATAACACAAACAAGCAGACAGTTTTATGCAATTACTTTAATTTAATACTGAATTATTAGCAGTTTCTTAAGCTCTAGTTTTACATATGTATAACTGTATGAGAAATTTCACACATTTAATTATAAGAAAAAAAGAAAGAAAAAAGGCACTAACCTAGAAAATTTTGAACAGCTAGTGTGCCCAATATTTACCTGTAATATCCCTATAATATATCAGTATTCATCAAATATACACTCATTCAAAATAATATTATATTTTTGAAATCAGGAACGTTTCATGGACGAAATCCTGTTATTTTCAGAAGCCTGCTCGAAACCTTTAAAATTCAGGAATTTATCCAATATATGAAAGTAACGCTACCAAACTTTTTTTACAATGCTCACTGCATCTTCTTAGTGTTTTCGTTCCACTCACACATCTTTAGCTTTGATCGTATAAAAACAACATATTATTTTAATATTTTGTTACAATTAATAGGTATTATCTTTGGACCCATATTCCTTCGAAACTAAAGAAGACTCGAAAAATAGACATTCACATTAAAATCATTTTAACATCCGTGAAATGAGACTCTTCTTATATGCTATTTTTAATAACATAATATGTTATTTTTCAGCCTTTTCTCGAAATATTTCATTGAAAATAACGCATGTTCACGCATTGCATTCTGTTAGAAAGTGTTATTTATAACTACGCAGAATATAAATTATGTTAAAATTCCTAATTAATAAGTTTATCAATATGTATTGATAAAGTACAAAGTTATTGTAATTATAAGATTTCGGAACAATGGCATAATTAATTAATACAATGGTCAATCAGACAACAACAATTGTTTTTCTCCTAAGCAGCACCACCCTTTATTATTAATAGTATTCTTAGCATTAAAAAGTTTCTCATGCACTAGATCTCTTTCCCCCTCTCTTTTGAATTATTTCATGTTAAATATTATTTAATAATTTTATAAGTAATTATGATGTATAAGTAATAATAATCGTCAATGAACGTAGACATTTCTGAAGACATCGGTATTTTTGTCTAATTATTTATACAAACAATAATTAGTGAAAAAAAATGAAGTATTTAAATGTTTATATGTATACAGATAAATATAATAATTTTCACAAGGAAACAATTCATTTTTCCATTAAGATGCAACATATTCTAAAGTTCAACTATTCAACGGCATATTTCTTTTCTTTAACGTAAGTATGAATGCCAAAAAATAAAATTTATTGTAGTAATCTTAAAACATACAGAATCAAATATGAAATGCATCAACATATTAAAAAAAAATGTTAGAAAATGAAGTAACATAGAAATATTATTGGGGAAAATATTAAAGTAAATGTCTACGAAATAACTTTCAATTATTTTGGAAGGGTCACAAATACAGCTATCTGTTCACGGGAAAAAAAAGTGAAGTTTTTAATTAAATGTAAAACAATTATTCAAATAAAAAATACTCATACAATACACAAGCATGCTAAAACTTACAGTTTATGATACACAATAAATGAAAATCCTTCTACCTTTAGAAAATAACAAGATACCAATACAAAATGAAATATAAATGACAATTTATTTAAATGTTCTTTGCAAAGTAAACAGCATTTTTATTTTTATTATTTTATAAATGTTAAAATGTTCTCGTTGATTTATACATACATATATATATATATATAGCAGTAACACTGATATCCTTTGTGTAGTAAAAAAAAGACACCAAATGATTAACAAGAATTTTTTATTTTAATGTTTCTTTTTCAATTACTTAATATTACTTTTTAGTAAAAATTTTTAAAGATCGTACATTTATTATTATAATGATTTTACACTGTTTTAGAGGACTCGGCACCTCAAAAATAAATAAATAAATAATAAAATAAAATAAAATATATAAATAAATAAATAAATCATAATATACTTATTTATTTACTTATTTATTATTAGATGAGTGTGAAATAGAAATGTTTCAAAATTTTCAAATGTACATAATAGTATATTGAACAAATTTAAAGCTGGGACTTTACTTAATGTTATTAGTTTCTTAGGGAAGGAATTAAAACCACAATCTTACGTGAAAAAGTAGAAAAACTTCTCATAATTATATATTATATAATTATTTTTTTCTATTTGTTCAATTTAAAATATTGTAAATCGAATCTAATCTTTTACATATGCTATAATGTTCATTTAAAAAACTTTCGAGCCATTTCTCTTGACAAAGCATCAGTATTTCGAAACCATCAAAAATCAGAAAAGCACGAACTGAAATAAGTAAGTTAAAGACGAAAGTGGGCTTTCAAAATGGCAAAATTGGACTAAAAATTCATTATTTCAATTTTACTAAAATATAAGACTATATAACAGTAGTAATGTTTGTCTAAAAGAATTTTTAATCCACATCATTCTATGCTGAGTTATCAGCGTTTATATTTGTAAATAAATATTTGTCGTAAAATGAAAACTTTAAAAACATCGTTTCCTTAAAACTAACTTCTACGCAGTTGTGTCTAATGTAAGATATTTTATGCGTTTTATTTTTAGTTGAATTTTCACTAAAATTAACTTATTGGTATCTTCTTTTTATATCTTAACATTTTTAAAAATTGCAATTCTATTTTCATCTATCAGTTTTTTTTTTTTTTTCAAGTATTTATTAAATATCATATATTTATTAGTAAAATAGTTTTTAAGCTAGTTTTTTTGCGTACATTTTTTTTCCTATCAGAAATCTTAAGCAGGAAAAATTATACATTGAATGAAGAATTTGATTTCATTAAACAGTATATTTTTTTATGAACCACATTTTCTCATAAAAATTATCATTTTTTTACCTTTTTCTTTTTCTTTTTTTTTTAATTGTAGGTATGCATTTTTTTTTTTTTTCTTTTCGTTGTATGTGGGTAAGTTCTATAAATAAACGAAATAATCATTTAATCTCTTAAAAATTTCTATGTAAATCTTTTGTTATTATTATTATTAAATATCAAAGTATTTTAATTAGATTTATAGTCTCGATTTATGTAAAGTTTTTAAAAGGTCATACATTTATTATTAAAATATTTTTTTAAGTTATTTAAAGGGTCTTACAAATATTATAAAGGAAGAATAGTGTAAAAGAGTAAAAATTATGTACTGAAAAAATGTTTTATGTATATTAAACGGGATAGATTTCTTTCTCTTTTTTTTTTTTATGCTTACATTTTCACATAGAAATTATTAACTTTTATTTTATTTTATTTACTTTTTTATTTTCAATTTTAAAGAATGCATTATTATTATTTTTTTTTTAATGCTCAAATTATTCTAATGGTTTTCCTACAATTTCACGAAAATAATTATTTTAAATTTATTAAAAATTTTATAATAAATTTCATCAAAATGAGCATTAAAAACCCTTTTCTTTTATAAAACATAAATGTAGAAGAAGACTTAGTAATATTTTTTATTGACTGAATATTATATTTATATCTATATTTACATTCATAATTAATTTTAAAAAGATTAACTTGTGTTTCTACGCATACAAAATGATTTGTAAGATATAAATTTTATTAAAGAAAATTATTCATAAATAATGCATATAAAATTATTTGAAAAATAAAAATAAAATAAAAACTATTGACTAAATAATATTTTCTGTCCTTTAATTATTTTTAAAAGAAAATTATATTCAGATCACATTTATTATTAATTTTTTTTAAAAAGCATGTTTTTTAACGCATACAAAACTATTTGCGAAACATATAATTTATAATAAAAGAAATGTTCATAAATAGCACGTATAAAATTATTTTACAAATTATTTTACAAAATAAATAAATAAATGAAATTATTTGGAAAAAAAAAAAAAAAAATTCCATAAAATTTTTGTGTGTTTTACTCAATAAATAAATATCAATTAAAATAATTAATATGAAATAGAAATAAATAAGTGAAATATTTTTATCAACACTTTAATATTTAAAACATGTCAAAAAAAAAAAAAAAAAATATATATATATATAAATACAAAAACCATTAAATGAAAAGCCTTACTTGTATGAAACTTGGGCGAAAAACGCAATCTCTTTCTTTTCTTCTCACTTTCGCATCAAAAAATGATTAAGTTTCTTCCAACTTTTTCTCAGCTGAAAAAAAACTTCGAAAAGAGTTTTCTACTGATGTCTGTTTTACGATCAAGCTATCACTTTTCTGCGAACAAATATTCCTGCGTTCTGAATATTTTAATACAAGCAACAAGCTAACTAATAATGAAGAGAGTTGAGGAGGAGGAAGAATTTTGGGCATTAACTGGGGAGCCCGGTGGAGTTCCTTCCTCTTTTATAAAGATCGTGAACTGAGAAGCGGTAAGGATTACGGAGGCAGTTTATTGACTGTTTTGGGATGAGGGATAATGTAGATGGCGTGCGGGATGCGGGATTTTCTCCATAGAAGTTTAAAATATATGATTTGCTATTTTGAGTTTACAAACTTTCTTTTATAAGAAAAATATGTAATAAAAAGGTATTGCGTTATGGAAATTTATAATACGCATAATAATATTATAAAACAAGTGAAAAATGAAGTTTAAAATGCAATCTATTATGTTTAATGTTACATCGTAAAAAATATTATTAAAGATAAAAAAAAAAAGATTTTTTTTTTTTTTTTGTATTATTAACATTATAATACTTTTTTAATCTTTGAAATACAATAGTCTACCACTGGATTGTTAAATGCGTTGTATTTTGTTAGAAAGGTATATATATGTTACCGCTAAAGTGCAGAAATCAGTTAATCTGCAGATTAGCTAGGCAATCTGCACATTAACTAGGGTAATCCGTTAAAGTGAGGAAAATTGTTTCATTTCTTAAATTACCTAGGTAATCTGCGAATTACCTAGATAATCTGCACATTACCTACTAGGCACTCGTTAAAGTGAAAATAAGATCTCTGGTGGTATAATTTTACTGCACGCTGTGTTGTATTTGTTTTTATAATTCGGGAAAAGAAAAAAAAGATTAGTTTGCTTTTCTTTTCTTTCTTTCTTTACTTATTTTAATCTGTATGTGTTTTAATTTTTATGTGTTTTAAAGTTATATTTGTTTTATTTATTTCACCTTTTTTATTCTGTCAATATAAGTTTGAAGATGTTATGCATTTTTAATATGAAATACAATATCTTTAATAGCTTACAATGAAGTCTATTTTATAAATGAATGTTAGAATTGTAATACAGTAACGATTTCTTTTCAAATAAAAATATTTAACAATTAAAAAAAAAAAAAAAAAAAAAAAAACGTTTTATTAACAACTTATATTGCTATTACTTTATTTAAAAAAAAATATGCACCAATTTTTAATTAGCTAAAGAAATATTAAATTAGACAAATCAGAAGCATTTTAAGAAGTACTTCAAACAATTAAAACTGCTTTAATAATTTTTAGAGCGCATGAAAATTAAATTGACAGTTTTCCAATGCTTTATTAAACTATATTTTGCAGCATGCATATATATGTACAAGTTTAGGAAATATATTAATTTTACAATTTAAAAAAAAAAAAAAAAAAAAAAAAAAAAAACTTTATTAACACATTTTATGTGATAAACTACAACGAAATTATTTGAAAAAGCGAACAAAATTAAAAATAAAAATATAATCATGATATATAAAATATATAAAGGAAACTTGAAATTGAAAGAAACAAAACAGAAAAATTGTAATGAAATGCTAAAAAATGCATAAAAATTTCATTTTAAGTATTTATTGAATAATGCCATAATATTGAATGCCATATTTTCCAGAGTTAAAAAATAATACGTGTGTTCTTTTTTTCAGTAAGTAATAGTAATTTAAATCAATTTTAAAATAAAGTAGTTTTAAAAAGTTGTGGTTTAATAGTTTTATTTCGGGAGAAAATAATTACTGTGCTGTAAATTTAAGATTCATAATTTAAAATGAAGTTTCACGAGAGAGAGCTTTTAATTAAGATTATATTTCATTAATAAAATGCAGACCCTTATCAAACTTATATTGACAGAATTAAAAAAGAGAAGAAATAAACTCAAAACAATTATAACTTACTTGTACTTTAAAATTTGTGTTGGTCATAATAATAAATCTAATGCCATAGCTTCGATGATCCACGTTTTGCGCTACTGTTTATCACAACGGAGAGGAAGTGATAAAAGTTTCGGTTTGTGTTTGAAGGTCAATCGCGTCACAGACTAATCTGGGATTCGCGTATCTGTATCACATGACTGTTTGACGTCATAGTGAATGTAAAAAAACTGAGGCTCGAAACAAACATTTGAACTTTAACGACACAGAAGCCGTTAATCTGCAGATTACCTAGTTAAAATGCGGAAAACATTTTATTCCGCACTTTAGCGGGTCATTTTAGTTAATCTGCAGATTAGCTAGGTAATCTTCAGATTAACCGGTTTCGCGTTTTAACGGTAACATATATATACAATATACATTAAGGTAACATTCTTATGTGATAATATTAATTTCAATAATATAATAAAGCTTCTTATAATATTAAAAGTTTAATGAAAATTTATTAGGATGGTTTTAAAAATACAAGGGGTAAGATTTAGTGGCAACGTCTTAAAAACTATTTTAAAAATTTTGAATATTGGTGTAGGTGATTGTGTCGAATTTGAGTCCAATTTTCGACTCGTAGGTCCTGGGTTTGGGTCGGTTCTCTCAGAGGTGTATCGTTCTAAGAAATCCTAGGCGTATACGTGTGAGTTTCGGAGAAAACCACGGAAAACTCATAATAGCTATGTCTTCGAACGTGATCTGGGTTCGAACCTGGCACATTCCATCTACCAACTTAGAAAGCATAACCTCTCGGACACTGGCAATGCCTTAATATAAGAATTAAATTCCTTCATGTATATATATATATATATATATATAATTAAAAAATAATTCAAGAAATTTTCGTCTCTATTTAAGATTCAAAAATCTATTTTTCTTTAAACATTTGTATTTATCTAGGCCATGTTGCTTTTATTTAAAAAATATTTATAATTAAAGAAATAATCAAAAAATTATTTTTAGTCTTTTTTTTTAAATATATTTTAGAAATAAAAAATATAGGGTCATTAAAGACACATTGCGGAGAATTGTTTTATCTTATATCAACAAAAATACTTAAATCTAGTAACAAATGCTTTTTGCTAACAAAAAGATTATATTATTATAATTATAATAATAATTATTATTATTAACAGGAGACTTGGCGTTGGAATATTAAAAACCCGGATAAACTACTACGTCAGAAACGCCAAAGAAAAATATTTCAGATGCATACAGCTATTTCGGTAGCCTTAAGCGTACCGTATAAAATTTGGATGACATCATGGATAATTTGTTAAAAGAGAATACTGTAAAAGTTGTAACTTTTATTCAGAAAGCAGGTTTATTTCTGAACGTACCAGTTAATATGCATGTTTTACTTTTAATAAATGTTGGAAATTCAATCCTAAACATTTAATTTATTTGGAGGCTTTAACCCTTTGAGGCGCAAGGTAATTTGGATCACTTAAATTACACTGCCACCGGAATTCACGAACAAAATTAAATTAAAAGAAATTTAAAATTTTAAGTTTAAAAAAAAAACGGCCGTTTCTGCTACGTTATAAACGTAAATTTTTGCAAAAAAATTTCCGGGATGACTTTTTACAGGTAGAGCTTAATAATTGCGTCCTCGCAGCGAGGACAGAGCGCCACATAAGGTTAAAAAGACGAAATAAGTGCCATAGCAATCAAAATTGCGTAAACAATTAAATATGACTGAAACAGGAAGTTTAGTTTGGACATTAATCTGTACAGTTGATTTGATTATTTCAATCTTATCACAGCATATTATTGTCAGCATTCTGATATCTTATAAACTTTTTTTTTTTCTTTTTGTAAATAAATGATTATTTTGCATATAATTTTTAATAACCTAGTATTTATCTTGTCTTTCGTTTTTTTATGGATGAGAAATTATTACTTGCGATTATTAGACAGAAAAATACAACAAAACTTTTCTTGTTTTTCAATACTTTTCAAACTTTTCCTTTTTCAACACATTTCAAAATTTCTACTTTGAGACAAAATGACTATTCTGCATATAATTTTTAATAACCATATAGTTTACCTTGTCGTTAAGACTTTCTGTGCATGAGAAATTATTACTTGCTGACTATTACATAGAAAAAAAAATAAATAAAATAACATGTTTCATTGAAACAACAAAACATTTGTTGAGGCTACATCAGCAAAAAATACATG
This sequence comes from Salticus scenicus, assembly GCA_963930645.1. Classification (NCBI taxonomy): domain Eukaryota; kingdom Metazoa; phylum Arthropoda; class Arachnida; order Araneae; family Salticidae; genus Salticus; species Salticus scenicus. The sequence goes on along the minus strand of OZ005653.1, from coordinate 164,240,682 downwards.
GTTGGTTTAAAAGGTTGTTTCGTAGTTTTCACAAAATGTTTTGTTATAACAAAAATAAATAAATAAATAAATAAATAGATAAATAATAATAATAAACAAATAAATAAACCAAATTTTGTGGTGATATAGCTTAAAAAAAAAAAAAAACTTTGTGTGTGTGTGTGTGTGTAGAACTAAGCAGAATATAATGCACAGCTGGATCCTTTTATCGTATTTGTTAACTAGAACATGATTCTTATTTATTAATTAAAACTGTGGGTCGGCTTGTTTCTAATTTTCTTTGAAACAAATAATTAAGTGAGTTTCTGAATATTACATGAGTTATACAAATATACTAACACACAGAAGTTCTACGTGATAAAGGCTAGTGTTAATCTGAATTATGCTTTATGCAAAACCTTTATTGAGATGAAGGCCAAAGTGATCCTGGAATGCATTTTATTTCTTCATCTTTTTCTTTTTCTTAACAGTAAAATTATACCTAATATAATCACGAAATAACTTAAGTAGAAGTCTTGCTCAGACAACAGTTTTTGACAACAAAGAAATAAATGAACGAGAAAAGAGGGGTTATATAGAGAATTATTATAGTTGCAGGATTGTAGGTTTAGTTTAATTTCTTTTATATTTAACTTTTTAAAATAAAATAATAAATGATTAACTTTCAAAATGTGCAGTGAAACAAAATCTTGATATGAAATGCCATATCAAGATTTGACTATCACAGTTGGGAGATTAATTTTTCATCGTTTAAAGAGTTATTAGTTTTAATCTTTAACTATATTTTATTTTTTTTTAACATTGAAGCCAATTAAAAAAAAAAAAAAAATGTTATGAAAATGTAAAGAAAACGTATCACATTATTCTTAATATCATTTAAATCAGCATTTCTTTAAGCAACTTTAAATACGTCCTTAATAATCAATTCAATACATAATTTACTTAATATGCCTTAAATAAATTTAAAAATCTCTAAATTTAAAGATCTCTTTTGAAAAATCTTTGGGATTGCTAGTAAATTGTTATTCGAAAATTCCATTTCAGTAAAATATAAACAAAATAACTTAACACTTTGTCGTCCTGTTGTATTTCTTTTCGCCAATTCTTTCTTTTAAATTCTTAAGAAATGTAACAGTGAAAATAATGCTTCTCGAAAAAAGTATTTTCAAAATAATTTTTACAGCTTTATGCAAGTATTGCTTTTTAAAAAAAAGAACTGAGAATATTCATGCATTTAAATGTGAGAAAATTTTGCGTAAATTTTATTTAGTATTATGTTTTATAGTATTTTTAATTATTTCATACTTTTATGAGATCCTTAATTTTAATTTATGAAAGCAGATTTAAATTAGTAATTTTTTAATTGCTATTATAATTATTGTTATTATAATTATTATAATTATTATTATGATTATATAAAGTGTTAAAAAAAAAAAAAAAAAGAAAGAAAGAAAACACTTCATGAAATATGATATTTTTTCTAGTAGGGTGATCTGTCAGAAACTGACCACAGACCAATGATTGACCAATTAAGCACAAAAATCTAAAAATCAAGAATTAAAACGTGAAAGTTCTGAATCTAATTGGTAGAATGCATAACTAACATCTAGTAGAATAATCTGTTAAAATTTCTAATAGTAACTGATGCTTTGTTTAGATGTTAAAATGGAACAAATATAAAGTTGTCTACAACACTTAAATTAACGAGCTTCACAGTCCAGTCATATTAATGTGACCACCACCACCACCGACTTTCGACGTCAACCTGAAATATACAATCACAGAAGGAAGGTGGCACTAGCAGTGGGGGGTTATAAAGTACTTTGAAGTAAGCAGAAAACATTACAATCGTTGTCGTAATGTAGATACAGTGCAATTTGTTTGATGTTCAAAAATCGAAATGGTTAATTTTTCCGAAATAGTTAATTTTTTAAACTGTTTACGTGTCATCGTGGTAAAAGTATACCGTGCATGGCAAATATACTTTATATAAATTCAGCGTATTACCGTATTGCACCACATTTGCCACATGGCAAATGTGGTGCAATACGGGTCATAGATGACAGAGGCGATCGACGGCTGCTGAGATGCTTTGTGGCAACTAGACGTGCAACCATTGATCAACGTTCCAACTTGATGAACCAAGAGGTTACCAAAATTGTCTCCTCAATGATATTTCAATGAATATTGCTGCGTATGGGTCTCCGCAGCAGATGCCTGTAAAGCACCTATGCGGATTCTGTTCCTCGACGACTAAGGCTGAAATTTGTATACCAGTATTGCAACTGGACGTCCACTGAGTGGCAAAAGGTAGCTTTTTCAGATCAATAACATTTTATGCTCCATCTGAAAGATAGACATTGGAGTATACGGCGTGAAACGTCTGAAGCAAACACCTTCTATAACTTCTTGAAGGCTCCGAGCTGGAAGACGGAGCATTATGGTTTGTGAAATTCTTTCGTGGCAGTTCCTGGGTCCACTCATCATTGTGAAAGACATGATGAATCAACTAAAGTACGATCCTGTCTTTGTAAACCATGTCCACTCCTACATGTAAATTGTATTTTCGCAGCTCGATATCATCTACCAACTCCTCGTACTTAAACCATATCGAGATTCTCTGGGACCACTTCTATAGTTTTTTTTTTTTTTTTTTTTTTTTTTTTTTTGCGCCGCGGATCTTTAACCGCGCAACCAAGCGCAGTTGGCCCCGACACTGGAACCGGCATGGCTTCACATCTCTGTGACTACCTTCCAAAACCTTATTGAATATCTTTCTGCACGTATCACATCGGTCCGAGCTGCGAAGGTTGGTTATTTTGACTTTTGACAAGGGGTCATATTAATATAACTGGACTGTGTATTAGTATTAACCAGACGTTTTAAGAGGTTTAATTCAATCTTAAAACACCAAGCTGAATTTGATTCCAAAAGTTTATTTATTGAGGTATGTAGGTCATTTATATTTATTTTAAATAAAAAGATAGATTTTTATTGATAAACTAAATATTTTTGCTGCAATTAAGGAGTGGTTAATTAATAGGTATCTAAAATATTATCAGTGGTAGTAAATAGTCAAATCGGTCACTTACTGAATTTCTGTTTATTTTCAACTTTTTTCAGTAACTGTCCTATATGTTTAATTACTAAATTTGTGAGATATCTGATTTAAGTTTTTGCAGCAGATTTCTAAGCTTCCGAAGGTTTCTAGTGATCGACTTTGATAGTGCATTTCGATCCGATAGTTTAAGTGGTTTTGGTAGGAGGGAGAGTCATTTTTGGAAAAAATCGTTGAAGAAGTAATTAATTTGCTGCAGGAGAGGATGGATGAATGAGTGGGTTCAATGTCATACTAGAATTACCTAATGGGCAACTGGCGACGGTCTGGGATTGACGCCTAGGAGCTGAAGGGAAAGTGTTGATTAGTCAGTCGATTGATGTTAATTATTAGTATGAATTTATATATTTTATATATTTATGTTAAAATATAATTAACATATATATTTTTACCAATAGTTTTTAATTTAGATGATTAAAAAAAAGGAGATCAATCACTAATCTGATTATGATCATTTGCTAGATGTAAAAGATCATTTGCTAGCAAAATATTATTTTCAAACTATTATTGTAAATAACATAAATTTGTAGAAAAGAGAACAAAGAAATGATTCTCAGTTATTAATCCTTATATATTCATTATACTAAGAAAAGTTTCCAAAAATGTTGTGAATAATTATATAGAAAAATAAAATAAAACTTTAAGAAATTTCCTCTAGATGGTCAATTACTGGTCTTGTCATCCAATTCGCAAATAAATGCATTCATATATCAATAAAATAATATAAAAGAAAAAATAGCGAATGGATCATAAAGAACTGTTCAAAACTTTAATCTATAGCTTTATCTAATGTCAATATACTTTATGCTGCTAGAACGTTAATCGATCGGCAAGTAATCCCCCTATATTTTAAAAATAAAAATTTCCTAACTTTCTTTTTAACGAACCTGAAAAAATACGTTTTCACTGATTTATATTTATGTTTTTGCGTCTCAGAATCAAAACGTGAGCCGCTTGTTTTTTTTTTTTTTTTTTTTTTTTTTTTTTCATTTGTTAGAGTTTTTGAGATCAATAATTTAAAGCTTTTTTATAAATACCAATGCTTAAGTTTCTGTAGGTAAATCAAAATTAATTTAATCCAGAGATGAAAATTATAAAATAGCCTTTCTTTAGCTAAAAATTTAAGATTTAATTCTTTTAATACTCCATTAATGTAGTAATTAAACTCTAATTAAGTTATTATTTGAATGACAGCAAACTATTCATACATTCAACCATACTTTAAAAACTAGTATGTTGCAACCATCACAAAAATTACTTATATAGTTTTCTATACACAAATTCACAGAGTATAAATTATTTATTAAAATTATTTTCCATGGTGAATGAAGAGGATCTTTATCTCAGACAAGTATAATACCAAAAATAAATGCCGAAAGAAAGTTAATTTTGTGCTCTATAAACGACATCTGAAGAATATAATTAAAACTTTCTTTTAAATTATCACATATTCATTGTTGAACTGTTTATTTTTAAGGTATTGACTTGGTATAGTTCTTTTGAAAAAATATCCATACTGAAAATGTACACGAAAAGAATTTTCCTCTGGAGGAAGCGATGCTCCTAGATGTAGAAATTTTTTTTATTAGTTTACTATTACTGCTATGAATATATATATATATACATATATATATCATTGTGCCTCTTTATATGAAATTTTGTCTTATAATGCCATATTAAAAATTTTAAAAACGGGATGGCATCGACACTTGTGGAACGATATTCATCAAAAGTTGATAGACACTAATTTATGTCAAAATACAAGTACAAATAAATGTGTATGAAATTCCTTGTGCTAGTTCTTTAGCTAGGAGCGGCCACAAAATTTTTGTTATTCACCCAGATAATTTCTAAAAATAGTCAAATCGTGTTCTAGAACGCTCAAAACGTGTAAATCCATTAGAAAGAAAATAAAAAAAGACGAATTTTTTTACAAAATTAATATTTTCTTATATTAAATGTAAAAGAAAGTAATAGCAGTTATTTATCCATGTGAAGATCTGAGGTTTTTTTTTAAGTTATCTGATCCAAGTAATTCTTTATACGAGGAACTTTCCGAACGTAATTCCCGTCATGGTTCTTCATAGGAAGCTTTATTAAGAACAGAAACATACAATGGCATAACAAAATACAAAGTTTTATCTATTTCATTGATACTTTTCTCGTACTGTGAAATAAATTTTAAATAATCAGAACTAGAGACCCTATAATATTATAGGTCGACACATCAGCTGCCTTTTTTTTTTTTGCCTTGGAAGACCCCAACTTTCCTGCTTGGCGCATTTATCGCAGTTATGTTCTTCATCTCATATGATCTGAAGGAAATATAAACATTTTATGTCCTTTTCTGAAGTAATCTGAGCAATTTATAGCTGAAAAACCTCCTACATTACATTTTGTTATTGACCAAAAATTATAAAAAACAATAAAAAAGGTAATTCAAAATTAAACCATGGTGACCGAAACAGTGGATGCTATTTGATATATCCGCCTAACCTTCCCTGCAGACTGCGACACTATAATTTTTTTGCATTACAGGAAATTTGGGGTGTTTCCACATCATTTAAATATACTGGAGGTCACTATGAAGTTGTGACGAAGATATGAATAACTTTGTTAAATCGCTGGCAACGATATTTATCAGGATTTTTTTGATAAATTGTCTTCACAACACGAAAAATGAAAAATGTGCCAGTATCGGTGACAACTATGTGAAAAAATAGCCAATTTTTATTTATTTATTTATGTTTTTTTTTTTTATGCCATTGTTACTTTTTTCTGTATTCAAGAGAAGAAAGCATTGGATTCGTAAAAAAAATTAGACTTCCTTTTTCTGATGGGTTTAGATGTTTTGAGTGGTCCAGAACACATTTTTAGAAAATATCTGTCTGTCTATCTTTCTATCCGTGCGTGCCTGGGTGTGTGACAAAAATTTTGGTGTAACTGTATTTCAGTAACTATTGCACAGAATTTCATATAAATTTATATGTAGTTGCACCTAAGCATAAATTAGAGCCTATTGACTTTTGGTGTAAATCACTGAACAGGTGGCGCTGCTATTATGCGATTTCTTTCATTTTAGGTAAAGCTATAACTCATCATGTTCTATTGTGATAATCGAACAAAACTCAGTGTGTGAGGAGGCCTTTATGAAATATATCATATTGATTCAATTTGAATGCATAAGCCGGTCGGCGGGTCTGATATGCTGCAAATTTTCCCTCGAACGGGAAGGCTATAATCTCAGATTCTATCGTATATAATTGCATAAAACTTGGTATATAAGAAGCAATATTATGATGCAACATTATGATGCTTATATTTCGATGCATATCCGCTGTTAGGTGCCACTATTGCGCTAGAATTTATTCTGTGTATAAGAAAGCTAAATCTCTCCTATGGCATATAAATTCACCGAATTTGATACATGAGATAATCATTATGAAAACGAATACTGACTTAATATAGGTGTATATCAACTGACAGATAAGGCTGCTATTACTCTTTTTTTTAGAATTTTTCACATGACTATATCTCAGCATCTGTTGATTAAAATTGAACCAAATTTCACATGAAAATTTTTATTGTGGGAAGTTATGATTAAATTTTTGCACATGTTAAGCAGTAAATGGTGCTGATACAAAGATTGATATGAAAGAAAGTTTCGCGATGACCACAACGTACTAACTTGTAGTTTGTTTTTGTTTTTATTTTTAATAAAGGTTTCTTCTAAAAAATCATGACGAAACTTTTTCTCGAAATATTTCTCGTATAAGCAAATTTTCTTAGAAAATACAAATTAGCACTCTAAAACTGTATAAAGTACTATAGCACTGTAAAACTGTATAGTAACTTTTTTTTTTTTCCTTAATAAATGATCAAATAAAATATTTTTTAGTTTTAGATGTTTTCTAACTTTTTTAAGTAAAGAGCAAAGTAAAGATAAAGTATCTATCAATAAGTACCTTCATGTACCGCATTTTTGAGAGTACATTATTGCATATTTATATGATCATTTTTAATCGTTTACATGATTTATTTATGTTAGGTATACAAAGGAGAAATTATTAAAAAAAAAAAAAAAAAAATTAAATACATTTTGAAAGAAGATCGAAATTCCAGACATATTGGTTGGTTTTCTCAGTTCTTTTACAGATTTTAAAGTTTAGGATGCAAAATGCTTAATTTGTTAATTATCTCTAAAAAATATTTTAGATAAATTATCTGAAAAAAAAAAAAAAAAAAAAAACTGACGGGGTAGCGTATCTATTCACCTTATTTATAACTGTGCCTTTGCTTATACATTTATTTAAAAATAAAAGACATTTTAGTGATTTTAAATATTGTCGCTTTCAAATTTAAAACGTTACCAAATAAATATTGTACAAGACATGCCGTAAAAATTTGAATAAATGTTGTAGAAAAAGAAAATAAAAGTTCTATGCTGAAAATGGCTACGAAAACGAATATAACTTTTGAACCTGGCATTCGAAATGTGTTTTTCTTTCTTTTTTTTCGAAGATTCTTTTCCGTTTATGTGCGTCTCTGAAATATGCCTTTTCCTCCTGCCGTCCGCTGATCTTAAAAATTCCAAATAATTCTGTTGAGACTCTAGGATTTCTCTTTTTCTGGAATGCGGTGGTTTCGCGAATAAATTTCGTTTCATCTTCTGTTCCCTTGAAATATTTAAATTTTAATCATTTGCTTTCGTTTTTTTAAACTTTGCTTTGTTGAATAAAGAAATGTGTTTCTAATTTGTAATAATTAAGCTTTTCGTTTTATGTATGCAATAATTAAGCTAATATTTTTACGTATGTAATAATTAAACTAATATTTTTGTCTGTATAATAATTAAGCTAATGTTTTTATATGTTGAAAGAATAGATAAACATTTTGCGTGTGTATGTGTATTCTTATAAACTTGTCTGTATTTGTAATACATAAAAAAATGTCTTATTTATAGAATTTATTTTAGAGCAAAAGTAGCTAAGATAAATAAATTCTAGAATTTTTAATTTTGAACTTTTCCATAACCTTATATACGATACATTTTATTAGAACCATTAATAAGTACTCGCTGTTTCCTAACAGATGACATTACCAGGACTACCTGCATGTAGTTTCAGATAGTAACGCATCTACAAACAACACTGTAAAAAATAGGTCCTATTTGCTGCCAGAAATTCTCTGTAATTTGAGAAAATATGCGTAATTTACGAAAAAATTACGTTGTCAGAACGTATTTTCTTAAATTACAGAGAATTTCTGGCAGCAAATAGGACCTATTTTTTACAGTGAAGTACTGTCGTTCAGCTTGAATTTCAGTGTATCAATTTCAGTTCGTCACAATGTAAACAACGTATTTATTTATTTATTTATTTATTCTTAATTCTAAAAATGTCGATTTTTGTGCCAAGTAAAGACTATTTATGGGGAATTTTATTGCTTTTGAAATTTATTCAAAAGAAATCTGCAGCTGAAGCACAGAGAATTCTTGTTGAGACTTACGGTGAGCATTCTCTATCTGAAACGACAGGGAGAGACTGGTTTCGACGCTTTAAAAATAATGAATTTGATATTGGAGATAAAGGATGCTCTGGCGCGCCAAAAAAAATTTGAAGACAAAAAATTAGAAGCTGAACTTTCAAAATCATTATAAGATAAGTAGATGACACAACAGTTTCGAAACATTTGAAAACATTATGAATGATCGAGAAACAAAGTCATCGGGTGCCATACAAAAAAAAAAAAAAAAAAAAAAGAAAAAGAAAAAAAAAAAAAAGAAAAGAAAGAAAAGAAAAGAAAAGACAGCGAGAACTTATTCGAGGTTCTAATAGTAAAAATATGTTAGTTATTATAATGTTTTTGCATTGGTCGTCTGACCTTTTTGCGGAAGCTAAATGGAAGTTTCATTCATGTTGGTTGCGGGAAGAGTTTTTTTTTTTTTTTTTTAATTTCTCTACAAGTAGGCACTACGTAAAGAAAGTAAAAGCATCATATAAGATTTGTTGTAACAAATTATAGCGATAATAAATTATAGGAGCATAAACAAAGTTATTGTTTTTATAAATAGGAGTAATAATTAAACAGTTTGGGAAAAAAAAAGAAAATAGTACTTAATTAAATTCGAAGTTCGCCCTAAATTGACATTTTATAATTTGTAAGTTAACATTCTTCTAACTAAAATTATAGATTTTATAGAAAAGGAATATTAAAGTAAATTCAAGATCTTTATAAATATATACAGTGCGTGATTAAATTTTTAGGTGTTTTTTTTTTTTTTTTTTTTTTTTTTTTTTGACATTTTTTCGGTTATCTAAAAAAATACTAGACGAAATGGCCTGAAACTTCATACAAGCAAAGAACACTTAAAAATTCATATTTTCCAATATATCGGTTTAGTCCAGAGTGCAATTAGTGGACCAACCACAAATTGAAGAAGAGCGAAAATACTTAGGATCGCCCTGCATCCCAGAATGTTACAAATGACTTGTAATTTTAATACATTGCTGCACATACTATGTACAGTATTTGCATGTTTTGGTGCGGGAATTGCGCAATTATTTAGAGAGATATATTTTTTAAAAAAATTACTAATTTTTTGACAGTTTTTTTTTTTTTTTTCTTTTTTCTTTTTCTTTTTTCTTTTTTTTTTTTTTTTTTGCTTATAACTAGAACGGATTTCCATAAAATTTTACAGAACTTGCTGAAAAATTGACAAAGAATTAAAGAAACATTATTCTGAAACATAAATTCATACGTGTAATATTCGTTGAGATATGAGAATTTTTAGTAAATATTATTTTACTGTTCATGCGCGAAAGGTAGAAAAACTTTTATTACATAGGTTGAAAGCTAAATATATTGAGTTACTTTTATCAAAAGTTCATTTCAATAGAGTAAAAACTAAGCAAATTGTCGACAAAAAAAAAAAAAAAAGACCTAGATTTTAGGTATTTTATAGAATTAAAATTTCATAAGGGTTTTACATATGCCACGTATTTAATTTGAAGATCGAATTATTTCAATCACGTTGCAAAAGTCCTTTTTTGTAAAAAAAACCCTTTATAAATTCGAAAATTTTAGTAAATAAATAAAAAATATGTTAAAGTTACGAGCCTATAAGGAGTTTTTCACAAAAAAGAACTTTTCTAATGGGGTTGAAATAATTGGATCTTCAAGTTAAATACCCAGCATGTGAAAAACCCCTTATGAAATTTCAACTGTGGAAAATTCCTAAAATATAGCTCCTTCTTTTGCCGACTGTTTGCATAATTTTTACTCTATTCAAATGAGCTTTTTACGAAGGATGGTCAATATCTGTAGCTTTCAACCTATGCGACAAACATTTTTCTATCTTCCGCGCATGTGCAATAAAATAATATTTACTATAAATGCTCCTATCTCAAAGAATATTGTAAGTGCGAATTTTATGTTTCTGAATAATGTTTTCTACCGTTTTGTCAATTTGTCTACAAGTTTTGTAAAATTTTATGGAAATCCGTTCTAGTTATAAGCAAAAAACTTGTAAAAAAAAGTTAGTAATTTAAAAAAAAAAAAAAAATTATATTTGCCTAAATAATTGCTCAATTTCCGCACTAAAACATACAAGTATTGTATGCATAGTATGTGCAACAATGTACTGAAGTTGCAAGTCATTTGTATCTTTTTGGGATACAAGGTGCTTCAAAGTATTTTCACTCTTCTTCAATATGTGATTGGTCCCCTAATTGCATATCTTTTTGGAATACAAGGTGCTCCAAAGTATTTTCACTCTTCTTCAATTTGGGATTGGTCCCCTAATTGCACTCTGGACGAAATCGAAGTGAAAATATGGGATTTTAAATATTCTTTACATGTATGAAGTTTCAGGCCATTTTGTTTAGTATTTTTTTTAGATAATCGAAAAAAAAGAAAAACTAATAATTTGATCACCTACAGTATATATAAAGCTAGTTAGTTTTACATTTGTTTTCTTATTTTCAATCTAACGATACAAACCTCTTTCTTTTTATACTTTAACCTTTTTTTTTTTTTTTTTTTTTTTTTATATTTATAAGAGAACTTGATATTTTTTAAATAACTAATGTGATGATAATTGAGAACGATAATTTTAAAACACATTTAATGTAGCTGTTGGAAAAATCTAAATTGTTATTATTTTAAAAATTCGTAAAAACAAAATTAATTAATAAATTATTCAAAACAAATTTGCATTAAATTTGTAGATTTCATAAGGCAATCAGGATTTTGCTTTATTATTTAATTTACAATAAAATGAAACATAGATAAATAAAGAATTTTTTTTAATATATAGACCAAATTTTATTCATGTACACTCTAAAAAAATTTAGGAAGATTCGAGGAGTTAACTGTTAAATTATACGATCAGCTCTCTTCTTCGAGTAAAAAGTTCAGTACCCGTATTTGTAACAAACTGCTATAAAATTCAGAAAGTTGGCCATTAATTAGAAGGTCCCTACCTTTCTTAAAGAAAAAAGTCCACAAATTTAACGGTCATACTTTTATTTTTGATCAGTGACTAAAACATTTTTTGCCAGTCTCTGACCGTAATCAAGTGGTGAAATTTTTTACAGTGTGTAAGCTTTAAAATTCTCTGGACATTAGTTAGAAAGCTTCGTGTAAAAGACATTACAGGAAATAAAATAGTAAAAAACGGTTTTTAAGTAGAAGGTAAATGTCAATTGCCTTACAGCTAATGAATTATGAAAATAAAAAACTACTAAAGAAAATCATGCATGCACTATTAAGAAAGAAAAAAAATTCCTCCAGTAAAAATCTTCCTGCCTTTCATAAATTGTTCTTGTTCTTTAATCGATTTTTTTTTTCTTTAATTGGGAAGCAAACATTCAAACTATGTTTTCTCCTTCGAATACAATTTTTCAGAAAACACAAAAGACTAATAAATTAAAAAATAATTAAACCTAAACCTGAATTATCGTTTGTTTAGATGTATTACTAGTTACTAGGGGGACATGTAGACATATCTAGAAAGATATGCAGACATACTATGTTATATTAAGTTCAAAGAAACACCACAATTTCATTTTTTTAGATTTAGAGAAAACACGGTTTAGATGTTTGCTCCTTACAGCAAGGATTTGGTAGATATGACCGTCATAGAAGATTTTCCGCGGTCTTCTTCCTAATTTTTTGTTCAGTTACTTATCTGATGTACCTTCATAGTAAGCTTAGAACATTCGACGATTTTCCAGGCATATTTTGAAAATATTCACAATTTTGTTTTGAAGCGGATTCATACATTCTTCGTGGTGTTAGTTGCTGATGTAGAGTTGTTTATTCTAGAGATCTAGATCAGAGTGGTATTTTTCTGCAGATTTCGTTCTATGAAGTACTAGATCGTATTCATACTTAAGGGGTGGATTCATAAAGTGATGGAATATTTTTATTTTATTTAAGATATAAAGGCAACATTACATGAATTCTGAAAAAGAAAGAAGTGATAATTGTAGAACGTACAAGGTAGTTATAGTTGAAGTTGTTCTGTTATAATCAAGCCAACATAGGTAAGCAAAAAACAACAAAGTTTGGCCCAAAAACGATTTATAAGATGCACTCAAAAAAAAAAAAAAGAGTTAAGTTAAAAAAAAATATCAACCAGATGGTGCATTACACGAAATATACCAAATTTAGCAAATTGAATGACACACACAGGATAAGAACTTACTGTTGAATGTATAGGCATACCTTATAAGTCGACATCAGTGCTGCCAACTGTAGGTATTTGTACTTAAGGACTTTTCCTTTCTCCCTAGGGTATCCGTAAGATATCCTGAAGATCAAAATACATCCTACGGATATCATCAGCACTAAAATAGGAAATTGTGTCATCAGTTTAGGGACATTTTCAGCTATCCATGGAGACACAGCGAAATTTCAGGTGGCAACACTGGTCGATATTCAGTAATTTTGAATTCATTTCAAACAAAATAATCATATATAATTCTAATGATTTTATTTTCCTAAATTGATCTTATTGTACAATCATGTTTGTAACAAATCGATTTTATTTTATTATTATTAATTAATTTTTTCAATATTATATATAAGAAGAAAGTATTGAATTAATAAAATTTCCAACTTCTGGTTTTTTGATGATTCTACAACTTTTGAGACGTTCTGAATACAATTTGACCATTTTTAGAAATTGTCTGTCTCTGTGTTACCAAACTTTTGGGAGAGACATATTTCACGAATCTAGGTATAAAATTCAACAAAACTTTCTATTTGGTTGGTAGTTGATTTAAGCTGATACTGATTAGATATTCGGATACATCGCTCAACAGGTGGCACTGCTATGCTGAAATTCTTTTCATTTATAGGAAAACTATATCTCAACTTCTGTAGTGTATAAGGACACAAGATACGCATGTATGCCATTATAAAAAGCTATATTCGTTCGATTTGGGTGCACATCAGCCAACAGGTGACACGATTATGCTGCTATTTATCCGTGAGAACGAAATATCTTAATATATACACTCACCATTACCATAAAAATTTGTCAGGATGAAATGAAATGTTACATACGTAAGTGCAACGTTAATATAAATAAATGATTTCAAAATCAAAGCAAAATTATCATTTATTACAGGAAAAATTACGAAAGAATGGAGGTTTTAGTATCCTGTTGGGCCACCTCTAGCTTGAATATACGATGCGATACGGACGGGCATTGAGGCATACAATTCCCTATGTCCTGTGGTATCTCGTTCCACATTTGTTGTAAACACGACTTTAATTCGTCCAAACTCGTAGGCTGCCCAACTTGCTATTCCAAGTGATCCCAGATATGCTCAATCGGTAACAAATCTGGGGATCGAGCAGACCAGGGAAGGGTGGTATTGTGGAGGATACAGTCGACACATTTGTGTGACACCCTTGCTGTGTGATCCCTTGTGTATGAGCCCTGTATGAGCCCTGTGTGACACCCTTGCTTGCTGAGCATTGTCCTGTTGAAAAATGGCTCCTGGGAGCCCTGCCATGAGTGACAACACCCATGGCTGAAGGATGTCACGAACGTACCGCTGGGCTGTCATGGTGTCGTGAATCAATATTAGGAATGACCGTGCGTCGTATGAAATGTCATCACATACTATCACACAAGGTGTGGGTGCGGTGTGCACCTGTAAAGTAAAGGTAGGATTGAGATGTTCAATACGGTGCCTCCACACACGTACATAATTGTCATCACTGCCACACTTGAATCTTGATTCGTCACAGAAGACGACCTGGTTCCATTCAGTTGCAATCCAACCCTGACGAGCGCGTTATCATTTCAAATGGAGAAGGGGGTGGGTATAATTAGCAGCACACGTAATGGGTGCTGCGATAGAAAATGCCCTTTAGGCAAGCGCTTTTCGATGGTACGTACAGACACAGGACAGTTCATGTAGATGCTGCATATGTGCAGATTTCGGTCGCCGTGTAAGCGACCTCTCTCTTGTCCACTGGTCCCAAAACCTCCTCAAATTAAAATCAGAACTGCCTAAGTGGCTGGCTACTCGCCGAGCTGATTACCCGGATTCCATCATACCGATGATTCTTCCCCTCTCGAACTCTGACAGTTGCTTGTTTTGTCTTCGATGGCGGCCTAACGGCATCTCTATTTAAAAAGCGTCCCTCTGCAACAGATTATGCAAACCAAACAAGTTCTGCTTACCTGTTTTATACTCCAAGAAGGACGAACTTCAGCGCTTTCTGGTTGTATTACGCAATACTCAATCACACTGCATTTCTAATCATTTGCATATCTGACTGGCATGTACCTTCATGCCAAGTTTCGCTACTGTCCAACAATTACTTCTTGGTGCTCAAACTTTTATGGCAATGGACGTATTTCCGCATTCGGTAATATCTTTATATCTTACAGGAAAGTGTATATTAGCTTCTGTGATACATAAATGTACTAAATTTTGTATATTACAAAGGGCATTCCATAAAAACTGAGAGTTATTTTTTTACGTAGTGGCAACACCGCAAAACTAAAAAATAGAAGTGCAGGCGATTTTTTCAAACTGTTAACTGTACGTTTATACAAAATTCTAAACGAAGCAGACGATTTTATTTTCCTATTTCCGTGCTTGTTTAAAGAACTGTTTTATTTGCCCTACAGAAATGGAGATGAGTGATTCAGAGTTAAAAAACGAAATGCGTTGTGCCAAAAAATTTTGCTACCGTTTGGGCAAAACAGCTCTAGAAGCAGTTAAGTTAATGAAAGAAGCTTACAGAGAAATATTTTGGTGAGTCTACGATTTTTAGATGGCATGGTGATTTCAAGAAAGGCCGTTTGTCTGCAGAACTGGCTCCTAGGCCTGGGCGACCAAAAAGTGTTGTGAAAGATCGAAATGTTAACACTGTGTGGGTAATCCTTCAAGAAAATCGACGAATGACGTGTGAGGAGATAGCGGCATCAACAAACATTTCGAAAACGTCGATATTTCGCATTTTACGCAACAATTTACAGCTTCGCTATGTTTGTTCCAGATGGGTCCCTCATCACCTTACTAAAGAACAAATGAAAACAAGAATTCACCAATGTTGGGAACGGAAACAGATGTTTCAAAATGATCCAAATCTCCTAAAGACTGTAATAACAGGTGATAAAACTTGGGTGCATCATTATGATTCCCTTACCAAATCCGCAACAAGTGTATGTAAACATACTGATTCTCCGCCTCCGAAAAAAATCCGACAAACCAAATCTGCTGGAAAGGTCACGATGATTATTTTCT
Organism: Salticus scenicus; assembly: GCA_963930645.1. NCBI lineage: Eukaryota > Metazoa > Arthropoda > Arachnida > Araneae > Salticidae > Salticus > Salticus scenicus. Next base: position 164,224,788 of record OZ005653.1, on the reverse strand, counting down.
TTGATCATAAAGGTGTAATCTATCAGCATGCTGTGCATCCAAAAACTACTGTGAATGGTGAATATTATGTTTCAGTTTTGAAAATTTTGCGACAACACATATCGAGAAAGCGTCATGAACTGGTAGGGAATTGGACATTACATCACGATAATGCTTGCCCGCATGTCGGTACTTCTGTTTAGCAGTATCTTACAAGGAAACATTCAAAAGGTGTCGTCTTCAAAAAGTATTGAAAAAAATATATTTGATTCTATTCTTCATAAAACACCAGAAAATGAAAAAGTTATCGGCTGAAATTAATTACAGACACCACTGAAAATGATCAAAATTAAGCATATTTGGCGATTTCACACTGATTTTGAATACTTGGCGGAATAATTTTTTCATTTTCTGATGTTTTATGAAGAGTAGAATCACATATATTTTTTTTCAATACTTTTTGAAGATGACACCTTTTGAATGTTTTCTTGTTAGTAAATGCAATATTAAAATCATGCCACATCCCCCTTACAGTCCAGATCTCGCACCATGCGATTTCTGGCTGTTTCTGACGTTGAAGGAGAAGCTCCGTGGCAGAAAATTTAATACAGATTCTGAAGTTATTTCAGCAGTGGAGGGTTCTTTGAAGCAGCTTCCAGAAAAGGGCTTCTCTACTATTTTGAAAAGTTGGTTGAACGATGGGACCGTTGCATATCATCTGATGGAAGGTATTTTGAAAAAGAATGATAGATTTTTTGCTGTAAATATATTTCTTGATTTTTTATTATTTTACTCTCAGTTTTTATGGAATGCCCTTTGTATTTGTATTTTGAATATTACGAAAATCTAAGCTGACTCAATTTGAGTGCATATCAGATGACAGATGGCGCTGCCATTATTCACTTCTTGTGTTCTTGGGAGATAGCTATATCTCTGCATTTACTGTTTAAAATTGCTTCAACGGCAAACTGTGTATCATAAAAACGTACGTTGATATAAAATAAAATAATTTTTTTTTCAAAAATCACAGCATATTAGTTTAAATCTGAAGTTACAATTTTAATATATATATATATATATGTGCTATCTTTAGCAAAAATGAAATTCCCGTCATTCTAATAAAGTCGAAAAACACAACTATAAATTTATTATTTCCAAAAAGGATTTTTTTCCCTAAATAAATAAAAAATAATAGCTTTAAAACCAATTCATGAAACACTTTTTTTTTTTTTTTTAAACAATATTCATGATTAATGTTTTTCAAGAAAAACTTTTTAAAAATAGATTAATGTAGCAGAGTGATTTTATAATTATGTTGTCTTTTATTTATCATAAAAATAATCTGCATATATATTTAAGTTTGGTAAATTGGGACATCGACGATGATTGATGAGTTAATTTAAAAAGCACTGCGATTATTTGGAGTTTAATATCACTAATAAGTGTTGCCTTTCTCAGAAAATACACAAATTAGTAAAAACTCTTTCTATAAAAATTTAAACAATAGAGAGTATAGATAAAATTTAAATAGAACTTAGATAAAATTGATTTTATTTTTTTTTTTCTTTTGTAAATAAAAACAATAATTTACACAATGTTAACTGCCGTGAATAATCGATTTCAACTAAGTATAAAATTTATATTGTGAATATTAAATGGAGAAATAGTTGTTTGAAATTAGAAGTGCAACTAAATAAGTACACTCTCAGAAATGGATACTCAAATTTTACGAAATTTTCTTTAATTTTCACGAAACCGTTTACAGGGAAATACTTCGAGCGAATATTTCGTCAAATTCAGAAAATTACTGTCGTCACTTGTTTGAACATACGAATTTCGTCAAAAGTAAAGACAAATTTTTTCACCCTAGTTTCGTGATACAGAATAAAATACAAATTATAGAATTATAAAATTACCTGCAAGTTCGTTGCTTTAGACATTAAATCCTAATTATATTTAATGAAAATATAAATAAAACAGAGCAAACAAATAAAAGTCATTTGGATATTTATTTGACAGCTTTGAGACCTATAGTTACAATGACTTGTGTCTCAATTGATCCATATTTTTACAGAAATTCACAGAAACAAGCACACCCAATATATTGTAGACATAGGACATCACAAACATCTATGCCCGCACCGGGATTCGAAACCGAGACCTGGGAATCCAGAAAAAAGCGCCCTACCGATCGAACCACCAGGCCGGCAAATAAAAGTCATTGTAACGTACAGTCGAAACAACACAAGAAAAAAACAATATGGCGGTAATGAAAGCTAGCACATGCTATTGTGAGTAAACAGTTTCTTCAAATATTTGAGAGTTCACGTTTCCTCAAAAATCACGTGATCGCTTGACGAAATGGTTGTGAAAAACAACAAAATTAAGCCCGAGGATGTCTGAATCGTCAAAATTGAGTATATTATTTCTGAGAGTGTACTTTTAATAAACTGATGACACTGTTGTTGAAATAGACTCCAGCATAGTCAGGTTTTTGCTGTTACATTTTATTTTTTGTTTTCTTATGATTTTTCTGTTATACTTTATTCTTTGAATGTTAACATGCGTAAAATTAAAGATAGCAATACATACACCGGCGTTTTAAAATACCAAAATAATATTATAAATTATTGAATAATATACTTTATACGTGTAATTGAACTGTTTACAGGAAAAAAAGTATTCACAATAATTATAAATTTAAATTTGGTATTTTATTCAAGCTGATCAGAAATATTATTTTAATAAAAGTTTTTGTTTATTGTTTCGTTTTTGATCTCATCTGGGCCCTTTTTACTATTGTTCAAAAGAAAAACTACACCCATGTCCAAAAGTAAAGGAACAACCTGTTTTACCATTTTCTTCTTAGGCGCATAATTTTGAAACGAACGAGCATATTGATATAAAATTTAGATGTCATATTCATTATCAAATCATTAATCGAGTTTTATATAATTTTAACATAATTAATGATTATTAAACTGATATTACTTCAATTTCTCACAAAAGTAAACTTTGGAAGAGAGGAAACAATTTTAGAAGAGAAAACTAAACGAGAAATGGTATTAAGAAAGCATAGCAGATAGGAGAAGATACACAAGACTCCTAATATTAAATTATTATTGTTAGAAAGTGTTAAAACGCTTAATGTAACGAAAATTCAATTTCAGCAAATTTCCAGTAATATCTTTTAATATTACTGATTTTTTTTTTTTTTTTTTTTTTTTTTTGGCCCCCGTAAATCTTAATGCTAATCATACTGTATTCTATAGAAAGCATTCTTTTGTGCATAAGAATAACATATTTTAACTTCATTAAGATTTGTGCAAAGTAAAGTTATTAAAATTTGGTTTATAGAAATACCTCTCATAGAACGCAATGCTTTAGAACAATTTCGAGTGTCACTGTACACAAACCAGTGGTGGTATTTACTCCATTTTCTATAGAAAACATCCCATAGTGAACTTGAATAACAAATTCCGATGTAAAGTAAAAGTATGAAAATGTTGTATATAGAAATACATCTCACAGAAAACAATGCTTTAGAATAATTTCGGGTGTCCCTGTATACAAACCAGAAGAGGTATTCACTCTATTTTTAACAGGGACACAACAGGAACACAAAACAGTTGGCTAAAGGTATTAAAAATATGCATTTTAACCTTATTCCGAACTATTCTGAAAGTTTCAAATGTCTAGCTAGTCGGGAAGTTAGTTAAATAAATTTTCTGCCGAATCATATAAACGCTGCCGAAGGCAGCGGAACCTGAAGCAGTTGACTAAAATTATTAGAAAAATGTATTGTCACCGTGTTGTGAGCTGTCTTGAAAATTTCAAATATCTAGCTAGTCGGGAAGTTAGTTAAAAATCGATTGCAAGATTTGTCCCTGACAAACAAACACACAAGAATCGAAGTTAAAAAAAAAAAAACAAAAAAAAAACATGGTAAAATATCCTTAGACATTCAAATCTCCTTCTTGGAAAGTGTTAAAAAGAAAAGGAGAAGCAGAGAGAATAAAATGAAAAGGGAATACAGGAAAAAAAAAAAAAAAAATCCGGTTTTAATCAAACTTGTAGATGCATATTTATAAATTTAAATAAAGTAATATTACAGAACTTACTACATTAGTTCAATCTCCTTTGATGTTAAAAATATCCTTAGACATTCAAATCTCCTTCTTGGAAAGTGTTAAAAAGAAAAGAAGAAGAAGAGAGAAGGGAGAAGAAAATGAAAAGAGAATACAGGAAAAAAAAAATCTGGTTTTAAGTTTGAATAAAATAATATTACAGAACTTACTACATTAGTTCAATCACCTTTGATGTTAAAAATATCCTTAGATATTCAAATATTTTCCATAGAAAAACTACTCTCATTATAAATAATAACAGTCAAGACTTAAATAAAATTATGAATTTCATTAGTGATATTTGTCAGAGAAATCATCCTGTTACAACAGAGTAAATAAGCACAAAACTCTTGTGTTTTTGACATCATGAAGACAGAAGCACTTGCTTCGAATTTACTGCATTATGATAATGAAAACAAAATATTATTCTTGAGTCCTTTATCGGCCCCAATTCCATTTTAGGAAAGCCTATTTAACAAAATGTTCTATTCTCTTGTTTTTTACATGACAAATACAGAAAAACAAATAAGAAAATAAAAGACTTTATGAGACAAAATGATAAATTTTCAAACTTTAGGTAACAAAATTACTTTTTTAACATATTCTAACAAAGTTGAAAAATTTTTATAACTTCGGTTTGTTTGTATGTCTGTTTGTCTGTTCATTCGAGATCTAACTTCCGTAAATATTCATGGAAGTTCTTGGAAATTATACAAGTTATTTTAGTTATTTATGGCATATTCTCTATTCAAAATGGAGTAAATACAACCTCTGATTTGTCTACAGGGACACTCGAAAGAATTCCAAAGCACTGAATTCTATGAAAGGTATTTCTTTAAACCAAATTATAATTTTTTTTTTTTTTTCAAAAAATCATAATGAAGTTAAAGTTTATTATTCATATGCACAAAACAAAAGTATTTCTATAGAACTTGGATCATCATTAACATTTACAGCACCACACAAAAATATTCTGATATTTTAAGGGCTATACATGTAAATTTCTGGAATTGCATTTTCGTTTTTATTACGTATATTTTTGACGCCTTCTAACAATGTCTAAGTGTAATTATGAATTCAAATAGTCTGTCTGCCTGCTGGCTGTCCATCTGCCTATCTGTTTATTTCTGCACATTCTAGTGTCCGTCATTTTTTTTTTTTCAGAATAACTTCAAACTCATACATGTTACTCAGGTTCACTGCAGGATGCTCCCTGTTTAAAATAGTATAAATAATACAGCTGGTTTATGTACAGGGACATTCAAAAGTTATACATTGTATTGTGTTCTATGAGAGGCCTTTTATAAAACATATTTAAATAACTTTGTACCTCACAAATTATAATGAAATTGATATTTATTATTCGTATGATAAAGAAAAAAAAAGAAAAAGAAGAAGTTTTCTACAGAATATGATGTTTAGCGTTAAGATTTACATGATCCACTAAAATATTCGAATACGATAGGGCTACAGTTGAAAATTGCTGCAATTACATTTCTGTTTGTGTCAAGTGGTTTTAACAATTTCCTACAATGTTTAAAAATGGTGATAAACTTAATTAGTCTGTCTGTCTTTCTATTCGTCTGTCAATACATTATGTGATTACGTAGGCAAAGTACAAAGAGGTTTAAACAATTCATCGAGTACGTACAGATGGAAAGTGTTAATAATCCATTCAAACCACATGGGTTTTCTTACTTCTTTTATAAATACATTGGAATTGTAATTATTCTTTGTAAGGAGGGAAATTGCAATTGTCCTAAAATGAAATAATCATTATACATATATATAATTTAATGGTTTTATAGCGAAATTTTTTTACTTTCTTCTTCTACAAGCTGTGTATCAATAGATTAAATTTCAAATGCTTTTAAAATGGTCTACCTTCCCTTTATAAAACTATTTGTAAAAATTAAATAGACCGATTTTCAATTCTAAATATCTCGTAAATATAATAAAATACGTAACAGAAAAATATTTATTTACATTAATGGTTATAATTGGAATTTGCTGAAACTGCATTTTTGTTTTCATTACGCATTTTCAACACTCTCCTAGAATTTTTAAGAGTGATTTGAGTTTATCTACCCGTTGGTCCTTCTGTCAGTCTGACTGTCCATCAGTCCACTCTAACACACATAGGTATTTTCAGAATTTTCTCAAAATTATATATGCTTTTCGAGATCACTATGCTATATTCCTTATTTAAAATGGTGCTAATAGCACAACGGATTTGTGCACAGCGATATATGTAAATGCCAATGCATTGCGTTTTATTTGAAGCATTTTTATAAATTATGTTGTTTATATTATTTTTTTTAATAAATCATACATCATTATTATATTAGAAATTGTTAAAATTTAATATTCGTTTGTGTTAATCGTCGTTTTTAATATTTTTCAAAACTGTTTAAAAAGGACTGTGAATTGAACTTGGTCTGTCTGTTTTTTTTTTTTTTTTTTTTTTATCATCTTGTCTGTGTGATCACGTAGGTAGGCAAAGTACGTTGAAAGTTAAACGATGCAATAAGTACGTATAGTTGGACATTGTTTATAATCTATACCAACCGAATGATCTTTTATTTTCATTTAATAATTAAAATTAGTTAATTTTTACCATATCACCGTTATAGTGATGTGGAAAAGTAAAAAAAAAAAAAAAAAAAAAAAAAAATAGTCTGCAACTTTATCCTTTAATTAAAAAAAAAAAAAAAAAAAGGGGAAAAGTACTTTAAAAATCATTAAATATTGTTTAATTTTGTTCCAAATTTAAATTTTTAAAAGATTATTCTTTTCTTTGTCCAGAAAATAAAGATTGACATTAAGCAATGGCTAAAATTTATTGTTAACTCCAGGGCTCGTGAAATACGGTCGCCATGTCGCCATGTCGCCATTGGCGACCAATATATAGGGTGTCCCAAAATGAACGCAAGGTTTGAATTTGCCACTATTCGTGCAGTAAAATGTTGACAACCCAATTAAAAAAAATCCATTTCACAGCTGATAGTTTAGGGTTAGTAAAAATGGAATGCTAGACGGTGCCACATGCCCCGTGAAACAATTCGGTTAATACGCGAGACATTTCCTGGCCGTGTACTCTCTCGTTTCGGTGATAAGAATTGGCTCCCTAGATCATGTGATTTAGCACCATTGGATTTCTTTTTATGGGGTTATTTGAAGTTAAAGGTCTATGGTAACAAGCCCACAAGCACGAATGCATTAAAGGAGGAAATTCAACGCTGTATTAACAAAATTCTGCTACATTTATGCGTCATGGAAAATTTCGACAAAAGAGTTCATATGTGCCAGTAAAGCCGTGGAAGTACTTGCCCTATGTGTTATTCCATACATAACCCTATCCTGTGTACTTTTCCATTCAAAAAAAAAAAAAAAAAAAAAAAAAAATCAATTCAAAGAAAAAAACTTTGTTTTTTATTTAATTCAAATCTTGCGTTAATTTTGGGACTCCCTATATTTAAGCTGGCAAAAACTCAACATTTAAAAAAGTTTAATATTTTAATGAAAAAAATGGAGCCAGAATTGAATTCCAAAACCTATGCTAAGCTGCAGTGTAGTTCATATCAATTCATGTAAGAAACAAGCAGAAGCAAAACAACGACTCATGGCTATCTGTGCGTGTTTCGCACACCGTCGTGTTGAATCAATATACCAATAGCAATTAAAACCGCATTCCACTGTGCATGTTTAACAACTCGGTGTTGAATCGATCATGAAAAACGGGAGTTTTTTGAGTGACGCAAGCGGGAGCGCAAACGGATATAGTTTACACCGCTCTCGTTCGCTCGCTTTGCGACCCGGTTGCTAAACCGTTGCACCACTGTAATGTGTTGATGCCAATGGTGTATCGTTCAGAGGAAATGATAAAATCGGTTTGAGGATGTTAAATTTAAACAGATGTTTCCTGATGTATAATCCAGTCCTAGATAGTATTTGATTTTTATACACAGAATATTAATTTATATGTTCAAATAAATTTAAAAATTGAAATAATAATAATAATAATAATAATAAAGGCAGGGAGTTACATTTTACTGGCTACCAAAACTTTTTCCTGGCGGCGAGATTTTTTTTTTTTTTTTTTTTCAAATTTCCGGAGTTCTGGTTATGTCTATGTATTAAAAAAATGTTAATGTTGCTGGATTCTTTTTTTTTTTTTTTTTTTTTTGTCTGTGACTGCATTTTTTTCGCGAACGAAAGTCCTTCGCGTCATAATAGGTATCAAAGTCTGCGGAAAACTCCAAGGAATACATTCTTATCATCTTAATTAACGAAGAAAACAGAGAAGAAAGTTAAAAATTTCAATCATCTTAATTAACGAAGTTATTAATTAAAGACGCCGCGTTAATAAAGGTATTCTATTTGCCATCTTACAAAAAGTTAAATCAGAATAGTTTATGATAGTGGTGCCTTCAAATTATCAAGTTTTGTGCAATTAAACATAATATAATCAGAGATATATCCTTCTCGTAAATGAGAGAAATCGCAGTACTGCATGTTCACCAAAAATTCATAGGTAATAGTTAATGATAAGTAGAACTGCGTGTAAATTTGTATGAAATTTTATGCATTAGTTCTTGAGCTACAGCTGACCCAAAATATTGCACAAACATAAAATTGCACAAACAGAACTTGCAGTTACTTTTCAAAAATGGTTAAATTGTATTCTGGAGCACTCAGAACGTCCATCAAAAACCAGAATTTGAAAATTTGACGAATCCAATCATTTCTTTTATTCAATATCGATGAAATTAAAAACAACTTATATTTATATTAAATGAAACAAATCTTATATATTCAATATTAAAATGTATTAATTCTCTATCATTTTTATATAATTAGGGTGTTCGATTTATATGCAAAGTAACGCATACACAGAATTATTTGTTTATTTCCCTTTTATGAGTTATTAAAACAATCTACGGAAATATTACAGGCTTTTTAATCCATATCAATCAAACCTTAAAAGTGCATATTTGATTTTATAAATATAATTAAAATTAAACCATTCTTCCCAAGCATTTGCTGTGTACGTACTTCTACTTTAGATATTCAAAACTTAGATAAAAGGAAAAAATTTCATCTTATTAATAACAAAAGAACATCCTAAGTTAGCCTCGTATTTCATTAAAAGTGTTTCCTTGAGATTTGTTATTACTTGAAGCGTAGCTACCAAAATTATCTTTGTGTATTTTTGTCATTGAGAAGAAAGTATCTGCCTTGAACTTAGTAGATTGAATTGTTATGTTGACAAATATGTTAATACAGCGAAATTTTTCGGTCAAAGAACTTCAGGACTGTGAAAGACATTTAGGTATCATGTGCATTTTTTCTTTTTTGAGTTGGAAAGAAAATGGAGTTAATTAATATGCATTAAAACATCCGAGACAATATTAAAAGTTTTCAGAAGAGTAAAAATCGTGAAAATTCGTTAAAAAACAAAAAAAAAAAAAAAAAAAAAAAAAACAGTATTGGAAATTAAAATTATGAATCTTACAAAAGTAAATTAAATATAAATTTGTACAATGAAAGGGTGCTTATTTACTATTTATTAGGCGGCTTCAATGACCAGTTGGTTCACAACCCATAAAATTTCTGACCTCAACAAAGTTTTACTCAGCTGTCCCTGGGTATACTAGGCGAGTCGTATTAATCCTGGACGATAGGACCCATGCCCCAGGCCGCCCGGTTCCCGCTGTTCAATGTATTTTTCTAGTCAACTTTGTCCCCTTATTACTTCCGGTGTGATTTTTTTTTTTTTTTTTTTTAACACACTTGACATTGTGAGTTTTTTTGCTTTCTTCCCATGCTATTCCTATGGGGTTTTTAGCCTTTTTCCCCTCTTTTTCTACATTCTAAAGTGGCGGTGAGTCTGATGTGTTGCTTTAAAAAATTCTGCCTGTTGAAAATACTACCGGACTGTCTGCACCGCGTGAAATTCCTCAGTACGGCAAACTTCTGCTCTCAGGTACCTGGGCTCCTCGCAGGTTGCTGCTCGCAGGTCCATAGTAAACACCATAAAATTACTTCTCAACCTGTATTGTTTCATTAAACACCATTCACTTACTACCTGACTTACTTATCTGAAATAAAAATATTATTAGTAAATATGAAATATTTATTATTGCTAAAGTTTCAATTATATATTTTATTAAAAAATAAATAAATAAATAACGCAAACAAACGCATGTTGGTGTAGCTCATTCTTTTCTATGCGAAAGCAAGCTCACAAAATTATACACAGGTAATTTAATGGTTAGTAAAGATTATTCATAGAGATCTCGCCATATTAGTTTTTACAAATTTAACATGCTTTTCAGGTTCAGAGAACCGATTCTTGCAAATTAGTCGGACGCTATGGTCGAACGATTCAGTTTAAAATAGCAAACTTTAAAATACACTATCGACGGCATAAATGATTGGACACTTTACAAGATAAGTAACTGCAACAAATATTAAAATATATCCGGTACAATTTTTTAATTCACTAGGGGCTCTGCCCCCTGCTTGCTCCGCTCACAAACCTCCGAGGAAGGCTTCGCCTCCCACCGACTCGCTTCGCTCATTAATCCTGCGGGATTCTACCCGACTATTCGCAACTTTGCCTTTCATTGAATTGGAATATTAATAATACATAACACAAGAGAAAGATTGAACAATATTATAGAAATCCACCATATTTGGTATGGCATTGAAATACACAATATTTAATATTATATCGTTTATAATATGTAAAATGTCTGTTATAACGTTCGACAATTTAATAACAATTTGAAATTATTTTGAGAGAAAACATATGCTAGACAGCTAGACACGCAAAATAAACAACTATAGCACTAATTATTTACAACAGAGAGAAATTCTTAACATCTAAACCATTTAGCGTTACAGCTTTAGTATATGATCGACTTGTTAAATTTTTGTGACTGTTTGACGATGAATTTTTTTGGGCGTTATTGCTTGATTAAAGAAATTATGAACTTATTTTTTCGAATGCCTACATTTTTTTACTATTGAATTTTTTTAGTTAATTTAGGACAATATGTAATAGTCTGCATTTATTTCGAATGTACAGCAAGGTTTAAAATAGTGCTACCAACAGTAAAGATGCAACTTTTTAAAGTGCATTTTTTCTTGAATATGATTTAGTCAGGTTAAAAATAAATATCTTATGTGATTATTGCAATTATTTTAAACATTTCATTAGTAGTAGTAGTACGACAGGACAATTTCTTTCAGATAGCGATTTTGCATTGTCGCCACTTATCGTACACTATGAAATTGCCTGTCAGTAAACGATTTTACCATTTAATTTCTTAAAATATATTAAATACTAAGTTAAATTGGAAAAAAAAATAACATTTTTTGAAACCTACTGATAAGTGAAAAATTCATCCTTGATTGTATTGTAAAAACGAATTGCCGGTTTGCAGTATTCGAGATAGACCATCACTATTCATAAATTGGATGGCTTTTGGATATTTTTTGACAATATTTTCTGAATAAGTATTGATGATGGCTCATGAATACCTGTTGGCGATATCTTCTAAATAATTACTATTGTTGACGATATCTACTGGATATATATTGATCATAACATATTAATAGTTGTTGGCGATATCTCTTGAACTTGTGTTGATGATGGTTCTGAATATTTGTTGGCTACATCTTCTGGATACGTACTGATTACACCTTAATGTTTTTACATGTATATTATGTAATATTAAATTTAGAAAATAAAAAATGAACGTGGAGAATGAAATATAATGATACTGGATAATTTAATTTAATTTAATTTATAGAGACATCAATGGTACAGGAAAAACTACTTCAGCTATTTTCTTCCTAATAATGAACAGAACGAAAAACGGATAATATTTTACCTGGAGATATTTTGTACATTTAGACCAAATAAAAAATGTTCTTCTCATTTTCCCTCTTGACTTAAGTTAAAAAATATTTAAAATAAAATTGAAAAAAATCGTGCTAAAGCAATGGTACAGTTTAACCTCTTGGCGAAATTTTAAATTTGGCACCGAAGTATCTTAGACGTTTCTCGCGAAAATCTTGACATGCATTATAGTCCAGTCAATAGGTATGTAAAAAAGGGCTTACCTAGCAAAAGGTGGGGTAGAAGATTTTTTTTAGGTAGATTCCTTATAGGAGATCTACCTATTGCAATGGTTCTCATGACACGACTTCTGGAAATTTCTTCATATCTTCACCGATCATGACCCCTAGAACCCAAAACCACCCTCCGTTCAAAAGTTTATATATATATATATATATATATATATATATATATATAGGTATATATATGTATAACGCTTTTTCCCATGTTAAGTTGTGAACACGATAACTGGAGTAATTTTTATTTAAATTTAACCAGCTCGGGATATGTTGTCAGGATAGTAAAAATCTCGGTCGAGTTCGTAGATGGGGTATCCTGCTCAAAGGGGGTGGAAATTTTCATTTGCCCATAATTTCTTTAATATTGAAAATAGGAAAATACTTCAAATCAGGCGAATTACCGCCTTACCCTAAAAAACAACTTTTGTATTTAAACTTTTTCGATAACTTTAATTGCTTAAAAGTTACAAGTTAAAAAGTGATTTTTCTTGTGATGAAGCCGACATTTTCTATAGCGTTCATTGAAAAAATTTATAATCTGATGCTTATGTCACGTGCAAATGATAATAAAAAAGATCACTGAAAATATAATAAAATTTTAATCATGTTTTTAAACAATATAATAATCTGATTAAAAAAAAGTTTAATTTAACAGAAAATATGACGTCACAATTACAACAATGTACTGAGAAAAATGAAATAAAATTTTATTCGTGATTTTAAACAAATGAAATAAAAGTTAATAAAAAAATAAGTAAATAAAATCAACATATATTAGGGCTAAGCAGATTTAGACTTAGCTTTATGACATAGATGCTATAATGTAAAAGATAAATGTCATCGTTAAAAAAAAAAAAAAAAATCTTGTAAATCGATGCTAAACGAATTAAACTGGCATGGTAGAAAAGGTAATAAATTTGGGGACATTTAGGTATCCCTTTAACAAATGAACTAGGGACGATTTTAATGAATTTTCCGTTGAAGTTTATTTTCATGAAAATTTAAATTTTAATTAAAGTATTTCATTACTTGAATTCCCTTATTTTGATAAATAAAATTATACCATTAAAAAAAAAAAAAAAAGAAAGAACACTCTTTTATTGAAAAATGAACTAATTTTAGAAAACTATTACATACTTTTAAATCTTTATTTAAAAAAAATTAATTGTTGCCACTTGACATTATACAAATACATCCAAATCCTGTGTCACATACGATAGTTTTGTATAAGTATAGATTTTTTGTTTGCCCTTGGAACCTGCCCCTGATGGGAAAAGTGCCTGGAAACACTTGTATCTAGTATTGTCATTGATTATGAAGTCGTGTGCAAAATTTCAGGTCCTTTGGAAGACAAGAAGTTGCCGAAAATTGAATTGCAAAATTCCGTTATATACATTAATAGTTGCATCATATCAAGTTAATAAAAGTGTGTTAATTAAAGTCCTTGTGGACGCTTTAATTAATCATTTAAAAATATAAAATTAAAATAATACGTTAATCTTAATACAAATATCGTTTGTGGTGAATAGTTTAGAATGTCAGTTTAGGCAAGAATTTAAAATTTACGATTGAGAGTAATACGTTACAGCTTCCTTTGACTTTTTATCTTGTCGAAACAAGATATTGGTCTGTAAATAGATATGAGGTTTTCGCGTGGAAAGAAAATATAAAGACGCCAAAGCTGCCTTTCTCCATCTCCAAGCCCGCCAAATTTTGTCGCCAAGTCAAAAATTTCGTCGTCAACTATCAACTTTTGCCGCCAAATCACAAATTTCATTGCTAAGTCGCAAGTTTTGTCACCAAAATCTCGCCAAATCATGCAATTTACTAAATTCATAACAATTAACATTGAAATTCAGCGGTGCCAAATGCTCAAATGTTAACTAATGTTAATGTTAATGTTCCAGCTTATGTGAACCAAAACAGTTTCACTTTACAATTTTTACTCATCTGACAATAAGAATCACAAAAACACAATACAAAACTTTCAATAATTCAATAAAAATTACAATGAAATAACTATTCAAAAACTGCTACCACTTATCTGTATTTGACTTGACCATAACAACGCCACGCTTACTAGAACTAGTGAGATCACAAGTGCATTTTCACGTTTCTATTACTTTTTCTTTTAAAAGAAAGATATTGAACAACAGTTATATGGATTTTAAATAAAAAATATAATTTCGATTAACCTTGGGTGGAGAGGGGGGGTATCCCCTTCCGGGATTCACCATTGCTGGGATTGTATATCTTTAAGGCTTTTATTTGTTGAATGATTATGAGCTTGAATTTTAAAAAATTGAAACATTTACAAACCAATAGATTTAGCCTAAAATTTTAAGTAGAATGAATAAAACCTTTTTGTAGTTGAAAATTAAATTTCTTGGAAACAGAATAGCCACGTAAATAATGCAATATGTGGCAACAAAGCCATTGGCTAGGTATTAATGCATATGTAAAATTTCTTTACAATTGTAACATTAACGTAAAGGAATCTACCTTTGCCTTTAAGCTTGCCGAAAAGGGATTTTTTTAATTTATACATATTAGTGTCAATATGAAAAAAACGAGTTATCCAACATGATCGACCCCGGGAGAATTTTTGTCGGCTAAAAAACCTCGAAAATTTACTACTTTTTTGGCTTTTTTTGAAATATCTCAGAAATGGCTAAATTTAGCGATATTTTTCTATTATAAAGTTTAAAGAAGATTAAATTTCTTACAATTTTCTCCATTACAACTTTTTTGTAGTACTAATAGCAAGCGTGTTACAGCCTCTTGAAAGTCGGCATTTTTTCTCAAGCTAATAAAATACAACTCAAAGAAATGGGTCGGTGCATGAACGTTTATTAGAAAACGGAAAGAAAGGAAGGGGCATATTCAGCTGTCTGACCTTAGAAATGACATCTGCTTTGTAGCAAAGAAGGTATTAAAAATTTTTTAAAAACCTTGCCTGCCCCCCCCCCTTCAATTAAAAAGCGCTCCCTTTCCTATCGCCTCTTCTCATCCTGTAGTACGCTGCCGCGTCTGAACCTGAACATCTATCTATGGTATTCAGTTAAATTCGAACGTGCGAACGTACTGTTTCAACCCGTGAGTGTTTTCTATTACTATAACCGGAGTGTTTGTTTTATTTTCGAAATCAGTTTGAATAAAGGTGAAGTAAAGATTCTGAAGGAGAAAGGTATACAAAAAATCTGTAAAAATGCAATGCAAAACGTCTAAATGAAGAACATTGGTGTTTTTTGAAGAACCTAAAACAAGTAAGAATTCACAATGCCTGTCACAAACGATACATCAATGAGCGAATGATTGCAGCATATGTACGGCGTCATACAACTGGTGATGGAGCTGGTCCAAACAGTGCGGCTCCCTATCTTCTATTCCCTGTGTGGAGAGGAGATACTTGAATATTTCTTTTAAAAACAGGAACGACATGAAAGAAATTTTATCCACCATGCTACGAAACTGGGTGTGAAAGAAACAATTGTAAATGGTGCCGAAAATCGTGGGGATGAGAGAAGAAAAAAAGTACTTTAATGCATCGTAAATGTAAAAGGTTTAGTTGCTATAAATGCTGGGTATCACAGGTTTTGTCATCAAAAACAGCGTTGGAGGACTTAAAGTGAGATGAAACGAGGATACTACCCTGCAAGTAACACTGATGAGGCAATGGAATCAATTTACTCCTACCCTGAAAACGACTCGGAGGAGTGTCAGTCTCATAAAGTATTTGATGAATAAAATAGAGGGTGATTTTCGTCCTGGCACCAGAACGGTTACATCACGCCTTTGAAAAAAATATGGTGAAGATGTTTTAATAGCCGAAACTGCCAACAAGAAAGCAGTTTGCTTCCAAAATGTTAGGTACAAAATACTCAGTGAAACTGGTAGAGTAAAAGGATTCTGATCCTCAGCAGGAAAATCTCGTACTAATTTCATCATTGGACGAAGCTGAAGAAGATGATAAGCTATTCTAAGAGCTTATCTTACTGCAAGAAGGAAAGGCAACATTTGAGGACGACACACCTTCCTTCTACTTCTGATGACTATTGAAATTTAAGAACCCGGGCTTTCAAAACAACCACGAAGAAAATTAACATGTATATTATACATTAATGTACGTTTCATTATTTGTTTCAAGGCTAA
This sequence comes from Salticus scenicus, assembly GCA_963930645.1. Classification (NCBI taxonomy): domain Eukaryota; kingdom Metazoa; phylum Arthropoda; class Arachnida; order Araneae; family Salticidae; genus Salticus; species Salticus scenicus. The sequence goes on along the minus strand of OZ005653.1, from coordinate 164,208,382 downwards.
ATGAATCTCCCTACAATTTATATATAAATTTAAATTTCTACAATTTACTTTTGTAATTATTTCCTATTGTTCTTCAAACAAGTTTGCCTATTTATGAAGTTCATTAAAAATTAAGATTGTATATTGTTATTATCATCAATATTAATATAGCAGTTATTAATGTTTATTTCAGCTTCATGCATTATATCTAAATATCATTAATGTTTTATAATTTAATAACTAGTAGAATTAAAATATTTATGTATCAATGCATTGAGTTTTTGCTTATTAGCACCCTAATATTTATTTATTTACATTTATATACAAATATTTTTTTATTTTATTTATTTTTCTTTGTATGTGTTTGAGTGTGTATTATGTGTGTGCAGTGATAGAATACTATACATCGAGATTTATTGAAATCTGATGATGACTACTGTTGTTAGGCCAGAATTGTCAGTGTGTGGCCGGGGGGGGGGGGGAGGGAGTTAGTAAAAAGCGGAAGGGAAAAATTAAAAGGGATCAGATTTGTTATCTGTCGTCCTTAGTGAGTAAAAAGAAATGATCGCCAATTTATCTGGCGAACATATTTAATTCCTTTCAAAAATCACGACTATTTTAACAAGTTATATGTTAAGAGAACAATGAAGAATACAAAACAGTATTTCTTACAATATATATTGTAAAAAAATACATCTGGCGTGTGTATTTCCGTATTGCGTTTCTGATCACCAAATCCAAAAATCCAAAGGACGACAGATATCAGAGCTATACCATTAAAAGTTGTTAAGCATCCTATAAATAAAGCTTCTAATTCTAATAATTACTATACATTATTTATGAGGAGAAATGCGCTTTTTTTACGAAGTTGAGAAAGCTATTTATTTTGAAGAAGTTTTTACGCGCTTGCTATTAGTACTACAAAAAAGGTGTAATGAAGGAAATTGTATTAAATTTAATCCTCTTTAAACATTACATTAGAAAAATATCGCTAAATTCAGCCATTTCTGAGATATTTTGAAAAACGCAAAAAAACTAGTAAATTTTCGAGGTTTTTCAGCCGACAAAAATTCTCCCGGGGCCGACAATGTTGGATAACTCGTTTTTTGCATATTAGTACTAATATGTACAAATTAAAAAAACAAAATCTTTTACCCCACCTTTTACAAGGTACAATGTACTTATTGACTGGACTATTATTGCGATAGATAATTTAAGTCATCGTCAAAATAAATGAAAAATTTTAAATCAGCCAGTGAAGTCCTGTATTAACTGTAACTAAAATATTTTAGCAATGCAGTTACTACATTCTATAGGTGCGTGTAGTTTGCATAAATAAGACTCCAAATTATAAAACTAATATTATTTACATACTATTTACAATCTAAATGATACAAAGGGTGAATTAATTATTGCAGTAGCATGTATATAAATATAAGCAAGCGTTATTATAAATATTCTAGCTCAGAGACAAAGTAAACATTGTTCCACCAAGGTTCTGGTTTCTTATCGCTACCTAGGAAACAAAACGTTTTTTGTTGCCAGATGCGTAGTCTTTTTAACTATCGGCAGTGTTGCCAGATGGCTACATGACTCCCCCGCCAGTGAACAGGTGAACGTAAAATGAGATTTCAAACGAAGTTCACAAAGTTTTTGGTAAATCTAGTCGGTCGATTGACTCGTCTTCCACTTCTGGTAAAGATTTGCTTGGTAGGTAAAAACGAAACAGTTTTAGTTTCCCTATCCTTGATAATCTTATTTTCCGTAGTGTTGGCAGTGGTTGGTAAAACCTGGACATTTTAACTGACAGTTTGATCGTCAGCTAATAAGTAACAAGTCTTAAGTCGATCGATGGAAATGTTGATTTTTTTCTCTCTGATAAGTACAGTAAAATATTTCTCACTGCGATGTACTACTTTATGTGGTCCTTCATAGGGTGGCTGAAGACTTTTGCGTACAGCATCCTTTCGTACAAATACGTGTGAGCACGTCGAAAGATCCTTGAAAATGAAAATATCTTCCTTACTATGATTAGATGCTGGTGCTGGTTTGACGGTGGCGAAATGATTTTTAAGCTGAGTTGCAAACTCTTACTGATTGATTGAAGCTGGAGTGGGTTGTATAAAGTCTCCAGGTAGACGGAGTTGTTCACCGTAGAGCATCTCTGCAGGTGTTGTTTCAAAAGAATTGCTGATGGCAGTTCTCAAACCTAACAGAACAGTTGATAGTGAACGAGTCCATGCAAAGTTGTTGTGACACATCAAAGCAGCTTTTAAAGACCTGTGCCATCGTTCGATGAAACCATTTGATTTAGGATGGTACGAGGTTGTGCGTTTTCTTTGAAATCCCATAATTTTTGATAATTCTTGAAATAAGCGCGATTCAAACTGTGTTCCCTGGTTAGTGACGATGTAAGGTGGAACGCCGAAACGAGAAATCCAGACAGAATAAAGGGCCTTGGCTATGGTTTCTGCTGCAGTATCAGATGTTGAAATGGTTTCTGGCCATCGACTGTACCTGTCAATAATGGTGACACAATATCTGTAGTTTTCTGATAACGGTAAAGGGCCAATTATATCCATATGTATTTCGGCGAAACGCTGACTGACCAAAGGAAAATTCTGGATGGGACTCTTGACATGTCGGGTGACCTTGCTTTGTTGGCAGTTGAGACAACTTCTGCACCAATTTTGAATGTCTTTTCGCATTGAAGGCCAAATATATTTTCTTGCTATTAATTTTCTTGTTGAACTATTTCCTGGGTGGGAAATTTTGTGAATTGCTTCAAAAACCGTTCGTCGAAATTGCTTAGGAATAAATGGTCGAATTTTTTCTGAGAGGTATCACAGTAAATTGTAGCATTTGAGGAAATTCAGTAATTTTCAAGGATGAAGAATTTTAGTTTTGAAGCAGTTGCTGTAATTCATCATTTGACCTTTGAGCTTCTGCTATTGCCTCATAATCGATGGTTGGCAGAACAGATAAACTATTTAACCTTGACAATGCATCAGCAACTATGTTCTCAGAACCGGAAACACGTTGAATGTCAGTTGAAAATTCGGCGATGAAATTTAGATGTCTTACTTAGCAAGGTGAAGCTTTCTCAGGATTTTGATTCAAGGCAAATGTTAGAGGTTTATGATCAGTATAAATTGTGAAGGGTCTGCCTTCTACTAAGTAACGAAAGTGTTTCACGGCAGAATAAGCAGCTAGCAACTCTCTGTCGTAGGTACTGTACCGTTGCTGTGTAGGATTAAGTTTTGATGAAAAGAAACCTAATGGTTGCCAAGAATCGTCAGTTTTTTGTTGAGCCGCTGCCCCGATTCCAAAATTAGAAGCGTCTACAAATAATGCCAAGGGTGCTGATATTGATGGATGTGCCAGATGAACAGCATTCGCCAAGTGCATTTTACATTTCTGAAAGGATTCTTCTGCTTCTTGTATCCAATCAATAGTTTTATTGGAGTTCTTTTTAAGGCCGGATAAGTATGTTGTTAGAGGTAATTGATATTCCGCGGCATGAGGCAAAAAACGTTTATAAAATTTCAGCATACCTAAAAAACGTTTCATCTGCTTTATTGTTTTGGGTCTTACAAAATTGTTGATGATGTCTATCCGATCTGCCACTGGCTTCAGCCCTTTGGCGGAAACAGTATGTCCAAGAAAATTCAGCTCAGTCTGGCCGAAATTGCACTTAGAAATTTTTATTACTAAGCCAAAGTCTGACAGACGTTTGAAAACTTCTTTGAGATGCTCCAAATGCTCTTCTTTGGATTTTGAAGCCACCAAGATATCATCCATGTAAACAAAACAGTAATCTAAACCTCTTAAAACGGCATGCATGAATCTTTGAAAAGACTGAGCAGCGTTTCTTAAACCAAACGTCATGCGGGGAAATTCAAAGAGGCCGAAATGTGTGCAGATTGCGGTTTTTTCGATGTCGGACGGATGGACAGGAATTTGGTGGTAGGCTCTCTCTAAGTTTAGCGTGAAAAATATGATGCAGCCTTCTAAGTGCTGCGTAAAATCTTGTACATGGGGAATTGTATAATTGTCAGCTTGTGTTATGCGATAAAGTGACCTGTAATCACCACAGGGCCTCCAATCACCATTCTTCTTTTTCACCATATGAAGAGGGCTAGACCAACAACTTTTAGATTGTCTACATATTTCTTGTTCCATCATATATTCGAATTCGGCTTTAGCGAATTTTAATTTTGCGGTCGATAGTCTTCGAACTTTGGCGGAAACTGGGGTACCATTTGTAATTATTTGATGGGTTACATCATGTTTGGGAAATGTTTTAAAAGAATTTTCTTTTGTTATGTCTTTAAACTGAGCCAAAAGAGAAGAAATTTCTGAATGCAAATTATTAAAGTCTATTGTAGTCAATGATGTCGATGGTTGTATTGCAATTGTGGCGGGTGACGAGAATAAAGTGTAAGGATCTAATAAACGCTGTCTTTTGACGTCTACTAATAAACCATACTTCTGGAGAAAATCCGCGCCAATAATTGCTTTCGACACATCGACCACTATGAATGCCATCGTAAAAGTTCGTCTGAGTCCAAGATCTAATTTTAAAATTTTATTACCATAGGTTTTTATTCTGGTGCTATTGGCGGCAAATAATAGAAAATCAGATGTCGGCAGCACTTTTCTTCTATTGACAGGAATCACGGACACATCCGCTCCAGTATCAATCAAAAAGGAACCTCCGCTATTTCTGTCGCAAATGTATAGGCGACTGTTTTGTCTGCCAATATCGTCGGTCGCTGCGATCGATTGGCCTATTAGTTTTCCGGCGTGCTGTTTGTATTCGCATGGAGGGGTACACTTACGTGCCTTTTCGCCAAAAGTGGCATGGTACCAGCAATACTTGCTTTGCTGTGTCGATCGTGAGAGAGAGCGTGATCGTTGTTGCCGAAAACTGGAATGGAAGCAATTTCTATCAAATGATTTGTGAGATCTTCCCAAAAAAATCAAATCTTCTAAACGTTTGGTTAGGGGGCCGCTTCACTGACCGTCGCCGTAAACCCAAGCCAATGTTATTCTATAGAGAATTTTGTTCAATTATAACTCATTAACTAATTCATATTTTTTTATTATGTTTCCACATTCAGAAAATTCACAGTTGTTAAATTGGCCGCCGTTTTCTAAAAACGGATTTTTAAAATTTTAAATGTTTTATTTTGAAGCTGTAAAATACAAATTTTTAATATGTGAAATTTTGCATGTTACTGCATAAAAATAAAATATTAAAAATTAAAAAAATCTGTTTTCATAAAACGGCGGCCAATTTAACAATTGTGAATTTTCTGAATGTGAAAACAGAATTTAAAATTATGAATTTATTAATGAGCTATAATTAAACAAAATTCTCCATAGGAAAACATTGGCTTGAGCTTCCGGCGACGGTCAGTGAAGCGGCCCCTTAAGGCATCAACTTTGCTTTCCAAAGGTGCTAACCAGTCGCTCTCGCCAAGTTGAGTATTTTGTTTGCCATTAGCATTTGTCGATTCTAAATCAGTTTTTGAGTCCTTCATTTTATGAAAATGGTATTTTTAAAAAACAAAATGCTTTCATAAAAGGTTTGAAAAACTCACCTAATATTATCAAAGGCTGGTAACAGAAAATTTATAAAAGAACTGAATGCGGCATCTTTAGAAAGAGGTACCAATTCTTTGTTTATCCGGGTCACCACTTATAGGTGCGTGTAGTTTGCATAAATAAGACTCCAAATTATAAAACTAATATTATTTACATACTATTTACAATCTAAATGATACAAAGGGTGAATTAATTATTGCAGTAGCATGTATATAAATATAAGCAAGCGTTATTACAAATATTCTAGCTCAGAGACAAAGTAAACATTGTTCCACCAAGGTTCTGGTTTCTTATCGCTACCTAGGAAACAAAACGTTTTCTGTTGCCAGATGCGTAAAGTACTTTTAACTATCGGCAGTGTTGCCAGATAGCTACAATTCCTTTATATGAAAAAATAGACAAAAAAAAAAAAAAAAAAAAAGTCCTGTTGTATTAAATTCTGTTTTCTGCAAAGTTTTATATCAATGCTTAAAAAACAAAAATAGGTTGCGGATTTTATTATTATTATTATTGCACCATTTTATAATTTATCTCTATATTTAAGGCACAGCTAGAGTTAAAATGGCTATTGTGGTTGCGTAAATGAATTCTTTGGCGAAAAACGTACGAGCTTCATTTCTAAATTTTAAAAATCGCTAAATTGGTCATAGTAAAGATCTATCCTTTTAAATATATTTTGAGTTAAAAAACTAAATCTTTATATAAACTAATATAAATTTTTATCTCATAAATTTCATTTTAAAAATTTCTGCGCTTAACCTCTAACTCTATACCAATAGTTGTTTAACATAATCATGGTATTTGTTATAACTGAGCCATTTTCAATTTCAGTGTATAAATTTGTTTATTATTTATCCTCTATTTTTTTGTAAGTTCACGTGCTGAACAATATGTCAAAGAAAAAAAAAAGAGTTAAATGAATTTAATGCTTTAATTTTTATGTAAAATATGAGCGCGTGCTATCTTCAAAAATTTGTTAAAAATGTAAAGATTATATGGTGCGTGTGGCATCCATAGTTTGTTTTTTTTATTCAAGAAATGGAACAGAATAAAGTTAGCAACGATGTTAGTTGCATTTTTTCATACAGTTTGAATTTTTAATTTTAGTGAACTATTTTTTACCGTAGGAATAATTTTCTTATGTTTAATGTTATAGGGAATTATTATACGAGCACAAGAGATGCTACTTTAATAATATTAAAGTGTAAATAAGAAGTATTGGCGTCCGCTTTTATACAGTTTAATTTAGTAAGAGAAAAGCTAGGAATTTGCGGTGCTTATTCCGTTGCTTTACATAAAATTAGTGGAGTCACTGCGACAGGACCTTTCAAGTGAAGTAAAATTATTTTGATTGTATTAAGATTAAAAAGATGTTTAAAACCGTTAAAGGATTTAAAAAAGAAGATTTGAAGTGGGTAGCCGAAGAGATTGGTGAGACTTTGCCTTCGACGTTCACAATAGCAAGCTTAAAAGAGCTGATTTTAAATAGTAAAGGGTATGAAAAGGATCCCGAATTTGTGCAAGATATCTTAGAAAATGCTATAGCTGAAAGAAAATTGGAAGAAGAACAAGCTTTGAAAGAAGAAAAACAAGAGCAAGCTTTGAAAGAAGAAAAACAAGAACAAGCTTTGAAAGAAGAAAAACGAGCTGAAAAAGAAAAAGAACTTGAGAAGTTAAAGCTAGAAAAAGAAGCTGAGGCATTAAGGCTGGAAAAAGAAGCAGAACTGGAGAAAGAGAAACTAAGATTGAATCATGATTTAGAATTGGCGAGAATACAATCATCTGGGCAAATTCAAACTGATGCTATTTTAAGTAATTATGGAAATAGTACTATGAGACGAAAATTTACTTTACCTAAGCTGGAATTCAGGAAATTTGGCGGAGAAATTAAGGATTGGTTGCCTTTTTGGAGCCAATTGGAACAAATCGATAAAGATGATGAGATTGCCCCAGAGGACAAGTTCCAGTATTTAGTACAAGCAACAATCGCTGGTTCACGCGCAAGAGAAGTTGTTGAAAGTTTCCCGCCAACTGGCGCCAATTATTCAAAGGCAGTGGAAAGTTTAAAGGCTCGTTTTGGCAGGGAAGATATTCTAGTAGGAGTGTATGTACGAGAGTTATTGAAATTGATAACATCTGTGCAAACAAAAGGTAAATTTACGTTAACTTCATTATATGATAAGCTTGAGTCATATTTACGGGCGCTAGAAACATTAGGTGCTACCACTGATAAATATGCCTCCATTTTATACCCTATGGTTGAGTCTTGTTTCCCAGCAGACTTTTTGAAGGCCTGGAATCGCTAGAATCTCTCTTCTTCCAATACGGATGCTAAAGGAAGGTTGAATAATCTGATGCATTTTTTGAAAACGTAGAAGGTGAAGAGAGAGTATCTTTAGCTGTAGCGGGCTTCGGTTTGACAAAGCGTGAAGATAATAAATATTCTAAAAGGAAAAACAGTGCATGTGCAGACTATATGCGAAATAAGACATCGACAGCTGCAGGTTTATTGACAACGTCTTCTGCTTTAGATTTCAAAAGGGTATGCATTTTTTTCCAAGGCAAACATTTGAGCTCTGAATGCTTTTCAGCTCGAAAATTGAGTTTAACTGAGATACAAAAGATTATAAAGGATAAAAATTGCTGCTTCGCTTGTTTGTTACCTAATTATACAGTTAAAAAATGTCGAGCAGTTTTAAGATGCATTATCTGTTCTAAGAAGCATGTGCCTTTGATGTGCGATTTGCGTGATTCTCAAGGTAAAACTACACAAGAAAAGGTTGAAGAAAATTCAGTCAGTAGTGAAGTTAACATGACAAATTTTAATAAGCAAAGTGCTAAAGTATTCCTTCAAACCTTAAAAGTGAAACTCATCTCCGAAAACAAGCAAAAAACAGTTCGTTTATTGTTAGATTCGGCATCCCAAAAATCTTATATTTTGAAAAGTATAGTAGAAGAGATGAATTATACTCTTATTCGTCAAGAAAAAATGATGCATTCATTGTTTGGCGGAGTTACAACAAAGGAATGCCAACATAATTGTTATAGAATAAAGGTTAAGGATATGAATGAGAAGTTCGCCTGTAATTTTGAAGTGATGGATCAAATTACTATATGTGAAAACATTCAACCGGTCACTAATGGTCCGTGGATTAAAGAGTTGAAAGAATATGGAATCGAATTATCTGATGTAAGTCATTGCCGTGAAGTTATCGAAATATTGATTGGTGCTGATATTATGGGAAAGATGTTAACTGGCAAAAGAAAAGTATTGACATCTGGTCTTGTTGCCATCGAAACATACCTTGGTTGGACATTGATGGGCAAGGCGCCTCACACCGAAGTCTCAACAGATAATTTAGCAATGACGGTGACGTCTTTGTTCGTAAATGATGCTGATATCTCAAACTTATGGAGATTGGACTTGGTCGGAATAACAGATACTATAGAAAAGAAATCTAAAAGTGAGATTGACCGTCAAACAAAGGAACATTTCTTAGAGACAGTAAAAATTAACAAGGATGGTCGTTACGAAATTTGTCTTCCTTGGGCTGACGACACATCTGCATTACCAGATAACTTGAGTTTGGCTGTAAGACGTTTAGAAAGTACAACTTCTAAGTTATTAGCTAAGAACATGTACGAAAAATATGAAAATATATTTATGGACTGGTTGAATGAGGGGATCATAGAAGAAGTTCCTGTTCCTGCTACCAAAGTGAACTCTTATGGTAATTACCTCATCACCCAGTTATTAAAGAGACCAGTAGCACAACACCTATACGTCCGGTTTTCGATGCTTCAGCAAAGTTGGCTAACCATCCATCTTTAAATCAGTGTCTGCAGTGTGGCCCAAATTTGATTGAGCTTATTCCAGATATTCTCCTACGTTTCAGAGAAAGAAAATTCGGTGTAACAGCTGATATTAGAAAAGCGTTTCTTCAAATTGACATTTGTGAAAAGGATAGAGATTTTCTACGATTTCTATGGTGGAAATATCTAAAAGAGAAGAAACTTAGAGTATTTAGGCATGCACGAGTCGTTTTCGGTGTAAAGTGTAGCCCTTTTCTTTTATCATCAGTCATTGAATATCACATCAAAAATAGCGCAAGTTTTGAGGAAAATTTCAAGCAAAGGCTTTTGCATAGTTTTTATGTAGACAATGTCGCCACTAGTGTGCACAGTGAAGAAGATCTAAAGAAATTTATCTCAGACTAAGGTGACCATATTTTCAAACGCTTATTTGGGGACAAATTACCGTTTGTCCCCGAATCGAAGTAAATTTCGAGGACATTGAAAACTCTATTTGGGGACTTTTTCGAGGACATAACAGATCTATGCCTATATACATTATTAATAAAAATAACTTTGATTTATACATCACAAAATACTTTGGAACATTTTTTCTATGAAAAATTGCTGAGCCTAAGGTATGTATGGGAAAATTAATCTAACTCAGCATTATTAAAATAATCATGTATATAGAACCCATATACACTTTATTATGGTAGGATAGAACACAAAATAACAGCATTTCATTTAATCTTCAGAATCCCCACTCCCAGAAATGCAGAAATTATTCTCGATTATATAACTACAAGAAAATCATTTATTTTTCTCTCCTATCAATTTATCAATGCAATTTCTGGTGGTCATATAACTGCCATTTTTGTCAAAATTTCATTAAACAAATTTTATTTTTCAGTTCACATAGATCGGGAAGATAGAATTTATATACTGATAAGTAGTGCATGATTCTTTCTCTGCGATTAAGTATGAGGGTCTTTATTTCAAAGTTTTGTTGATTTACAAAATTATCTAATTACTTCTGCATTAGACTACGATTTTGATTCGATTGGATTGGGTGGGCTGTACGTTGCACTAGTGCTGCGCAATGGGCAATTGGCAACGATCTAGGACTCATCCTAGAGGTGGTCCGGAGACATGCCATAACAATTTTGATTTTCCACGGAACGGACTGCGATTTTAAAGAAATAGATACAAATATTTAAATTTGGGGACATTTAGTGTCCCCAAGTAGTCAAAGCATTTTTGGGGACAAAAATAAAAAAAGGTCAAAATTCGAGGACAGTCCTCGAATTTCGAGGACGTATGGTCACCTTATCTCAGACTCAAAGGAAATAATGGCAAATGGTGGTTTTGATTTAAGACAGTGGGAATACACTGGTGATCACGATGAAACATCGAACCAGAAGGAAACTCAAGTATTGGGTCTGATTTGGGATAAGGTTTCCGATGCATTAAAAGTCAACATGAAATGGCTAAACGATTTCAACACAGAAAGGATTACCAAGCGAAGTATGTTATCGGCAGTTCATAAAATTTTTGATCCTTTTGGTTTTACTGCTCCAGTGATGCTTTATCCTAAATTGATGTTACAGAAAGCTTGGAAATTAGGAATTAATTGGGATGACGAAATAACTGGTGAATTACAAAAATAATTCCTATTATGGTTTCAAGAACTTAAATATTTAAATGATGTTAAGATACCAAGATATATCCAGATCACTCCAGAAAACTTACATGCATGCACAATTCATACTTTCGTTGATGGAAGTAAAGATGCTTACGCAGCAGTAGTATTCTTGAGGATAGAAAAGGAAGATCAAGGGGAAATAATTATGCTTGCTGCCAAGTCCCGAGTTGCGCCTTTAAAGAATACGACTGTACCAAGAATGGAGCTATTAGCAGCTACTATTAGCGCTCGTTTGGCGAAAACTGTTGTGGATGCTTTGGGTTGGCAGGAAATGAAGAGATATTACTGGAGCGATTCCTCAACAGTGCTTGCTTGGATATCAAGAAATGAGAGCTGGTCTGTGTTTGTCCGAAATCGGGTTCAAGAGATTCAGAAATTAAGCAGTCCTTCATCATGGAAACATATACCAAGTGAGAAGAATCCAGCAGACTTGCCGTCTAGAGGCTGTAAGGCTAAGCAATTAGCTTTTATCAGATGGTGGGAGGGCCCACATTGGATGAAAGATTCAGCAGAATTTTGAAATCACATGAACACTTCCAATGAAGATTGGAATGATGAAGAAATTCAGAAAGAAAGGTCAAAGTCTATTTGTATGTTGACGAAGCCTGAATTTCCATCCAATAATAACTGGTATTACCGCTACTTTTCAAGTTATGAAAAAATCATACGTTTAGTTGCTTGGATCCTTCGCTTTAAGCATAATTGTTTAAATCCTGATAAGAGAAGAAAAGGCGAATTGACGGCTACTGAATTTCGGGAAGCTGAGATAAAAACTCTACGTATGGTTCAAAAGGAATCTTTCTCTTTGGAAAGTGATGAAAGATTGAAGACATTACAAACCTGTAAGGATGAGCAAGAGGTCATTCGTTTGAAAACTAAAATAACTTACAGGAAAGATAGTGAAGATTTTCTCCATCCCATAATTCTCCCTTCAAAGCATGAAGTTGTTAATCGACTTATTTTTTATATTCGTGTAAAGAACTGTCATGCGGGGTTACAAATCCTCTTAAATTTGCTTAGAGAAAGGTATTGGATTCTCAACGGAAGAAAGAGTGTAAAGCTTGTGTTAGCCAGCTGCTTGATTTGTAAAATATTTTATTCAAGGGCTTTAAGAACATCTAGTGCTCCGCTACCTGAAAGCACAGTAAAAGATTCTGCCGTATTTCAAATTACAGGCATAGATATGGCTGGTCCCTTGTATCTTAAGAACGATAAGAAGAGTTGGATTTTGATCTTTACCTGTGCTATATATAGAGCTGTTCATCTAGAGCTAGTGACCTCTGCTTCAAAAGATACATTTCTGATGGGTTTGAGAAGATTTCTGGCTCGCAGAGGACGATGCTCTGTTATCTACTGTGATAACGGAACAAATTTTGTTGGCGCAGCTAATTTATTGAGAAGCTTAGATTGGCAAAGTATACAAAAATATGGGACTGTCAACTCCATAGACTGGAAGTTTAACCCGCCAACGGCGGCGTGGTGGGGTGGCTTCTGGGAGAGGCTGATTAGGGTAATAAAAGACCTTCTTAAAAGAGTCTTAGGACGCGCCTGTCTTACGTACGAAGAAATGGCAACTCTTTTAGCTGATGTTGAAAGTGTAGTGAATTCAAGGCCTCTAACATATCTTTCTGAAGATGCGACTGTAAAGCCTATCTCCCCATCTATGTTTCTTCAAGATGTTCACGAAATTCAACTTCCAGATGTTGATGCAGTTGAACAAAATTCTTTAACAAAGAGGCTCAGATACAGGCAGTCCCTACTCAGAGCTTTGAGAGATCGATTCAGATCCGAATATTTGGGTGCTCTCATACAGCGAGCAAATAGAAAATAGCCAGAAAAGGGTATCGCTGTCGAAGATATTGTATTAATTGGATCTGACAACAAGAAACGAATCCACTGGCCACTAGGCCGTATCACAGAACTTATTCCTGGAAAAGATAAGAAAGTTCGACTTGTAAAGGTTCAAACTTCGCAACATGAACTTTTACGACCTATTCAAAGATTATATCCTTTAGAAGTAACAACATCAAATAATAGTTCAAAACTGAAAGAACCATACCATTCAAAGGAAACCTCTGCTCAAACTGTTAAACCCGTTGTAACTTCAGAAGAGGAACCAGTCAGATATAGCAAAGCGGGAAGGAGAATTAAAGCCCCTGAAAGACTAATGTATTGAGAAGTACACCTGCAACATTTGGTTTTGATTATAACCTATAATCAAAAGGTGGGAGGATGTTATAACTGAGCCATTTTCAATTTCAGTCTATAAATTTGTTTATTATTTATCCTCTATTTTTTGTAAGTTCACGTGCTGAACAATATGTCAAAGAAAAAAAAAGAGTTAAATGAATTTAATGCTTTAATTTTTATGTAAAATATGAGCGCGTTCTATCTTCAAAAATTTGTTAAAAATGTAAAGATTATATGGTGCGTGTGGCATCCATAGTTTGTTTTTTTATTCAAGGAATGGAACAGAATGAAGTTAGCAACGATGTTAGTTGCATTTTAGGTAGATTCCTTATAGGAGATCTACCTATTGCAATGGTTCTCATGACACGACTTCTGGAAAATTTCTTCATATCTTCACCGATCATGACCCCTAGAACCCAAAGCCACCCTCCGTTCAAAAGTTTATATATATATATATATATATATATAGGTATATATATATATATATGTGTATAACGCTTTTTCCCATGTTAAGTTATGAACACGATAACTGGAGTAATTTTTATTTAAATTTAACCAGCTCGGGATATGTTGTCAGGACAGTAAAAATCTCGGAGGAGTTCGTATATGGGGTATCCTGCTCAAAGGGGGTGGAAATGGTGGGGGGTGGAAATTTTCATTTGCCCATAATTTCTTTAATATTGAAAATAGGAAAATACTTCAAACCAGGCGAATTACCGCCTTACCCTAAAAAACAACTTTTGTATTTAAACTTTTTCGATAACTTTAATTGCTTAAAAGTTACAAGTTAAAAAGTGATTTTTCTTGTGATGAAGCCGACATTTTCTATAGCTTTCATTGAAAAAATTTATAATCTGATGCTTATGTCACGTGCAAATGATAATAAAAAAGATCACTGAAAATATAATAAAATTTTAATCATGTTTTTAAACAATATAATAATCTGATAAAAAAAAAAAGTTTAATTTAACAGAAAATATGACGCCACAATTACAACAATATACTGAGAAAAATGAAATAAAATTTTATTCGTGATTTTAAACAAATAAAATAAAAGTTAATAAAAAAATAAGTAAATAAAATCAACATATATTAGGGCTAAGCAGATTTAGACTTAGCTTTATGACATAGATGCTATAATGTAAAAGATAAATGTCATCGTTAAAAAAAAAAAAAAAAAATCTTGTAAATCGATGCTAAACGAATTAAACTGGCATGGTAGAAAAGGTAATAAATTTGGGGACATTTAGGTATCCCTTTAACAAATGAACTAGGGACGATTTTAATGAATTTTCCGTTGAAGTTTATTTTCATGAAAATTTAAATTTTAATTAAAGTATTTCATTACTTGAATTCCCTTATTTTGATAAATAAAATTATACCATTAAAAAAAAAAAAAAAGAAAGAACACTCTTTTATTGAAAAATGAACTAATTTTAGAAAACTATTACATACTTTTAAATCTTTATTAAAAAAAAATTAATTGTTGCCACTTGACATTATACAAATACATCCAAATCCTGTGTCACATACGATAGTTTTGTATAAGTATAGATTTTTTGTTTGCCCTTGGAACTTACCCCTGATGGGAAAAGTGCCTGGAAACACTTGTATCTAGTATTGTCATTGATTATGAAGTCGTGTGCAAAATTCCAGGTCCTTTGGAAGACAAGAAGTTGCCGAAAATTGAATTGCAAAATTCCGTTACATACATTAACAGTTGCATCATATCAAGTTAATAAAAGTGTGTTAATTAAAATCCTTGTTGACGCTTTAATTAATCATTTAAAAATATAAAATTAAAATAATGCGTTAATCTTAATACAAATATCGTTTGTGGTGAATAGTTTAGAATGTCAGTTTAGGCAAGAATTTAAAATTTACGATTGAGAGTAATACGTTACAGCTTCCTTTGACTTTTTATCTTGTCGAAACAAGATATTGGTCTGTAAATATATATGAAGTTTTCGCGTGGAAAGAAAATATAAAGACGCCAAAGCTGCCTTTCTCCATCTCCAAGCTCGCCAAATTTTGTCGCCAAGTCAAAAATTTCGTCGTCAACTATTAACTTTTGCCGCCAAATCACAAAGTTCATTGCTAAGTCGCAAGTTTTGTCACCAAAATCTCGCCAAATCATGCAATTTACTAAATTCATAACAATTAATATTGAAATTCAGCGGTGCCAAATGCTCAAATGTTAACTAATGTTAATGTTAATGTTCCAGCTTATGTGAACCAAAACAGTTTCACTTTACAATTTTTACTCATCTGACAATAAGAATCACAAAAACACAATACAAAACTTTCAATAATTCAATAAAAATTACAATGAAATAACTATTCAAAAACCGCTACCACTTATCTGTATTTGACTTGACCATAACAACGCCACGCTTACCAGAACTAGTGAGATCACAAGTGCATTTTCACGTTTCTATTACTTTTTCTTTTAAAAGAAAGATATTGAACAACAGTTATATGGATTTTAAATAAAAAATATAATTTCGATTAAGCTTGGGTGGAGAGGGGGGGTATCCCCTTCCGGGATTCACCATTGCTGGGATTGTATATCTTTAAGGCTTTTATTTGTTGAATGATTATGAGCTTGAATTTTAAAAAATTGAAACATTTACAAACCAATAAATTTTGCCTAAAATTTTAAGTAGAATGAATAAAACATTTTTGTAGTTGAAAATTAAATTTCTTGGAAACAGAATAGCCACGTAAATAATGCAATGTGTGGCAACAAAGCCATTGGCTAGGTATTAATGCATATGTAAAATTTCTTTACAATTGTAACATTAACGTAAAGGAATCTACCTTTGCCTTTAAGCTTGCCGAAAAGGGATTTTTTTCATACAGTTTGAATTTTTAATTTTAGTGAACTGTTTTTTACCGTAGGAATAATTTTCTTATGTTTAATGTTATAGGGAATTATTATACGAGCACAAGAGATGCTACTTTAATAATATTAAAGTGTAAATAAGAAGTATTGGCGTCCGCTTTTATACAGTTTAATTTAGTAAGAGAAAAGCTAGGAATTTGCGGTGCTTATTCCGTTGCTTTACAGTATTCATTACTAAATCTTTTTCGCCTAACGTCAAAATAAAAACTAATTGTACAAACTTAACTGATAATATAAACTAATAATATAAACGAAAATAAAAATATAAACTAATTCGTTTCATCTTTATTAAATTTTTAATTAATATTTTAAATAATTATAAGATAAAAAGATCTTTTTATATACCATGTTTTTAAATTTTCTGTTCAATCATATAAACGCTACCGAAGGCAGCGGGAACACGGAGCAATTGGATAAATTTTTTAAAAAATTCATTGCTCTCGTGTTTTGAGATATTATAAAAGTTTCAAATGTCTAGCTAGTCGGGAAGTTAGTGAAAAATCGATTACAAGCTTTGTACTGGTAACGCTTCCGAAGGCAGCAGGAACCCGAAACATTTGGTTAAAAATATTTTTAAAATGCATTTTCACCGTATTCTGAACTATTCTGAAAGTTTCAAATGTCTAGCTAGTCAGGAAGTTAGTTAAATAAATTTTCTGTTGAATCATATAAACGCTGCTGAAGGCAGTAGGGACCTGAAACAGTTGACTAAAAGTATAAAAAAAATGTATTGTCACTGTATTCTGAGCTATCCTGAAAGTTTCAAATGTCTAGCTAGTCGAGAAGTTAGGAAAAAATCGATTGCAATCTTTGTACTGATAACGCATCCGAAGGCAGCAGGAACCCGAAACATTTGGCTAAAGGTATTTAAAAAATGCATTTTAACCGTATTCTGAGCTATCCTGAAAGTTTCAAATGTCTAGCTAGTCGAGAAGTTAGTGAAAAATCGATTACAAGGTTTGTACTGGTAACGCTGCCGAAGGCAGCAGGAACCCGGAGTAGTTGGTTAAAAATATTTAAAAAATGCATTTTCACCGTGTTCTGAACTATTCTGAAAGTTTCCAATGTCTAGCTAGTCGGGAAGTTAGTTAAATAAATTTTCTGTTGAATCATATAAACGCTGCCGAAGGCAGTGGGGACCTGAAACAGTTGACTAAAAGTATTAAAAAAATGTATTGTCACCGTGTTTTGAGCTATCCTGAAAGTTTCAAATGTCTAGCTATTCGGAAAGTTAGGAAAAAATCGATTGCAATCTATGTACTGATAACGCTGCCGAAGGTAGCGGGAACCCGAAACAGTTGGCTAAAGGTATTAAAAATATGCATTTTAACCTTATTCTGAACTATTCTGAAAGTTTCAAATGTCTAGCTAGTCGGGAAGTTAGTTAAATAAATTTTCTGCCGAATCATATAAACGCTGCCGAAGGCAGCGGAACCTGAAGCAGTTGACTAAATTTATTAGAAAAATGTATTGTCACCGTGTTGTGAGCTGTCCTGAAAATTTCAAATATCTAGCTAGTCGGGAAGTTAGTTAAAAATCGATTGCAAGATTTGTCCCTGACAAACACACAAACACACAAGAATCGAAGTTAATAAAAACATGGTAAAATATCGGTTATTTTCAAATGTTTGCTATTCTAAATATTTTTTTTCTTCTCTCGAGCATCTCAAAGATGCCAATTATTCATTTTTTTCTTATTTACACCATTGATCACATATTAATTTTCCTGAGGAAAGTGACGTCAGAGACACAGAAAAAAAGGCCATAAGAGAAACTTTTTCTCCGGTGGCAAATAGAGTACCTTTATAAACCCGACGTTTATATTTAATGACTTCGTTAATTAAAATGATAGAAATTTCTAAGCAGCTGAAATGCGTTCCTTGAAGCTGCCGGAATATACTGATATATCTCATGACGCGGAGAACCCTGCCCTTCGCGAGAAGTTGATGTCGCAGACAAAAAAAAATTGACGCCAGCGACAGTTACTTTTTCTTAATATATAGAGATTTGTGTGAACAAAGCCTTTAAAATTACACACATATATATGTAGTAGCAAGTTCTTCTTTTCCCCTGACCTTGCTTGCCGCAACTGCTGAATCCAAGGCTACATAGTTTTGTTTTTGTTTCCCGTACTCAGAATATTAAAGGAAGTGCGTGCTTATGACGTGGATGGCGCTACTTCCTGAACGGGCTGCTGCTAAGAGCGTTGGAGGAATGAGATTGAGTTTCGACGGAAAGTTTGACGAAGCTGCACACGAGATGGGTGCAAGGCTTGTTTATAAACTTCGGTTTTCACGTTTGACGTTTTTGGTGAAGTACTAAGTGATTTATCTATGTGACGAGATATGAATAATTTGACGTACTATTAAAATAACTTTTGATAAGCAATTTTAATGCTCATTAGCATTTATGTAAATATTTGTATATATTAATTCTTTATTAAATTTTAAGTAATTAGTAAGTAATATAATTAGTATTTAATTGTTCTCAAACGCCCACAACCCACTGGAAACTACATCAGAAGCGGGATTAAGATAAAGGATAAATCGATTATTTTAATTTAACTTAAATTTTGGATTGAACGCACTACAAACTTTTATTGGACTGAACTGTTTATTTATTTTTTTTTTTAACTGTTTTTAAAATATGAACTGAACTTTTAAATGGATAAACTGCATAAACTCGGAATTTCTTCATATGCTAATTCATACTGGATGAATGGTTTTTAAAGTGTGTAGTAATGCTTTATAATCAACAGAAATGCACGCACCGATGAAATTTGCTTAAACTAAAGCAACGAAGTGTGAAAAATGTTCTTCAAGGTTCTCAAGGATTAAAAACGGCAAGTTGACTGAATGGAAATTTAAATAAAAATTAGAACAACAGCTGTTTCTGCTCTACAAAGGTACGTACATTTTATCTTGTTATACAATGGTTTCTTTAGGGGATATACCCAAAATTGGCGCTGCACTGAGGACTGAGAGCTATAGTAAAATTAAAATTCTGCATCGCTTTTTATTCAATGATGTAGGTGACAGAAAAAACCGATGCAGAATAAGAAAATTTATAGGATTTAATTTTGCCGTAGATGATGAAAATTATATAAAAAAGCAAAAAGTCATCGACGAAAATTTTTCGTTGAATGAATTAATTATTATAAATAATCTATTAAGTGTTTCATTTACCGGCACGAAAGAAGAAATTCGTGACAGGTTATTATTAAAATTAAATGATATCGAATTACTAAAAGAAGAAAACTCCGAAAATGAATCGGAAGATGATGATTCTGTAAACGAAAGTAGTGATAATAACGTCGAGAAAACTGACTCCTCTGTGCAATGCCATATGAATGATAATAAGTGCTATAAAAATAATTGTGATTATGATGATGGCAAAATTAAAAAAAAAATGGAAATTGTAATAATGGATCACTTGGTGCAACTGTTTCTTTCAATAATTTTGAAAACTCCATGTCTAAATTTAGCGGCGAACCGCATGAAAATGTTATTGAATTTTTTTCCGAATTTGAAGAATTGTCAATAATGTTTAATCTAAGTGAACTACAAAAAATCGTTTTCTTTAAGAGATCGTTGAGCGGAAACGCTCTTCTCTTCATTAAATCCGAAAAAGGATTATTGACTTATAAAAAACTAAAAAATGCACTAATTAATGAGTTTAAAATCGAGGTAAATTCCGCCTCTTTACACGAAATGCTGAGTAAAAAGAAAATGAAAACTAATGAATCAGTTACGGAATATTATTTTAAATGCGTGAATTGTCAAAAAACGGGCACATTGAAGATGACGCGTGAATGCATTACGTGATCCAAGGAATAAATGATAAAAGTGAAAATAAACTAATTTCATATGGTGCCAAAAATATTCGTGAATTCAAAGAAAAAATAAAATTATATGAAATGTATAAAAGAGACAACGAAAAAAATAAATTTAAATTTGATAGAGTTGAAAAAGTAGAATACAGTGCAAAATTGAAACCCATCAAACATAATGTATATGAAAAATTTAGTCCTAGAAATGAAGTTAATAAAATATGCTATAATTGTTGTGATAAAAACCATGTGTCTAGGGACTTCCCCCACAAAGCTAAAGGTTTTAAGTGTTTCTCATGTAAGCAATTCGGGCATAAAAGTTCGGAGTGCCCAGGTTCGAAACAAGAAGTTGAGACATTGTGTATTGGTGTAAATCAAAATATGAGTAAAATTATACAAGTAAATGATATAAATTTCATGGGCATAATCGATACAGGAAGTGAAGCAACATTGTTGCGTAAAAATGCTTTTGAAAAATTGTATGTTAATAGATTAAATACTATGAGTACTACTATAAAGGGGATCGGGAAAAGTTCAATAAAGCCGTTAGGCTCATTTAAAGTGAATCTTAAAATTGATGAATTGCAATGTGAAACTGACATTTATGTTGTAGAAAATGACGCAATACCCTATGATATAATAATCGGTATGAATGTATTAATGCTGGGTGAAACAACAATTAATGAAAAAGGTATCTTAGTGAAAAATAAGTCTAATTCTCTCGAGGTAAATTTAGTAACAGTACTTCCAGTAAATGCATATGAAAAAGAAAGTAAAACGAATGTTGTTATTGATACGCCCATTAACTTTGAGAACAAAATTTTTGAAAAATCCCCAGAAATAAATAAAACAGTGAATAGTGTTATAAAATGTGAAAATGTAACCCCTCAACCAATTATACTGTCAAAAAAATCATTAGAATCCTCCGAAAAAGCCGTAAGTGAAAATGACGATGAAGACGAAAATGACGAAAGTGATGACGATAAGATGCTTTTAGAGGACGATATTAGTGTAAATGATGACAGTGAGGAAGAAGAGGAGCCTCGACGACAGGAACAAAGTCAGACGAGCATTTTCCAGACAGATGATGATAGTGATGAAGAGGAGGAGCCGCGCCGAAAGGGACGAAGTCAGACGAATGTTTCCCGAATGAAGTCGCTAAAGCAAGAAATCACTTATTTGAAGAGAGATGAAAAACAATTCCTACTTGAAAAAATTTCACAGTTAGACGAAGAGTTGAAAAAATTAAAAGGAAAAGTTGACGAAAATTCCAAACTCCTTAAAAGAAAGAAATCGAGAAAAAGGCCATCGAGAATAGATTCCACTGAGTGTAAAAGACAGAATTTGCCAAAAGAAGAGACTGCCAGTGTAAATTTGAGAAAGTTGTTCATCCCATCACTTCCATTGACGACCACAATTAGCGAGATAGCCATATTATTTCCCAAAGCTGTACAAATAAAATTAGAAGTTTTTCCTACGTATAAGACTGCCATTATAGACTTTTTGACTGAACTTGATGCAACAGAAACTTTAAAAGACATTAAAACTGAAAATGATTGATTAGAGGGTCTCGAGTTCGAGTCCCAAAATAATTTTGAGCCCCAAAGTAAAGATTTGAGTACACATGACAAAAACAACTTTCTACAGTTAAAAAGAAAAATAAAGCAAAATGCAAGTTGAGTAGACATCCACCAAAAACGGTTACCATAGGCAACCAAGTTGCCGTAAACCCAAAATTGACTTTTTCCTGTGACTATGCAACAATAAAAATGAAAAATGATAATATTGATGAAAAAGTTAGAAATGGACGCCAGGAAGGCTCCTATTGCACATTTACTCAAGCTAAGATCCTCAAATGTGGGATAACTTAGCTTAAAAGCAAAAAAAAAAAAAAAAAAAATTTGAAGGTTTGTAAAAAAAAAAAAAAAAAAAAAAAATTGTAAATAAGTATGTTATTATTTTGTGTTGCTTTTTTTTTTTTTTTTTTTTTTTTTTTTTTTTTTTTTTTTTGTATTTTTCAGTGTGACCGCCTGGAGGACCAGCCGGATGCAGGACGGCCGATCCTGTAGTAACAAGTTCTTCTTTTCCCCTGACCTTGCTTGCCGCAACTGCTGAATCCATGGCTACATAGTTTAGTTTTTGTTTTCCGTACTCAGAATATTAAAGGAAGTGCGTGCTTATGACGTGGATGGCGCTACTTCCTGAACGGGCTGCTGCTAAGAGCGTTGGAGGAATGAGATTGAGTTTCGACGAAAAATTTGACGAAGCTGCACACGAGATGGGTGCAAGGCTTGTTTATAAACTTCGGTTTTCACGTTCGACGTTTTTGGTGAAGTACTAAGTGATTTATCTATGTGACGAGATATGAATAATTTGACGTACTATTAAAATAACTTTTGATAAGCAATTTTAAAGCTCATTAGCATTTATGTAAATATTTGTATATATTAATTCTTTATTAAATTTTAAGTAATTAGTAAGTATTTAATTGTTCTCAAACGCCCACAACCCACTGGAAACTACATATATATGAATATATTTCTAAAAGAAACATTTTGCTATTATTATTCTTTATTTAGTATAATTCAAAGTTTAGGCAAAAGTTAAAGCCACTTTCATATAAGTTGACAAAACACGGTAGAAATAATCTATCGCATTAGCGTGCTAATATATTAAATATGACAAGGAATATGAGCATTTGTATGAAAAGGTCTTAACTGCACATATGCGAACAATATTTAAAAGAAAACATTTTTTGATAATTCGATAATCAAATACATAGGTTACCTCACAATTTCAAAAGCTTGGTCAAATATCGTGAAAATTCAGAAAGGTATGAGAAAAAGAGTGAATTCTTATTAACTAAAATTGATTTTTCAGTAAGAAATATTCACAAATTGATGTTTTCATTCTAAATCAATGATTAATTATTCTGAATCACATAACTAACGATTACACTTAAAAATTATTGATTTAAAAAAAATCTCTCTCTCTCTTTTTTTTTTTTTTTTTTAATGATATGATGTATAAAATAAAATTTATTACAATATGCTCTATTCCTCTTCATTTATAAATATGCATTTAAAAGTATTAATAGGGCATACCCCCTTATTAAAAATTTCGTTTTAGGTAATAACTAAAAAACAGTCTACTATTTTCTGTACAGCTCTCTGTTTTTTCATGATATTTGACAAGTCTTTTTATGAGTTGGCCTTTTTGACTTGAGTATAAAATTAAGAAAAAAAAGTTTTTTTTTTTTTTTTTTTTTTTTTTTAATTATTGTTCACGCATGCGCAGTTAAAATACTTTTCATGCAAGTGCTTATATTAATTGCAGTATATTTCTTCTACAGTGCTTTGTTAACTTATTTTAAAGTGGCGTTAAATTTTGTTGTAAACTTTGTATAGTATATATTACTAGTATCGCCCAGTGGTTGAAACTCGACCATTTTTTTTTTTTTTTTTTTTTTGCAAAGCGAGGCAAAGCAAACTTATTGCCTTGTCCTAAACGGAATGCAATTGCAACACAGCTGCGGCAATTGTTTGCCGATATTCACTCTAACTGAATCAGCAGAGTTTTACTTAATATAACTATTTCTCTCTGTAGATGTTAGCCTTTCCTGAAATGAGAGAAAATCGCAACGTGAAACGCCCCTTGTTGTGTGATACAGTCCAGAAGTTAATAGGTACCATGTCAAACCAAGGCCCAACCAAGTATCAAATTCTGTTAAATTAATTCGATTGGTTCATAAAGTACAGTGTTTGAACAAAAAAAAAAAAAAGATATTTTTCAAAAATGGTCGAATTGAGTTTGGGAAATTTCAAAGCGTGTAACTTTATCGAAAACCGAAAATCTAAAACTTTTCTGAATCTTATATTTTCTACTTATATATGCAGAGGAAAGAATAATAAATCCACTTTTTAAAAAATAAAAATAAGTAGTCAATTTCACTTAATTAAAATGCAAGGAAATCTCAAAACGTGTAAATTCATCGAAAACCGGAAATCAAAAGTTTTTATGTATCTTCTACTTGCTTCTTCTATCCACAAAAGCTAGCAATAAAGACACTTTTTTAAAAAAATAAGTAGCCAATTTCAGTTAATTGAAACGTAAAGAAAGCTCAAAACATGTAAATTCAGCAAAAAACGGAAATCGGAATTTTTTCCGTATCGTCTACTTATACATGCAGCAGTTAGTAACAAATCCATTTTCCTTTTATTTAGTTGAATATTTATTGTTTAAATATTACCCTTTGAAATGAAATGTTTATGTTTACATTCGAAACTGGAAGTTTATTACCATTTTTTTTTTTCTGGAGTTTTGTGATTTTAAATTAAAATTTTATCAATTTTACAGAAAAAATAACTCAATCAAACACATGTAGACAGTAACTTATATATAACTATACCCAAATATCGGAATTAAAATTCGGAATAATTTCCGTTATTTTTTAATATTTTTTTACAAAAAATCCAATGGACGATTAACATAGAAAATCTTTTTCATGGCTCCATGGACAGACAGTGACGTCATCACTTCGCTTGCGTATAGTGATGCTACATTATACAAATTACTGTGTCTATGGTTTTATTTGAGCTTTATGAAATTGCCAGATTTAACAACTTTCTACTTTTAGGTATTTTTTAATGTAAAGGAATACGTATATAAAAGGGAAATATGGGGGAAAATGCATAAAAAATAAATGCATTTTTAAATACCTTCTTGACATCGTAAGAAAATAATATTTGTATTCGCACCTTCCGGCTAACCATACCTTTCGAATGATACTATTTTCAACCCTCTACTCCCATAATTAATATGTTAAAAAGGGACTACAAATTTTATGCTTGCCTATTAATATATAGATAAATAAATACATGGTGAATTTTTCTAAAGGTTTATATATATATATATATATATATATATATATATATATGCATATATATATATATATATATTGTGTATGTGTGTGTAAATCTAAACATGCTATTCTTACACAAGTTCGTTGTTTAGTGTCTATATTTACATTTGCAACAATAACAGATCACTTCACACTTTTAATAATAGAAGCTGATCATACTATTTTCTTTACTCAGTTTGTCGACAGGCGCTACCGAGCGGGTATTTACTACAGTTAAAATTCACAATAAAGCTATTTGCATTATATGTCAATAAGCTGTTGTAGGTCCTGAAACGTCACCGCAGGCGCCACCGACCGGGAGTTTCGTACGTGCGGCTTTTTCAAGGATCGCGAACCAGCTGGTCGCTGAAGGCGGCTAGTGAGAAAAAAAATTAACTGGCGACACCAAACTAAAAGTGGTGGGAGAGGGGGAAGAAGTAGAGAAAGGAAATGAGAGAAACAAACTTTTGAACTTTAACGATACGGAAGTCGCTAATGTGCATATTACCTAGTTAAAATGTGAAAAACGATCACCCTAGTTAATCTGCAGATTAACTAAGTAATCTGTACATTAACGGCTTTCGAGCTTTGACGGTTTTCATATAGACATTTCAGAGGATTGCGCTGAAAGGTTCTGCAAATAATAATAATAATAATAATAATTAAATAATTAAATAAATAAAAATTAAAAAAATTCCGCTCTGAGGGGGACATACATCAAAATATAAACAACTTTATTTATTACAGATTTAATTGTTATTTGTTACAAGTTACAGACTGTTTATCGATGGAGATCATATTGTTCAATGTGGGCCCCATCATTAAGTTATAAAATTTGTTGCCGATGAACAGTGTGTTCAAGAGCTGATCGCAGCTGGTCGCCAGTGATCCTCCGCACATGCAGTGTTATACGGTCCTTCAAGGCAGCCGAAGTTACAGCATTTCTTTTAAAAACCAAACACTTTGAAAGGCCCCATAAGCAAAAATCCCATAGATTAAGATCAGGGGAATGGGTCGGCGAAGGAGTGGAAAATGATGAAGAGGTAATTACTCTATCATCAGTATAAATTTTGCAATGAAAACCTTTGCAAAATGGAGAAATGACAGTTTTAAAGTTCGTATGGTTTGAAATTGCCAACAGTTATTTATTTACATAACTTTTCAAACATTTTGACAGTAATGCTTGTTTGTGTTTTGATGCATGTCCCCTCAGAGGGGAAAAAAAAAAAAAAAATAATAATAATAATAATCTTTTTTTACAGAACCTTTGAGCGTATCCTTTGAAATGTATGAGTATATATACGAATTTTCGAATCAATCGGCGTTTTAGTCACAGCTACAGAATGCTCTGAATAGGCCAAGTTTAATTATGGTCCCCCTGTATAGTCCCCCATAATTATGGTCCCCCTGGTAGAGAAAGTATTGTTTTGGGGTCAAATTTTTGAAAGTGAGTTTTTATTATATTTACACGTTTTGAGGTCTCCTGAATCCGAAAAACATGTTTTCAGCGGTTGTTTTGTGTGTCTGTGTGTATATATCAACATATCTCAAGAACAAATAACAGCAGAAAAGAACAAACTCGGTATTCTAAATCTGTATTATGTAGAGATGCTACACTAAACTTTTCGTTGAGATTAAGCAAATGGTTCGTGTACCGGGACATCCAAGATCATTCAAATGCATTACGCCTATGGGGAAATTGCAAGTCAGTACAGTTTAACGTCTATTGACTGCCCTAAATCAAATGAAATGAATATATATTTTTTATAGGCATAAAACTATAAAAGCATGTTTCATGTAATATATTGTATAAAAATCATTCACCTTTTATTCACAGGGCTACACAAAAGAACTAGAAGAACTAGAATATAGTGGGATAATACTTGGAAATTCATGGAAATGCATTTAACGGCCCTCTTCACTTACCGTCGCTGGAAGCCCGAGCCAATGTTATTATATGGGGAAATTTTCTTTACAAATAACTTATTAACTAATACATATTTTTAAATTCTGTTTTCACATTCAGAAAATTCCCAACTGTTAAATTGGCGGACCTTTTTTAAAAATGTATTTTTTTAATTTTTAATATTTTATTTTGAAATTGCAAAATGAAAAAATTTCACATGTTGAAAATTCGTATTTTTCAGCTTCAAAAAAAAAAAAATAAATAAAAAAATAAATAAAAATAAAAAATAAAAATAATTTTTTTTTTTTTTTTAAAAAAAAAAAGGTCCGTCAATTTAACAACTGGGAATTTTCAGAATGTGAAAACAGAATTCAAAAATATGTTTTAGTTAATAAGTTATTTGTAAAGAAATATTTCCCACATAATAGCATCAGCTTCGGCTTCCGGCGGCGGTGAGTGAAGAGGGCCCGTAAGGCTGTTATTAATATAGGTTATATATTAGTATAGGTTATAGCTATTAATATAGGTTATAGCTATATGTTATTAATATAGGATTATATTTAAGTACGCAATGTGGTTTGTACATAATTTTTAGAAGATGTATAGGGCTGCCTATATTTAATCACTGCCTATATTTAATCGCTGCCTATATTTAAAACTTTATTTTTATTGAGTGTAATTAGTGGAAGTGTTTACTATAATATTTTACAATGTTCAGGAAAACTGCTCAGAAATTAAATTTAATTCCTCATACCCCTGTGGTAAATAAAGTATTTTTAAACTAATTAATTAGTGTTGCTTTTTTGTATATTGACATGTTTTGAGTTTTCCTGAATATTGAAGGCATGTTTTTAACGTTTAATCTTTGTCTATGACTTACACACAATTCAAATGTTGCATTTTTAGGCTAATATAAAGTTGTTAGTTGAAGAATTTTATCAAAATACATAAGTTTCAAGGAATGATGCGAGTGAAATTGTCTGAATAATTTAAAATGAACATTTAAATTTAATAACAGCTTTTGAATTCTTTTTAAATGTAAGTACAACTTTAGCCCCTCTCATACAGAATTTTTTGTCAAATAAAGCTTTTCCGAAGCCTATTTTAAATTGTTTTTAACGAAGGTTTAAATAACAGTATTCGTTATCTTTTCTCTTAATGTCCAATCTGCCTTTATGGTATTGAATTTCAGGGAAGAGAAAGTCGTGTGAATGCCACACCAATTTTTACTTCCATTATCTAATACCGTAGGTAATGGAAGTATTGTATTCGGTCCGCAAATTCGATATCGAGATTTCACCTGATTTACACGTTTTAAGGTCTCCTTAGTCCAAAAAAGTAGTCTTTGGCGATTGCTCAGTGTGTATCTATGTATGTACGTATGTGTGTATGTATGGAATGTTCTGGCTATCATATCTCCGAAACTAATAAAGACAGATCTACAAAACTTCAGAATTGAGACAGGTCTGGCGTACAGACGAATTTTCCAAACTTTGGTGAAAATTGAAAAACCGGAAGTGAGACCATAAGTCCGTATCTCAAAAACGGCTCTAACGATTTTATTCAAATTTGCTATATAAACACTCTATTAGATGTCCTTTCGGATGATATAGTTGGTTAGTTCAGGAAAATTGATAGGCGTCCTGTATGAATAGCTCAATTTCAGGTCTCGCGCGTTCCTTTAAAAACGGCTATACGGATTTTTTCAAACTGCCCGTATTAACTCACTTTTAAATATCCTTTTGTACGTAATTATTGTTTTCCGATCAATATTTGAGGAGCAAACATTCAAACCGTGTTTTCTCCTTCAAATGCAATTTTTCAGAAAACACAAAAAACTGATAAATTAAAAAATAACCCTTCTTAGACCCTAATTATCATTTGTTTAGTTGTATTATTGGTTACTAGGAAGATCTGTAGGCCTACTTTACCTAATAAACTTAGAGTTAATTAGAAAAATGTATTTGAAATTTGGAGAAAGCATGTTTTGACCGAAACACAGAGGAGAAAACATGTTTTGAATGTTTCCAATGTGGAGAAAGCATGTTTTGACCGAAACACAGAGGAGAAAACATGTTTCGAATGTTTCCAATGTGGACAAAACATTTTTTGAATAAAAAAGTATGTAGCTCGAATATTGATGAAATAACATTCTTAATGTAATTAACAGAACAGATTTTGTTATGTAATTATGAAGTTAAATTAAATATTTACGCGTGAAAAATCATCATGGAAATTGTAGGGAAGAACTAAAATTTTTAAGCCAATTTGAAATTTAAATTTTTAAACCAATATCTTCACTTAAGCAATTTCATGCTTCCTCTGTTTCTTCATATTCTACATGAAAGTTATTAGTAATGATATCTTTATACCATTTAAAAACAGGCTGATTTTTTCACTCTTCACCATACATCAATTGTAAAAGTTTGTCTATGTCATTCTGATGTCATCTCAATAGGTTCACCAGCATGTACCTTAGTAACAATATTGGCTAGCATTGTACGACCTATTTTAGTTATAGCCATGAAATTGTTTTTACACACAGGAATTCTCCTACCACTGCTACTAGTAATAAAATAAGAAGCAGAAAATGCATGCTGTAAACCAGATGATTGCGATTATTTTTTTTTTTTTTTGGGGGGGGGGGTTATTAGGTCTACGTCGAGTTACATTTTTTGTAACAACCAATGGGGCTATAATACAATCTTGTCGCTGTTTGTCCGGAATTTCGTAAAGTCTATCCCGAAACTTCTTAACGTCATTAGGTCTAACATCAGTGCATGAAAAAGTATTTATTAATAGAATGTTTGCATGGAGCATAAATGTTGTTATCTAAAAGGGCTGAATATCGTTTCTTTTTCGCTTCTTTTCTTTTTCCACCAATTCTCTGTATTTTTCTAGTTCTATAATTAGAAGTACTCACTAATACACCATCTATTAATTCTTCCATTTTAAAAAAAAAAATAATAAATAATAATAATAATAAAGTACACTCCTCTAAAATGAAGAAAACAAGATAGAACTAACGAAAAAACAAACATAAAAAGCTGGTACATGTACGAGTCACGCGACCAGAAAGAGCAGTACTGACTGGTTGGCTGGAGAAATCACAGTTTGACTGAAAACAGGCTCTGGAGGAAACACTGTTTGATTGAAACCCTAACTTTCTAAGCGCATTTATAATGTGATAAAAATTATTTTGGTTTAATATAATAGTATAATTTTGTGCTATTTAATGTTGAGTTCACAGAAAAATCGCTAACTCATTTTTTTTTATTTTTGGAGAAAACACGGTTTGAATGTTTGCTCCTCATTTGAGTTTTGGTAAAAGTTGGTATCTCAAAAACAGCTCTAACGATTTTCTTGAAAATTGTTATATAAATTCATTCACTTCTCATGTACTACGTGGTTATTAGAGGAAAATTAACAGCCATCCTTCTTAGGTAGGTCAGTTTTAGATCTCGGAAATTGGTGTTTCAAAAAATAACTAGACCATTTTTATTTTATTTTATTTTATTATTTTTACCTCGCTATATGTAAGCTTCTTTTTATATGTCTTTACATGATGTGCATAAAGTTTCTCTTACCTGAAAAATTTTAGGTTCCTACTACTTCTTTAGCTCACTTTTATGTCTTCTTATCACATTATCGCCAAAAAATGCATATAATACGTGCAATAAGGGGTAATGGAAGTCGTATAATTATTTCACACCAGATTTTTTTTTTTTTTTCACTTTGCCTTTCTTGTGCGTAGTTGAACCCATCTGGACATTTAATTTTTTATATCTCAATTAAAAAATTAGTTTAAAAGAAAAAAAAATGCGTAAAATTTGAAATTTTCAAAAATTTTTGTCATGCGACTGAATTTAAAAATTCATAATTCAGGTAATAATTCTTTTTATTATAAAATGAATGCCCGTAGTTCTGTGTTAAATAAACTGATTAATATTCATAATAATTTTTAAAAGGATTGAATGAGAGCTAATTCGCATGGAATATTTGCTGGTTATTTTCGAAATTGGGAAGCCAACAACAATAAATCGAAAGTTAAAAATCTTGTAAAACTTTTAAATAATGCTTGAAGAACTATAGAATGATATAATTTTTAAAATATTATATAGCTTCACACATTTTATAATAATTATCTGTATATTTTTTACTCTTGTTTTCTTGAGCATTTCATCAATAGAGCTAGTAATGAATTGAAAAAACCCTTCTCTTCTAAATCTTGCTGAACTATTGGACAAAAGTTTATTTTGAAAGTCACATATAGTTAGTTATAAATAGATGGATAGAGGAGAGGAAAACGGAAGTAATGACATTTGACTAAAATATTTGCTTAACTATTTTGATATTTAAATATGCATATATGTATAGGCAAAGAAATACTACTAATTACATGTGAAAAGAAAAATGATGTTTAACTATTTTTCCATGGTATTCTGGGGGTCTTTCCGGAAAAACTCCTTAGAATGATATTATTCCTTGAAGCAAACTTTGCACTTTAATGACAAAATTCATCAAATCGATTTAAGGGAAGTGGTGCTTTTTCTATATTTCTCTTCTATTTTTGTTATTTTCAAGAAAACTTTTTTACAAAGAATACAATCAACTGTATCAAAAATCTAAATTTTACCTAAGGTTATTTACTGTCTCCTTTTAAAAGTTTTATAAAGTGTGATATTAAAGTTGTTTACAAATGAGGCAGTATTATCTTTTCAGCAAGAAAATGAAGATATTTTTAACACATTTTCTGACGTTTTAATTTATCTTGAAATGTTAGATTCTTTAAACACTTCCTGTAATATAAAATCGTTTTATAAATCTGTTGTTCTGACAAGATAATTGAAAAAGTTTCAACACTTCTTCTCAGAAAGTTAGAATTTTGAGTTTCATATTGAGTAAAAAAAAAGAAAGAAAGAAAGAAAAGAGAAGAGGTGGAAGGGAGAGGGGAAGCAATTACGATACTTTTTGTACCAGAAAAAGATTCTAGGTCATTGTGTCACCTTATTTTTTATGTGAACATTACTTTTGTCACTAAAGTGCATTTCAACTAAGTGAAATTTGTTTAATATGTAAAATTTTAAGCTTCATGCCTCAATTCAATATGCTTCAATCAAACGGAAATACGAAAAAAAAAAAAAAAAAACTGAAAAGTCCTGATAGCATGTATTCCTGTAGCTGAAAAAAAAAAAAAAAAAAAAAAGAGAGAGAGAGAGAGAGAGATAAAAAAGAATATCCGAATTTTAGCAATACCTCTTCCTTTATTTAATTGATGAAAAGAGAAAAAAATAACTTTTTCATCCGTAGAAAAGTTTATATATGCATAGAGATAGATAGATAGATAGATAGATACAAATATATGTATATATGTTTCAAAGAATGATTTATACGATTGACAAGATAAATTAGGCAAATTAGACGGATAAACAATAACATTTTGTGGGGGAATAAAATTTTAAAAAGTTAAATATGAATTGTATTTATAATTTTCGTAATTAAGCTTGGACATATTCGCGAAATTTTATTGCATAAATTTTATTTGGCGGTTCAATAAATTATTCGATATTATTTTTTATTTCATAAAAATTTTGTAATTATACACCTCATATTTACAAAATTAAAGGAAATAAGTAAAAGGATTTATAGAAGGAAAAAAACCCTTCTGAACTTTATGCTTGAAATGATTGTCAAAGATGCTGCTTATTCTGCTTATGAGGGACAATTATTTTTATTCTAGCATAAATATTTTTTTTTTTTTTTTTTTTACTTTTTCACATTGGTGAAGTTTTTTACATTGCCATGTACTATCTTTGACAATAAAGCTTCTAATTCACATTTGATAATGCAGAAAGATTGATGTCTTAACTCTTCGGTTACATCAACTTTCCATTATTTTCTTTTGGATGATCCGTTAACATTTTAAGTATTTTTTAAATTCTTAAAAAATGATTGATATATGTTAGTGACGTTGCCATTTGCGCAAAAGGAAGGAAGATTTAAGGTGGATCTCTTGCAGGAGGATTTTTGTTTCTTTAAAATTAATATTAATATTAATAATAGTAATAAGTTTAAATTTTTTCTGTTAAAGGATTCTGAACTCATGAAATCAGTGAATTTCCTGGAAAAAATATCTCTCTGTATTAGTTTTCATACAGATAAATGTTTGCAAATATATTCACAGCATTAAAGAACATCTTTCAAGTTTCCGCCGTTCAGCACAAATAGCTGTTTTTTTCTTCCAATTTCTTCTGGGTCCGAAATCTTTCTCAAACTGCAGTGATTCATGGCTGAGGAAAAATAACTTCGCCAATAATACTCTTTCCAACAATATGCAAGTTAAAATCAATATTAACCTCATACCATGTTAACCTCGCAGTCAAAACCTTTTATTGGAAAGTACAAATAACAGACAAAACCTAAAATGAACTCTCTTAATCGCTCATTCTTCATTTTTAACCATCTGGCCGCCGCTGACGGATATATCTGGTCACTGAACTGTTCTTTTTTCCATAATACACTGATTATTCAAAACTATGTACAGTAAATCCTCGCTTATCCGAGGTAATGTGGACCGAGAGTACCTCGGATAATCGAAAACTCGGATAACACAGATTCTGTCGTACATCGGAGGAGAAACATACAGCAAGGTTTAAAAATGATGAAAACGTAGTCAGTGAAGTAAAATAATACATATATTACATATTTAAATATAGTCAGTTAAAAATGCAATACAATACATACATATATAAATTATAAAATACAGTGATATATAGTAAAATTTGTCAAAGTTACCTACGTTATTTATTAAAAGCCCCGCCTCCTCCGGGGACGGCCTTTTTGGGACTGCCTCGGTTAACCCGGAACTCGATTAATCGGGCCTCAGATAATCGCAGTTCTACTGTAATTACGAATTTTTAACTTTTATTTTTGAGTTTGAAGGTCTTAAATAATAGTCATGATGATTATAATCATGTACATAGTTACTTTTTTAAACTCAAGTTTAAACAAGCATTACTTTGATACATTAAAAAATTGTGCAGTGAAAGCAACATTACAATTTTTCCCTAGTGGCCCTATTTTGCCCTAGGGACCCTATATAGAGAGAGACTGGACATTGGCGCGCCGGCTTTTTGACGAAATTCTCCATTTTAGTGCCAGTTGCTCCATTGCTTACCATTACGCTGAGAAGAAATTTCGATTATTTTACGTCATAATCGAAAAAGAACGTATTTATTATATTTTTACTTTGTTGGAGATAAATTGCTTTAATTTTGGAGTGCTTTTAAAAGATAAAAATTCATAATTATTTATTTTATATCATGCTTTAACTACTTTGAATTCTCTTATTGCATGTTGTTTGTTGTTTAACGTATTTATTTCCTAACATATATTTACTTTATTTGCTAGCTATTAGTTTTTGAGTTTTATTTTGCAATATATTTAATATGTTAGATCTCAATGTATTTTTTTGATATATTTTAAAATACATAACTATATAAAAAGATAATAATAAAATAACTATATAAAAATATATTTTTTGATTATTTGCTGGTACGCAAAATATATCAGATTTCTTAAAATAAATTGATAAAAATAAAGAAAATAAGGTGTATATTATTTGCTAGCATATGGAATATAAAATTCTTTTAAATAATAATTGTCATAATAAATTTTATAAATAATATTTAAATAAGTTATTTTTAGTTACATAATCTTTTAAAAGACTAAAAAACAAAATCATTGAAATAAGCAAATGTAAATAAAATAAATAAAAACATATTTTTAATTTCTAAAGATATTAGTTAATATTTTTACAAATTACTATTAATTAAATTATTATTTTTAATATTTAATTAAGTCATTATTATAAATAATGCGTAATTGAAATAAATCAAAAATGTATTTTTAGCTTGTAAAAATATTACGTAAATATTTTTATAAAATAATAAAAAATAATTCCTGTTGTTCTGTCGTAGTTTTACATTTATTTATGAATTACTTGACAAAAACTAAGATTACCATATTTTTGTTAAAATTTTTCTAACTTTTTATGTATAGAATGTATGTCCTCGGAAAAAAATAAGGTAGAATTACTTTCACAATCAACGTATTTTATTTAATATAGAACAAAATGATCCCGGAAAAAAGGGCACCCGGAAAAAAGGGCACCGGAAAAAAGGGCACTTTTTCAATTCGCAAATCGCAAAATAATAAATATCAAATAATGATATATAAAAATGGCTTTCAAATTACACATTTAGGAATTTCAATTGATTTGGTACAACATTAATTTAGTATATACCTCGGGGAAAGTGGGGGGGGGGGGAGGGGGGGGCAGGAGCAGATCGAAAGAAAACAATTGTTTTTACATAAACTCTTACCGATCTTTGTATATTCACGTACAATTTGTGAAAAAATTACTGTAAGTGTCAGGAAACTTTAGAGGGGGGGGGGGGGTTAAAGAGGGGGGTGCAGAGGAAAATAAAATTATCTTTATATCACAGTTTTATCTACTTTAATGATATATTCTATAACTATCACTAACTTTTTATGAAGATCACAGTGAGTGTATTATATACCTGGGGGGGGGGAGCAAGGGGGGCAGATAAAAATAATATATATTCTTCTTTAAATTATTCTATTATTGATTAATTTTATTTTGTACAATCACGTATAATTTATTAAAAATTTACAGTAAGTGTCAGACATAACTTAGTGTGTGTGTGTGTGTGGGGTAAACAAGGGGGGGGAGGAAAATTAAGGGATTCTTTATATCACCATTTTAGCGATTTTAATGATATATTCTATAACTACCACTTAATTTTCATGAAGATTACAATGAGTGCATTATGTACCTGGGGGGGGGGGGGGGGGGCAAGGGGAAACCGATGGAAATAAAATATATTCTTCTTTAAACTACACTATTATCAATTTAAACAAAAACTTTGTATAATAGAATACAATTTGTGAAAAAATCACAGTAAGGCCAGACATACTTGAGGGGGGGGGGGGGGGGCAGAGGAAAATAAAACATTTTTTTTATATCACCATTTTACCGATTTTAATGACATATTCTATAACTATCACTTACTTTTATGAAGATCAAAATAAGGGTATTATACATTGGGGGGGGGGGCAAGGGGGACGCAGATAGAAATAAAATATATTATTCTTTAAACTACCCGCATTGTCGATTTAAAAAAAAACTTTGTATCTACGCAATTTTCTGCGTATGAAAAATTACAATGAGTGTACACATATCTGGACGATCTGCTAAGAGGGGGGCAGACTGAAGAAAATGTTTGTTTTTATATAACCATGCTATCTAATTATATGAAACATTTGTACCACTATCACTTTCATTTTATTAAAATTATAGTGAAAGTTAACTAAAGTTGATAAGGAGGGGGGGGGGGGGTGGAGGGGGGGACAGATGGAAAATAAAACAATCTTTTTAAACAACACTTATTATCGTTTGTTTTATTGTTTTATTTGCATTTTGTGTAAGTATCAATTACTATTAATGAAAAATTATACCTGAGGTATGCAAAAAATTCAATGTATGATTTAAATCTGTAAAAAAATTATTCAAAAATGAATTTTCTTCTTTTAATCTGTCTCTTTTGTCCTTCCCCCGATGTAGATATAAGACACTTACACTCTCGTTGATGTTTAGCATCAGTTTTACAAGGAGAAATTTAAAAAAGTGCCCTTTTTTCCGCAATCCAAAAATTCAATACATTGGTAATATAAGATATTAATTAAAATTTAATATCAAACATTGGTAAAAGATAATTCTAAAACAGAATATTTTTCTTTGATCTGTCTCTCCCCCTCCCCTCGTAGAAACAAAAAATTTTTTGCTATCGTCCACGTTTAACAAGTATTTACAAGTAACAATTAAGAAAAGTGCCCTTTTTTCCGGTGCCCTTTTTTCCGGATTGCGGAAAAAAGGGCACTTTTTTAATTTCTCCTTGTAAAACTCATGCTAATCATCAACGAAAGCGTAGGTATTTTATTTCTACGTGAGAGGAGGGGGGTGGAGAAAAGAGATAGATTAAAAGAAGAAATTTCATTTTTGAGCAACTTTTTTACAGATTTAAATCATACATTGAATTTTGAGTACTCCCTGTAATTTGTCATTAATACTAACTGATATTTACACAAAATGTAAATAAAACAATAAAACAAATGGTAATAAGTGTTTTTTAAAAAAGATTATTTTATTTTTCATTTGCCCCCACTACCCCCCCCCCCATTATCAATTATAGGTAACTTTCACTATAATTTAATAAAATGAAAGTGATTACTCATACAAAGTTTAATATAAATATGTAGCGTGGTGATATAAAAACAAATATTTTCTTCACTCTGCCCCCCCCCGTACGCAATTCGTCCAGATATGTGTAGACTCACTGTAATCTTTCATAAGCAGGAAGTTGTATATATACAAAGTTTTTATTTTAATCGATTATACGGTAGTTTAAAGAATAATATATTTTTCTTTTATCTGCGCCCCCCTCTCCCCCCCAGATGTGTAATACACTCATTGTGATCTTTATAAAAAGTAAGTGATAGTTATAGAATATATCATTAAATCTATAAAATGGTGATATAAAAAGTCATTTTATTTTCCACTGCCCCCTCCTCTTAAACTCCCCTTCCAAGTATCTTTGACACTTATTGTAAGTTTTTCATAAATTATACGTGATTATACAATTTTTTTTAAATCGATAATAGGGTAGTTTAAAGGAAAATATATTTTATTTCCATCTAACACTCTTGCCCCCCCCCCCCCCCCACCAAGTATATAATAGACTCATTGTAATCTTAATAAAAATTAAGTGGTAATTATAGAATATATTATTAAAATCGCTGAAATGGTAATATAAAAATTCAATTTATTTTCCTCTGCCCCCTTCCTACCCCCCCCTCCAAGTATGTTTGAGAAGAATATATTTTATTTTTATCTGCTCCCCCTTGCCCCCCCCAGATATATAAAACACTCACTGTTATCTTCAAAAAACTAAGTGATAGTTATAAAATGTATCATTAATTCGATAAAATGGTGATATAAAAAAATCATTTTGTTTTCCTCTGCCCCTCCCCCTCTTTAACCCCTGACCCCCCCCCCAAAAAAAAAAAAAATTATGTCTGTCACTTACTGTAATTTTTTCACAAATTATACGTGATTATACGTTTTTTTGAATCGATAAAAGGGTAGTTTAAAGAAGAATGAAATCTATTTCCATATCCCCCCTTGCCCTCCCCCCAGTATATAATGCACTCATTGTGATCTTCATAAAAAGTAAGTGATAATTATAGAATATATCATTAAATCGGTAAAACTGTGCTATAAAAGATAATTTTATTTTCCTCTGCCCCCCCCCCCCCCCCCAGTTTGCCTGCCACTTACTGTCATTTTTTTTCAAAAATTGTACGTGATTATATAAAGTTTCATTAAAGTCTGTAAGAGTTTTTGTAAAAACAATTATTTTCTTTCTATCTGCTCCTGCCCCCCTCACCCCTCTTCCCCGAGATATATATTAAATGAATGTTGTACCAAATCAATTGAAATTTCTAAAAATGTAGTTTGAAAGTCATTTTTTAAATTCATTATTTGATATTTATTATTTTGCGGTTTGCGAATTGGAAAAGTGCCCTTTTTTCCGGGTGCCCTTTTTTCCGGTGCCCTTTTTACCGGTGCCCTTTTTTCCGGGTGCCCTTTTTCCGGTGCCCTTTTTTCCGGTGCCCTTTTTTCCGGGATCCGAACAAAATATGTACAACAAAAATTTCCCCTGTTTTCCGATCGGAATTGAAAAAGTAACCATGTCGAAGGTGAAAACAAAACTCGTTTTTATTCACATTCTTTTTCTCTGAGACGAAAAAAATTACATATTTATATTCTGTATTACTTTCTGCACAAATTTAGCACAATTTCCTTTCATTTATGTTGTATAGTAAAGCGTCAATCGCGAAGAAAAAAGCATTACGTTCTACGGGGATCGCTCCGAATTGGCCCTAAAATGGCCGACTTTCGGTCAATGTCCAGTCTCTCTCTATATAGGGTCCCTATTTTGCCCTAGGGACCCTCTATAGAGAGAGACTGGACATTGGCGCGCCGGCTTTTTGACGAAATTCTCCATTTTAGTGCCAGTTGCTCCATTGCTTATCATTACGCTGAGAAGAAATTTTGATTATTTTACGTCATAATCGAAAAAGAACTTATTTATTACATTTTTACTTTGTTGGGAGATAAATTGCTTTAATTTTGGAATACTTTTAAAAAATAAAAATGCATAATTATTTATTTTATATCATGCTTTAAATACTTTGAATTCTCTTATTGCATGCTGTTTTACGTATTTATTTCCTAACATATGAGATAATTACATTATTTATTTGCTAGCTATTAGTTTTTAAGTTCTGTTGTGCAATATATTTAATATGTTAGATCTCAATGTATTTTTCTGATATATTTTTAAATACAAATTTAAAATAACTATACAAAAAAAACATTTATTTATTTTTTTGCTAGTACGCAAAATGTATCAGATTTCTTAAAATAAATTAATAAAAATAAAGAAAATAAGGTGTATATTATTTGCTAACATATGAAATAGAAATTTCTTTTAAATAATAATTGCCATAATAAATTTTATAAATAATATTTAAATAAGTAATTATTTTTATTTACATAATATTTTAAAAAATAAGCAAATGTAAATAAAATAAATAAAAACATTTTTTAATTTCTAAAGATATTAGTTAATATTTTTACAAATTATTATTAATAAATTTTTATTTTTAATATTTAACTAAGTCATTATTATTAATAATGCGTAATTGAAATAAATAAAATGTGTATTATTAGCTTGTAAAAATATTACGTAAATATTTTTATAAAATAATAAAAAATAATTTTTTTTCTTCTGCCGTAGTTTTACATTTATTCATGAATTACTTCACAAAAACTAAGATTACCATATTTTTGTTAAGAATTTTCTAACTTATTATATATTGAATGTATGTCCTCAGAAAAAATAAGGTAGAATTACTTTCACTAAGGTAAAATTGCTTTCACAATCAACGTATTTTGCTTAATATAGAAATATACAACAAAAAATTCCTCTGTTTTCCGATAGGTATTGAAAAAGTAACCATGTCGAAGGTAAAAACAAAATTCGTTTTTCTTCAAATTCTTTTTCTCTAAAACGAAAAAAATTACATATTTATATTCTGCATTACTTTCTGCACAAATTTAGCACAATTTCCTTTCATTTATGTCGCATAGTAAAGCGTCAATCGCGAAGAAAATAGCATTACGTTCTACGGGGATCGCTCTGAATTGGCACTAAGATGGCCGACTTTCGGTCAATGTCCAGTCTCTCTATATATAGGGTCCCTATTTTGCCCTTGCGTCTAGTGTCCTCTATCGGAACATATTTAAACTATTTTTTCTTTGCTTAAAAGAAACGAAAAAAAATATAGTATATATGCCTTCGGGAATATGCTTTTTGCGCAAAAGGCACAAAAACGTACCGATTTCTCCTTTTTTTTTTTTTTTTTTTTTTTTTAATAAATTTTTAAAGTATTTACGTACTTGTGGATTTCTTGATATTTAATACTTTGGTAGTAATTAATGATGAATCTTCATAATATTTCTAGTTATATGTAAGGTAGAAGCTCATGGATGTTTTACATAAATTTTAGAGAGCCTAACATAGCAAATACACTCAAAAAACATAGGTTTTTATTTTATTTTTTTGTTTTTGTTTTTGTTTTAATAACATCATTCTATTATATTCTATTACATCCAGAATTGCATATATCCAGAATTTACAAATTTAGTCCTTATCTACTTAGAACCAACCAATGTTCTACTATTATTTTCACTGCGAAATAGCATAGCAGCGCCTTTACTGATTAAAATCGAAACTAAACTAATTAATTTTTTAGTACTTGTATCTCCCATAATAAGCTTGGTTTAATAAAAAAATATATATAGGGTAGGTTGAATATCTTAATCCAGTACTTTGTGAAATCCCTGGCAACATTTGTTAAGAGTTACATACAAATAAAACATAATCAGTATAATTTGTTTAAAGAATATCTACACAGTTTACATCTAATAAGAAGTAGGTCAATTTCTAATTATGTATTAAGGTTCGTGGAAATCCGTGATTTATTTCTAGAGTTATAGCACTTTAAAAATTAGTGTAACCCAAATATGAACAGACATCGTTTCAAAAAATATTTACTCGTATACAAGGTATCCCAAAATTTGCAAATCTACCCAAAATCGGGAGTGTGGGACATTTCTTCAGACGCAATGATTTCTATTTAATGACATAGAAGGAAAAGAAATTTACGCGAACTATATCGCTATAACTGAAAATAAAATAAATAGTTGTATTCATTTTATAAATCATGAACTCTATCTTCGTCCCATTTTTTATATAAATGATCTGAGCGTAAATATTTAAGATTACGAATTATAAGGATAAATTAAGTTGAAAAAAAAAAAAAAATCATCCTCAGAAACAAAATTACTCTTCATAATAATATTGATATTAATCAAACAGATGATATGGAAAATTTCTTTTGTGCGATTTCTGCTCAGATTTCTAAGAGTTTTCAGATGCCCAATTCCCCTCACAGGAATTCAGTCAACTGTAAATGCTTTTAAAAATATTTTCTGTTTTTCTCCGAGTCACGATTGTTTGCAGTTTTCTATTAATTTAAAATAACAAATTCTTTACACAATACACATCTAGCGCGTCAAAACACTTTTCGGACGAATTAACTAAAAAATACGCAACTCATGTCTCCCTGTCTTTAAGAATGAAAATTATTTTTTGTGAATAAAGAAAATTGTAAGATAGTGGCAAATTCATTTTCTTTGTAATAACAATGTCTGATTTATTGAAATTGATAACATTAGCACTGTACGTTTGATATCTATCAACCTATTTATCCACATGTGAATATTGCAAAAACAACCTTTAAAAATCCAGTTTTGATTTTACAATTCTTATTTATATATGTCTACATATATTCATCTCAGAATATAAAAAAATATTTCTTAATAATAATAATAATTGAACACTTTGTAAATTTCAGAATTTAATTTAGTTTTTGAAATATTATTTTACTTTTAATTTTTCGTATGTATGATAAAATAAAATGGTGGCATTTAGGTTATTCCATTTTGATGAAAAAGTGGTTGGAAAAAGATATTATTACATTTCTATAGGCATTAAACACATTTTTTGAAAAAATAAAATAACATATAATGTATTTATTATGTGGCAAACGAAAATATTACATTTTATAGAACTATGTGCGTAAGTTTAGGGGTTTTCAAATTTATATAACGAAAAGATAAACAGACGTCGCTTCAGAAATTATTAAATCGAATACGAGACATGCTTAACCATACAATTCTCTCCAAAATCGGAAGAGGGACATTTCTTCGAGCATAAAATTTCTTCTTATTTATTTAAAAGATAGTTAAGAAAAAATATGCAGATATCGCTGCAGATTTATCAGTTGCAGGCGACAGATATCACAATATAATGAAACAATATTTATTCTTGCATTCTTTTTATAAATCATTTAAGATACCTACATTTTTGATTAAGTGATGTATGCGTGAACTTTTAAGATTACAAAGTATTAAGACTAATTAAGTTAATTAAATTGCAAAAGAATCATTCTCTGAGGCACAGTTTCTCCTCATAATATTGAAAGTAACCAAACAAATGATTTGGAAAATCTCTTTTGTGCGATCTCTGTTATTTTCTGACGCGTAACTCCCCTTCCAGGAATTCAGTCAACTGTAAATTCTTCTGAAAATATTTTCTATTTCACTTCGAGTTATGATTGCTGTTTTATTTTAGTTTACATAAGCAAATTCTTTGCACAGCGCACACCCGGCGTCTCATAATACTTTTCGGGCGAATTAACTGCAAACTCTTTATTAAAACTTACTGGTTTTTGAGAAGGAATATTAATTTTTATTAATGGAAAGATACTGTAAGTTGTTAAGTTCACTTTTCTTTCTTTCTTTCTTTTCTTTTTTTTTTTTTTTTTTTTTTTCTTTTTTGAATATTAATCTCTGACCTTTTTAAATTACAAATATGAGGCTGTATTTTTAAAGCAAATACATACACCCTGCAGACGGCATCCTTTGTGCTTTATAGAC
The DNA here is from genome assembly GCA_963930645.1 of Salticus scenicus. Taxonomy (NCBI): domain Eukaryota; kingdom Metazoa; phylum Arthropoda; class Arachnida; order Araneae; family Salticidae; genus Salticus; species Salticus scenicus. The sequence continues at coordinate 164,165,356 of OZ005653.1, read as the reverse complement.
AACATATTAAAAAATGCATTTTTTCTTTTTCTTTTAATTGTTTGTTAATTGAAAATGAAAAAATAATAATAATAAAAATAACTTTGCTTCAAATTATCACAGATATCGTTTTAAAAATTTGACGAGTTCTTCTGAAACATACTCTAGTGAAAGTATATATCTTCACTGGGGAGACTGAAGTTTTTAACACGCTTTTATTAGCTTCACCTGTATGTATGTTTGTATGTTTGTTTGTAACCGCTCTGGGAGCAAACAAAAAATTTATATTGTAAAAAAAGACTTTCCTTACGTGAATGCTGTGGCTGTTAGGTAAAGCTCCGTGCTACGAACCTAAAGGTCTAACGTTCGAGCCCAGTGAGGGGAGATTTTTAAAAAATGCTTTTTGTTTAATTCTAAATTATTTTATAACCACCCTGTAATATGGTGTGTCACTCACACAATTTTTTCTTACCCTGCATTTTAATACTACAAAGAGAGATATTTTGTGCTTTTTAGTTCACTTTTCAATAAAAGCGTGTTCTTTAATATTTTTAAAAGTATAATTTCATGTATATGAAAAAGAGGAATGGTTAAATGATTCTCATACATGTACAAAAATTTTATCATATTTAAATGTTCTATTAAGTGTATATATATATATAAGGTATAAAAATAAATAAATTTAAATTAGTAAAAAACCCAAATTAAAAGTGGAAAAATCGCTAGTCGAAATTATAATCGCTAGTAATTCGTAGTAGCTTCTTTAAAGATTGTTTCCCAGCAGAAGACTTTATAACTCAGAAATCAGAAAAGGAACGAAATTATAAGTCGAAATTCGCTGACGTTAACGCAATTTGCAATTTTTGCGGCATCGATCATGCATATTAATTAACCCCAGAAATTCTTTTAGCGCCCGGACGATCTAAAGAACCAATCAACAGCTCAGAAAATTTGGTATATAAGCCCAAACATTAAACAAACGGACACTTCTTGCCACGATTTTCTAGTGCTAATAAACTTAACGTTGCTCGCTCCTCCGAAATTGCGCGGGTTCTACAAGTTTCGTAACAGAGTCCGCGGCTGGGAGCCGCTAGCCCCGATGTTATGCCAAAGATCTTTTGGTTATGCCGCCGTACGGGGATCGGCGATTCGTCCGTCTGACTCCATTCGCCCACTCTGTCCTGACTTAGCAATAATGAAGAAATAAAGGTGTTGCCTAAAAGAAATTCTAGTAATACTTGTGTGTAACAACTACCATCTCTCTCTTATCCAGTAATTAATTCGTTATATATATATATATATATATATCACTATTATTGGTTAAAAACAATCTTCAATGTGTACATTTTTTACAAAATTTCGTCCTATGCTGCCATATTGACAATTAAGACAAAACGAGACGACAGCGTCATTTGTTGAGCAATACAGATGAAAAGTTGATAGACACTAACTTATGTCAAGGTGCAGCTAAATATAGATTTTTATGAAACCAGGTGCATTAGTTCTTGAGTTAGAGCTTACACAATTTGTTTTTTCTTACACACTACAGAGAGAGAGACACAGATATTTTCTAAAAATGGTTAAATTATTTTCTGCATTTCTGAAACTGTATAAATACCTCGAAAACTGGAAATGAAAATTTTTTATGAATCCAATATTTTCTTCTTATAAATATGAAAAAAAGCATTAATAGATGTAATAAATTGCGCCACTTACAGAGGTGTGGAAATTATTAGATACATTGCAGAAATTTACACTTCCTCACTTTCTGCCTTTACCTTTTACTGTTTTAGTTTTCAAACTTGTTGAGTGTAAAAAATGTTATATCTCTTATATTTCAGCGAAAATTTTGCTAAGGCAAGAAAAAAAAAAAAAAAAAATAGATTTTGGCATATTTTTCCTGGTAGTTGAAGATGTTATACTGCAAATTTTGCCATTTATGGGAAGTCTGTATCTCTGCTATAATGTGTAAGTGCACAAAACTTGATATGTAAGAGGGTCATTATAAACAACTATGCTAATTCAATTTAAGTGCATATCAGCCGAAAAGAGGTGGCGGTTTTATGATGCAGTCAATCTCGTTTTTGGGAAGTCTATATCTCAGTTTTTATAGCATATAAATGCTTTATACTATGTATGTGATATGAATATTATTAAAATAAATAAATAAATAAAATCTATGCTGATGTAATTCGTGTGTTTTTCGGGCGAGAGGTGGAACTATGCTAAATTTCTGCAATATTCTGGATGTCTGCATTTTATCATTTATTATATACAACTGCACCAAACTACTTTTTTGTGTGCGATGCTATCTTTAATGTTTGTGCGGTAGGTGACGTTGCTTTTTAAAATGATAACGAAGAAATTTTGGTCACAATATACTAGTTTTCGCCTGATGAATGATCGCACTCATTTAACTCAATCCGAGACAGTTGTTGAGTGGTTTTGTAAATATGACATTTTGATATAACATGTTTACTCATACCGTTTGAAATGTTAGTTACCGTGACAAGAAGTGACTACACTTCCGAATTGCTTTTCCTTCAAAGGAAATTTTGAAATTTATGAAAAATATTCAAAGCATATATTCTCATATTTATTCTGAAAACTTAGTATTTCACTCCTCTATTCGGAGCATATAAAAATCAAAAATTTTAAGACGAAAGCGTGTATTGTCCATCAATAATATTTTCCGAGGTATTTGTCATAGTGTACCTGTCATCTTGTCAAACAAAGTATGAACGGGCCTCTTCTAAAAGCTCAGTTAATAAATCAAAGATCCACCGGAAGCTTTTGAAATAAAAGTAGGGTACATATTTTAGCTTCGTTTTAAAACACCTTTATCTTTATGCATTGTGGAACTTCTTTGAGAAAAAAAAATGTTTTTTAGAATCGAAAAAAAAAAAACAAAAAGGTTAATAAATAAATAAATAAAAGACGTCCAAATGTAACACGAAAATATAACAGAGAAAGCAAATTTAGTACTCGAACATGAAATATTGAAAAATATTGCAAACTAAAATATTATAATTTAGTGCTTGCAAATTATATAAATTGTATATTAAGTTTTAATTTTTTTTTTTTTTTTTTGTACTTTGCATATGAATAATTTGGTCATGAAGAGTGTGTTACAAGCAATAATGTCACAAATAAGTTTTTTTTTTCCCTACTTTGCATCCCAAGTCAAAATCCATGCTAGTACCAGCAACAAAAATAGGATAGTTATTGCTATGTATTGCTTTGTCTGCTAGATTTTTATGTTATATGCTTTTTAATGCTAGCCAGCATCAAATGTCATATAGCTAGCTTATCACCAATAGCATGACAAGCTATATACAAGCATTTTATGCTTATTTGTTGGTTAAGCTTTCCCAAAGCATGGAGAGGCATGTACTTTAACAAGCTATTATATGCCTTTTTATGCTTGATAACGTAATATGCTATGTAGGCAGCTTAAGTAGAAATGACATGGCATGCTATATGCCAGTAAGAAGTGAGAAAATAGCCACAAAAAAACATTTGTTGGTTGTAAATTACTGCTAGAATAGTAGAAAATGCAAGCAAATTGTAGTCTTGATTGCTGCTAGGCCAGCAAAATACTACTAAAGCAACACAGGCTGGTTTATGTACGCTAGACAAGCAATAAAATGGGCCAATGCACACCATGACTTACTGGTAATTTTGGTGGAACTAGCAAATATTTGTGGTATTTTATGCTATTCTACTTGCTGGGATACAGCATTTAATGCTAGACTACCAAACAAATACCAGCAAGAATTTCGACCTGGGATATAAATAATTTGGTCATGAAGAGTGTGTTACGAACAATGGTATGTTGCATATTTCTTACTTGGTAACTCAGATCCACTATGATTGGCTGGCTCTGGATTTAAAAAAAAAAACGTGACAGGAAGCTTCCGAAACATCGACATTTTTATTTAATATTTAAAACAAAGTAATGGAAGAGCATTTTTTTAAAGAAGCATAGAGAATACATAGGTAAAGAGTAATGCAACTGTTTAGTGCGTGAATTCATTGAATTTTATCGATATGTTTTATTTTTATTATAATCTGTAAACCGCAGCATGTAAAACCAGCCACTATCAATGTACACCATGGCAATCTGTTGGTTCCAGTATCGAATTCTCAATCCTTTTATTACGAGTTCGGGGCTCAATCAGGCAACCGCACCTCCAGAAAATGCTAAAAATTTTATGCTATTAGCACCACAGTGTCATTTTTCTCCCTGTCGGAAAGGTATGCTTTTTTTCCCCTCAAAAATGAAAGCTAAATACTCAGGAATCTGTATGGATTAAAAATATAGTTTCGATCCAGACAGTAATTTTTGCATAGAGGTGTCTAAACACCTCTTTTTTAATTTGGATCGTCCGATACTTTAGATCCACACTCAAGAAATAATCTCATACTCCTACAGATTTGTTATAAATGGTTTCATCGGTATTTCGATCTTTTTTTTTTTTTTTTTTTTTTTTTTTTTTTTACCGGACATGTGAGTAATAACTTCAAAGAAAAATTTATTTGAAACGAATCATTTCTAAATTACTTTCAAACTCCTGTCATTTTGTCTATTTCTAGTGAACAATATATTTAATGTCGAAAGGAATTTATTTCTGTCTTTATAGCTGTAAAAAATATCTGGGGAAAGTTGAAATTGCTCCATTGCTATACTATTTTTCTTTTTTTCTGGAGTAAGTTATAATCCTGAAAATCATCAATTAGAGTTCAAGTTTGAATCTCTATTTACTGGAATATATAGCGATTTAAATAGCTTTTATTTTCTTGGGGGATAACATGGGTTTCGAAAACTAAAAAGAAGCATATTTTCCCTATCAGGTTGATTTCTTTAAAAATCGACCTATTACAACCATTTAGTTTAACTATATATTCCTAATCGTATCATTATTTAATTGATACGATTAATCATAAACCAAATGTTAAAATAGAGAAATTAATATCTAATTTATTTTCGATATATTAATAATTAAAGATATTAAAGAATCTTGCATAAAAGTACGTGTTCAATTAAACGAGATTTTATGATTTAGTACTAGCCAAAAATAAGTGATGCCGCCATATATGTATTATATGTGTGTGTGTGCGTGTAAATGAAGAGAAATAGGACTATTTAACAAGAAATAATTAAAATTTCTTATAAAGAATTCGTCTTTGATGGAATAATTCTGAACCAATATATTTGAATAAAAATATTTCAAACTGTAAGGTGTGCCCAACTGAAAAGGAGACTTTAGCTGTAGCGGCGTTATATCAAATCCCAGTGAGTTAATGTGTTGGCCGATATATGGCATGATGGTTTTGCTACATGCACATGCGCAGTTAACGGATTCGCATCAATATCCTCATTGCTGGAGAGTCCTTTCTGCAGTTCGTTGCACGATGGATTCCTCCAGATCAGCACAAAAAGATCGGCTATTGATGAGCTCATACGGCAAAATCGCCGGATTACTACACATGAAATTGCTGTTGAACTGTCGATAAACAAAGGAACTGCGCATCACATAATCCACAAAAAGCTTGGTTATGGCAAAATTTGTGCACAATGGGTGCCAGAGGAAGAATGGGTGAGAATCAGAAGACGGAGAGAATGGATGTTTGCCTGACCCACCTGTTGAGCCATCCACTCCCTTCCTACGCGCTGGGATCAGTGTATCAAATGGCAATTATTTATAGTTGTACTATACCACATGAACTGTAATTATAATATTGTTATTAAAATTTCTTCACGTATAACTTTAGTCTCCTTTTCATTTGGGCACACTTTTTGTACTGATCTGGAGGAATCCAGCAATGAGGATATTGATGCGAAGCCGTTAACTGCGCATGTGCATGTAGCAATACCACCATGCTATATATCGGCCAACGCATTAACTCACTGGGATTTGATATAACGCCACTACAGCTATGCTATCCTTTTCATTTGGGCATGCCTTATAGTTACTCCCAATGTTTTGATGTTTCTGGGAGAAAAAATTAAGGAAACCTTCTTCATTCAAATCTGTATTTAAAATTTATATATTTTTCCTTATATGATTACCATAATATTCTGCCTTATTAATTACTTTTTCCTTTAATATTTTCTATATTTAAAAAAACAAACAAATCAAACATACCTTTAAAAAAAAAAAAAAAAAAAAAAAAAAAAAAAAAAAAAAAAGATTAAATTATTATTTTCACATATAAATTACATATGTAAATTTTACTTCAAGATAAATATTTCACTTTCATTTTCAGTATATTTTCTAACAAATCTCACCCTTGACTCGCAAAAATATTTTCAAATTTTTCATACATTAAAATTTGATATTGATTATTATTCAGAATCAAGACTAACCTTTAAATGATTCGAGAATGCATTATTACCATTGAGACAGGGTTACTGTGGCATTAGGCGAAAGAATTCCCCGAGAATGCTCTGTTACATCACTGTCACTCGAGTAATGAATGTTGTGATGAGTACCAAATTCCAATAGTTCCCCAATGCAATAAAAGCGACACGAAAATTATACAAGTGGTTACAATAGGTGAATTTCTCTTTCATTCATCAGATTAATCATCGCCATAGAAGAATGTATAAATTTATTTAAAAATCAGGAGCCTTAACTCAAATTTGTATTACTGATTACGATGTACTTAATTTTTAATTTATTATATTCTAGTAAGATTTCTCCCGCTTATCCGTCGATGTTTCCAATTATTATTATTATTATTTATTATTTATTTATTATAATCATCTTAACTGATTTTAATGTGTTTACTTTAATTTAGCTTAATATTTTTGACTGTATTTTGCCGGGGTTTAGCGGGGGCCGAGAAAGGAAACCCCGAAATCGCTAAGTGGCTGTCCTTACATTAGAGTGACCATATTTTTTTCACTGAATTTGGGGACAAAGATGGCGGTGTCCTCGAATTTCTAGGACAAAAAAATAAAAAATAATAATTAAATCACCTTAAATTGTAAAATTTTAGTAACTTTTATGCATAAAGCACCTAAAAGAACTTATTTCAGCTTATTTATTATACATATAATAAATTACTATAATAAAACATTAATAACTTTATAACAGGCGTCTCCAAATGTGTTGTAATTTTTTTGGGGAGGAAGGTAGTTTTGTCCTCGAGATTCAAGGACGTATGGTCAGCCTAACTTACATAGGAAAAATTATCTTTTAGAACTATTTTTTCTCAATAAATTGTTGCCATTTTTTTTTTTTTTTTTTTTCTAAATCATTCTTCTTCCACTATTTTATTTATTCTTCCAAACCAAGGACAAAAATTTATTTTTTATTTTCTTTATTTCAATACATATTCATAGCTATGGTGTTAATTTCAAGCGTTGAGTCTAGGGAATTTGGCCTTTCATTATTAAGAAGATAAATAAAATTAAATTGTAACATGACGATATATATATAATTTGAATAGTTTAATTACTTTACAACACTCAGCAAATGAAAGAGAGATGAAAATACCAACATATGGAAATTTAAATGAGATGTAGTTCGAATAATATTATAGGCACGGTGATAATTTAATTTAGTTACACTGAGTAGTAAAAACATATTAAAGTACTTATGCAGAAGAGAAATGACACACATAAATCATAAACCTAACGATGAGATAATTTGCGTAATCAATTAATCCAATATAAACATTCTTCAAATAATAGAAATGGAAAGAGATAAAGTAACCAAAAGTATCTGTTAAAAGAAAAGAGAATTCATGAAATGAAAAATAGAATTTTAAATTCTGAAAACCAGAAATGATCTTCATCTGGAAACTTGCATCTCTCTCAGCATAAGCAAGATTTCTGATCGCTGTATAGCTAATTCAAGCAATATACAACACAAGTCTCTATCTTGCAACAGAACAAAGTAAAAAAGGAAATTAGATTAAACATTAACTCAACCAGAATTGAAAAATGTAATAATTATTTTTAAGTCCACATGTAACCGAATCCAAACAGAAGTAGTAGAAAGAAACAGGTTGCCAAAACGAACAAACTGAAAAGAAATGATTAAAAGTAAAGAAACGATTAATCGAACTAGTTGCTGCTGAAATGAAATAAATGAAAGCATTAAGAGATAGTTATTAATCTTAAAATCTTAAAGCTAAAAACACTATTAAAAAGAAGATATTTAACAGGGTTATATAATTAAAACGTTAATCTTTTGTATTTTCAGTTGAGATTAAGCGTTCAACGTAACGTGAGCTAGCGCCACCTTACGTGAAAAAAGTGAGTTACTTTTAAGTAATTTTAGAAAATGTACGATTTGACTTCCAATTTTTTCATTGGTTTAATTTGTAGTCTTAAGCAATCTCATCAAAAGGCCAACAAGTGATGATGAAGATATTATGATTATGTTTATTGGTGAATTATTATTTTAATTTTAAATATATATATTTTTTTATTAATTTAGAATTGATTAAAATTAATGAAAACTCCAAATGTGATTATGCATAGAATGAAATCTTATGTTTGAACAATTAAACAATTATAATGTATGAAGAGTTGAAACTATGCAGTGGACTACCAACGCCTCATCCCCTTGTTGATTTTTTTTTTTTACTTACTATAAATATAACAGTACCAAACATAGACATCAAGTATTTACCACACACAATACATTACGTAACAAAATTCTTTTGTGCAGCCATGTAAACTATAAATATTAATTCTATGCATGCCATTTGCTACAGATAACAAAGCATCTTAATAATGCATGTTAATTTTCTTAGATTAAATGCAGTGATGTCATTTAAAATGTACTTTTGAAAAATGTCATCCATAGACCGTAATATATAAAAATTCTTTTGTTTTTCATGTACACGAGGACTATTTACACCAACTACATTTTAAAGCTAATTCCATAACTTATAAATATTTTTACCAAATTTCAAATCAATCGGAGGATTTTTGTTACTATTATCGCGGGGGGAGGGGGGGGCGATACATCATAGGCGCTAAATTCTTTTTAGATGATGAAAGAAAAGAGGCCTCACTTACTGGTCTGCTACTAAAGGACACAAAGACTATCCTTCCCTACAGCCAAACACTACGTTAATCTACGGTAAAATTTGTTATTCAAAAAATTCACAAAAATTAAATTTGTTCTCGTTTTCTAAAATTATTATTTTTGTTTTTTAATATTTTATTTTGCTGTTTAAAAATGTGGAAAATCCATTTACTAAATTTATTCCATTTTTAAGTCACAGATAAACTATTAAAAATTTAAAAATTCTTTTTTTTTTTTTTTTTTTTTTTTTTACGAGAGTTGCGAATTTTATAAATTAAAAAAAAAAAAAAAAAAAAAAAAAAAAACATTAAAAATTGCATTAGATTTAAAGAATAATGTTTTAACAAAAAATTCCCCCACACACATAGGGTAACATGGACTTTGACTGACGTTGAGATTAAGTATTATGTCCAAGTTCGTAGCTTCACTTTAACTTTTTCTGAATCATTTGGATTGTCCCGTGGCTTTATGATCATTTTTCGAACGATAGTTCTAAATAGTTAGAGCTCCTGAAAGAAAGAATATACGCTTTACTAAAAAACTGGTTAATTAGTTATTTATATATATATACTTTTTAAATAAATTTGAAGCTCTAAAGTTAGTTACATTAATTTTTATTTTAAACTTTACTCAATCGTTGTATCACCAGTTTCTATAAAACAGTTCAAAAAAATGTTCAATAACTAGCATGTTCAATAATAGTGAAAAAATGTTCAATAACTAGCTGTAGTGCTTTCTTCAAATGAGAAATAATGTTATCTTTTATATATGTGTAAAATTTTAATAATACTCTTTTTAAATCGGTTAAACTTAAATATTCATAGTATATTCAATATACAACACAGATTACTTACACAGACACTTTCATTAACACCATGGTAACCAAAATGAGACTGCAGTGTTCCTATGGTATAGTGACCATATTAGATTAACTTAATAATATATTAATAAAATTAAAAACACGTTAAAAATACATTTATTAAAAATATAAAAACTTCCAAAGCTTTTCGCCTAGATAAAACAAGGCATCATTAGGGAATTAGTTTTACACATACTACAGAGCAGTTATATATACTTTTGTACCATATGGTCAACAGTTAAGTCCTTACACAAAATATATTCTTTTACAGTGTAGAGGCTGGAACTATTACAGGGTAATGAGGTGTTACACTTGGAAGCTGGAGCTATTGCAGGATGAGGAAGTGCTACAATTGGAGGTTGGAACTATTGCAGGAAGAGAAGGTGCTACACTTGGAGGTTGGATCTATTTCAGGAAGAGAAGGTGCTACACTTGGAGGTTGGAACTATTGAAGGATGAGGAAGTGTTACACTTGGAGGCTGGAGCCATTGCAGGATGAGGAGGTGTTACACTTGGAGGCTGGAACTATTTCAGGATGATGAGGTACTAGACTTGGAGGCTGGAACTATTTCAAGATGAGGAGGTGCTACACTTGGAGGTTGGAACTATTGCAGGAAGAGAAGGTGTTACACTTGGAGGTTGGAACTGTTGCAGGGTGACGAGGTGCTACACTTGGAGGTTGGAACAGTTGTAGAATTGAAGAACTGCTAGTCAAGAGATTGTAGAAACATCAGAGTGCAAATGCAGGAAAGGAAATTTATTACCTGTGTTTTAAAGGAAATAAATATAATAAATTTCATTTCCTGCATTTGCACTCTGATGTTTCTACAATCTCTTGACTAGCAGTTCTTCAATTCTACAACTATTCCAACCTCCAAGTGTAGCACCTCGTCACCCTGCAATAGTTCCAACCTCCAAGTGTAACACCTTGTCTTCCTGCAATAGTTCCAACCTCCAAGTGTAGCACCTTCTCATCCTGAAATAGTTCCAGGCTCCAAGTGTAGCACCTCCTCATCCTTAAATAGTTCCAGCCTCCAAGTGTAACACCTCCGCATTCTGCAATAGTTCCAACCTCCAAGTGTAGCACCTTCTCTTCTTGCAATAGTTCCAACCTCCAAGTGTAGCACCTTCTCTTCTTGCAATAGTTCCAACCTCCAAGTGTAGCACCTTCTCTTCCTGCAATAGTTCCAACCTCCAAGTGTAGCACCTCCTCATCCTGAAATTGTTCCAACCTCCAAGTGTAGCACCCCCTCATCCTGCAATAGCTCCAGCATCCAAGTGAAACATCTCATTTACCCTGTAATAGTTCCAGCCTCTACGAACACTGTAAAAAAATAACTATTACCAGCTGCAAGAAACTCTCTGTGATTGGAGAAAATAATTATTTTCTCCAATCACAGAGAGTTTCTTGCAGCTGGTAATAGTTATTTTTTTACAGTGTATAACTTCCAGTTGAATATATTTTGTGTAAGGACTTAACTGTTGACCATATGGTACAAAAGTACATATAACTGCTGCTGTATGTGTGCAACTAATTCCTTGATGATGCCTTGTTTTATCTAGGCGAAAAGCTTTGGAAGTTTTTATATTTTTAATAAATGTATTTTTAATGTGTTTTTAAAGTGTTTTTAATTTTATTACAATAATGACACGTGTTTACAATTTAACTCTTAACTTGAGTTTGTTTATATTAATAATACATTAGCATTAATAACTATTACAATTACCAGATAAGAGAGGTATAGTTTATGATAAATAAATAAGGACTTAAGCGGTAATAAATTCGACAAATAATTTCTATTCTACAATTTTTCAAAATACCGAAGAATGATTTCAAATTTTGGACTGTCCTCGAATTTCGAGGACATATAATCACTATATCCTATGGCCAATAACTGTTGCAAATTACTTACACAGACAGAGAGAACACTTCCATAATATCCATGATTACCAATATGAGATTATAAGGACTTAATGGCTAATAACTACGCTACTCGAGCTTTCTGGATGTGAGAACAAGTTCACACATATTGTCTTTTAAATATTTAATTTCTTTCTAAATAATTCAATTTAAAATTTTAAATAATAAAAGTCAATTTATTAAGAATATTTATAAAATTAATTCATTTAACAAATAAAATCTAATTTAATTTAATTTAATTTATTCCAATAAAAAAAAGAACATTTTATTCTGTAATATCCTCTGAAATCAATTCATTCTATTATAAAAGTCAATCTCTATTTAATTTAATTTGTATTTTCACTAAGGGACTTATTCATTTGTAAATTGATGCATTGCATTTTCCCCTTTTCAACAACGGTAGGTTTTAATATCTCATTTAATCATAGATAGAAAATAATTTATTTGTCTAAATTACTTTCTAATATAAACAGAAGTTGCGAAATATATTTCATTTCCGGTGATTTGTGCTATCATAATAACTTAGTTCATCTCATTGGCGTCAACAAATGCCGGATTCGTTTCTTTTAATAATAATAAAATAAAAAAAAGGTCAAATAAATTCTTAAAGATTTATTCATGGCGCCGATAAAAAGTAATTACCTTTGGCATAATTTATGTTGCCAAGCTTGGCTTTGTCTTTTGAATAACGGATTAAATTTTTGAATTAACCAATTAGAACATTCTTTTGGCGCTTTATTTGGCATTAGTTTATTAATTTTGGGTTTGAATTGGTGAATGCAATTCAGTACACCTTTTGCTTTCAGACTGTCAATATCCCTTTTGTACCGGTGTAAGAAACAACTGCCCTCGTTTGCTCTCCCTCTCTCTCTAGCCTATAGAATTTTTAAGAGAACCGTGTATGTGCTTACTTGATTGTTCATGTCTTATCTTAAAAATAAAAAACTGTTTTATCACAAATGACTGCTGTTATTTTTGTCAAGTGGCACTCTTTTACAGGAATATATGGACTTCCAGCCTGGGTATTTTATGAAGCAATGCACTTGATTTTGCTACCACTTGGTATCACAGAACTTCAAACCATTTATGGACATAATCAACATCATATGTATTGATCCTGGTCACGGCACCAATGCATATGATGTTGCTTATGTCCATAAATAGTTTGAAGTTCTGTGATATCAAGTGGTAGCAAAATCAAGTACATTGTTTCATAAAATACCCAGGCTGGAAGTCCATATATTCCTGTAAAAGAGTGCCACTTGACAAAAATAACAGCAGTCATTTGTGATAAAACAGTTTTTTTATTTTTAAGCTAAGACATGAACAATCAAGTAAGCACATACACGGTTCTCTCAAAACTTCTATAGGCTAGAGAGAGAGGGAGAGCAAACGAGGGCAGTTGCTTCTTACACCGGTACAAAAGGGATATTGACAGTCTGAAAGCAAAAGGTGTACTGAATTGCATTCGCCAATTCAAACCCAAAATTAATAAACTAATGCCAAATAAAGCTCCAAAAGAATGTTCTAATTGGTTAATTCAAAAATTTAATCCGTTATTCAAAAGACAAAGCCAAGCTTGGCAACATAAATTATGCCAAAGGTAATTACTTTTTATCGGCGCCAGGAATAAATCATTAAGAATTTATTTGTTCTTTTTTTATTTTATTATTATTAAAAGAAACGAATCCAGCATTTGTTGACGCCAATGAGACTGAACTAAGTTATTATGATAGCACAAATCACCGGAAAAGAAATACATTTCGCAACTTCTGTTTATATTAGAAAGTAATTTAGACAAATAAATTATTTTCTATCTATGATTAAATGAGATATTAAAACCTACCGTTGCTGAAAAGGGGAAAATGCATCAATTCACAAATGAATAAGTCCCCTAGTAAAAATACAAATTAAATTAAATAGAGATTGACTTTTATAATAGAATGAATTGATTTCAGAGGATATTACAGAATAAAATGTTCTTTTTTTTATTGGAATAAATTAAATTTAATTAAATTAGATTTTATTTGTTAAATGAATTAATTTTATAAATATTCTTAATAAATTGACTTTTATTATTTAAAATTTTAAATTGTATTATTTAGAAAGAAATTAAATATTTAAAAGAACATATGTGTGGACTTGTTCTCACACTGGACTTCGCAATTGTCGTCTTAATTTTATTGTATTTACCTTTTCTTTTGGCATCACTTGAGCTTTGTTATTGTTTACAAATTCGAACATCAAGCGATATATATTTTAAAGCCAAACTGGTGGCTTGATCGGTAGAGAGCCTTCAGAAACACCAAATCTCGAGTTTGAGTCCCGGTTAAGGCGTAGACGTTTGTGATGTCATAAATGTAAAAATATTTAAATGCAAAAATAATTATAAGATAAAAAAAAGTTTTATATATCATGTTTTTAAATTTTCTGCTGAATCATAGCTATAGAACTATATTAGCACTTTATCAATGTGAAATTTTTTTTTAAAGTGATAATGACGTCAATTTTTGTGAGATACCTAATTGAACTTTTTATAATGTTTTATAGTTCACGTTTAATTAAATGTATTTATTTTTATATCTAAAGAAAATGAACGCGTACATTTTTTTGGCAACAATTAAATTATAGCTAATATTTAAATAGCTAATTTTAAAACTATTAGGATGTTATTATTTTCATATTTTAATTAATTAGAAGAAAAGCAATCAAAAATTCGAAAATTGGGCTTCGATGTATTGCGTTGTCCTCCTGTTCTGAGCTATTCTAAAAGTTTCAAATTTCTAGCTAGTCGGGAAGTTAGTTAAAAGTCGATTGTAAGATTTGTACTGGACAAACAAACAAACAAGAAAACGAGTTAATAAAAACATTCTAATAAAGGAATTGTTATTTTAAACATGTAATATGGATCATTCGAGACAAAGTCGTTGTTACTATAATATCAAAGCTGTAAATCTATACATATAATAAAGATGATACGTGAATATGTGTATGTCCGGCGCTTTTTAGAAAGACCGATCATCGCAGAGCTACACAAATTTACATAGATGTACATATTGACCTCTCATGATGCATCTAGAAGCCCGATATCCAAGTTTTTGGTTAGTTCGTTTAAATTTAATTAAAATATAAAAATGATAACCTTATAATAGCTTTAAAATTAGACATTTAAATATTAGCTTCAAATCTGATTGTTGCCAAAAATGATTTGAGAGGTCTTTTTATTTATTTATTTATTTATTTATTTATTAATAACATAAAAATAAATATATTCTCATGTAAATAATAAAAAATAACAAAAATTAAATTTGATATGTATATGACAAAATGACGTCATTATAACTATGAAATTAAGTAATAATAAAAATTAAGTAATAATAATATACTTATAGATAATCCTGTGCATTTTTTTAAATTTTGACGCTGAAGTAGACCGGACATTTTTTGCCAAGGACTCTATTTTCGTGACAACCCTTTTAAGCCGAGTAGCGCATCCAAAACATAAATAAATTACAAAATATTGGGGGGGACGTATTTTATTTATTTATTTACCTATTTATTTATTTATTTTTCGCTTTATCATTTTATAGAAAAAACTAAAATGACGACAAAAATTCAAAAGTGGCCAAGGACACCTATAATAAAGCAGTACCATAATCAGGTATAGATATTTATTTATTTATTTTTCTATACACCAACCACTATGAAAATTATACAACTGATTCTGTGGGGCTCATGAATATGTGTACCAAATTTTAAGTCAATAGCGTTATTTTTGCCGCCGCTATCGCGCGACAGACAGACAAGCAAACAAACACACAGAGAGAACCCAAAACCGTTTTGAGTCTCAACAGAGGGCTTCCGCTGACGTTCAGGCAAAAATGGTCGTATAGCCGTTTTTAAACATTCTCAAAGGGAGAAAATATTATTTATTAATTTGTACTTGTGTTATACATAACATAAAGCTATGGGAAACCCAATAAACTTCCTTAAAATAGCACTATTGATTTAAAATTGAGGGAAAATTCTTGAAAACAGAAACTCTATGACAAACAGACATTTTAGAAGCTTGCAAATTAATTCTGTATAATTTATCTCATTTAGAAAAATAAATTCTTTTACGCAACGTTACAGAATTTTTTGAATAACTGTGAGTTGAAAAAACAGTATGTACTAGTTTGTTTATACATATTATTCCCGATGTTGAGTTTAATTATAATTAAAACATTATAACACAATTTTTGAACGATTTACATGCATTTTAATAAATTAATTTCAATGACTGTAGTAAAAATATTAAATAACTTTAGACATAAATAAATTTCTACATTATGTAAATACATTGTTCCTTTTCTTTATACTTCATGTATTTCTTTAAGAAACAGTTTTTAAAAAGGCATTCACTGTTCATTTTTAGTTTTTTATGACTAACACTCGTGATTTGATAACTCTACTATTTTTTGTCAATTGTATATAAAACATTTGTTATATTTATAAAATAATAATAATAATAATAATTATCTTTGATAGTTTACTTTTCTAGTTATCAAAAGTCCTCAACATATTTTTTAAACACTATATAAATTAATTAATTATGTATATCTAAAAAAATATTTTTCATGTGTCATTTAAAATAGGATCGATAGATGGCACCATCATTACACAATTTTGTTGGACCAAATGAAAAGTGATCGAAATTCGTTCAGAAAAGAGCTGACAGTTTAACTACCAACTTGACTGGAAAAATCAGAAAAGACTTATTTTACTCAAATTTGATTTTTTTTTTTTTCTAGAAATTCTTCTCAGATTATGGCTAAAAATATTTCGTTCACTTTTGAGTAAGCAAATTCGGTCATACATTTCAAGAGAGTATTTCTGTAATTATTTAATGCGTCCTTATTATTATTATTATTTTCATTAAATCTGGGCAAAGAAAAAAAAATAAAGGTATACTGCATTACATTTATAACATTATAATAAACAAAATATTTTGTTTTTCTCGTTAAATTCAGAATCTCGTTAAATTTCGACCCGTTATAAACAAATCCTACTGTATTAATAATTGTGCTGGATTATTTAAAACTAATACGAACAGTGTTTTAAATTTTGGAGTATCGAGAATATATATTATATATATATATATATATTATGAAACTGCTACGCCAGTACGATTATACATTAAGCAAAGCAAAACTTTTTAAATTGTTATCACAAAAATAAATAAATAAATAAATAAGATAGAAAGCGTCAGGGAAGGAAAGAAAAAGAGTGGAATTGTGAAAAGAAAAGAAAATATGGGAGAAGTTTATTGAGAAAAGCACAATTTAAACATTATTTCATTTTGAGCAAATATTTTTTCTAGATATATTTTACATGTATCAGTTCATTCTTCTGATTTCTAATAATAAATACCCTGTTTAATACGTGAGAAGATAGTAAATTTTTAATTTCATTTATCATTCTGATATTCGCCTAACTTTCATTCTTGATAATATCGAATAGCAATTTATTCTACAGTAAAAAATATTGTTTTAGCTTCGATATTCCACATGAGCTGCTTTATAATACTTTTAATAAATCCTTAATATTGTCATGCAAAAGATAAGAGATGTATAAGAATGCCGTAGTCAATTTCCCTTCGTTTTTTCTAAGAATTTCGAGTTGGAAATTCATTCCGGGTTAAGAATCTTTGTTAGAGTTCAAATTTTCTATTAATCTTTCTCGTAACATTTTTTAATATTCTATGTATGTCTTTTTATGAATAGCCTCTATTAAATAAAGCAATATAAACGTCGCATTAATCAATTTATTATGTTGTCTTATAACAATTTTCAGTTCAAAATTCATTCTAGGATAGGAAATTTGTTTTTAAATTAGGTTCTTTGCCAGTTTTGCTTGCATTTATTTTAATGATTCTAATGTGTCATTATAAAATTTACATATTTAATAAAAAAAAAAAAAAAAAAAAAAAAATAGCTACTCTTAACATTTGAATTGGAAATAAACATAAAACCATTTAAGTTGCTTATTTAAAGTTTTTTTTTTTTTTTTTTTTTTTTTTTTTTAGAACTTAAATTATAATTTCGGTTTTTATTATGATTATAGAATTCAATCAATGACAGCAGTGTAAGTCTATTCTACATAGAATACAGTGAGTTATTTATTTATTTATTTATCATTATTATTATTTTTTAAATTTCTGTAAGATGGCGTGCTTATTGTTAAACTTTTCATTATACTACTAAAATCGGTGAGTGGATTGTCACCAAACTTGAAATGTGAGCAATTCGATTTGCTCTTTCTTCTTGCCTATGTAAATCTATGGATTGGTTTAGTTGGTTGGGTTTAACGTCACACTAGTGCTTTGCTATTGGGCAATTGGAAACGGTATGGGACTCGCCCCTAAGGATGGTCCGGAGACATGCCATCACAATTTTGATCCTCCCAGGACGGAGTGGCGGTCCCGCTTCAGTAACCCCTAGAAGAACATCCATGGATTTTTTTTTTTTTTTTTTTTTTTTTGCTTGATATTTTAAGTATATCTCATTGAAAATTGGACATTTTCGAGTTCTGTTTTTAGAATTCCACTCTTTGAGTATGTCGCCTTTTATTTTAGTGAGCAGTTCTTTTTTTTTAATAAGTTTAAATATATATATATATATATATATATATATATATATATATATATGTAGTATATGAGCTGGGCGTCTAGGGGTGGGGCAATGAAGAGGTGCGATTAAGATAACTAAAAACATTTATTACGTACACAACACAGTTTACACAAAGATAAAATGATAATATTAGCAGGGTTTCCATCAATAACATTTGCTGGTTTCGAGGCCTAATACACATAACAAGCTCTCTTCATTACTAGGACTAACAGAAAGTAACATATATGAGCACTGACTCGCTCTACAATTCACATTAGTACCTACGCGTACTATTTCTAATAAGTGAGATTATGGTATAGAGCTCTCCATGGCTCTACACACTTATACAGAGCACAACAAGCTCTAATTAGCAGAAAAATGAGCCTGTCAGCCTACGCGCTGAAGGTCTCAACCGATCTCCACTGCAGCCAGATCTCAACTCCTCCGTTTGTCATCTCGTTCAATGATACGCATCCGAGGCAGCGCCATCTGTAGGCTGTGCACGGAACTTCCCACATATATATATATATATATATATATATATTTAATTGTTGACTAACATAAAAGGTAGCACGTTAAAAAAACATGGAATTTAAAAAACATAATTCGAAAAAATAATTTTTGAATAACATGTCTTTGTAATACGAAGCAACAAAAAATCCATAAGAGGGAATCTAAGAGAGAATTAAAAAAAAAATTAACGAATGTCCATTAAGGGCGCTTAACATCGAAAATGAAGAGTATAACACAGGAAATGACTCACATCGGATGCATAAACAATTTGAATATATATATATATATATATATATATATATATAATTTGAATAATTTAATTCCTTTATAACACTCAGCAAATGAAAGAGAGATGAAAATACCAACATATGAAATTTTAAATGAGATGTAGTTCTAATAATATTGTAGTCACGGTGATAATTTAATTTAATTACACTGAGTAGTAAAAACATATTAAAGTACTTACGCAGAAGAGAAATGACACACATAAATCATAAGCCTAACGATGAGATAATTTGCATAATCAATTAATCCAATTTAAACATATATATATATATATATATATTATTTTGACTATGTGTGCTGGCAAAATCTGTGTGGTTCATTCCATGTTAACTATCCCATTTCTCCGTTTAAAAGACTATCTTATGATTATTTTTTACGCTTTTTTTTTTTCTATTCCATGCGCGCATATTATAAGTTATCCATATATCAAATTTGGTGGAAATTCGCTCACCTGTTTTAGCTTCTGTTTACAGCGAATGGTGCTTATAGCGAACTTATAATTACATCCATCCTGGATATGTTGTAAACGAACATAAATTGGAGGATAGATTGGTCTTGGAGGTATCTATTTCGCAAGTAGTTATTAGCAGGTTAGTATATGAAGTTTTCTTTTACTTAACTTTCTATTATTTTTAAATTCACAAAATCATACTCTAAACATTCAGAGCTATTCTTTTGATAAATGAAATTAATTTTTATAATGTTTAAAAATATACTTTGTCAAACACATTTATATTCAATTACAAATTAAAGTTACAAGCTGTACTCCTGAAATAGTGGTGTGAAATCGATAAGTATTTAACCTAGTTTGGTTTAAATTACTTTATTTAACACTGGTTGTTTAATGTATATTTTCCAAATTTATTTGTTTAATATTTAGTACTTGCTTCTTAAAGTATATTGCTAGTGACAGTGAAGTTTATAAACAATAACAAAGTGGCCAAATGAAAACATAGATGAATAAAAATAAGACGAATGATTGTGTAAGCTGGAGGTGGAGAGCTCGCGAAACTTTCAGCCATTGCCAATAGGGTCACTGCAGTCGCATTTCGGCTACCATTTAGTATACGAGAGTATCTGTATAATAATCTACTGTATTAATTGAGTTGGACTGAAAGTCTCTTAATGTATAATCAACCTAGCTTGTTTCAAGATATAACAAAAATAATCACAACATATTCATACAGATCTTTGACTATAATACGTACTTATGCAGAATTGGCATAGTAAAAGACGTACCCTAGATATAGCACCTGGAATATACAGTGTGGCAAGCACTTATAACGGAATACTTAAAATACTGCTAAAAAATTTAAGCCTCCCAGATATCTGCGATCGAAATTTTTGCTCAAATCGTAAACTTTGCATAAGAGTTGATTGGCTTTTCCCAGTTTTATCGTCGCAATCACGCGATCTAAGTGCATAAATAACCAATAAATACTTAGCTTTGGTTTCTCAAACAATGAACTCGATCGCGCTGACATCTGGTGTGAGGCTTAATCTTTATAGAGCACTGATTTGCTGGTCATTTTATACACTATGTATTCTAGGCACTGTACCCTATATTCGTATAAATATAGTTTAGACAAAATAAAACTTAAACATTATTGTTGAAAAATTCAGGGATTTCCAAAGCCTGATTAACGTACGCACAAACTGGGTCATGACACAGAGACTTTTGACTTTTAACAAATTGAACATTGAAGCATGAAATTCCGTTTTCAGTTAATAATAATCTATATATTATTTTCTCTAATGTGGACCAGTTACGATTAAATTTTGTAGAAAATAGTGATTTAATAAAATACACGATTATAAAAAAAATATTACTTTAGAACGCGGATTAAATTCAGTGATCTAATAAAATATATGACAACATTTGTCTCATGAGATCATTTTATAGAAAAATCTATTTTTAAAAGTTACATCTTTATAACCTTTGCAAGCGTCATTTTAAGCCTAGCAATGCTTTAAAAATGTAAACAAAATATAAACAAAAACACAATAATCAAAGGTATAATCAAAATAGGTAATTTTTTTTTTTTTTTTTTTTTTTTGAAAATTTAAAAGTCGCCATAGGGGCCCTACGCTAAAGCTGTTCTGCGTGGGTAAGTATGAAAATTGAGTTCTCAAACATGAATTTTATTTTGAAGCTTTACTTTGAATGATTTGGTTTAACTATCATTAGCGTTTCATCCCACAAAAAATAACAATAACTTGTCTACTGATGAGCTGAAATTTAAATTAGGTAGTGAAATTGGTATATGACTTAAAAGTTTCAAATTTTAAAGGCAAATAAATAACAATAAAAAACAAGACTTTCCGGCTTATTCGGAAGGGTAGGTTGATTTCTTTTTCCTTATCGAGTAACCGTCATTTTGTTTCAAAATGGCGGCTATAAATTATTAATGCACTTCGTAGAAATATTGATGTAGGCTATGCACATATGGAGTTTTAAGCAAATCGGTTCATACATACATTTTTATGTGAATTTAAAATTTTCAAGTGGCCGGCGCTTGGAAACAAAATGGTGGGTTAAGTTGACAAATATATGAAATGTATTTGTGAGATAAGTCAACTGTACACATATAGTTCAAATTAATTCAAAATCTCAAAAGTCATCGTGTTGAAAAATTAAGTGGCTGCCACTTCGATCAAAATGGCAGAGAAAGTTGCTCTTCTAAGATATCGTTGCAAATTTGAAAAAAAAAATTATTGTAGAAATTCTTTCAAAGAGGCTTAGTAAGTTGATAAAAATGTTAGTTTTCCGCATTTCTAGTTTGATTTAGCATTAAAATAGCCTAATTTTTCCTTAAAAACGCATTAAAAAGATCCAGTAACGCAGGTAATGGATTTGGTGCCAAATTTGGCGAGTTTTTCCATATGGCGAATTTTTTATCGACTTTTGGCGAGAAAATACTTATTATCGATATTCCAAAGATGGACGCAATAACGTGATTGGTTCACGAGTTACGTGAATTTTCTAGATTTTTGTTGTTTGAATGATAAATCCAATTTTCAACTTTGAATTGAATTGATTAAGTATTTCTAAAGTTACCGTGATAACAAATTTTCAAGTGTCCGCCGCTTGGAAACAATACAGTGGAACAAGTTGCCCAGCAAACACATCCAAAATATTTGAATCATAGGTTCACTGTCCAACTGTGGTTTAAATCAGTGCCGTGTTTCAAAAGTTATTATTATGGCAAATTTTCAAGTGGCAGTCTAAGTTGCTGCGACTTGGAAACAAAATGGCAAAAAAATTGCCCATCGAAATCATCCAGTATATTTGTATGATAAGTTCATTGTCCATTTCTACTGTAAATTAAATCAGTATTTCAAAAATTATCGCCATAAGAAATTTTCAGGTGGCACCACTTGTAAATAAAGTGGAGTGCGATGCCCAGCGAACTTATCTGAGATATTTGAATGATAAATCCACTACCCAAATTTGATGCGAATTGATTCTATATTACTAAAGTTACTTTTATTCTATATTACTAAAGTTTACTTTTATTTGAATCAGTTTAGTATTTTAAAAATTATCGTTATGGCATATTTTCAAGTGGCAGTGTTATTTCAAGTGGCTGGAACACTTAGAAAGAAGATGTCTGGACAAGTTGCCCAGTGAAAACATTCAAGATAATTATATGATAATATCACTGTCCAAATTTGGTTCGATTTAGAGTATTATTTCAGAGGTTATCGTGATTTTAAATTTTCAAGTGGGAGCCTGATTTCAAGTGGCCTCGCTTAACTTCAGATATCTGCCACTTTATTAAAAATGGTGGATAAAGTTCATTAATAAATTTATTTGAGACACTTGTATAATCTATGTATACATCAAAATTAAAAAAAAAAAAAAAAAGAAATCGGAATACACTTTTTACAATTTGAATTTGAAAATTTCAAGTGGTCTCCACTTGAAAACAAAATGGTGGAGCAACTTGGTTAACAAATTCATCTAAGATATTTATAAGATAAGTCCAAATTTGGTTCGATTTGGAGTATTATTACGGAAGTTATAGTGATTTTAAATTTTCAAGTGGTAGCCTGATTTCAAGTGGTCCCACTTAACTTAAAATATCTGCCACTTTATTAAAAATTGCGGATAAACTTCATTAATAAACTTCACTGAGACCCTTATGTGTCCTGTATTTACAACAAAATTCAAGCAAATCTTGCTTTAAATATGCTTTTTATAATGTCAGTTTGAAATTTTCAAGTGGCTGCCACTTGAAAACAAAACGTCGGAGCAACTTGGTTAACGAACATATCCAAGATATTTATAAGATTAGTTCACTGTCCAAATTTGGTTCGAATTCGAGTATTATTTCGGGAGTTATCGTGATGACAAAATTTTCATTATAGATAGATAGATAGATAGATAGATAGATAGATAGATAAACGAAGTGATTGCAATAGGTCGATTTCTAAAGAAATCAACCTAAAAGAAATTGTGAAAATTTCGCACGGGTTTGCTCGTAATAATAATAATAATAAATAAATAAATAAATAAATAAATAATAAATAAATATTATTAATGAAAAATTAATGAAATGTTTTTGAAACAACACTTCATGAAAATTGTATTTCTAAAAGCGAAATAAAAGGCTTTACCATAGAAATATTTTACTCAAAAATGCATTTTTGGGTTACATTGTGGTAAAATTTAAGACTTTATTCAAAGGGGTACATACAAATGAAACACTTCCGGTTGCAAAGCCGCTTGCAACGGAAGTTTCAATACAAATGGAACATATCGCTTGCAAACTGACAGCAAACCCACTTGCAAATCTGCAAGAGCTTTGCACCTCTCGTAAGTCAACTTGCAGTTGCAAATGTGAAAGATGGCGAATTATTATTTTGAAGAATTAATCAGTTTTTTATATATATACATATATATATGATATTAAATCAGTTCTTTAAGAGACAAATAAGATTTATTTAGTTTGGGATAACGGAAGTTTATTTACAGATATCGGATGTATTCGTAAACGAACTACATTTCAATTTTTTATTTTCGTATGTTTGTTTTTATTTTCGTATGTCATATATGTTTTGTTTTCTGAAGTATATTATTGCAGTTCATCTTAACTGGACAACTAACTTCAAATATTCTTTTTAGTTTCAAGTGAATTATCTGTTTGAAGAATTTGATAAAATCGGTTATTGTTTTTTCTATGAACAATTTTAACATTTGCATCATCATCCAAATGTTCACTTTTATAATTAAGTCTATATTGTTTTATACTTTGTATTGAGGTCATAGAACACTAAAATAAATAGAATTGAATTTATGCTAAATTCGAGATTTCTATAAAACTTCAATTATTTAATAAAGTATAATTTCAATATTTTGGAGGCTACACTTTGTATGAAAGTCAAGTGTGTATGTTATAAACATATTTTTTCAATCTTCATTGAAATCTAAACATTTCTTAAATTTATTACCTTATAATTACATGGTTTGGAGTGAGTAGATGACTAAAACTGCAAAAGGTAGAAGGGAAGAGTTAATGTTGCTTTAACAAGAGTGTATACATCTATTAAAAATGCAGTATGTGGTAAGCTCGATATCCAAATATCAACTTTCATTATTAAAAATCAAAATCATTAAAAGTTCATAAGCTGTAAGAGTAGATTATATTTTACTTACAAATGCATACAACTGATTTAGTATTGATTGTATTAGATATACTTATTTTATTTTCTCTCCCAGTTATTTCTGCACTTTTAACCAATATGTATGAATATAAAATTATTTAAAATGCTACTTAAATTTGCATTGAAAGAATGAACTGCAATATAGTTATTTTATATTGTCTTGCTTATTATAACTAAAATCTTTCATTAACTATTTATATTTTTAAATATTGGCAATAAAAATACATAGAGAGTATTGATTTTAGTTTTAAAATTTGATGATTATGTATTTTATTTTTTAAATATGTGGTTAAGAAGGTCTGAAGAGATAAACATTGAAAAACATTTGTAGCTTATTGAACTAACATCTGAATGGGAATTTATGTGTTATGTCAGTTTTACTATTTTGGCATAACATATTAAGCTCTTTTTCGGATAATGATGCTACAATGTTATAAATGCTGAATTTCAAATGGAGTTCTGTTAAAGGTAAGATTTAACTTAAAAGTTTTATTATCAAATGATAAATATTTTTACTTAACTAAGAATGTCACATTTTATGTTATGCATGATAGCAACACCAATTTTATGTGATGTTTATATTCATCTAAGTATTATTTTATTTATTTAAATTTAAGTATTGAAGAATAAGCAAAATATTAAAGTAATGTTATAAAATTATTTATAATTAATTTTTATTCACCCCTCAATTATTTTATTTTATTAATATTATATGATTTATATTTTGAATACCATTCGATAAAGACTATTATAAAAATTCTGATTTTATTTGACAGAAAAAAATATTAAGAAGTATAAAGGCTTATAATTTTATTTTGTAAGTATTTTGTTTTTGACTTTTTTTTTTATGATCAAGATTATGGTAACTCTTCAATCGAATGAGTATTTTTAAATATCGGTTCATTCACCTCAATCTTGAATTAAAAATCTCGCTAAATGAAGAACCTCAGTGTGACCTGATGAAGAATATTCCAGTTTATCGAACAACTATCCGAATGAGAATTTGGCTGTTATGTCAGTTTTAGTATATTGGCATAACGTACTAAATTCTCTTTCAGATTGTTCAATGAAGCACAAAATCTTGAAAAGTGCTTCTTCTGAAGTGAAGCAGTCGTCTACTTGAAAAATATACTAAGGCATATAAAGGATTATGTTTTTTGTAAGTATAATATACTTTTCAAATTTTTATAGTTTTTATTATTGAGAAATTGAGTGAGTATTTTAAAATATGAATAAATTTACTTCAGTCTTGAACCGGAATCTGGCAGGTGAATGTCGATCTGATCAATGGAGAATGCATTTTTTCTTAGTTTTACGAATAAACATCTGAATTAGAAATTGTCTGTTGTGTCAGTTTTAATATATTGACAAAACAAGTTCTTTTTCAGATTAATTAATGATGCATAAATACCGAAGTTTAATACACTGCTGTTAAAAATATCATTTATTTCATGGATTTACTTTTTTATTATCAAGAATGATAAACAATTTACTATAAATTTTTTACATAATGTTAAAAACGCCAATGTAAAAAAATGTTTAAACCAAACTGCAGTTTCTGTAGGTTTTGTATGTAATTGTTACTTTTGGGTCAACAATTGAGTACGCCAAGTATTGGTAAAAGTCGGTATCTAAAAAGCGATTCTAATGACTTTCTTGAAAATTGTTGCATAAACCCATTAGATATCCTTTCTCATGTATTACATAGTTATTACAGGAAAATTAACAGATATACTGATTAGGTAGGTCAGTATTAGATCTTAAAATTAGTGTTTCAAAAATAAAAATAATTTAAACTGATTTTTTTTTCTCTTATTTTTTTAACTCGCTATGTAAATTCTGTTTTATATGCATTTAGATATGAGTATCAGCTTTCTCGTACTGGAACATTTTCAGATGTCGATTTTATTAGGTCAGTTTTATGTCTTTTAATTATATTATTTCCCAAAAGTACATGTAATAGTGGGTAATGGAAGTCGTGCGGTTGTTTCAAACTACATTTTTGAAGTGAAAACTTCTTTAGGCGCGTTGAGCACTTTTGGGTGAACAAAAATCATGAAACTCGCGTCATCGTCAGCGAAGGTTTTCCAATTGAAGTGAAAACTTCTTTAGGCGCGTTGAGCACTTTTGGTTGAACAAAAATCATGAAACTTGCGTCATCGTCTGCGAAGGTTTTCCAATTGAAGTGAAAACTTCTTTAGGCGCGTTGAGCACTTTTGGGTGAACAAAAATCATGAAACTCGCGTCATCGTCAGCGAAGGCTTTCCCCATGAGAAGAAACATATTTTTTACCAATTCATATTATCAAAAGTGGAATTAGAGATTTCAGCTGATTTACACGTTTTGAGGTATCCTGAATCGGTTTTCTTGTGTATCTCAGCTACTAATTAAAATAAGTAATACATCATTTGAAAGCTTTGTTGAGTTGGAATCAAACAGTAGCTTACAGAAATTTCTACCACCAGATGGCGCTGTTATATTTTAAAATTTCATATTTCAAACTCTAATTATGATTATATTATCGAAAGTGGAATTCGAGATTTCACCTGATTTATACGTTTTGAGGTGTCCTGAATCGGTTTTCTTTTGTATCTCAGCTACTAATTAAAATAATTTCATAAGTAATCAATATTTTTACCTAATATAAGGCTTAGTTCATTTAATATGGGTAGCTACAAATATTGTGCCGAATCATATAATACAGATCATAAACACATCTTTACAAAACAAAAATAATTCGAAAATAATAATCTAATAGCTCGACGATACAATTCACAAGTTACTTAGTTTTCACTTCTATCGGCAGTCCCCAAAGACTGCTTTTATTTTTATTTTATTTTTTACTTTTTAAATAGCATCATTTATATTTGGTAATTTTTATTTATTTCAAATTATGAAAATTATAAAAAATTACTATTCAGAAACAGTGGTTTACTTCAATGAAGGAGATTCTTAGAAAATATTACTATACAGTGCTATGCTGAATTCACAGCGAAGAAAATTATTAACTGTTAGTCTTCTTAATAAACATATAAGTTTTTTAAATAACAGTATCTTGTGCCGGGGTTTGAAAAATGACACAAAAATGCAGCATTTGAAAAAAATCAACTTACAAATAACAAAGTTTACTTTAAAAAAATGACAGAAATGCCTCTCACGTGGATAAATTGTGAGACAGATGTTATACTTTGCATGCATGTTGGGGCACTTCACCCACATAAAAAAAAGGCAGGGTTAAACAATAAAAAAAAAAAATGTAAAATGAAAATTTGAAATGAAAGACACAAAAAATGAGAGAGAAAAAAAGGGAGGGGGGGGATTTAACAAATAAACCAATAAAAAGAAAACAAACTTTCACAAAATTACTTACTTGGTACAAGAAGAAACAAAGATTATAAAAAAAGCACCTTAGAAGTGACGTAAAAAATAAAAAAGTATGAAACTTTGAATTAACACCATAAAATGCAAGAACTCTCAAAAATTCCTTTGAGTCAAAAGGAAACACGACCCTTTCTAAGGCGAAGGTTGTGCTTACTTTCAGCCTGAAAAATTTGTTGCGAGTTCTTGCATTTTATGGATTTTATTCATTTATTTATACTTATTACTTTTAAATGTCAGTCCTGTAGTGTTATTTTGTATATTTAATATAAAAATGTTTATTAAATTAGTCAAAAATTCTAAATTTATAAAGTTTTATTGAAATATTCAATTACAATTTAATCACAAAATTAGACCTTCATTTGACTAAGCTTTACTATAAGGCACCCATTGGTAATTCGTGACACAGTTATGTGTCATAAAAGTGTATAGACATTTTTTACTAGTAACCTTTTTGTACTGGAAAGCCGTTTACATGTCTCGGAACTTTCTTATTGTTTTTTTGCTTGGCAGCCCAGCTGAATGATGCTTTTTTTTTAATGCATTTTTCAGATTTAAAATTATTTTTTGAGTTATTTTTTAAATAATTGAAATTATTTAGAAAAGTAAATTGCGTATGACAGTAATTGATGCAGTACAGATATTCATACACAACGAATTAGTGATATTCAGTGATTTTTTTCTTTTCTTTTTTACCATGTTTTTATTAACTCTTATTCTCTTTTGCTTGTTTTTTTGTTTGTCCAGTACAAATCTTGCAATCGATTTTTAATTAACTTCCCGATTAGCTAGACATTTGAAACTTTTAGAATAGCTCAGAACACGATGACAATGTATTTTTTTAATAACTTTAGCCAATTGTTTTGTCTCCCCGCTACCTTCATTAGTGTTTATATGATTCAACAGAAAATTAATTTAATTTACTTCCCGACTCGCTAGACATTTGATACTGTTAGAATAGCTCAGAACACAAACTTCATTTTTTTAATACTTTGAGCCAATTGTTTTGGTCCCTGCTGCCTTCGGTAGCATTTATATGATTCAACAATCATATAATTTCTTGATTAGCTAGATATTTGAATCTTTTACAATAACTCATAAAACGATGACATTTTTTAGCACGTTCACACCGGTGTGTCACAGCTACAGTCGGCAGAAAAGTATCTGAGCACTAGCAATAATGCCTGTCCAAAAAAAGTACACTTAATACTGCTTTGTTAAATAAATCCTTGTCGAGTCATGTTCTTAGTCAGTCTAAGAACATAATTCGACAAGTATTTATTGAACAAAACAGTTTTAAGTGTACTTTTTTAATATAGGAATTATTGGCTAGTGCTCGGATACTTTTGAGTAGTCTATGTACATGTAAACAAAATGCGCCAGCATGAACGTGTTAAATACTTTTAGCCAATTGTTTTGTGTCCCCGCTGCCTTTGGTAGCGTTTATATGATTTAACAGAAAATTTAAAAACATGCTATATAAAAAGTTCTTTTTATTTTGTAATTATTTATTTTTTATTATAATGCTCGTGAAGTGAGCATACGTCTGAATATTAACCACTGCAACAGTGGCGTATCCAGGGGGGGGGGAGGGCTGGTGGACTGCAGCCCCTCCTGAAATTTTATGTATGTATAAAATAAAGGCAATAAGCTGATGGGATATACTTATAGCGCTTTTTACATAATACTATGCATTGGATTGCCCTTCAGTGCAAATGTTGAAGTTGCATTCATAATGAATATGATTTTAATAATTTCCATTACAAGTATTGAAAAATACATATTGAATGTTATAAACAAATAAATAATAATTTTAATCAAACTTACCTGATGGACTGTAAGATGAATTAATACTAGAGTAAGTAATTCTCTGAACAACCATAGCCCATGTGTTTACTTAACAACGAAATTTAGAAAATTCAGGACTAAGTAATATTTAATCACAGAATTAGACTATTTTCCTTAGTAATATTTACTTAGAAGGATAAGCTAATACATGGCCTTATGACAAAAAAGGACAGTGCACAAGATTATCCCACTAGTATTAAAAAATAGTTTTTAGAAAAAATATTTATATCCAATCCTTTTGAATAATCAGAGGAAAATTATGAAAATGTTTAATACAAAGTTGTATCATGGCCTGTTAGTAGTATATCAGAGTATTTCTGAAATTTAAATAAATTATTCTGCTTATTTATACACTATTATCCGCATCTAAAATCGTTACAATTTATACACTGATATATAAAATAGTAATGTCTAAAAAATTATAGCGATCCTCAGAAGTCACAAATAAACAAAAACAAAAACCTACTGAATTTTCCGAATTTTCTGTCGAATATATTTCGATTCGTGTATTCTTGTTTCCTATTGGTTTATCATTCATCGCAATCGATAATTCTTGCAAGTTGACGTCACCGCCTGCAAGCGTTCCAAATGTATGACTATTTGCAAATCGCTTGCAAAATTTACGTCATCGAAGTTGCAAGCGGTTCATTTGCAAGCGTTCCGTTTGTATGTACCCCATAGAGTAGTAAAACCCATGGAGAAAAATATTTTTTGGAAGTGCAACAGCATCCTAACAATGCTGCCTTCGGTGTTGCCAAATTTTGGGACTATTTTATTCAATATCCATCATTAATTTTTAATTATAATGTTTGCCTATAATCATATCGAAAATTAATCGTCTAGCATGTATATCAAACATCGCTCCTCAAAATTATTGGTGATTATTGAATAAAAAATCCCTAAATTTGGTATCCTAACTACCTATCCTAAATTAGGTATATATAAACATAGGGTAAGGTGAGGTACAGTGGGTATACCTTAACAAAAAACTGCTACATATTTAAAATATTACAATTTTTTTAATTTTTTTCTTTTTGTTTTGTATCTAATAGATGAATATAAAGTATTTTTTCTACAAAAAGAAATAGTGGCAACACAAAAATTATCGTTTATAATTAAAATTGTTTCTCGGCGTACAACATATGGCATATATTACTCTTCCAAACATTTCTTTTCCTCTTTTTTATAGCGATTTTGTGAAATATTTTTTGAAAAATAAGAAGCATAAAATAATATAAGATTAGATATTGATCCGAAGTTAAGTTAAATTTATTATATTTTGTATTCTATGAGATATTTTATTACGTGGAGTAAAGTGGGTATAGCATTAGGCTTAACTATAGGGCTAATTATAAAGGGACTGTATGGGTCATTCTCACGAAAACTGTCATCATGAGAAAAATAAAGTGAACGAAAAGTATTGATTTTTTTTTTTTTTTTTTTTTTTTTATAAACAGATGTATGTATCAGATTCATAAGAAAAATATAAATCCTGCATATTATTCGCAATATAAGTAAATAAATTAATTTACAATACTAAAAAGTGAAAAAATGACAAATTATAGTAAGATGGGGATATTTTATTCAAATACACAATTTTTTAATTAATTTAAAAGTTACAAGTAGGGGAGCATGGGGTAGTTTGTAACAGTTTTTAGAAAATTAAATATATTGTGAAATGTAATTACGTTTTCTGGTTTCTAATTGCTGTTTTGAATAGCATACATAATCATCTATCATATTTAAAAAAAAAAAAAAAAAAAAAAAAAGTTTCGTTAATATTGCTAGTTTTAGCACAAAAAATATATATATTTTTTTTTTATTATTTGTCTGTTACAATTTGACTAGTTGTAACACACAACAATAAAAACGACAATATTTCAAGATGTTTTTTGTTATCAATCATTTATTAATTTAATAAAAAAGACAATTAATAACTAATATTAAATTATAATCTTCTTGGTATAGTAAAAATGAATTATATCAAATGGATTTTAGTAAAATAAAGATAAAATTAAAGATAAAATTAACATAGAAGTCAATCTTAGTAATAATTGAAATTAATTCAAGAAAATGATATTTTGTTCCTCTCATGCATTTAATGTGTGCTCACATTTTGCAAATTAAGCATTGTACCCATTCTTCTGCAACAGAGAGGGTTTAGCGGAGCTGGAATTCTCGCCGTTTTTTCAGGTCACTCTCATTCATGAGAAATTTCTGCTTTTTTTTTTTTCTACCACTATTTTTATGCAATATTCTTTAATTCGTGATTAAATTGTGATTGTAATTCGTGATTAAATAATCACGGAACTATAATATAAAAACACAGAAAATATTTCTGCATAAATATAATAATGGCAAAGAAGCCAAAACTTTTGAAAGTTTCCTGAAAATGGGCGGAGACTTTGAGCTCTGGCTGTAGGCACCTCCACAAGCCACTCCTCTAATATGTTGCAACTTGCCCCAAAATTTTTTTTCAACTTGCCCCATCGTATGATTTTGGACATTTTGTTTATTTATAAAACTAGTATGTTGTGGCCACGACGAGACTTTCTTCTATATTTTCCTAGACAAATTCACTCACTAACAATAATTTAAAAAAAAAAAAAAAAAAGTGGGACTTTAACAAAATTTTGGGTAAAATGTGAAAATTATTCTAAGTTTGTCAAAACACGGAAACCGTGGGACTTTGACAAAATTAGGGGAAAAATGCAAACATATGTTAAAGTTTGTCAAGACACGGAAACCGTAGGACTTTGAAAAAATTAGGGGAAAAAAGCAAAAATTAGTTTAAGTTTGTCAGAACACGGAAACCGTGGGAGTTTGATAAAATGAAGGGGAGAGAAAAAGTTTTTTTTCGTAAAAAGTAAAAAAAATCGATAACTTTGTTTTAAATTATCACAGATTTATAGTTCAACCATTCGTTTTAAAGGTACTGACGAGACCTTTCGAAAGATACCCATCTTGAAAATTTTTGCCCTATATCACCCTGTTAAAAATTTAGAAAAAGCGGGATGGCAACGCAACCTGTAAGACGATTTTTACCAAAAGTTGATAGGCACTAATTTATGTCAAGGTGCAATTACATACCAATTTGTATGAAATTCTGTGCAGTAATTCCAGAGATACAGTTGCCACAAAATTTTGTCACACACACACACACAGACAGACAGACAGACATTTTCTAAAAATGGTAAAATCGTGTTTTACAGCTCTCAAAACGTGTAAATCCATCAAAAACCCGAAATCGAAAATTTTTACGAATCCAATACTTTCTTCTATTGAAGATAGAAGAAAGTAAATATATATATATATATAACGATTTATACAAAAAGATTAAACATCTATTTTATAACTCAACACAAAGACTAAATAAATAGATATAAACATTTCTTTAAAGTATAAATTAACATACCTTTAATCAAAATTTACGAAATATTTTTTTTCCCTACTAACCAGCAAAAATGAAGTACGTGTACAGAACCTCTCATTAACCATTTTTGTGGAGCATCGATTGCGCTTACATTATAAATCGCGTCATAAGAATTATGTTTATAAAAATATTTAATCACAAATGTTACAAACTATTTCGTAAATTGCGTGTTACTTCTTACCCCTGTGGCAACTAGCCCCACGCTACTCTACATTAGATTTGAGATATAGTCATAACTAGGTTTCATGCCAGCATGGCAAGACATTGATAACTAACGCCAACTACTTAACAAAATGGATAAAATCCCATATGTGGACAACAAATATATCGCTAAAATATTTTTAATAACCTACAATCTCTATTTTCAATTTATAATTTTAAAAATATGGAAAATATAGTTTGATAATCATAAAATTGCTGTAAAGTAATCCTTTTAGAAATTGGTATTAACTTATTTTAAATATTGTTAATTTATCAATCGCCTTTTTGGTTATGTACTAGTGCTGCTTTCCCGCTGCCACAGTACGTTTTGCTTTCACATTACACTTGTGTCCATTACAAGTGTTTTACCTTATGAAGGGTTGCGCTTAAAAGTTTACCCCTAAACAATTTATGAGTATTTCTGTAATTTATGGTGTTTGCTTAGTTCTTTCATCTTTGTGAGCCAGTTTTTAGTGCATATTAAAGCACGTTTTTAAAAATCTCTCTTGCATAATTTATTTATATTAATTACGGAATTAATAGAGAATATCCCATAGTAAACTTAAATAATACACACCCCGCGACAAAAAGATGGGTACAAAGGGTTTTTTCATTATTTTTTCATAAAATGACATTATCTAAATTGTGCTTATCATTTATTATTATCAAAAAATAACATTATTCCCGGACTAATTTTTGTTTTAAGTCTAATTTAGAAAAATTTTAAGACTAAAATTTTTCTAATTTAAGACTACACACCGCGATAAAAAGATAGGAACAAAGTTTTTTTTTTTTTTTTTTTTTTTTTTTTAATTTTTGAATATGATTAAAATATTTAATATGTTTTTGATATGATAATATTTTGTTATGATAATAAATGATCATCACAATTTAGATAATGTTACTTTATGAAAAAAAAAAAAAAAACTTTGTTCCTATCTTTTTGTCGTGGAGTGTAGTCTTAAATTAGAAAAATTTTAGTCTTAAAACTTTTCTAAATTAGTCTTAAAACAAAAATTAGTCCGGGAATAGTGTTATTTTATGATAATAATAAATGATAAGCACAATTTAGATAATGTTATTTTATGAAAAATCAAAGGAAAAACCCTTTGTACCTATCTTTTTGTCGCGGGGTGTATATCAGTTTCAAGGAATTCCATGAATATTTACGCAAATTAAAAAAAGAAAGAAAGACAGATACAGACTCAAAGGGACAGAAAGACAGACAGATGGGCTAATCCATAACTACTCTTATGCATTGTTAGAAAGTTTTGAAAACGCTTAATAAAATCTAAAATGCAATTTCAGCAACTTCCGGTTACAATCCTTAAAGTATCTGAATATTTTTTTTATGGCTCTGTAAATCTTATTGCTAATCACACTGTTTTCCATATTTTTTTTTTCGTGTGTGTGTATGTGCGTATGTATAACTAATGTCAATTCTATTGTGCTTTGTGCAAAATAAAGGTATTAAAACGTGGTTTATAGCAATACCTTTCATAGAATTAAACGCTTTGGAATTTTTTCGGATGTTCCTGTACACAAACTATCCTTCGTACTTCCTTTATTTTCAATAGAGAACGTCCCAGAGTGAAATTGAATAACATATATCAGTTTCAAGAAATTTCATAAATATTTACGAGATTTAGAGCTCGGACTAACGGACGGATAGATAGGCAGACGGACAGACAGACAAACCGAAGTCATAAACACTTTTCAACTTTGTTATAATATGTTAAAAAGTTTAGCTGAAATTTTGCTCACTTTTTACTAATTACTCACATTACTCCACGGAGTACTCCTTTTACACCATACCATGTAGTAAAATGGGTATGAAACTTGGTCTATTTCCAAACGTTATTATTTATTTATTTCAAATATTGAATCAAAAATTCAAGCCCAATGTATTCTTATCACTTGTAATGCATATATGCAACAAAAAATTATTATATTTTTTGAAATCTTATATAAATTTTGTACCATTGGTTTTCAAAAATGGTGCTTTTATACCCATATTACCACCACCTGACCCAAACATATTTTAATGTGTCAAAAAGTTTTAATTTTTCTGTCGGTATAGTAAAGCATGGATAGAAAGCCTATATGCACATTAGGCCCTAGAACCTGAGCATACTTTCGGCTTGATCAAATTCTGGGGACTTCACAGTAGAAAAAAAAAAATTCAAGATTAAAAAATGAGAATGGTTTTATTTTTTTCATTCAAACTTCTCATATATGTATGTTGCAAATAGTTATTAATCATAAACTATTAATGTTTTATTTATTTATTTTGATATCATTTATGAAACAAATTCGTCAAAAACATAAATTGGGCTTTACTAATATATATTTAATTACTTAAAAAGAATCAAGTAAATTTGACCGTAAAGTCTTGAATAGAAGCTTTAGTTGAAAATTTTTAAACCGTTATAGATGAAAACATGAATGACACTATAATTTCCTAAAAACATGCTCTAAATATATATATAAAATCAAATAATCTCAATAAATTGTCGTAGAGGTAGTTCAATCTCATAAAATATTCCTATAAATGATTTATTTAAAAAAAAAAAAAAAAGCAAGGATGTATTATGCTCTGATATACGGACAATAACAAATTAAGATTATAAGATTATTTAATAACAGACAATGACAGACACGATCCATATTTTATCATGCGCCCTATTTTTCTCTTGCGGGTCACTAGAGTATATACAATAATCAATATGATATTGGTAGAATTTAAGAAAGACGAAACTAAGCAAAAATTGACCTACCCCGAAGGGAATTATGTATGGGGAATGTATTTTTCAGAAATCCTGCATAAATCACTTTTAATGATAAAAAATCTTCATAGAATAACGTTATAAATTTTTATGAGATAAATATAAATTCATATTTTAGTTTTCTTCAGCTTTCTCTTATCAGATTAACAATTTCTGAAACTAATTTAAGAGATAAAATGATACATTAGAGATTCTAATTATTTTAGAAAGAATTTAGAGATTTATTTTATAAAGGAGGTCGAAATTATTTAAACAATATTGTTTAAAAATTGAAGTATCCAATAAAGCAGTAATTGTCGTGTTATCATTTTAACAAATTAAAGAAAAATAAGTCTCTCATATAAATAAAATAAAATGTAGTATGTTTTCAATACTTCTTAACAAAATTATAATGTATGTACATTTGTAATATAACAAAAAGAACAAATTTGTCAAACAAAAAGAAATCTTGAATGCCGTTTACGTGAATATTCTCGATATGTTGTTAATCAAGAAATTTCTAAATCTTCTATTGCGAAACACAGTTGGGAATTTGATCATAGTTTTAATTTTAAGAGTGCCAAAATTATCTTTCATGCCAAACGCATTTCAGAACTGGATTTTTTGGAAAATTTAGCTATTTACCTTAATCGTGATAAAATTGTCAATGAAAAATCTGATTCCACTTTGCTGTCTACAGCCTGGAAAAATTTGTTTAATTCAATTAAATAATTTCCTTCATTATGTTTATAATATAATAATAGTTATAATTAAATAATTCTAAATAAATAAATAAATAAATAAAATAATAATAATTAATTAATTAATTTTATTAATTTACTTATTAGTATAATATTAATTAAAAAAATAAATAATAAAAATAAATAAATAAATCATCAAAAAAATATAATTAATTGTTTATTCCTTCCCTCCCTCCTTTTGTTTTTGTGTGTGCATGTGTGTTCCTCTCTGATTGGTCCTGCATGATGCTTCCTATTGGTTGCTTGTGTTGCTCCTCTCCCTCTGGATTTTGCCCTGCTTTCAGTCTTGCTTTTGCCTCCAAGGCAGTAGCACGTGTTTTTTGCTCCTGACGAAGGAAGGCTACGTCCTTTCAAAACCGGTAGTGCTGGCTTAAAATTTATGGTGTGTGAAGAAGTCTTATTGTCTATTTATTTGTAATATATTTACGCACAAGTTATTCAAAGTACAGTTTTTTAGCTTCAAAATTATTCAATACTGAAAAATCAATTTACTTTTTCTACCGATCTGAGGCTGATGAATATAAGGTCTTACTGGTAAAAAGTTATTAACCTCTTTTATTTAACACTGATCACAGCCCCACAAATTGTGGTCAATAAGCTGGAAGTGTTGCAAAACCAGGCTTTACGCTTGATCACAGGAGCTGTGAAGTCCACTCCTATCGATGCAATGTTATTATTGACAGGGAATATTCACTTCAAAGATATTATGAATTTGAAGGCCTTATGTCTCTATGAAAAGCTGCTGCTGCGTTTAGAAGATCCCTACAGGAAGGACTATGTGACCAAGCCAAGGAATTTAAAAACCCAAAATGGATTTATTCAAATAGTCCTGGATATTGAGAAAGATCTTGTAATTCCAGGTGATATACAACCACTTTTGACACCCAGAAATCCCTTGGAAGTGATAAATGTTGATATGAGGCTGGATCTAGTTAAAACTATCCATAGAAAGAGAGATGTTGCACCAAGTGTGTTGAAATGTCTTGCCTTAGAGACCATTGCGGCCAGATATCCACCATCCCAGTGGCTGCACATTTTTACTGATGGTTCCCAGTTTGACTGTCATCTCAATGTAGGGGCTGGTGTGTTCTCAGATCTTTTTTCATTCTATGCCCCTGCGGGCTATATCGGTACCTCCTTTGATGGTGAAGTTGTGGCGATACGTTTAGCCTTAAAACAACTTTTAGCAGTCCATTGCAAGTTTGAAAGGGCAGTCATTCTTTCTGATTCTCAGACAGCCATCCAGTCAATTAGCGCTGTTGATCATCCATTAGCACCTGAAATATCCCAATGTCAAGAATCATTAAGAACTCTCACTTTAAAGGGAAAACAAATTGTTCTCCAGTGGGTGCCCGGCCATTGTGGCCTTTGGGGCAATGAACAAGCGGACTTCCTTGCAAAAAGAGGTGCCACCTTACTACAACATCCCAATACAGTCATTTCTTACTGGAGGATTAAACTGTTTTTAAAGAATTTATCTGCATCTAATGCCTTACGAGATCTTGAGAATCGTACAGCTCTAAATAAATGGAAGAATCTAAGTCCTTCTCTTATTCCTGATAAACCAAGACGTAAGGCAGTTGCGACTTTCCGAATATCTACAGGACATGACTGCCTTGCCGCTCATTTGAAGCACATAGGTATCTTAAATGACCTTACTTGCCCACTTTGTGATTCTGGAGAAGTAATGGACAGGGACCATCTGTTCCGTTGTAGGGCTCTCCGAGGTTCTACAGAAGAGTCGAGATATTGGGAGGCAAGATCGCTCCTTAGGCAATGACTTCGGTCTTTTGTTCTATGTTATATTGTCTATAATTTGTTTTGTAACTTTATAGTTCTCTGTATCTTTTGCCTAGCCATTGGAAAAAAAACATATATTTTATTTAACAGGAACACCTAAATTTCACAAGTTAATAAATAATATAAATATTTCATAAATAACAATTAAATAACAATATGAAATAATCTGCTTTAACATAACTAACTTTAAATTATTTCTCTTTGATAGTATACCATGCAAATACATTCACATCTGCATTACCCTATTTAACATTATATGAATATTGATGATTCCCTTCTTTCACTTAAAAACAGACTTTTAACTTATGCAACATTACTTGCTGATGTTCATCATAGTATATTTTTAATTCCATTACCCTACTACCGTAGGTAATAGAAGTATTGTATTCGGTCGAAAAATTCGATATCGAGATTTCACCTGATTTACACGTTTTTAAGTCCCCTAAGTTCAAAAAAGTAGTTTTTAGCAATTGGTCAGTGTGTGAGTGTGTATGTATGTGGAATCTTCTGGCTATCATATCTCCGAAACTAATAAAGATAGAACTACAAAATTTCAGAATTGAGACAGGTCTGGTGTACAGATGAATTTTCCAAATTTTAGTGAAAATTGAAAAACCGGAAGTGGCACAGTAGGTCCGTATATCAAAAATAGCTCCAACGATTTTCTTCAAATCTGCTATATAAACACTCTATTAGATGTCCTTTCGAATGATATTGTTGGTTAGTTCAGGAAAATTGATAGGCATCCTGTATAAATAGCTCAATTTCATGTCTCGCAAGGGCGTTCCTTTAAAAACGGCTGTACGGAATTTTTTCAAACTCGCCATATTAATTCAATTTTAATCATTCTTTTGTATGTTTTCCGGTCAATAATTGAGTTTTGGTAAAAGTTTGTAACTCAAAAACGTTTCTAACTATTTTTTTGAAAATTTTTATCTAAATCTATTCCTTTCCCAGTTATCATGTGCTTATTAGAGGAAAATTAACAGTCCTCCTCTTTAGGTAGGTTAGTTTTAGATCTCGGAGAGTGGTGTTTCAAAAAATAACTCTACGATTTTTTTTTTTTTATTTATTTTTTTTTTTTATTTTCCTTATTTTTTAACTCGCTATATGTAAGCTTCGTTTTATATGTCTTTACATGTGTATAAAGTTTCTCTTACCGAAAAAATTTTAGGTTTCTACTTCTTTAGGTCACTTTCATATCTTCTGACCAAATTATCTCCAAAAAATGCATATAATACACGTAATAGTGGGTAATGGAAATCGTGTGGTTGTTTCACACCAGATTTTTTATCAACTTATTGTACTAAACTCAGGCTTATAGGATTTTCGAGTAGTCAGTTGGACTTAAGCCCTATACCAACACCTCCTTATTGTACCATCTGTTAATTGTACCAATTATTACTAATCCAAATCAAGGAAATTAATTTTGTGACAATCTTAATATATTGCTATTTTTACTGTTATTATTATTATTTGCTCATAAATAATATTCATATATTTTAATGAACTTTTTATTTTTGTGTATTTTTGGTTCAATTATCCTTCCATTTCCGTGCGATTCTAATACTTGTATTTCTCAAAAATATTGTGGTATGAACCATCAATATGCAAAAGTTTCAATGTTACGAAAAGTTTTCTGCAATTTTATTAACAAGTGACTGAGGTAAAGGAAATGTTGATCATAATCAACGAGATAAATAAAGTAGAGTGGTAAATGGTAACCCTGACTTGAATATCATGAGTCATGTGACATGAACTGTCTGCGTTGGTTCCCTTCATAACAGCTTATTTTCAATAAATTTCTGCGGATTTCATAGAGTAAGATACTTTTATATTACTTGGCGAAAATCATAGCTGCCAGTGTTTTTGTTTACAAATGCAGTTTAATATTTTTTGTTCTAAATCATTTTAGTTTTTATTTTACTTCTTTTTTATTTCGTGTAGTCGAAATTTAACCGACAAAATATATATATTTTTAAATTGATAAATTATTATTTGTTGTTAAATTTAACTCTTTTAAAACTTTAACTTTTCTTTATAAGTATTTTTAAATTTTGTTTTGAAATAATGAAAAAAAAAATTATTTTATTATTTATTACTAGCTGGCTACGCCCGCTTCGCTGGTCACTATATTTAAATGAATTTTCAAAAGAATTGGATCAGAATTTATTTTTTACATCACATTACAAATAAAAACTTAAAAAAAAAAAAACTTAAAAAAAAAAAGTGCTGAAATCGCTTTAGATCTCGCTTCTTCGGGTACCCGTTGCCTAAGGCAGCTCTTTTTTCTGCCCGTACTGCATCGGGTCCAGTTTCCCACTGTCTACAGAAAGGTCTTTTCCTTATCGACGACTTGTTGATTTTCTGTTATTTAAGAACTACAATTTTAAAGATGACTGTATCTCAGCCTCTATTATATATTTTAATTTTTGAACCATGTGTTTTATAGCCCCGTTATTTACACTGTATTACGATTTGATTCCGACCAGTGCAATAAAAAAAAAAAAAAAAAAAAAAAAAGTAAATTTTCTTTTAAAAGGAACTAAATGCATGAAAAACAAACGAATTTTAATCAGTTTAATCCTTTCTACTATAAACTCTTTCTACTATAAACTACCATTTTTTTCACCCAATAAATATTATAAATAATAATAATAATAATAAAAGATTTTTCTTTTAAAGGAATTAATTAAAACAAGTCCTTCCGGCTTATTCGGAAGGGTAGGTTGATTTCTTTTTCCTTATCAAGTAGCCGTCATTTTGTTTTACAATGGCGACTACAAATTATTAATGTGCTTGGTAGAAATATTGATGTATGCTATGCACATGAGGATTCTTAAGCAAATTGGTTCATAAATACCTTTTTATGTGAATTTAAAATTTTCAAGTGGCCGGCGCTTGGAAACAAAATGGTGAGTTAAGTTGACAAATATATGAAATGTATTTGTGAGATAAGTCTACTGTACATATATAGTTCGAATTAATTCAAAATCTCAAAAGTCATCGTGTTGAAAAATTAAGTGGCTGGTACTTCGATCAAAATGGCAGAGAAAGTTCCCTAAAATATCGTTTCAAATTTGAAAATATTTTTTTTTGTAGAAATTCTTTCAAAGAGACTTAGTAAGTTGATAAAATATTAGTTTTCTGCATTTCTAGCTTGTTTTAGCATTAAAATAGCCTAATTTTCCCTTAAAAACGCATTAAAAAGATCCAGCAACGCAGGTAATGGATTTGGCGCCAAATTTGGTGACTTTTGGCGAGAAAATACTTATTGATATACCAAAGATGGACGCAATAACTAGATTGGTTCACGAGTTACGTGAATTTTCTAGATTTTTGTTGTTTGAATGATAAATCCATTTTTCAACTTTGATTTGAATTGATTAAGTATTTCTAAAGTTACCGTGATTCCAGCGGCCGCTAGTTGGAAACAATACAGTGGAACAAGTTGCCCAGCAAACATATCCAAGATAATTGAAGCGTAGGTTCACTGTCCAACTGTGGTTTAAATCAGTGCCGTGTTTCAAAAGTTAATTTTATGGCAAATTTGCAAGTGGCAGTCTAAGTGGTTGCAACTTGGAAGCAAAATGACAAAACAACATGCCCAGCCAAATCATCCAGTATATTTGAATGATAAGTTTATTGTCCAGTTCCTTCCTTATATAACTTCCTTGTCCAGTTCTAGTTCAAATTAAATCAGTATTTTAAAAAGTATCGTCATAAGAAATTTTCAGGTGGCACCACTTGGAAAAAAAAGCGGAGTGAGATGCCCAGCGAACTTATCTGAGATATTTGAAGGATAAATCCACTACCCAAATTTGATGCGAATTGATTCTGTATTACTAAAGTTACCATATTAGTCCAAGCGGCGGCTGCAAAAAATTGACTTGATAAGGTACGAAGCTGATTTTTTTCCTATAGATAGAATTCATTGTTACAATGAAAATCTGATAGGGTTGCCTGGTCAAAGCCGTCAAGTTTAAGAGAAACAACCTCACTTCCGGTCACAATTTAAACGATTTTCGAACCCCAAAAGGTATGAAGATGGAACCGGTGCTAAAATGTAGAGATTAATATGCTCTTTAAAATGGCATAGGGTTTCCTGGTCAAAACCGTCAATTTTCAGAGGTTGCCTCGATAATAGGGGTCAAATTTAAACGATTTTCGAACCCAACAAGTGTGAAGATGAAACCGGTGCTAAAATGTAGAGATTAATATGCTCTTTAAAATGGCATAGGGTTGCCTGGTCAAAGCCGTCAAGAAACAGAGGTTGCCACGAAAATAGGGAACGTATTTTACGATTCATTTATCCAAGTAAAAAGTGATTTACCCAAGTGTAAAGATGAAACCGGTGCTAAAATGTAGAGATTAATATGCTCTTTAAAATGGATTAAAGTTGAATGGTCAAAACCGTCAAGACCCGGAGGTTTTCTCGAAAATAGGGGTCAAAATTAAACGCTTTTCGAACCCCACAAGTGTAAAGAAGAAACCGGTACTAAAATGTTGAGAATAGTATACTTTTTAAAATGGCATAGGGTTGCCTGCTCAAAGCCGTCAAAAAACAGCAGTTGCCACGAAAAAGGGGGGCGTATTTTACGATTTATTTACCCAAGTAAAAAATGATTTACCCAAGTGTAAAGATGAAACCGGTGCTAAAATGTAGAGAATAATATGGTCTTTAAAATGGCATAGGGTTGCCTGGTCAAAACCGCCAAGAAAAGAGGTTGCCACG
The DNA here is from genome assembly GCA_963930645.1 of Salticus scenicus. Taxonomy (NCBI): domain Eukaryota; kingdom Metazoa; phylum Arthropoda; class Arachnida; order Araneae; family Salticidae; genus Salticus; species Salticus scenicus. Next base: position 164,121,511 of record OZ005653.1, on the reverse strand, counting down.
AAAAGTGTGTGCGTGTGGGGGGGGGGGGCGATTTTTCGCGGTTTTCTTACCCTAACATATTTAAAAATGAAACCGTTTATAAAATATAGAGAATAATATTCTCTTTAGAGTATCATAGGGTTGCCAGGTGAAAATCTCGAAAAATAATGGTTGCCTCGAAAAAAAAAAAAAAAGCTAATTTTGAAGGGTTTTTTATACAATGGGAAGAAAAAATATAAAAAGTATTTAAAAAAGAAAAAATAAGTAAACTGTAATGAAACTGTAATGAAACTGTTCTAAAATTTCCCATAAAAACAACGAATTAATAGTAAAAATTAAAAATGTAGCATGCGGATACAGAGAAGAAAATACGACCGGAAAAGTTAACAGAAATGAAGATAATAATGCCCAAGAAACTCATAATAAAAAATTCTGTTAGTATACAAAATAAATAATTAAATAAAATGAAAAAAAAAAAACTCTTATTTCAGATTTGCAGCAAGATTTACAAATTTCAATTTCATAAATTAATTCATTGTTATTAAGAAACGCGAAAAAATTATCAATTTTTTAAAGATGTTTTTCGCTTTATTCGTACCCATAATTAATTTGCAGAAGGTATTATTGATTATTTTAATTAGATATAAAAAATTGAGAAAATTTTCTAAAATTGACAAATTTTTAATATAACAAAATCGGCACAACCCAATATTTTCGCATAAAATTCTACAAAGCAGCCGCACACATTTCTTCTCAATACTTTGACACAATTTGAATATTTTAAGTATTGAAAAATGGGGAAAAAACGAGCTCGTGAGCTGAAATTAGTTTTATACAGATTAGAAAAAGAATGGTCACGCATAATAATTTAATTTTCTTTATGCTTTAAAATCTCTTATATCATTAAACAAATAAAATAAACGAATATTGAAATTAGCTTCCTTTTCTAAGCTGACCGCTATACCTTGACAGGTTTGAAGCACAATCGTAAGCAAATTGAAAAGTGTTGTATGTTCTACATTTAGGTAGCAATTTCATCTTTTAAATATTAATCATTTCGTGTTTAACCTTTTTAAAATAGTCTTCATGTGTGTTTCACTTTGTGTTAAACACCTTTAATATTTGTTTGCTTTTTGCAGACTGACCGTTATTTCTTTACGAATTTTACCAGGCAAACATATGCCATTTTAAAATAACTCCTACGCTGTACATTCTGGAACCAGCTACACCTTTCAAATATTCATATAATTTCATCCTTATTCATTTTCTTTGTTAATGCTATTCGTATTTTTTTTACACTTCGTTAAGAAATCTTCAAAACTCGTCTATTTTTTTGTGGTTGACTGCTTTACTTGACAGATTTGATCTATTTTCGAGGCAACCTCCTAGACTTGACGGTTTTGACCAGGCAAATTTATGCCATTTTAAAGAGCATATTAATATCTATATTTTAGCACCGTTTTCATCTTTACAGTTGGATAACTCACTTTTTACTTGGGTAAATAAATCGTAAAATACTTCCCCTATTTACGTGGCAACCTCTGTTTCTTGACGGCTTTGACCATTCAACCCTATGACATTTTAAAGAGCATATTAATACCTACATTTTAGCACCGATTTCATTTTTACACTTGTGGGGTTCGAAAATCGTTTAAATTTGACCCCTATTATCTAGGCAACATATGAAACTTGATGGTTTTGACCATGCAACCTTATGCCATTTTAAAGAGCATATTAATCTCTACATTTTAGCACCGGTTACATTTTTACACTTGTGAGATTCGAAAATCATTTAAATTTGACCCCTATTTTCGAGGCGACCTCCGGGTCTTGACGGTTTTGACTAGGCAACGTTATGCCATTTTAAAAAGCATATTAATCTCTACATTTTAGCACCGGTTTCATCTTTACACTTGGGTAAATCACTTTTTACTTGGGTAAATAAATCGCAAAATTGGGTAAATAAATCGCTATTTTCGTGGCAACCTCTGTTTCTTGACGGCTTTGACCAGGCAACCCTATGCCATTTTAAAGAGCATATTAATCTCTACATTTTAGCACCGGTTTCATCTTCACACTTGTGGGGTTCGAAAAGCGTTTAAATTTGATCCCTATTATCGAGGCAACCTCTGAAACTTGACGGTTTTGACCAGGCAACCCTATGCCATTTTAAAGAGCATATTAATCTCTACATTTTGGCACCGGTTTCATCTTCATACCTTTTGGGGTTCGAAAATCGTTTAAATTGTGACCGGAAGTGAGGTTGTTTCTCTTAAACTTGACGGCTTTGACCAGGCAACCCTATCAGATTTTCATTGTAACAATGAATTCTATCTATAGGGAAAAAATCAGCTTCGTACCTTACCAAGTCAATTTTTTGCAGCCGCCGCTTGGACTATATTGACAAATTTTCAAGTGGCATCCACTTGGACATAAAAATGCGGATCAAGTCACCAAGTGAACTTATCCTAGATATTTGAACCATAAGTTCACTATCCAACTTTTATTTGAATCAGTTTAGTATTTTAAATGTTATCGTGATTGCATATTTTCAAGTGGCAATGTGATTTCAAGTGGCTGGAACTTAGAAACAAGATGTCGGGACAAGTTGCCCAGTGAAAACATTCAAGATAATTATATGATAATATCACTGTCCAAATTTGGTTCGATTTGGAGTATTATTTCAGAAGTTATCGTGATTTTAAATTTTGAAGTGGGAGCCTGATTTCAAGTGGACCCGCTTAACTTAAGATATCTGCTATTTATTAAAAATGGCGGGTATAGTTTACTAATAAACTTCATTGAGATCCTTATGTGGTCTGTATTTACATCAAAATTCAAACAATTTCGGAATACGCTTTTTACAATTTAAATTTGAAATTTTCAAGTGGTCTCCACTTGGAAACAAAATGGCGGAGCATCTTGGTTAACAAACTCATCTAGGATATTTATAAGGTAAGTTAAGACACTGTCTAAATTTGGTTCGATTTGAAATATATTTTCGGAAGTTATAGTGATTTTAAATTTTCAAGTGGTAGCCTGATTTCAAGTGGTCCCACTTAACTTGAGATATCCGCCACTTTATTAAAAATGGCGGATAATGTTCATTAATAAAGTTATTTGAGACACTTGTGTAATCTATGTATGCATCACAATTAAAAAAAATTCGGAATATGCCTTTTACAATTTGAATTTGAAATTTTCAAGTGGTCTCCACTTGAAAACAAAATGGCGGAGGAACTTGGTTAACAAATTCATCTAAGTTATTTATAAGATAAATTAAGACACTTTTCAAATTTGGTTCGATTTGGAGTATTATTTCGGAAGTTATTGTGATTTTAAATTTTCAAGTGGTAGAGTGATTTCAAGTGGCCCCGCTTAACTTAATATATCTACCACTTTATTAAAAATGACGGATAAATTTCATTAATAAACTTCATTGAGACCCTTATGTGGTCTATACTTACATCAAATTTCAAACAAATTCGGAATACGTTTCTTACAATTTGAATTTGAAATTTTCAAGTGGTCTCCACTTGGAAACAAAATGGCGGAGCAACTTGGTTAACAAACTCATCTAAGATATTTATAAGATAAGTTAAGACACTGTCTAAATTTGGTTCGATTTGGAGTATTATTTCGGAAGTTATAGTGATTTTAAATTTTCAAGTGGTAGCCTGATTTCAAGTGGTCCCACTTAACTTAAAATATCTGCCACTTTATTAAAAATTGCGGATAAACTTCATTAATAAACTTCACTGAGACCCTTATGTGTCCTGTATTTACAACAAAATTCAAGCAAATCTTGCTTTAAATATGCTTTTTATAATGTCAGTTTGAAATTTTCAAGTGGCTGCCACTTGAAAACAAAACGTCGGAGCAACTTGGTTAACGAACATATCCAAGATATTTATAAGATTAGTTTACTGTCCAAATTTGGTTCCATTTCGAGTATTATTTCGGGAGTTATCGTGATGACAAAATTTTCATTATAGATAGATAGATAGATAGATAGATAGATATGTAGATAAACGAAGTGATTGCAATAGGTCGATTTCTAAAGAAATCAACCTAAAAATGAAAAATAAAAAGTTGCTATACTATAAAATTTATACATAAACGTAACAATTTATTTCTATAGAGTTCTAACAACCACGTAACTTTCTTCGTAGCAACCGTACTTTACTGAAGGACAACGCTAATTTTTCCATGCTTTTGGAAGCGTAGTAGTCGAATTTTTTTATGCTTTTGCAAATACATTTAAACACTGTGTTACAATAAATTTGTAACACTATTCCGCATTGATAAAATGGGTCAGAGAGGTCAACTGTCCCTCAGCAAACATGCTCGTGACATCATCTGTTAGAACTCTATTGCATTACCATTTGATTTTCAATAAATATAATAATAATAAAAAAAAAAGAAAGAAAAAAAAAAAAAAGAAAATCGCCTTCAAATGAATGTATTAAATAAAAATGAATTGCGTAATCCGCGTTTGTAATGATCGATAGGTGGCGCTTTTTCAGCTTTTGTTGTTAGTAAATATAATAGCCACGTGTATTTATTATTGTTCTTTTTGTTATTCTACTTAATATTCGTACTATAATTTCTCCACCATTACATCATGGAAAATTGATTGCTTTTAGAAAAAAATATTTCAGTTTATTCAAAGTGCGATCGGAAGTAGATTTTTAACTGAAGTTGAACAAATATTAGTTTCAAATCATCTGATTAATTCTTTACTTCCATTAGCGGAAGCAACTGAAATTTTAAATTTGTCATTTAGAAATAAATGGAAGCTTAATTCTGGATTTCTTGATCCTTTGGAGTTACACTGTAGCACACAACAGTATGTGTTATCTTTTTGTACCGTATTTATTCATTTTTATTCAATAAATATGTGAAACTAAACATCGGCAAGCAATGGCGGCTTAATGAAAGCCGAATTAAAGCATGTTAATTGGAATTTCACCTTAGCCCACCAGAGGGCGAGCATTTCATTACAATCGCGGATAGCCGTTGCTAAGATTCGCAGACGATTACAATCAAAGAATTAAATTTATGAAAAATGAAGCATTAAAGCCAATATTTAAAATCGAAAAAACATCAATTTAAAAAATTCAAATTCGATATTCGAAAAAATCTCGATGAGGTGCACATCTGCAGGGTCCCAGGTAACCTATATGCCAAATTTGGAAGCTCTGCGATCAATAGTGTGAGCACCAGAGCACAGACAGTCACACACACAGACAGACACACACACAGGCACGCAGATACACAGACACTTCTCTTTATTTATATAGATAATGTGAAATATGAGAAAATTTATTTTAAAAACAATTTATTTCGATCATAGGACTGTCGTGTTACCTTATAATAATGATAATTTGCGAAACTGAAATTTCAAATGCCAAAATAGCGATAAAGGGCCATACGTAGCAACCTATCGGTTCATATCACGTGATTTATGTTGAGCCACGGAAAGCTAATCCTTATCCATTGAATCAGCACTCTAATTTATTTAACTCGTTGATCGTAATTTCTTTTAAATAATGTCACTATTAAAAATAAAATTTATAATGCAGCTTATTTCTAATAATTGTACTATAATTTTACATTATTCTAAACTCTTGGGCTTTCCCAAAACAGAAATAGTTAGAAATGTAATTTTACATACCGGAAAAGAAATCCCTTACTATGCTTTTATAAGATCTATAAATTTGTTTAGGCTTAAATTCCTATTCTTAGTATAGCATAACAAAAACATATATCCTTTTTCAAGGAAAAGGGTTATAAATTGTATTTCCCTACAAATATATTCGGGAGGATTTTGACGTATAACACTAGGATTAGTAATATTTAGGTTAAAAGTATTTTTTGAAAAATATTTCACGTGAGTTCTTTTATGTCGATTTTGTAAAACACGCACAAATATGGTCGTAAATGCTTCTCCTTATTTTAATTTCCTCCTTTAATACTTAGAATGATATTTTTAAAATGGAAAATTTTACGTTCGAACAATAAACAAAAAAAAAAAAAAAAAAAAAATAGAATCATATTGGGAAAAAAAAATTTTCGTAGCTCCAAACCTGTTTATGTTTAAAAAATAAATAATCTATATAAATAAAGAGAAGTGTCTGTGTGTGTGTCTGTGTGTGTATCTGAGCTCTGGTACCCATACTACTAATCGCAGAGCCTCCAAATTTGGCATATAGGTACCTGGGACCCTGCAGGTGTGCACCTCATCGAGATTTTTTCGAATTTCGAATTTGAATTTTTTAAATTAATGTTTCTTCGAATTTAAATATTGGCTTCAATGTTTCATTTTTCAGAAATTTGTTTCGTTTCAAAAGTCTGCGTATCTTAGCAACGGCTATTAAACTATTTATTTATTTAAATTCATTTGAGGAAGAAATTATTTTTATTATATTTATTGAAATCAAATAGTTATACACATACAGTAGAAAAAATTAAACATTTTAGATTTTGGCATATAGGTACCTAGGACCCTGCAGGTGTTCACCTCATCGAGATGTTTTCGAATTTCAAATTTAAATTTTTTAAATTAATGTTTTTCCGATTTTAAATATTGGCTTCTTTGTTTCATTTTTCATAGATTTATTCTTTTGCTTCAATCGTCTGCGTATCTTAGCAACGGTTATTACGCAACTTATTTTTATTTCATACATTCATTTGAAGGCGAATTTTTTTTTTTTTTCTTAATTTGTTATATTTATTGAAAATAAAATCGTAATGCAGTAGAAAAAATTAAGTAAAATTTGTTTTAAATTTAAAAACGTATTTATAACTGTTATGTTTAATTTTTTATAATAGAACAACTTCCTATTTTTCATTTTTTAACTATTTCCTTTAAAAGAAAAAACTTTTATTCATTATTTTTTTTTTATTTACAGTATTTATCTGGAAAAATTGTAGTATATACATAGTAAAAAGGATTAAAATTTATTTGTATATATATATATATATATATTCATTTATTAATCTACTTTTTATTTTATTTTCTTTTATTACATTGGTCGGAATCAAATAGTAATATAGTGTAAATAGCATGGGCTATAAAATATATGGTTCAAAACTAAAATATTTAATAGATGCTGAGATACAGTCATCTTTAAAATCGTAGTTCTTAAATAGTAGCAGATTCCCCCTGTCGTCCATAAATATCCAGATTCAAGTGCCCGGGAAAGATCTTTCTGCAGGCATGGGAAACCTAGATCTGATGCAGTGCGGGCAGGAAAAGAGCTGCCATAGACAGCATGGTTTGGAGCAATTTCAGTTTCTTCCCCCCCCCCCTTTTTTTTTAAGGTTTTTTTTTTTCTATAACGTAGTGAAAAAAAAAAATATTAATTCAATTCTTTCAAAAATTCATTTAAATATAGTGACCAGCGAAGCGGGCGTAGCCTGCTAGTCTATATAAATAAAGAGAAGTGTCTGTGCGTGTATCTGTGTGTGTCTGTCTGCGCTCTGGTGCTCACACTAGCGATCGCAAAGCTTCCAAATTTGACATATAGGTATCTGGGACCCTGCAGGTGTGCACCTCATCGAGATTTTTTCGAATTTCGATTTTGAATTTTTTAAATTAACGTTTTTTTTTTTTCGATTTTAAATATTTTCTTTAATTCATTTTTCATAAATTTAATTCTTTGATTGTAATCGTCTGCGTATCTTAGCAACGGTTATTTCACTATTTATTTTTTATTTAATACTAGCAGGCTACGCCCGCTTCGCTGGTCACTATATTTAAATGAAATTCCGCAAGAATTGAATTAATATTTATTTTTTTTACACCATATTATAGAAAAAACTAAAAAAAAAGTAATTGAAATTGCTCCAAACCTCACTTCGGGTACCCGCTGTCTACTGCAGCTCTTTTTCCGCCCTTACTGCATCAGGTCTAGGTTTCCCATGCCTGCAGAAAGATCTTTCCCGGGCACTTCAATCTGGATATTTATCGACGGCAGGGGGGATCTGCTACTATTTAAGAACTACGATTTTAAAGATGACTGTATCTCAGCATCTATTAAATATTTTAGTTTTGAACCATGTATTTTATAGCCCATGCTATTTACACTATATTACGATTTGATTCCTACCAATGTAAAAAATAAAATAAAATAAAAAGTAGATTAAAAAATAAATAAATATATATATATAAAAACACATAAATTTTAATCAATTTAATCCTTTTTACTATATATATACTACCATTTTTCCCGATAAATACTGCAAATAAAAAAAAATTAATAAATAAAAGTTTTTTCTTTTAAAGGAATTAATTAAAAAATGAAAAATAAGAAGTTGTTCTTGTTCAAAAAAATTAAGCATAACTGTTATAAATACGTTTTTAAATTTAAAACTAATTATACTTAATTTTTTCTACTGCATTACGATTTTATCTATAATAATAAATGGAAAGGTTTGTCTGTCTGTCTGTCTGTCTGTTCTTTTATACGTTCAGCCCCTACTGAACGCAGAAGTACAAGAATTGACATACGGATGCTCTGGAGCCTTTCCGAGGTCCTCCTCGAAACAGAATTTAAAAATTTTAATTAGTTGTGGAGATATTAATTAAAATGTCGACTCATATCTAATCAGAAAGCGATCTCAATGACTGAGAATTCACCGCCATTGCATAAAAAAAGATATTTTAACGGAGTTAAAATTAGAAAAAGTGGAAAATAAATTAGAAATATTTGTCCGATCGTTACGATTTCGGTACCAAATGAAAGGGGAATTTTTTCTGAATTTAAGTGTGCAAGCGGCTTATCGGTACAACAATTAGATTTTTTAAAATTAACTAAAGTATGAATTTTTTGTGGCAACATCATTTCAAATGCCAGACGACCGCCATGAAAAAGGAAATGATAGTAACTGATCAAGATGTCACTTGTTTTAATGGGGATAAAAATTGCAATTTTCAAACTTTTTCAAATTTTCATTCACGTTACATTTGAATTAATTTTCGGCTAAGACAGCATATTATAAAGCTACTGTTCAATTTTCATGAAAATATCCGGATAAACAAAAAAATTAGATTAAATTTTGTTATATATTTTGCAGTATATATTTTAAATTGAGATATGCCGTTGAAATTTCGTAATATTTGGTTTTAACCCCCGATAATTCGATTCTGAATATTTTTGAAAGTGTAGAATTATTAGGAAACAGGGTTTAAACTGCCATTAGTTTTTTTAGCATTTTGCTAAAAGGTATCATATTTTGCTAAAACAAGTCTGTCAGAAATTCTCTAAAAAGCTAAAACTGGATAACTGTATAAAATATCTCTATATAATAATTCAGATTTTTTTTTTTTTTTTTTTTAATATTTGCAGGCAAAAACTACGAAAGGACTGAAATTTTTGGAAATCCTTATTTATATAGTAGTTTGGATTTATTTTTAATTTTCAATGATTGAATTTAAATGCAAAAATATTTAAAAGTATGTTAGAATTCAGAATTTGCTTCATAGAAGCATTTTTAGCACTAGTATTTCACGATTATCTACCACTACACTTTACTTGATTTTTAAATTGCTTTTTCATTTTACACATATGATATGAATACCTCTTTTTCTATTGATAAAATCAAATCATAGTTTCCCTGATTCATATTTTTAAAGTCACAAATATGGATGCTTGGTTAAAATCATCAATGAACAAAAGGAATAGAAAACAAAACTGAGGATAACAAAGCTAAGTAAAAGAAATCAATGGTATCCAAAGAATTAACTTTCAAAAAAGCTAAAATAGTGCTTGCCTATTTTCGCTAAAATGCTAAAGTAATTTTTTTGCCAGGTTAAACCCTGTTAGGAAGGGCTTGAGGGGGGGGGGGGGGGCGAAGGGGAAAAAAAAGAGTTACAGCGTTTGAAATTGGTATTATTTAGGTTCTAAGGAAAGATACATCGATTGCGAATATTTTCAAGTGTAAATTATTAGAAGGGACGGAAAGAGGGGGGGGGGGGCAAAAACGTAGAAAAGGAAAGGTTGTTTCGGAGAAATCAACGGAAAACCCAGAACGCCTTTATTCTTTTATATTTTGCAGAGTTTCGAATTCTGATACTCCTTTCACATTTCATACTATTGATTTTTAACAGTATTTAGCCCGGAATTACGAAGTTTCGGAGAAAACCACGAAAAAGTCAGACATAAGTCATTTTATAATAGTGTTTATATCATTTATGTATCCAGCTTCTAATTAGCATAATTTCAAAAGTAATATGTCATTTTGAAACTTATTTGAATTGAATTTCAAGAGTAGACGCCACAAATTTTTGTCACCTTCCATTAACCGACTACCGTAAGTAATGGAATTCGAGATTTCACGTGATTTACACGTTTTAAGGTGTCCTGATTTTTTTTTTTTTTTAATCTCAACTACTAATTAAAATAATTTTATAAGTAATACATTATTTGAAAGCTTTGTTGATTTGGAACTGAACAGTAGATTACAGAATTTTCTACCGCCAGATGGCGCTGTAATATTTTAAAATTTCAATATTTCGAATTCTGAATATGATTAAATTATTTTTAATACATCATTCGAAAGATATTTTAAAGAGCTTTTATATTATCGAAAGTGGAATTCGAGATTTCACCAGATTTACACGTTTTAAGGTCTCCTGATTAGGTTTCCTTTTGTATCTCAGCTACTAGTTAAAATAAATTCATAAGTAATACATCATTTTAAAGCTTTGTTGATTTGGAATTGAACAGTAGATTACAGAAATTTCTACAGTCAGAGGGCGCTACAATATTTTAAAATTTCACCATTTTGAATTCTAAATATGATTAAATTATTTTTAATGCATCATTCGAAAGTTATTTTAAAGTATTTTTATATTATCGAATAACCTACATTAAATTTATCCAATAGAGGGCGCTAATGGCAATTATTCGAGATTTCACCTGATTTATATGTTTTAAGATGTCCTCAAGGGGGCCAAAAAATTAGTAATTGAGTTAGACCGTTCAAAATTGGTATATATAGTGTTGCGTACTTGGGGGTTCGTGAGTTGTCCGAGAATGAAAGGCCAAACGTACAAAAATTCAGTAATTTATTCACAGAAAGTTCCAGAAAAATACAGGTCTATAAACCAAGTATCAGCTTCAATTCGACCAGTAAACACAGCTTAAACAACAGCTGTCAATAGCAAATCCACAGTACAAACTGTATAGCAATAACACTTAAAGCAAGTCTCTTTCGAAGAGGCTCAATGCAAGCTGACCGACTCTGATCACAGACTAAACTGAACTGACTGCCTTGGCGAGAAAGCGCTTCCTTATATGCTGTTCCATAGAACACAGATTTTTCGAGAAAACTCTAGAAAGTGGTCAACCAATCAACTTACAGCTTCCATATTTGGTATATCCCATATAAGGATTTTCTCGCCAAGGTCGCCAAAAAAATCGCCAAGGTGGGAAAAAGTTGCCAAATTTGGCGCCAAATCCATTACCTGCATTACTGGGGCTTTTTAATGCGTTTTTAAGGGAAAATAAGGCTATTTCAACGCTAAAACGACTAGAAATGCACAAAATTAGCACTTTATAAACTTACTAAGCCTCTTTGAAAGAATTGATACAGAAATAAACACAATTATTTACAATTTTGTAACATTGCCCCCTCCCAAGGACTGCACGTCCCGGGCAGTGCAACCCTTGGTCAAGAGGCGAAACTAAACAAATTTACACAATCTAAAATACAAAAACTAAGTTGCATATAACGATAAAATAGAAATACAAATCAAGTGAGAAATATTTACAAAATTCACAAATATGTACAAATATTTATATACAAATATTTACAGTGCGCATGCGCAAATTTTACCAGTGTTTACATAGTAAATTTTAATATTACCGTTAATTGTGGTACTTGGCTAGCCTGTTATAGTGCACCACCTTCGGTTTTGATAAAGGTGTTTTAGTGATCCGCACCACTACATCATTCAGCCTTTTTAAGACTGTGTACGGTCCGTCCCAGTTGCACTGTAACTTGGGAGAGAGTCCTTTGCGTCGAACAGGATTCCACAACCAGACCTTCTCTCCTTCTTGGAACTCATGTTGCGTAGCCTTTAGATCGTACCTTGTCTTCATTTTCTCCGTTGCAATGTGAATTCGCTCCCGAGCAAAGTTGTGTACGTCCTCAAATCGTGCCTGGAGATCTTGGATGTACTCCTCGGGCGATGAAGGCGCATCGGGTGGACAACCAAACAAGAGATCACAAGGGAGACGAAGTTCACGTCCAAACAGCATCTGGGCTGGAGTGTAGCCGGTGGTTTCATGGACAGCACTTCGATAAGCCAGCAGGAACAATGGCAACTTCAAGTCCCAATCTTGCTGGTTCCTTGATACTAGAAGAGAGAGGTTATTCAGGATGGTACGATTGAACCTCTCGACCATGCCGTCCGACTGGGGATGTAAGGGTGTTGTCCGGGTTTTGTCTATGCCGAGTAGTTGACACAGTCCTTTGAAAACATCAGAGGTAAAGTTCCTACCTTGGTCGGTATGAAGTTGTAGGGGCGTGCCGTACCTTGACACCCATTGCTGCACTAGGACCTCTGCGACTGTGCATGCCTCTTGATTGGGAATGGGATATGCCTCAGGCCACTTGGTGAAATAGTCCATCACGACGAGGATGTATTTATTTCCACTGGAGGTCCGTGGCAAAGGACCCAAGATGTCGATTGCAATCCGTTCAAATGGTGCTCCCACGTTATACCGTTGCAGTCTTCCTCGACTTCGTTTCTGCGGGCCTTTACGTGCCGCACAAGCATCACAGGATTTACACCATTTCTCCACATCCTCCTTTGCCTTGCACCAGTAGAAGCGTTCCCGAACTTTCTGCAGAGTCTTCAGTACCCCAAAATGGCCTCCGGTAGAGCTACTATGCAGTTGTTCTAAAACAGCTGGAATTTTTGATCTTGGTAATAAAATCTGCCATCTGAAGCTTTTCCCATCATCAGATTCCCACTTTCTGTATAATACGCCGTTTCTGATATGAAGAGAGTCCCAAAGTGCCCAATAACTTTTCGTAATGGGACTAAATCTGGAAATGTCCTGCCAGATAGGTCTGTTGCTGGTCGTCTCCTTTAGCTATAATATTGGCTTTATGTCAGGATCTTCCAAGTGGGCTTTTCTAAGTTCTTCGTCACTCCATGGATCGGGATCTTGATCTGATGGTGTTGAGACAATAACTTGGCAGGCAACCGGATTTATCGGCAGGAATTTCTGTTCGGCTCTAGAGCAGTACTTGCAGCTTTCCGAGCAGGGCTTCCGTGACAAGGCATCTGCATTACCATGCAGAGTCCCTTTACGATGACGTATCTCGAAGTCATATTCCTGCAGGCGTTGTATCCACCTGGCAATCTGTCCTTCCGGGTTCTTGAACTGGAGCAACCACGTTAAAGATGCATGGTCAGTCCGGAGCAGGAATCTTCTGCCATAGAGGTAATGATGGAAATGTTCTATGGCTTTTACGATGGCGAGTAGCCCTTTCCTGGTGGTACAGTAATTTCGCTCCGGTTTAGACAGGCATTTACTCCAATAGGCAATGACATGTTCTTGACCATCAATTTCCTGCGACAGAACAGCACCGACACTCTCATGGCTGGCATCTGTATCAAGTATGAACTGTCTGTCGGGCTGTGGATATGTCAAGATAGGCGATGATGTTAAGGCCTCTTTAAGTCGCTTGAACGCTTTTTCACATTCATCTGTCCACAGGAACTTCTGTTTGGCTTCCGTCAGCTTGTGCAGTGGTCTGGCAATATTTGAGAAACCCTTGACAAACTTCCTGTAGTAAGTGCATAACCCCAGGAAACTTCGTAGTTGGTGTACATTTTCAGGGCGACTCCAGTTCTCGACTGCAGAGATCTTCTCAGGATCAGTTCTCACACCTTCGGCAGAGATGATATGGCCGAGGTAGCTCACTTCACGACGGAACAAGTTACACTTGCCTGGATTCAACTTGAGGTTAGCCATTCTGAGTTTCTCCAGCACCTTTCGGATATTTCGAAGATGGTCTTCAAAGGTGCGCCCCACAATGATAATATCATCCAAATACACCAGACAGGCTTCATAGGAAAGTCCTGTCAGCACTGTCTCCATCAGGCGTTCGAAGGTGGCAGGTGCATTACATAATCCGAATGGCATAACTTTAAATTGCCACAGTCCTTGTCCCGTGGTGAATGCAGTCTTCTCATGATCATCAGGATGTAACTCTACTTGCCAGTAACCGCTCTTCAGATCCAAAGTCGAGAACCATTTATTGCCAGCAAGTGTGTCTAATGTGTCGTCAATTCTGGGAAGAGGGTAACTGTCTTTCTTCGTGATGTCATTCAAACGACGATAATCCACACAAAATCTTGTTGAACCATCCTTTTTTCGCACCAGTACTATGGGAGAGGCCCAAGGACTCGTTGATGGCTCGATGACGTCATTCTGCTGCATTTCCTTTAGAAGTTCAGTGACCTCTTCCTGTTTAGCAAATGGAAGTCTTCTTGGATGTTGTTTGATTGGAGGATGATTTCCTGTATCAATTCTGTGCTGGGTGATGTTCGTTCTCCCGACGTCTTCAGGTGTTCGAGAAAAAAGGTCTTTAAATTCTTGGAGTAGCTTCTCCGCAGCACATCTCTGTTCCTTTCCTAACTCTGCATTCTTTAGTAATTCCGTTATTAATTGTTCTGAAGACTTGGATGCGGTTGATTGCGTGGGACGGTTGACGCATGTAACAGGAGTGCAGGTTGCTAACACCTCATCCTTCTTCACTGCCCGGACCTTATCGCTGATGTTTGCGACTCTCACAGGAATAGTACTCTTTGAGAGATCAACTAGAGATGAAGCTACCAGAACTCCTCTTGGGCTATTGTCTGTATTCGGGTATTCAATCAGTCCATAGCGGAAGTATTGCTTTGTAGGTGGTGTTCCTGAAACTATTGTCTCTGTGTGTGGAGGGATGGAAATTTCAGACTTGGCTGTTATCTGGCAAATTGTCTGAATGTCTTGATTTTCAGTGTTGAACACAGCGATGTCTTCCGAACTCGAATGCAGTTCATTATTCTTGAAGTCCAATTGAAAGTTAAATTTTCTCAGGAAATCAATTCCAATGATTAAAGGATCTCTTATATCAGCCACATATGCCATATCATGGTAACTGGCATTCCCAAAAGTGATGGCCAAGTTTATTTTTCCGTATATTTTGATTTCGTCTCCGGTCACAGTCTGGAGTTTAACGCACGGCGGAGTCCAGATTATCTTCTCTTTTAGTTCTTGAGCCAAATCCGTTCTAATGATGGTCACGTTGGCTCCCGTGTCCAGAATCATCCGGCAGGCGGTGTTGTTAACTTGGCCATAGACGTGAAGTCCATTATCGCCGCCACTCATCGATGAAACATGAAATACTGTAAATTGGGGCTCTTTAATTTTAGGCAACCTCCGCCCCGCGAGATGGCCTCCTCTTAGTTTCCCTGCAGTGATGGTGAAGCCGGGTGATTTCCTATAGTTGGTCGTACAGTTCAGTTCCTCTTCACATGACCATCCCCTCCACAGCCCCAGCACTTTATCTTCCGGTCCTTTATTTCCTTATTATTCTCCAGGCTGCGCAATCTCTTTAAGATCTCTTCGATACTTCTCTTCATTTCATTTTCACCAGCAGGCGTATCGTTTAATGAGACTGCTCGTATGGTATGGCGGTCTTTACGGGCGGCTTGTTGGGCTACCTCTATCCTAAGTGCATAGCCTAAAGCTGATTCTACGTCTCTGATGTTGGAGAGTCTCAGCGCTTTCTGAATTTCTGGGTCACGAACAGCATCGATGAAGTACTGAAGAGCTAAGTCGTTTCGCGTGTCAGCATGACAGTCTGAGAATGCTAGGTGTGACAGTCTCTGAATGTCCGCTGCCAGCTCTTGCAAACTTTCGCCCGTTTTCTGGTAACGAGATTTTAGCTGAAGGCGACTATAGTCCTTAGAACACTTCTCTCCGAACCGTAGCTCCAGTGCTCTAGTCAGGGCCTCGAAGTCGTTCCTTTCTTCTTTAGAAACATTTCTCAGGATCTCGGCTGCATCTCCCCGTAACGCTGCTGCTAAGTGGACTGACTTAGCGGTAGAGTCGCAGCCGTTAGCTTCAGCAACGATGGAAAACTGCGTCTTATATACATGCCAGGAGGAACTGCCATCGTAGGTAGATAGCTTAATAAATTCCTGATTCTGGATTCTTCTCTCTTTCTTTTCAGTTTCCTGGGGCATGGATTCTAACTTTTCGTCCACTTTTCTCTCCAGATCTTCTTCTATTCTCTTCAGTTTACCTTCTATCTCTGAAAACCTTCCTTTCAGTTCCTGATCAAAATTTTCTTTAACTTTCTCCTCGAAACTCCGTTCTATCCTCGTAACACTCTCTTCAACCTTCATAACATTTTCTTCTATCTTCATAGCTTTCTCTTCAAAACTTTCTTCTATTTTCAAAACTTTCTCCTCAAAATTTTCTTCTATCTTTATAACTTTCTCTTCAAAATTTTCCTCTATCTTTATAACTTTCTCTTCTATTCCATCCATTCTATTTTCCATCTCTGTTAATTTACCCTCGATTGATTCTTTCACCGTTGAAAGCTCTCTCTTCATCTCATCTTGGTTAGATTTAATTTCTTCGGTCAAACTGGCTTCCATCTTTTCCTGTCCTGTTTCCATTTTCTCTATCAATCCAGATCTTAACTCATTCATCTGAGCAGTGAGACCTTCTAGAAATTTCTTCATTTCTTGCTCCATAGCCCTCGTTATCACCATTCACAGACAAATCCCACTTCTGGCACCAGAAATGTTGCGTACTTGGGGGTTCGTGAGTTGTCCGAGAATGAAAGGCCAAACGTACAAAAATTCAGTAATTTATTCACAGAAAGTTCCAGAAAAATACAGGTCTATAAACCAAGTATCAGCTTCAATTCGACCAGTAAACACAGCTTAAACAACAGCTGTCAATAGCAAATCCACAGCACAAACTGTATAGCAATAATACTTAAAGCAAGTCTCTTTCGAAGAGGCTCAATGCAAGCTGACCGACTCTGATCACAGACTAAACTGAACTGACTGCCTTGGCGAGAAAGCGCTTCCTTATATGCTGTTCCATGGAACACAGATTTTTCGAGAAAACTCTAGAAAGTGGTCAACCAATCAACTTACAGCTTCCATATTTGGTATATCCCATATAAGGATTTTCTCGCCAAGGTCGCCAAAAAAATCGCCAAGGTGGGAAAAAGTCGCCAAATTTGGCGCCAAATCCATTACCTGCATTACTGGGGCTTTTTAATGCGTTTTTAAGGGAAAATAAGGCTATTTCAACGCTAAAACGACTAGAAATGCACAAAATTAGCACTTTATCAACTTACTAAGCCTCTTTGAAAGAATTGATACAGAAATAAACACAATTATTTACAATTTTGTAACAATAGGTTTTGGGTGCCTACGAGTCGAATGAGGATATTTTCGAAATTGCAAAATTAAGGAAGGACAAGAAGGGTGGTGAAGGAATACGCGCGCGCAGCGAGCGTATATATGAATTCGTGAGCACTGCGCGCACACGGGTCTACGCTGACGAAGGCAGAGGGGACCCGGTGTGAGTTTTTACCCGATCAGAAATGATTTTTTTTTTGTTTAATTCCTTTTCTTAAGAATAGAAGTTTATGAGTAATAACATGAAATTTTGAGAATTCATAAGGGTGATGAAGGAATACGCGCGCGCAGCGCTCATATATATGCATTCGTGCGTGTGCATCGCACACGAGTCTACGCTGCCGAAGCCAGTGGGGACCCGGTGCGGCATTTTTCCCGATCAGAGTTTTCTTTTCTTTTTTTGTTTCACATGATAAAAATTAATGCAATTTTGAGAATTCATTAATTGTAATGATTCATTTAAAAATAGTGACCAGCGAAGAAGGCGTAGCCCGCTAGTTTTCAATAAATATAACAAATTCAAAAAAAAAAAAAAAAAAAAAAAAAATTCGCCTTCAGATGAATGTATTAAATAAAAATAAGTTGCGTAATAGTCGTTGCTAAGATAAGCAGACGATTGAAGCAAAATAATAAATCTATGAAAAATGAAACAAAGGAGCCAATATTTAATATCGGAAAAACATTAATTTAAAAAATTCAAATTCGAAATTCGAAAAAATCTCGATGAGGTGCACACTTGCAGGGTCCCACGTACCTATTTGCCAAATTTGGAAGCTCTGCGATCAGTAATGTAAGCACCAGAGCGCAGACAGACACACACACACAGACACTTCTCTTTATTTATATAGATATTCATTTGAAGGCGAAATTCTTTTTATTATTATTATTATTATATTTATTGAAAATCAAATGGTAATGCAATATAAATAAATTGTTATATTTATGTATATTTTTTATAGTATAACAACTTTTTATTTTTCATTTTAAATTAATTCCTTTAAAATAAAAATCCCCCCCTTTTTTTTTTAATTTATAATATTTATTGGGGGGGGGGGGGGTGAAATGGTAGTATATAGTGGAAAAGGATTAAACTGATTAAAATTTATTTTTTCAAGTATTTAATTCCTTTTAAAAGAAAATTTACCTTCATTTTAATATATTTTATTTTATTTTGTTATACTGGTCGGAATCAAATCGTAATACACTCTAAATAACGGGGACTATAAAACACGTGGCTCAAAAACAAAAACATGTAATAGATGCTGAGATACAGTCATCTTTAAAATCGTAGTTCTTAAATAACAGAAGATCCACATGTTATATTGAAGTGCCCTTTTTGCAGACAGTGAGAACCTGGACCCCCCGGTGCAGCACGGGCGGAAAAAAGAGCTGCCGTAGGCAGCGGGTACTCGAAGCAAGGTCTAGAGCAATTTCAATGTTTATTTATAATTTTTTTTTTTTTTTTTTTTTTTTGTTCATAATGTGATGTAAAAAATAAATATTGATCCAATTCTTTTGAAAATTCATTTAAATATAGTGACCAGCGAAGCGGGCGTAGCCTGCTAGTATTTAAAATATTTTAATCAAATCTTCGGGATGCCATTAAGCTATTTCCCATTTTATATATAATTCTAAAAATGCTGATTATTTAATTCAGCTAGAGCTTAATTTTTAGTTAATTTAATCGTTTTTAAAGATTAGAAATTACGAAGGCTCATTAAACTATTATGTTGTGGCCATCACAAGACTTTCTTCTATATCATTCTATATAATAAGCATCAATTACAGTTGAACATGCAAAAAATTTCAATATAGCTTCTCGGAATAAAGATTTTGAATATAGAGTTTGTTACAATTTTAATCAACAGATGCTGAGATGTCGCTATATAGAAAGGCATAGAAAGCGAATAATAGCCGAGGCATATGTCGATTGTTATACACTCAATCTAAATCAGCATTTGTTTTCATAATGGTTGTATCACATATGAAGTTTGATGCATTTATTTGCAATAAAAGTTGAAATTTTTCTTCTTATTAAAGCGATAGATTGCAACTCAGCAGCACCTCCTAACGGCTAATCAACAGTCGGCAGCAAAATTATTAAAGCACTAGCAATAATTCGTATTTAAAAGATGTGCACTTAATATTATTTTGTTAAGTAAGTATTTGTCGAGCCAGGATCTTAGTCCTTATGCTGTTTGTAAAAAAGTAAGTTGATGATAAAAATTAACGATCAAAGTAAAAAAAAAAAAAAAAATCTTCATGTGTGTTCAATAATTTTCCTCCCGACTGTGCAACCAAACTGAGTCAGTTTAGTGTTTTATAATGGCCTCATATATTAAGTTTTGTGCAAATATATACAATAGAAATTTAGATATTGCTTTCCTGTTCACGGGGGAAATTGCAGCATAGCAGCACTACCTATCAGCCGATATACACCGAAATTGGATCAGCATAATATTTCATAATGATCCTCTCACATATCAATTTTTGTTCATTATACACAATAATATCTGAGATATAGCCTTCCCTTAAATGAGAGATATCGCAGTAAAGCAGCGCCACTTGTTGAATAATTCGTAAAGGTGGTAGCCACTAATTTATGTCATGGTGCAACTACACATAAATTAATATGTAATTCTTTGCAGTAGTTTGTGAGGTAACTTAAAACAAAATTTTTGTCACACATATGTTCAGACACAGAACTGAAATTAAAATGATCGAATCGTCATCTAGTTCTAGACTTGAGGAAATGAATGAATTTACACAAAAACGGAAGTCGACGAATACAATACTTTCTTCTATTGAATAAGAAAAAAGTAAAAAAAAAAAAAGGGGGGGGGGCGTAAAAGCAGTAGCATTTGAAAAGTAATGATTCCGGAGATTTTTTTTTTTTTTTTTTTTTTACATAATACAGATAATTGATCCTAGTTGGCTTACAGCAGTTATGCGTGTAGGTAATGTAAATTCGCAGACGCGACCGAGCGATTGAAATGACAACACGTTTAGAAAAATGGTTTCGCTTTGAAGTGTGAACCGTGATTCGTTTCGCATAGGCAAAGAATATGTTTTGCATGTTGAGTAATAAAGTCATTCTTCTGCAAGACAAAGCTATTTCTCATATTGCTAGCCAAATTTGCTGAGAAGTTTGGTGTCACGCCTATATTTCACACATTTGGCACTCAGTCACTATTTCCTTTTTCCAATATGGAAGGAACTCTTATCTGATAGAAATTTCTCTTCAGACAGTGATTTTAAAACAGTTGCCGAGAACTGACTCAATTGCTAGGGACGTGATTTCTACGAGGGGGTGATGAAAATATTATTTTAGTTAAAACTACTTTTTAATAAACCAATGTGTCATTCAAGCCCTTAAATTTTTCAGACGTGATGTTTCCAATTTATGATACAAGTTTATATATTTTTATTGCTATTTTAACGTATTCAGGAAGCAGAAAGTACCTTTTATTAATTAAATATGTATTTTCAGTCAATTCGCATTTTATTTCGCCTTTTCTGAAAAAAAGCCGAAGGTGTTCACTACTGGGTCTTCAAGTATCCCACTATTGGTCCATTTTAAATTTTCTAAAAAATACATATTAGAATAAGCAAATGTCTCAGTTAGCATTATGCACTTTACCGTCACATATAGAAAGAGTTATTTGAGGTATCGAGCATTGACTGTAGTTACAGCTTCTAAAATTAAGAGAAAATATAGCCAGAAATTATTCACTCCTGGTACAGTTACCTTTTCTCTTTCTTTTCTTTTCTTTCTTTTCTTTATTTTTTTACTTTCTTCTATATGTAATATAGAGAAAGTATTGGATTCGCGAAAATTTTCGACCTCCGTTTTTTGACGGATCTACACGTTTTGGGTTGTCCTGAACACGAATTGGTAGTTTTTAAAAAATGTCTGTCTGTCTGTGTGTGTGTGTGGCTGTGGTTTCTTGTTTTCACCATATCTCACGAACCAATGAATGAAATTCAACCAAACTTGATCAATCGCCCAGCAGGTGGCGCTGTGATCGCATTTTATGTAAACTTTTAACATGGCAGTATAGGACAAAATTTCGTATTTTTCACCGTATCTCACGAACCAACGAATGAAATTCAACCAAACTTGGTATATAGTTGGAACCTGACGGGGCATGGTGCTGAGCTGATTAGATTTGGGGATCAATCGCTCAGCAGGTGGCGCTGTGATCGCAAAATTTCGTATTTTTCACCGTATCTCACGAACCAATGAATGAAATTGAACCAAACTTGGTATATAGTTGGACCCTGGCGGGGCATTGTGCTGATTAGGTTTCGGGATCAATCGCCCAACAGATGGCGCTGTGATCGCATTTTATGTAAACTTTTAACATGGCAGTATAGGACAAAATTTCGTATAAATGTACATAATGAGCGTTATATTAAACTTGTGATTGTAAAATTAATATGAATTATTAATAATAGAAGTAGTTAACTAGAAAAAAAATTTTGTGCATGGGGGGGGCATCGGTTCCCCTTTCCCGGGGGGGGGGGTAAATTTTCAAGATGAGTATCTTTCGAAAGGTCTCGTCAATACCTTTGAAACGAATGGTTGAACTATAAATCTGTGATAATATAAAACAAAATTATCAATTTTTAAAATTTTCACGAAAAAAAAACAAAAAAAAAAAAAAATCGCATTATTTATTTATTTTTAATATTGTTACTGAGTGAATTTGTATAGGAAAATATAGACGAAAGTCTTGTGGTGACCACAACATACTAGTTCTTTTTATGGCAAACTGTTACATATATTTTGTATATTTTGATGCATATACTAAAAAGTTCATTACTGGCAATCACGTATATAGAAGTTATAGTGTGTCGAGCTTATAAATAATAATAATAATTGTAATTTTAATTGTAATAAACAGGTATGCATTTTCTAATCGGTTCTCCACACAGAAATTCCATACGAAGATATAACACACATATTTCGTAAAAACATTACAAGATAAAAATTTAAAAGCAATCTGTTATTTTACACACTATGTTCGAGTGTTATAATTACCATCTACTTGAAACATTTGCATATATCATCAATAAATGCCTTTTTTTAAATCTTCACGTTTGTATATAAATGTACGTATGTTTGTTTTTATTAACTGCTTTTTTCAAAGTTCTTTTTCCTCAGCGTTCAGAAAATAAAAACGTTCCAAAACGCTCTGTAAATATATCTAACTACGTTTATAGATTTTTTTTTTTTTTTTTTTCCTGAAATAAGCAAATATATTTATTCCAGCATTTACTCGGTATTAAAGAAAATGCACAATTTTTATTATGTCATAAAATATGTCCACAAATATATTTTACAGATCATAAAACCTTATTGAAGATAAAATTATTGTTGTGTATACAACCAAAAACATTGAATTGGCAGTTTTTCACATTATCATTTAAAAGCGACAGCGGCAATAATAGATTTCTTGAGGTATTACTCTGTTACAGGAAAACTGATTTTGAACAGTGTCAGATTTTAGCATTGCTTTCCGTTCTTTATTCAAAAATATGGATTTTTTTTTTTTTTTTTTTTCTTATCTTTAATTGTTCTAAAAATTACAAATAAGGATATTTCTTATCAAGCCAAACAATAGTATTTATATTTATTTATTAATAATATTTTATTAATTTCTTTTATATTCAATAAAAGAAAGTATTGATTTCTTTCGATGGAGTTACACATTTTGTGAGGTCCAGAACACGATTTAGAATATGCCTACCTATATACCTATATGTCTACCTACGAATATGTCTACCTATTTGTATGACAAAAATTGTGTGGCTGCTCTGACTCAAGAACTGATGCATAGAATTTCATGAAAATTTATATGTAGTTGCATCTTGGCATAAATTAGTGCCTATCAACTTTTTGTGTGCGATTCCCTAAACAGGTGGCGATATAGTAGTATTGTAAAAATTTTACATAAATGTGCACAATGATAAATATGTTTAACGAATCGTTGTAATATTAAAAGAATTACTGACAATCGTAAAAGTCAACTAGGATAAATGTTGTATACGTAGATGCATAGCCTCCTATTCCTGGAGATGTAAATTTTCAATATGAGAATTTTTCAAAAGGTCAGTTATATATATGTTATATATATATAGACGATAACACGATTGATAATATCGAAATTATAAAACGACTGTTTGAACCTTACAAATGCGATAATTTAAAAGTTATTTTATTGTTAGTTAGTTGCAAGTTGCACCATGACATAAATTGCTTTCTATTAAATTCTGGAGTCCCTCGAAGACATACTATCACAATTTTCATCCTTTTTAGAGAGTGTTTGGTGTTTGGTGTTTTAGGAATAAGACCGATTGACTGCTCTAGGGTCCTAGGCCTGAGGGGAAGTGCCTTCCGGAGAGGTATTTCTAAGGGGTCCTATCCCATATTTACGCAAGTTTCGGAGAAAGCAACCGAAAACTCCAAGCTTTTAAAGTTATATTTTTTATGCTGGATTAAGAAGAAGCTTTTAACTTCGATTCAGATTTAACGAAAATAAAAGAGCAAAGAAGAATAAAGATATAACGTCTGAGAAAGTGATTAAATCTATACTAATATTATAAATGCGAAGGTTTGGATGGATGTATGAATGTTTGTTACTCAATCACGCCACAACGGCTAAACGGATCGGGATGAAAATTGGTACAGAGATATATAATAGTCTGGAATAGGACATAGGCTACTATTTATACCGGAAATTTGATTAGATTTTTTAAAAATTAATTAAAATATGAAAATAATAAACTGGTAATTGCCTTAATATAAGCCATTTAAATTTCTAATTGTTGCCAAAAAAGTTTACGAGGTATTTTTATTTATTTATTTATTTATTTTTTTTTTTTCAACATAAAATGAAATATGCTTTCACGCGAAAAATAAAAAAATACTACATGTTAAATTGGTGAATGAGAAAATGACAAATCTAACATGTTTCTTCTGAATTTTATTTCATAGAATTTTTTTTTATATACCTCAATTTTAGATTTTTTTTTTTTTTTTTTTTTAGCACGGATAAATCACGCTTGGCATAAAAGCTAATTCAGCATTATATTAAAAGTATTTACTTATTGATAATTTTGGATAAATTTTTACATTTTGATACGGAAGTAGATCGGGCATTTTTCGCCAAGGACAGCCGCTTAAAGCCAGGCCCCGATTAAGCTTTGAAGCTAGGGGAAGCATCATTTCGGGGCCCCCTTTCATTTCGGAAAATCTTGTTTTCCTGTTACATATTGTAATATAAAAATGCTATAGACCAAAAAATAGTGTATGTTTATTTATTTTATTTTTTTTCATACATCTGGGTGGTTTCTACACAGAACATTAAAATCATACAACTTTTTAATTAAGAACATTCAGATTTTTGAAGTTAAATAATAGATTTTTCCCAAAATATTGAGCGTTTTGTCTTGTTTTATGTAACCTTTCTCAAACAAAATTCAATCTCCGTGTGAAAATATGAAACAAAAAATTCAAGACCATGTTTTTAATCCTTATGGGGCCCCCTCTTAAATTTTAGAGGAGAAGCTTGTGCTTCCTGAGCCTTTTGGATAATCAGGCCCTGCTTAAAGCCAAGTAGCGCATCAAAAAAAAAAAAAAAAAAAAAACTAAATTATAAAATATTGAAAAAAAGAAAGAGACAGAAAGAAATAGGAACAACAATCGCATAAATTATATTTTGGTCTAAAACGGCGACAAAAATTCAAAGTCGCCGAGAGGAGCTATATTAAGGTTGTACCATGATCAGGTTTACATATTAATTAATTTATTTATTTTTCTATATACCAACTACTATTAACTAAGCATGAAGTATAAATAACAAAATAATAATAATAATAATAATAATAATAATTGTCTCATGCGATAGACGTAGTCGATCATACCATATTTTAATATTATATTTGGCTTGAAATTGCTGCCATTTTATGGTTGATCGATTAAATCAAATAAATATAGGAAATAACTTGAAAGTAAATATTATGTACATCACGCATAATGTTGTTCATATGTAACTGGGATTCAAATATAAAAGGGCTACTTCAAAGTTTTCGATATTGTCCGTATCGAAACTGTCATATATGATAAGCACCCAAATGGAAGCCCACGGGTAAGCCATTGTCGCAGGAAATAGGGACAGGTACCGGAGACTGCGAGGACGAACAATTTACTGTCGAAGGCAGCGGGAACCCAAAGCGAATTTTTGAGCGATTTCAGTATATATATATATTTTTTTTTTTTTCTTTTTTTCATAAAGCTATATAGAAAAGAGTTTCCTTTAAACATAGTGACCAGCGAAGCGGGCAAAGCCTGCTAGTTCAGAATATATTTTAATTTATATTTGTTTTTAAAGACTGTTTCGTGCATAATCCTAATAATCGCGGCTACATTCTACGTATTTCATAAATGTTAGTCGAAGAGCTTCGGAATTGGAATTTTTTTAAATAAGTAAATTCTCACAATAGTTAAAAAAAAAAAAAAAAAAAAAAAAAAAAATTTCAAACAACTTTTTTTAACTTTTGACGACATTTATTTTCCCTTTAAAACAGGAGTTTTACCACGCTTCTCACCAAAGTCTCTTAAAATAATGCAATGTGAATGGCTTTCATATTGAGCAGCTCTTTCTAAAATCTTATTATACGGTAGTCTGATTATAAGTACATGAATATTCAATATTGTACAGTATTATAATTAATACTGATTTTCTAAAGATCAATTAAAATATTTATACTGTATTATAATATAAATAATTCGGCTATTAATCTTTACAAATTCCATATGTAATACTTATTTACAAATTTCTAGCAATATTCAAGATGATTTTAATTAAAATTCAATTTGTAAAAATTTGTAAAAAATAAAACCACAAGTCACATTGACCAGAAATTTAACCTGGATAAATGCGAAGAAAAGGTAATACAAAAGAAAAATATAGTTAAAAATTTTAGAAACGCTTTACACGTCAACGTTTCATGTGCACCGCAAATTATACATTTGTAATAAAAATGCGGGGTACATGCCATTTCGCTCATATTGTATCTGAAAAACCTAGTCGCCGCTTTGTCAATGAAGGATCGCGCTCTATTTAATAGCATGTTTTACCAGAACAATGATTAAACCGGCTCTGAATAAGAGTCGAGCTGCACATTAAAGGGTCTGAAGAAAAATGGTGGTCCGATGCCTACCAGCAGTCTGCAGAGGTTGCCACAACAGTGCAGAAAGCGACGGGTTGTGGTATGCAAACATGCAGGACGAGGCAAAGCACATTACGCATTACATACATGCAATACACCTGATCGTAAAGATCCCTGTGAGCACAGTGTGTAATATCTTAAGAAACATCCAGCTATGGTATTCGTGCAGAATTTTCCATGTTTAAGATTTGGGTCAAGCTGACTTGCCAGTACGAAAACCTTTTGCCCTAGAATTTCTCGATCACATAGAATTGGACAATGAAGATTCACGGAACACTTTTTAGCCATATAATTCGCACTTTCACATCCACAGATATATAAGTACTTCAACAGAGTACATGTGTGTGTAGCATTATTTTAATCTATGACAGTGCTACTCCGCTCGTAGCTGCTCAATGCATTTTGAAAATGATACCATTATCATGTGTCATTTTACAACAAACAGACACCAAAATGACCCGATTTTAATCTCTTTGATTTTTGGCTGAGGAGTTATCTGAAGCATACTGTAATCAATATTCCGATTACAAAGTTAACTGAATTAAGAGGCAAAGTATTCACAATACCCATACAGGTACATTCCGATTGGTTGTAGCGCATGCCATTTTTAGGTGTTAACTTGTGGCTGAAACGGCGGACAGCATAATGAATCTTTCTTGAACAAGTGGCACAACAATAACGAGCAGATTCCATTGTTTCTTTTACCTAGTCTTTTGTCTCAGGACAATTAAAAATTGATTTTGATGTTTCTTTTTCTGCGTTTTTGCTCATAGGATAATTAATAATTTATTTCGTTGTTGTTTTTGCTCTGTTGTTTTTGGTCTTAAGATATTTAAAAGACTAATTAACTCTTTCTATTTGGTGTGGAACTACCTTATCATGGTGGATGGACTTTTAACTAACTGTGCCACAACTGCTAAATGACTTTGAAATCATTTTTCATTCATTCTATTTATTTATTTATTCAGTAAAAAGAGTTACAGCCATGCACATTGAACAGTAACGTTTGTTTAACTTGCATCCTCGCAATGAACATCTCATTGAATTGCCTGTGTCACAGGTATCCGATGTACTTTTTATAATGTGTAAAGGACCATCTATTTCTAAAATTTTGAACTTTTTTGTTTTCTTTTGCCATACATTTCCCCCTTTTTTTACATCTGTCCAACTCAAATTAAGGTGATGGAAAAAAAAAAAAAAAAGCCACTGGTCATTCTGACTATTGACTCTTTTTATATTTGAAAGTTGAATTTTAATTATAATCATCACGAATTTTATGAATACATTTTATTTTAAAATTATATTAATTTTATGTTTATTACATTATAAACTAATAATGTATTAAATTAATTTTGAAAAACTGTGCCATGTTCTACACATAACATAAAGATTTTCAATTTTATTTTCACTAAGCAAAAATCGATATTATCCCACTTTTATTCTTATTATCAACTCTCCTTTGCAGCTTTTAATGTAAGTATATAAATAACATTTATATCTTAATTATCAATAACTTAGCAACAAAATAGAGCTCTTGAAAGACTATACATTCTTTCTGAAGAAGTCTCGAAGATATATTTACCCTTGAGAAAAAAAGTATCAATTTACTTGAGGCTGATTTTGGTCATCAAAAGGTAGTTATGCTTTTTTCTGACCCTCTAAAGCACCTCGAGATTTTTCTTCGCCCACACTGGCGCCCATTCAGAAGATGTTTTCATTCTCACATTTTCTTTTCTGTTCGTTGAAAACTTTCACTCGAATGAGATAGTAAAAGAAAATCTTGATTCTTGACTTTTATAAATGATACTTCAGGCAAATGTGTTGAACGGGTATATGGCGCCCTTGAATTTTTGTTTATGTACAAATGTCATCTTCTGCAATGAATTTGAAACGTATTGTTATACGAAGAAATCGATTTCCATAGTTTTTTTCTTTTGAATGTATTTCACATTTATAGATTTTTCTTTCCTTCCAATATACGCATGTTATAAAAAATGTATTGTTACCATAATAATAATAATAATAAAAATCCAAACATTATCTGAATTAAATCTCAAATATTTTGAATTTCTTTGGATCCGCTTTTTTTTTTTTTTTTTTTTTTGCTTACCGAACATATGCTTTTATAAGAAAAGTGTTCAATCATGTGAAAATTCGACTGTAAGATTTTGATATATTTATACGTTTTGAGGTTTCTTGAATTCAGTTTTGTTATTTTTATGGTGATGAATGTGTGTATGTGCATAAGTGAACATGATACTGTATAAACTCTCTATCCGATTAAGCTTAAAGTTAGTAGCTATGGTATAGGTTAGATTGACACAACCTCTATTGGTTTTTGATAAGTATAGGATTTGTAGTTCTTTTAGTGGGATTTAAAAAAAAAAAAAAAAAAAAAAAAAAGAAAGAAAGAAAGAAAGAAATCATCACATTTTATACGTTATCATTATGTTTTAGAATTTTGATGCAGAATGGTCATTAACAGAACTTTCTTGCTTAAAATTAATATTCTTTTACAAAGACGCCTCAAAGGATCTGGAAAAACAGTCCATTGTACAAATATTTGAGCTAGAAGAGATATATTGAAACACCTACTATACTTAAATTATAAAAAGTACCACAGAAGTGACGTTTAAAAATAAAAAGTACAAAACTTTGGATAAACACCATAAAATGCTAGAACTCACAACAATTGTTTCGGGTTGAAAGAAGACACGAGGCGAAGACACTTCGTCAGGCTAACAAAGTAGGCACGAGTGCTGAAATCAAAGCGGCAACGAACAAAACCAATTTACGTGAAGTTCAAAAACAAATAAAGTCGAATTTAAATAAAAGTACTCGTGTGACCACAATTAAAGATGTAAATTAATAAACAAAATTAAAAATTTAAATAAGATCTTATTTTAAATTTTTATTTCATTTATTTATAAATTTGTTTATAAGGGTCGTGTCTACTTTCGACCCGAAACAATTGTTGCGAGTTCTAGTATTTAATGGTGTTTATTCAAAGTTTTGTACTTATTACTCGCTATACTTGTCATTTTTGGTAATTTACTGAAATATTTAATGATTCAAGTCTGTTTAAGCGCCTTATATTTGCTAAATGTTTGGAAAGTAGGGTAGAGCCATTCCAGATTTTTATTTTTACTGTGACTTTTTCAATTTTTTTTTTTTTTTTTTTTTTTTTATGTTGATATTTTTTACATTTAAAGATCCCTTGAATCGAACTGTAGTGTCTCTAAAATGTTTCTTTTATTATTATTATTGTTATATTATTATTTTTTTTTTGTGTGTGTGTGTGTATGTTTATAAATGAACAAAACAGAGCCTGAAAAATGTGTTATAATTTATCAAACTGGGCATGTATCTTTAATTTTTTTTTTTTTTTAGAAAAACTGCACAGATTTCTAACAAAAATCAACTGAAGGCTTTTTAAAAATACTTTCAAGCTGAGATTTAAAGTATATGCGGTATTCATTAACAATTGCATTTACAAAGTGGTTGTGGCTTTATTTACTATTGTTTATATTAACACATCCAAACAAACAAACAAAAAAGCCCCAAACAGCTTTCATTGCTGCTTTTATTCTGCACTCGTGATTTTTTTTTTTTTTTTTTTTTTTTTTTTTCGTTTAATGTAGAATCGGGCCTAATTATTAATATTATTTTTTTTTTATCAGCAAGAATTGTTGCGTCATTTTAGATCATATCATGTTTGTTTAAAATGTTATAATTATTCAATACTGATATGTGCTTATGAAAAAGGTTGAGATTTAACGTCGCTATAGAATACACAGGGAGCAATTGGCGTCGGTCTGGGATTCACCCCAAGGTATTGGGTTCGGAGACATGTCATCACAATTTTGCGAAGTGGGGAAGCCATTCCCTCCGCAAATGATCAAAATTGTGATGGCATGTCTCTGGATCACCCTAGGGGTGAGTTCCAGACCGTCTCCAATTGTCCATTAGCTCTAGGGCGACGTAAATCTTAACTTCATCGCAATCTCAACTTCATCCCAATTTTGATTCTCGTTGAGGGCATCCATAACGAACGGGAAAAAAAAACAAATAAGAATTTTTACATTTGCAAAGAAGGGTAACTTCGTTCCTATTATTGTCTGCATGAATCAAGAAGGGGCAATAATTTTCATGATGCTTTTCTCTCATCTTAATTAGACTAAAAGACTCCTGAAGGTAGAATCTCTGGAAGCATGTGAGTGATAGCTAGTTTTAATCCTATTTATAAAATGAATAGATTTCCAATTTTTATGAGCCATGCTAAACCAATTGTTAAATTTCTTTTGCCCTTGATAATGAAAGGAGGCAAAAATCCCATTACAGTGACGACATGATACACGTGTAAAGAAGTGTGGTGGCATAAATAGTTTCAGTATAGCGGAAGAGTTTCGGAATATGGATTGTTTCATCCCAAAATCTGGTCCTACTCATGTTGCTCGTTACAAGGGCTGACGATTAGAAAGTCAATTAGAGTGGAAACAGCATTTCCGTGTACTGTTTTAACAACTCCAGAGAACTCCATATCAAGCGTAACACCATCGTTTCTAACTTAGCGTAGTAATGAGTAGATCCATTTCTACGAAATTTGTCGCCTGTGTCACGACAAACTCTTTGATAATAATATGCAACAGATTTCACATTTTTTCATCTACTGTTTTTTATGATTGATATTTAGCCGATTTAATCGCATGAAATTTATAAGTTGTAAATTATGCAAAACTGTAATATTTTATATTTGATGCATATCACTGGAGATGGTCGTGCTGCTAGTACTCTCTAACGGATATCATCGTTTATTGGCTAAAATTTCATTAAACTGCATATGCAAAACGTTTATTAGGAAAAGTTATATTGATTGAATTTTTATACTTGTTATCCAGCAGGTGGAGTTAATATGATAATGAGCGATATCGAAGAAAGTTTTGTGATCTCCACAGTATATTAGCCCCACTGTAATATATATCGGGACAAAAGAATAATTGTCTGTCTAAATTTAATTATGTTTAAATCCAGTACAACGATCTAATTAGGCACAAATTGTAAGTATTATTTGTAGGTTAATTATTTACATACTAGCTGCATTCAGCCAGAAGCTGGTTCGCGGCCCCCTTAAAATTCTGACTGTAGCAAGCTTCCAATCGGTGGCGTCTGTGGGGGTTGGGGATAAAAACTCGCAGGGACAAAATATCACCGACATAAATGAATGGAAAGCAAAATAATGTAAATGATGATTGTGTTTGATAGAAATAAAATGACACATTTTACATTTTATTTGAATGAGTTGGTAATTATTAGTAATCTTATAAAAAAAAAAAATCATAACAACACATACATATTTACCACTTACACACAGACAAACTCATCACAAAAATTGTTATGAATTTTACTTAAAAGAGTTTAAAGGCTATGTTTATTAGCTTTTGTCAAGATCAGTCATAACGAATTCAATTATGCTTATTAATTTTATAATTTTTAATTCAAGTTTAGGAACAGTGTTCAGCTTTGATGTTAGCAGTAATGCTCAATATTATTAAAATGCATTTTGAATGGTGAAAATCAAATGATAACCTAAAACTTAATATAGGTAAAATTATGAAATTCCACTCTATGATATATATATTTATATTTATAAGGCTCTATGCGACTCCCTTCGGAGATCACACGTGAAATAGATCATATTATTATTACTTTCTTCTATATGTAATATAGAGAAAGTATTGGATTCGTAAAAATTTTCGACCTCGGGTTTTTGATGGATTTACACGTTTTGAGAGCTGTAGAACACGATTTGACCATTTTTAGAAAATGTCTGTCTGTCTGTCTGTCTGTGTGTGTGTGTGTGTGTGTGACAAAATTTTGTGGCAACTGTATCTCAGGAACTACTATACAGAATTTCATACAAATTGGTGTGTAGTTGCACCTTGACATAAATTAGTGCCTATCAACTTTTGGTAAAAATTGTCTTACAGGTTGCGTTGCCATCCCGCTTTTTCTAAATTTTTAACATGGTGATATAGGACAAAATTTTGTATAAATGTGCATAAAGAGAATTATATTTTAGTAATCATTATGAAATTTACAAGAATTATTTATAATAGAGATAGTCAACTGGGAAAAATTTTTTGTATGCGTAGGAGCCTCGCCACCCCCCCTGGGGGGGAAGTCACCCCTCGAGGGGAGTAAATTTTCAAGATGGGTATCTTTCGAAAGGTCTCGTCAATACCTCTAAAACGAATGGTTGAACTATAAATCTGTGATAATTTAAAGCAAAGTTATCGATTTTTTTTACTTTTAACAAAAAAAAAACTTTTAACAAAAAAAATCGTTTTTTTTTTTTTTTTTTTTTTTTTTTTAAACGAAATTTAACCAGACTTGGTATTTAGTTGGCCCCTGACATAAACTGTGGCTGATTAGATTTGGGGATCAATCGCTCAACAGGTGGCGCTGTGATCGTATTTTTTCTAAATTTTTAACATGGACAAAAGTAGTACAAAATTTCGTATAAATGTACATAATGAGAGTTATTCTTAACCTGTGATTGTGAAATTAATATGAATTATTGATAATAGTAGTAGTTAATTAGGAAAAAAATTTGGGGCATCGCTTCCCCCCCTGGAAGTACCCCCCCGGGGGGGGGATTTTCAAGATCGGTATCTTTCGAAAGGTCTCGTCAATACCTTTAAAATGAATGGTTGAACTATAAATATGTGATAATTTAAAACAAAGTTATCGATTTTTTTTACTTTTAACGAAAAAAAACTTTGGAAAAAAAATCATATATATATATATTTTTAAATATTGTTACTGCGTGAATTTGTATAAGAAAATATAGAAGAAAGTCTTGTGGTGGCCCCAACATACTAGTTTTTTTTTTAGACGAGGCGATATTTTGTACCACGATATTATGTCCGCATCCCCCGCCTGTGGCACCTTTAACCAATGTGTTGCTTTAACTTATCCATGCCGTAGCAAAAAAGCTCAAGCTATCTCGTAAAAATCCTGACTAAGACAAACTCCCGCTAGGATGTACCTGTGGCTTCTTTGCAGACTCCTCAGCCTGCTCACATCCTGTCAAAAATCCTATAGTGTAAAAATCTGACAACTCTTACCGGTTGGCACCCTCAGCCGGATGTTTTGCACTAACACCGATCATTTATTACCTTACTTACTACCTGAAATAAAAATTAATTATTTATTATCTGTATAGTTTCAGTTTTGTATAACGTTAAAAATAGAAATAAGAAGCATATAACTAGATTTATAACATCCCCGACCTTGAATTTAATTAAATATTACTTTTTAATAATACCTGTATTTTTCAGTTGGAAGAGCACTAACTCGTAAATTATAAAATTGGTCTTAAATTTAATTAAACACAATTTTTCTGTAAAAATATCCGATTTTCAACCGATTTTAGCAATTTTCGGACTGTGAACCTACAATTACTATATATAGCAAATTTTTAATGTTTGTCAAAATCAGTTAAAAATTCGCGATTTTTTTTTTATTTTTTATTTATTTATTTATTTTATTTTTTTTTTTGACATTTTTTTTTAAACTTAAATTAAATCAACCTAATATTTTGTACTCACTCATGATGATGAATGATTCCCCATACAATAACATGGAGTTTTGATGCCCAGATTCGGTATAGATTCCTTTAAAAAGTTTCATGAAGTAGATTTAGGAACTAATTTATTGTAAAGTTAGTAAAAAGTTACATCATATAAGAGTGTTATATTATATTAAGGTTGTATATTTTACTGAAAATCAGTCTAACATCCTTATTTCTAAATATTTTGCAAAAGCATGTGCTTTTTAGTTCCACTGAAGAAATATTTATTTTAACAGATTTAAATTTTCCATTTTTTTTTTTTTTTTTTTTTCTAGAAATATAATTGAAATTTAGTTTATTTTTTTATACTTTCATAAAATTTTTTGTATGTTTAATCTCGTCATCAACCATCAACTGTTTAAGTTCAGATTAATGATCAGGAAATTTTAAGAAACTTCGCCTACATTCATATAATTAGTGCTCAGATTGACAGTTATAGTTCATAGATAAATATGAAACTCTTTATTTGTTCCATTAAAATAAGCTACATAAAGAAAGTTTCTCAGACACAGGTGTCAATAAAAAGTAGCCTCATTAATGGCTGATAGGTTCTGTTTTAAAATCTGGTAAACTGTATATGCTGTGTTCAAACCCAAGTTTCGCTTATAAGACTAGACGTTCGGTTCGTACACTCCTTCAAAATCCGCGTGAATTGGGGATAAAACCCCACAGATGGCATTCCACCCATTCTAAGTCCCACGCGTAGACGAAATTACTAACACGAAATTACTCTTAATACCAACACTAATACCAACATCTTAATGAAAATTACTCAACAAAATATTTAAACTTATTCAAAAAAATTATTTAAATTTTTTATATGGTTTCATCTGATGATTCACGAGTCCACCCTTAACTTCTGACTTGCTGTCAATCCTGCACTTGAAAAATTGGATGATTTTATTGGGACTTGTAAGAATTTTCCAAGGTTTTTAAATCTTGTTGTTAATTCAGTACTGTTCTAGGAATTTATTCTTGTATGATAGAACTCTGGGGAATGTGCTACATGTTTTCAAATGGTTTAAAAATCGAGTGAATTACCAGGACTCCATTTCCATTGGACTCCATCAATTCCATTTGCGCTGCATCTACTTTGCAGTATGAGGGTGGGGCCCGTTTTGCATGAAGACTCTTTTGTCTCTTCTTGAGAACATGACTCTATTATCCAAAGCTTCTAAATAAATAGACAAAGTTATATTTCTATCATACTGAACATTAACAGTTTGCCATTGAAAAACATTAGGTAATCTTGTTACACCTCTTGTACAAATACGCCCAGTAACTATGTTTTTGAAAGATTTTTTTAACACATGAACAGGTAAAAATACCTGTCTATTTTTTTTTTTTTTTTCAGGTTTTTGTGCTTATTTCTAGTAAAATTTCATCTGTAATTAAGATGTTAAATCTCTTCCCTTCGCTTCTTGGTCCAGTAGTCAACATCCTTGATTTTATGGGCCGCGGTAGCCCAGTCGGTAGAGCGCCGGCCTCGTAATTGGAAGATTGCGGGTTCGGTACTCGAGCCGGCCAAAGACCGTCGTGTACACTAATGGCGGCTGGTGCACGTAAAATCTGTCGTGGCCGCAAAGTCCTCCATGTTCCCATCAAAAATTATACCTCTGGGGGTTACCGAAGCGGGAGAGCCATCCCTTCCGTGGAGGATCAAAATTGTGATGGCATGTCTCCGGACCACCTCTAGAGGTGTGTCCCAGACCGTCGCCAATTGCCCATCTGCGCAGCATTAGTGCGACGTAAAACCCAATCACCAATCACCAATCACCTTGATTTTATTATTATTATTATTTCACCAAAATTAACGCTGTCTGTTATATTTTTGGGAATAATAAAGGGCGAGCCGGACTTTTCAAGGTTATTTATTTATTTAAATTCCAATTAGTCTGTTTTACTATTAAAATCCTATTCCATATATGTCAAGTTATCTCCGAATGGGAAAAGACGACAAAAGTACCAAAAGATACGAAATAATCAAACGATTCCGAATTGACCATTTTAATTAAATTATTTCAATTAGTTTAATAGACATCAACTTCGAACCCAAAAAAGCATAAGATAAGTGGCACAACGTACTGCTGCTTAAAAAAAAAAAAAAAAAAAAAAAAAAAAAATGCCAGCAGCTTAGGGTGACCAGCCGTACTCGAATCTCGAGAACAGTCCTCGAAAACTATCTTCGTCCTCAAAAAATTAAAAAGCATTTAGGGACGCTGGTTTTAAAGTTACTATTGTTTTACTGTAATAATTTATCATGTATATAAAAAATAAACTGCAATAAGTTTTTTTTACGGTAGTTAATACAGTTGGTAGCAAAAGAGTCCGAACACTAGCAAAAATTCCTATGTAAAAAAAGTACACTTCATACGGTTTTGTTAATTAAACCCTTGTCGAATCCTGTTCTTAGTCAGTGTAAGTAAGAACATGATTCGATAAGGATTTATTTGACAAAACCGTATGGAGTGTACTTTTTTTACATAAGAATTTTTGCTAGTGTTCGGACACTTTTGTTAGCGACTGTACATAAAATTTACTAAAATTTTTACAATTTAAGGTGATTTAATATTTTTGTCGTCGAAATTCAAAAACGCTGCCACATTTATCCTCAAATTCAATTTTTAAAATATGATCGCCTTACAGCGATAAAAAAAACAGCAGCGCCAATTGACTTTAATGATTAGACGACAAAATAAAACTAGCAATGCACATTAGAGAAACTCTAAAGAACAAAATTATACAAAATCACCCGAAATGAGGATTTGAGCGAGTTTAGTGCATTTTTCCTTTCTTTTTTTTTTAATTCATAATAGTAATTCAATTTTATTATTATTATTATTATTATTATTATTTTGAAAATTCATTTAAATATAGTAACTAGCGAAACGGGCAAAACATGTTACAGTCGGCAGTAAAAGTATCCGAGCATTAGCAATAATCCTTGTCTAAAAAAATGTACACTTAATAATACTGCTTTGTTAAATAAATCCTTGTCGAGTCATGTTCTTATTCAGTCTAAGAATAGGATTCTACAAGGATTTATTTAACAAAACAGTATTAAATGTACTTTTTTGATATTGGAATTATTGATATTGGCTAGTGCTCGGATATTTTTTCTGCCGACTGTAGTTTGATATATCCTGTTGACTTCAGAATGACTGATTTTCTTGCTTTTTTTTTTTTTTTATTACTTTTTATATTGATTAATAGAATCACTGTTTCTCCAAGAAATTCTCTAAAATTTCGGTACATATTCTTCTTAATTTTCCTGCAATCATCTGGTATTAGCCTTGTTGGGCTTCCTGATTCTTTTTTATCATTAAAATTTATTTATATTTTTCCATTTTAGAATAGTGTTGTCGACATCAAAATTTTTGAATTTTTTTCTAATGATCCGCCTTGAACTTTCGATGTTTCACATACTTTAAATAAACAAATTTTAATAAGCATTTTTTAGGATAACTAAAAAATAAATGTTTCAAATTAGATATTAAATTATAACAAGTTTTAAAGTTATGTTTCTGAGAAACTGTTATTACATGGGTTAGAATCAATCTATTTTATGTGAGATATTTCAGCAACCATGTTATATTTATTTATTTTATTTTATATTATTTTTATTATTTTATTATTTTATTTTTATTTATTTTATTATTTTATTTAAATTTAAATTTAATTTAAATTTATTTTTATCTTATTATTATTATTATTATTTTGCTATGAGAAATATATATTGGTTTTTAGAGATTTCTAACACGGAATTGATAAACGTCCTTCTAAAACAACTTTATGAATCATGATATGTGTAACGTTAATAATTTTTAGTTTTCTAATGCGATGTTAAATCACGTTAGCAAGCAAGTATAGATTAGGTGTTGGTGTTGTTGGTGCAGGAGTTAAGATTCATTGAATACACAAGGGTTCTAGGCTTGGGTCAAGTGCCCTCCGTGGAGGGTTTTTTTTTTTTAATGCCATAGTTCATATTCGCGTTTGTTTCAGAGGAAACTACGGAAAATTTCGAAAGGTCGTTTGCTAGATCGACAAGCGTGATCTGAGTTTAAATAAGGCACTTCCCATCTATTAGACGAATACAGTCGGCAACAAAATTATTCGAGCGCTAGCAAAAATTCCTATATAAAAAAAAAGTACATTTAATACAGTTTTGTTAAATAAATCCTTGTCGAATCATGTTCTTAGTCAGTCTAAGAACATCATTCGTCATTCGACAAGGATTTATTTAACAAAATGTATTAAGTGTACGTTTTTTACATAGGAGTTTTTGCTAGCGCTCGAACAATTTTGCTGCCGACTGTAGATTAGAAGCAAAATTTACTGGATTAAAAATTTAAATTGCTTACAAGTACTTTGGATGTCTTAAGTACTTCTAGATTTTGAAACTTTTAAACCAAAGTAAATCAAATTAAACACACTATTAAACTTTTTTAATAGCTTTGAAATGAAAAATAAAAATAAAATAAAAGTTCTGTATCAGAATATTCAAAACAAAAGTTTTCCTGTAATAAGAATAATAATTTTAACTCTTCTCTCTCTCTCTCTCTCCTTAACAGTTCAAAAGAGATTGGTTAAAGTAGAGATTGATTAACAAATAAATAATTCACATCATATTATAAAAACAATTAAAATTCGAGGAAAAAAAAATTAATGTTAGAATTAGGATATATTTTAAAGAAAATAGCACAAAAATGCTTCGTTTTATTTACAGGATGAAAATAACACAAGATGGCAGCAGTAAACAATATATTTTACAAACCCTAGTGAAATCCACAGGTAGTCCCTGAAAAAAGTACATTGTACGGAAGGACCACACCGTAAATGTATCCTATGATTAAAATCTTTGAACTCCTTAGCTTTTTACTAAGTCATATAATTATAGCAAACTATTTACACGCAATTCTAAAATGTGATACGTTGAATTCAAGGCAATGTATTTTATTTCCCGAACATAAACAGTAAAGCCTCGTACAACGCGAGTGCAAGTTTGCCTCATGAATATTACAATTTTATTTTTTAACACCATTAAATTTATATCAAAGCAACTGCTTTATACAAAAACTAAATCGAGTGTATGAACCAATAGATTGGTATTCTACAAATTTAGTGGTGTTAAAAAATAAAACTGTTTTATTTATTTATCATCTCTGCCACCGCGTTGTACGAGACTTTACTGTACTATGTAAAGAAAGCAATGAGGTATGTACGTGTGAGAGGGTTCAGTATAATTTACTGTGTGGGATCTTAGGCCAGGTAGCATAGCATGCACTTTATTGGAGGAGGGGAGATCCTAGCCGAATTCACGCAAGTGAATTCGGTTAAAACCAGATTGCTTTGACCAAGCTGTTTCGAGAGAACCACGAAAATTCCCAGAGAAACAACGGCTAAAGCTATGTTCAAATACTAGCGATTGCAGTACGACAAGGGACTCTATTCAAATCCCTTTGATGTGTGATTTGAGTCGTCTTGAAGAGAGTTGTTTGGAAGAGAAGTTTTCTTCTCTGACAAACCTCCTACTGCGATAATTGCATTGAATATAGAACTTGGGTCTCTTTTGTAAAAGAGCAATAAAAAGTAATGTCCTTCATTGTAAACATGTGCAAAATTTTAATGGTCGCTTTCGAACAATGGAGGATTTATGACTTTGTCGCTCTGTATCGTTATAAGGACCCTAGGCCAGTATCGACTTGGGCTCAAGATCAACGCTCAAAATGTCATTAATCACGCTTCCGACACAAAGAGCCAAATGTCTTGTCATCAGTTGTAGCCCTTTTTTTATCAGATTGCGCTGTTACCTCAAAGGAAAGCATGCAAAATTGACAAAGATGTCTACCCCTGGCCCTCAATTATCCCAGCAGGGGGTTAGATTCCATCCCCGTTCGTGGGCTTTGAGCTACAGTGAGCTAGCCTAACCACATCAAAGGATTCTGAATAGAAACCGCCCAGTGAGCGCAAATGGAAACCGGACTTTAAGGCCAGTATCGACTTGGGCTCAAGATCAACGCTCAACATGTCATTAATCACGCTTCCGACACAAAGAGCCAAATGTCTTGTCATCAGTTGTAGCCCTTTTTTATCAGATTGGGCAGTTACCTCAAAGGAAAGCATGCAAAATTGACAAAGATATCTACCCCCCAGCCCCGCAATTATCTCAGCAGGGGACCCCGTTCCAGGGTTTTGAGCTAGAGTGAGCTAGAGTGAGCCGGCGTAACCACATCAAAGGATTCTGAATAGAAAGCGCCCAATGAGCCCAAATGGAAACCGGACTTTTAGACACTGGCAACATACAGAGCTTCAAAACTCATAAATTATCTATTGCCCGAAAGTGACCCTTGAAATTTTGCACATGTTTACAATGAAGAACATTATTTTTTATTGCTCTTTTACAAAAGAGACCAGTTCCCATGTAATTATCACACTAGGGGGGTTTGTGAGCGAGTGCTAGAGCGAGCTTCGATTCTCAAAAACCACATCAAAGAAATATCAAAAGAAACCGAAGCTGAAGCTTCCAGTTGCCAGTGTGTGAAGGCTCCTTTACTAGTGTTTGAACGCAGCTTAAAGATGTGTTCAAATACTGGCGATTGCAGGGCGACAAGGGCGGGCTCTATTCAAATCCCATTCATGTGTGATTTGAGTCGTCGCGACGCTATAAGAGAAGTTTTTTCCTCTGACAAACCTCCTACTGCGATAATTGCATGGGAAACTTGGGTCTCTTTTGTAAAAGAGCAATAAAAAGTAATGTCCTTCGTTGTAAACATTTGCAAATTTTTAAGGGTCACTTTCGGACAATGGATAATTTATGACTTTGTCGCTCTGCATCGTTGCTAGGGTTTGAACGCAGCTTTAAGGATCCTTCACACACTGGCAACTGAAAAGCTTCAACTTCGGTTTCTTTTGATATTTCTTTGATGTGGTTTTTGAGAATCGAAGCTCGCTCGAGCCCTCGCTCACAAACCCCCTAGTGAGATAATTGCATGGGAACTGGTCTCTTTTGTAGAGCAATAAAAAGTAATGTCCTTCATTGTAAATGTGTGCAAAATTTCATGGGTCACTTTTGGATAATGGATAATTTATGACTTTTGAAGCTCTGAATGTTGCCAGAGTTTGAAGGAAGCTTTCTGTGGTTTTCTCCCAACGGCTAAGACGTCATGCGAGCTGGTATTGAATTTGACACATCCTCCCACCTACCAGATTAGAAGAGTAGAACTTCCCGTCTACTGGTGGGACAAGAAAATAGTGTAGTCATGAAAAAATTCAATTACAAGATTTTAATGTATCCATACATTTTGAAAAATTCTGAATTCACATTTTCTATTTATACGTTGATGTATGTGTGTATGTGAATTGTGAGTAAATGGATAATGTCTGAGTGCCTAATTCGACTGAACTCAAAATTAGTAGGTAGTTAGAGTTTACTATGTAAGGATAACAAACATAATCATAATAATATGAATGGAATATGAATATCAATAATATGAATATCAATTACAAGAATATAAACATGAATATGAATATATTTAATACAAACATTTTAAACTTTAAGCTATGAAACTAAGTAGTTAAGTTGCATCATAAGTAAGTTATGTTACTTATAAGTAAAGTTTCACGTTAGAATACGTGCTTCAAATACAACACAACACGTAATATAAAAAAAAAAAATCCTTCAAATAACTCAGTTGTTTCATACATAATGTTTCATTATATGGTAGTATTATTTTAGTTATTAGGACTGAGGGCCTATTAGTCTCAATCTGGGATTTCTGCGTTGTCGATTTCGATAGTTGGACATTTGTCGAAATCTAAAATTTATCGAAAATATAATTGAATAATTTGAAAGCGATGTTATAATTTGAAAAAAAAAAAAAAAAAAAAAAAAAAAAAAAACTAATAGTCCTCCGTCCTAAACTAAATTCTGCTTTTGCCAGAATTTCATCAAAATCTTTTATTATTATTATTATTATTATTGAAAGAAAAAGAAAAGAAAAGAATAATCAGTATCGTTACAAGCGATATCGAAAATTTTTTTTTAATAATTTTGAATTAGGAAATAAAAGGTGCGCGTGAAATAATATGAAATAAAAATAAGTAA
The DNA here is from genome assembly GCA_963930645.1 of Salticus scenicus. Classification (NCBI taxonomy): domain Eukaryota; kingdom Metazoa; phylum Arthropoda; class Arachnida; order Araneae; family Salticidae; genus Salticus; species Salticus scenicus. The sequence continues at coordinate 164,079,103 of OZ005653.1, read as the reverse complement.
AAAAAATGAATTTAATGATTTAATGTTTTTGTTTTTCGGGGGCTGCTCATGCATATAAAAAATGCGTATTAAAACGAGTCGAAGAAGGAAGCGAAATAAGTATTGAGTTATATTACGATAAATACGATATATAATATGATACGATATATTAGATCTATCGTCCAGGGTTAGTAGGCATTTTCGTTGAAAGAAATAGTTTGTTCGTTCGGTGCAAATTGCACATTAGTCCCGTGAGGTACAACTTTCACATTAGTCCCTTGAGGTACAACTTTCACTTTTGTCCCGTCAGGTACAACTTGCACATTAGTCCCCTTTAAATATAGTGACCAGCGAAGCTGGCAAAGCATTCGTTGATTCACTACCTCAATTGATTTTACATTCCGTCATTTTTATTAAATATTAATTTGAATTAATCAAATATTTCTGTTCGACGGCATGCAAGTGCAGTCACATACAGAGGCTCATGTATTACTAAAATAATTTCAATTACGCGTTTGGTACATAGGTATTATTATATATCTATGATCTGGTATAGAGGTTTGTAAAGCGTAAGGATCCAAATTCAATATCTTTACATTTGCCACTAACCACTTTTTAAATATTCGTACTATAATAAAACACTAGATGGCAGCAGTAAACATTTGTAATTTTTATTTATTTATTTTTTTAACAGATCAAATTTTTATGGTTATTGCTAATTAAAAGAAAATAAAGTGAAGATTATTAATATGCTTTTAAATGATATTTGATAAATTAGATGTCTTTACTTGAGTTTTAAACTATTTAAGAAATTTCTCTTTGTTTCCTTATGGCATGCGTCAAAAATTTCTTTCAGAATTTAGAGAAAAATTATTTGTCATAAAAAAAAAGTTAACAATACTTTTACTTATTTTATTTTATTTTATTTATTTATTAAGAATTCTGCAATTTTTCTTTTTTATACAAAGTCAATCTAGAATGTAATGAAAGTGAATTCGTGGCACAAATTAAAAGGAAATAAAGTGAAGATTATTAATATGCCTTTAAATGATATTTGATAAATTAAATGTCTTTACATGCGTTTTAAACTATTTAAGAAATTTCTCTTTGTTTCCTTATGGCATGCGTCAAAAATTGAAAAAATATTAACAATTGGGATGGTTATGAGCGTGACTATGCCCCTTCGTGTGTGTGTGGGTGGGGAGGGGTCTTCTAAGTGGTCCTAGCCCGTATTTATGAGAGTTTCGGAGAAAATCACGGAAACTCCGAACGGCAAGATTGATGAACGCGACTTAGGGCCGAACCCGGCACTTCCCATCTACCAGCATTGAGCGCAGAATCGCTCGGCCTCTGATGGGCTGTGATTATGTGGGTTAAAGCTGATTGACTACATTAAGGTCTCAGGCATAATGGTGGAATGCCCTCCATTTAGGTCTTTTTAAGGGGTCCTAGCCCGTATTTACGCCAAATAGCAATTCGGAGTTTTCCGTAGTAGGAAAATAGCGTAAACACATATTATGATCCCTTAAAAGACCCTCGAAGGAGGCAGCTCCATAAGGTCTAATTCTCCATTTCAGACAATCGACCTTAATCCCCACACCACCAACTTTGCAATAAAGTTTTTGAAAAAAAAAAAATATATATATATATATATATAAATATATATATATATCCTAATTCTTTATACTTTTAAAATAAACACTAGATGGCAGCAGTAAACATTATAAATATGTTGCTCCCTTTTTCCTGTTTGTTCTTTCACTATAGAGAAACTCTCTATGATAGGAATAAAAGTTTTTCAGATTTATTAAATCGTATTCCAAACAACCTTTTTCGACTTTTCTTTAAATTGCTTGAAAATAACATTTTTTTAGGAAGCCTTGAAAACATAATTGTTTAAATTTGAAGCAAGTACTAACTAATAAGGAGATTTTTTTTTAAACTATTAAATAATAATAGCTACGTAATAAACACTACTGAGCAGTATTTAAAAAATCCAAACTTAATTAAACTTTCAAAAACAATCTTGAATGGAACGAAAATTTTACTTTCATGAGCAAGAAATAAATGGGAAGGAGCGATTGGTGGTAGGAAGCAGAATTCTTCCAAAAGGTTGGTTGGTTGGTTGTAGGATTTAAGGCCGATTGACTCCTGAAGTGTCCTAGGCCTAAAGGGGGAATGCCATCCGTGGGGGTCTTTCTAAGGGGTCCTAGCCCGTATTTACGCGAGTTTCGGAGGAAACCACGGAAAACTCCGAACGGCTAGGTCGATGAGCGCGACCTGGGATCGAACCCGGCACCTCCCATCTACCAGCTTTGAGCGCAGAACCGCTCGGCCGCTGGTGGGCCTTACGTCTTCCAAAAGGAAACTTGAATATCACTATTTTTACATAATTATTTTAGACTTGACTAATCGTCCATATCCGTTGTTATTTATATTAAAAACTATATGTAAAAAATTTATATCCAAATTTCTTATATTCAACGTTGGTGGAGAGGGGGATACTCTCATACGAAATTAAAATGAAGAAAACTTGGTTCTAGTTCTAATAAAAGAACTTTGAAATAACGAACAAAGATTTTGTGAACTTTTTTTTTCTTTTCTTTTTTTTTTTTTTTTTTTTTTTTTTTTTTCAAGCAGACAGTACACTTTTAACAGTTCAAATTTGTTTCTAGAGACTCGGATTTGGACTTGGACCTTAGCAAAATTGAGCCAAAGATTATTTTAATATACCTTGTCTAGTCAGGAATATTTGTTTGATTTTTGTTTCTACTGGTTGTGAGTCGGAAGATTTCCGTTCTTTGAAAACTCCATTAAGTTTTGATTAATCGGTAGGTTTGTTGATGAAAAATAACTGTCCTACATGTTTGGGGCGAAGGATTTTAAATTACCACAGTGAAAAAAAAAAAAAAAAATCTTACAGAATTCCTGTAAAATTTTACTACTGTGATTCATCAATGACATATAAATGTGGCATTTATAAATGCCATATATGAACGCTCATAATATATATAGGGCCGCGGTAGCCCAGTCGGTAGAGCGCCGGCCTCGTAATTGGAAGATTGCGGGTTCGGTACTCGAGCCGGCCAAAGACCGTCGTGTACACTAATGGTGGCTGGTGCACGTAAAATCTGTCGTGGCCACAATGTCCTCCATGTTCCCATCAAAAATTATACCTCTGGGGGTTACCGAAGCGGGAGAGCCATCCCTTCCGTGGAGGATCAAAATTGTGATGGCATGTCTCCGGACCACCTCTAGTGGTGTGTCCCAGACCGTCGCCAATTGCCCATCTGCGCAGCATTAGTGCGACGTAAAACCCAATCACCATAATATATATATAATTTATTTTAAACTACATTGTCACACAAAATACAAGCTCCACCAGTGCCAGAAAAGTTCTGCTTTAAAAGGTGATAAATTTGTGGTGACTAGTCCCATCTCAGGTCAAACTTGTTGGTCAAGCCTTCACAGTTTTCTGTGCTTTTCTCTCTAAAATTGTTATAAATACGGGCTAGGACCTCTTAGAAAAACTCCACGGGGTGTATTTCCCCAGGTCTTTGACCCTCGCGTTGACAATCAATATTAATGAAAACTCTACCACCACCACCTTCGCGCACTATGCCCATTGTTTGCCATTTAATGGGAATGAATAAAATTCACTCATAACACTTCAAATTGTCTGTTTTCTTTATACCGTTTTAAATTATCACAAGAAAATTGCTTATATTTAAACCATTTCTCTAAAATTTTTATAATATTTGCGATATAAATGTAAGATAACGTTAATATTTTTGGTTTACATTTTTGAAAGTCAACATCCTCTTATTATCTCGATAATATTATAGCTTTTAAGGCATTACATCTATTAGGTTGGCGGAAAGTTCTGTCGTATTTTACTACCTGCAGGTAATTTTACCTGTCAGTTCAAGATAAGCTGGTAGAGTGCGTCATGTGGGGTCTTACTATTTAGCATATCTCTCGTGGGATATCAGATGACTAATTTTAATACCCTTCATCAGTTAGTTGCGAAGTACAGAGTGAATAAGATGGCAGTGGATAAAATGTGTCTAAGACATTGCATTAGAAAAGAATTACAGAAAGGAAGCAAGGCATCGGTTGCATGTAAAAACTCAATGTGACACGTTTGATATTGAAGTTATAAATGTTCGATGGTTTGCCAGATTTCGTTCCAGAGATCTCCATGTCAAATAAGATTATCGATCTCGACGGCCATCCAAGGTCTATAAGGACATTTTGTGGTCTATATTCGCATGTAATCCACATCTAACCACTAGAACAATTGCAAAGGAATTCGGCATCCGTCATTCGACTCCTGGTGAACTCATCAAACATCTTGTCTTGAAGCAGAGTATTTGAGTTCCGCACAATTTGACTGAAACAAATTTATCGGATCGTGGAGAATCTGTACATCTTTCTTGTAGAACCGGTATTGGACAATCTCATAACAGGAGATGAAAAGTGGATTCTTTACGATAATATAAAGAGAAAAAAAGTTTACTGCAAACCTGGAGCTTCTGCCACAATTATTGCAAAACCATCAATGGTAGGTGATGCTCTGTTTATGGTGGGATAGTATACTACGAGCTACTTAAACAGTGGCAAATCATCAATGCAAACACCTATTATAACCAGCTTAATAAATTGGATGCAGCCATAGGGAAAAGCGGGCAGCATTAGCGAACAGAAAAGGAATTCTTTCCATCAAGATAATGCAAAACCACATACTGCAATGGCAACGCATCAAAAATTAAATGAGCTTGAATTGGAAGTTCTTACTAACCCGTTATATTCACCTGACACAGCTCTATCGGACTACTACGTATTCCAATCGCTTCAGAAATATCTGACTGGAAAAAATTTACTTCATTCGGAGCTGTAATTGCTGAATACTTTGTGTCTAAAGCTAAAGATGAGAACTTCTGCGCTAGGCAGGTCAACAAGCTTCCTGAAAGATAGAAACGCACGGTTGCATATATAATGGATATTACGTTATTGATTAAAATGTAAATAAGCGTTATTAAAACTAGTTCAAATATCAAATATTTTATTTAAAATAGGACAAAACTTCCTCGCCAACCTAATAGCCAACTGCGCCAACCAAAGAGCTATAAAATCTGTTCATACTTTTGTGTCGTGTAGAACATTAGAATCTAGGCCGTGGAGTAACTTTTAAATGGTTCTACCAGGATTTGAAAGAAGGGGTAAAAATTATTGGAAGCTCAGTCACTTTAGAATCCACATTTCCGTTTCAAAAACACGATAGATACTGATACAAATTTGTGAATAATTGTAGTTATTTTTATATAAATTCATTCAAAGAGGCTTATAAAATGTTATTTTTCAGCATTTCTAGCTTGTCTTCGCATTAAAATATCTCATTTCCCGTTAAAAACAGTTAAAAAGCCTCATTAAGGAAGGTAATGGCTTTGACGCCAAATTTAGCGAGTTTTTTGCTCCTTGGCGAGAAACTCCTTATTATTGATATACTAAATACGGAAGCTGTGACTTGATTGGCTGGGAAGTTTCTGGAATTTTCTACATTTTTCTACACGGGCATTTACGGAATTGCTTCGCGCCAAATAAGTTTAGTTTCTCTAATGCTGCTGAAAGAGGTCTGAGCCTCTTTGGATTGCAGTCGATTGCTGTATGTTAATGCTAGTTTGTACTGTTAATTTGCCGTTGATAGCTGTTATTTAAGGTGTGTTTACTGGTGAAAGTGAAGTTGATACTTGGTTTATAGACCTGTATTCTCCTAGAATTTTCTATAAATAAAGTTTCCAGCCTCTGCAAGATTCGCCTTTCATTCTCGGACAACTTACGAACCCCCAAGTACGCAACAATATGTTTAGAAAATTTCACCATATTTACGCAATTATTTTTCCTTTAAAAACTAAAAAACAATAAAGAATAAAAAGAAGAAGGAGACTGCAAAACATGTAGTTTTGAAGAAATGCTTCATCTTGTTTTACCAAAAGAATATATCATATACTTTTTGCTGAAAAAAAAAAAAAAAAAAAAAAAAAAAAAGGTAGTACTCAAAAATTACACTGCGACTTTAAAAAAAAAATTTTCTTAAAATAATACGATATGAAAATTGTGGAAAAAAATAAAGCATTTCTTTTGATACTTTACATAATTAAAATTTGTAAATAGTAAAAGAAATATTTAAAAATTTAAATAAATTTTAAGAAATGTTCAAGTACGTGTGGAACTGTATTCATGCCGAATCAAAACGACAATAAATTAATCAAAAATTCGTCTGTGATGTCAAGTCAATTATGAATTACGTGGATTAATACAGTTTCAAGTGTAATTTCACATACTAATTCAAATTCAATAAAAACGATTGAAGAATTAAATTCAAGCTAAGTCCAGACGGAATAAAACTTAAAAGGAACACTGACCTGAATCATTACAAGCTTATAGTTAAAATCATAAATAAATGTCTGTTTCAATTACGTTAATATAAGGTGTGCCCCATAGCTGTAGCGGCGTTTTATCAAATCCCAGTGAGTTAATGTGTTGGCCGATATGTGGCATGGTGGTATTGCTGCATGAACATGCGCAGTTAACGGCTTCGCATCAATATCCTCATTGCTGGAGAGTCATTTCCGCAGTTCGTAGCATGATGGATTCATCCCGATCAGCACAAAAAGTTCGACTGTGGATGAACTCATACGGCAGAATCACCGGATCACCACACGTGAAATTGCTGTTGAACTGTCGATAAACAAAGGAACTGCGCATCACATAATCCACCAAAAACTTGGTTATGGCAAAGTTTGTGCACAATGGGTGTCCAAGCATCTGTCAGAGAATCAGAAGACGGAAAGATTGGATGTTTGCCTGAGTCATCTGTTGAACCATCCACTCCCTTCCTACGCGCAGGGATCAGTGTATTAAATGGCAATTATTTATAGTTGTACTATACCACATGAACTGTAATTATAACATTGTTATTAAAATTTCCTCACATATAACTTTAGTCTCCTTTTCATTTGGACACACCTTTTATGCTGATCTGGAGGAATCCATCATGCAACGAACTGCGGAATTGACTTTCCAGCAATGAGGATATTCATGCAAAGCCGTTACCTGCGCATGTGCATGTAGCAATACCACCATGCCATATATCGACCAACTCATTAACTCACTGGGATTTGATATAACGCCGCTACAGATCTCCTTTTCATTTAGGCACACCTTGTATAAGCCATTTGATTTATTTACATTAACATTTAAAAATTGTATTTATTTATTATATATTAAAATTGCTTATTTAAATTTTTACCATTTACGTTACATTGTATAAAACTAAATATCCAAAAATAGTTTAAAATTTTGACCTATTTTTGAATTTCAAAATTACATTTATATATCATTATATTAACCTTTCAGACATTCCCAAAACGTTTATTTTCACTGTTGTCTTTACAAAAAAAAAAAAAAAAAAAAAAAAAAAATCACTTTTTCATCTGAAGAACTAAATAAAAATTTTCTAATTGGGTATTCAATTCGAAGAAAAAATTTTGACAATAATTTAACAAATATGATGTATTAGGAATTTTTGTAAATGTTGTTTGCGCTTGTATGTTTGACACTGAGGAGGGCTAGTGTCTGCCTTGTGTTTTAATGTTTTTAATTAAAATGTATTTTTAAAGTTTTGTATTTTTTTTATCTCATTTTAAATGTTACATTGGTATTAAACAAACTAATTTCAAATACCTTTTAAGTCTTATAATCAACTTATTCTATGATAAAAAGGTTCAAAATATCTTAGAATTGTATTCAAAAGTTTTATCTGTTTAAAACTTTAGTGTATTTTTCGGCCACGTCAGATTTTACGGTCACCAGCACCAGCCACCATTAGTGTACACGACGATCTTTGACCGGCTCGACTACCGAACCCGCAATCTTCCAATTGCGAGCCCGGCGCTCTACTGACTGGACTTCAGAAAGAAAGAAAGAAAAACAAAATATGTATCTTCATTTATTGCTTTCGTTCGATTTGAATATTTACTTTACTACAATAATTTGGGTAGCAGTAGCATGGATATGATTCGCAATTAAATATCTGCTTTCTTACGATCACTTTCAATTCACACGATCAGCAAATTAGCTTCTTCCAGTTGCAATTTCGGTGCATTGTTTATTTGTTCTAGAGAAGATGATAAAGAATATTATCTGCCTTTATGGAATCCGTTTCTCTATATTTTCTGTATTTACAAGTATAAATAGAGGAAAAATCATAATTTCGTTTACATAAAAGCGAGGATTGAAGTTAATTGAAAATAAATGTATCTAAAAAAAATTGAAATTTAAGAATCTTTTCAATTTCCAGAACGTAAAAGCGAGGTTATACTGCATTTATTTTATTTATATATTAACAATAGTCAAAAATGATTTATATCACTTAAATTTTCATACAGTTTTCACAAAAAGTACGTATTAAATTCTTTCAAGAAACGAAAACAAGTACGGATATTTTTTTCTTCCTTATACGAATCCAGAACACGGATTATACGGATACGAATACGAAGCTCCGACACATATTTAGTATATATAGTATATTTTAATCAGCTATTAATTATGTTTACAGATTTATGCTTATAATGGGCTCTTCCCAGCATCGTCTGCTCAATCACGTGATAGAGGAAAACGAATAAACGAATTCTGAGAATCGAATTCAATTAAATATTGTTCTTAAGAACAAAAATTTTAATATTTAATATAAAATAAAATAAAAGTAATATTGTGCATTTGTAAACAGTAGAATAATTGTATTTGTAAATTTAATATTTTTTAAAAAACATTTTATGTGTTTATTTATTTTTACTTACAAGAATCGATTTTTGTATATTGTAGTGTAACTGTAACATTAACTGATCTAGCAATAAATAATAGCTTGTTCTTGTGGAATGTTTACGGATTATAAAATGTTTTCATTTAATTGAATTGCATAAAGGTGTTACAACAAGTTAATTAACTTAGTTACTGGTCTAAATGGATTTACGTAGTACGATATTGCACTGTCACTGATTTAAGTACCAAAAATCAGAGTATTTAAACATGGTCTTCATGAACATCAATAACAGGTATAAACTAAATGATGATTGTAAATGTATACAGTAAACGAAAGATGATGAATAATGATATAAAATGGATTAAAAATGATGATGTATAAAAAATAACACAGATTAAATACGATTGATCAAAAATAAGAATAGAAAATATGTTATTTTAGCAATCGCTCTAGCTAAACAAGACTTCGTCTGCTATTTGTTTTTCATCTATCATGTGACCTCTGACGTCAGGTGGGAAGAGCCCATTGTATTTTATTTCACTTTTTATTTTTTTTTAATGATGTTCTCAAGTCGACCCGACTCATTGAAAACTAAACCCGACCCATAGGAAAAAATAATCAGCCAACCCGACCCGCAAGAGAAAAATGTTTGTGAACCCGACCCAAACCCGACCTGCGGGTCGGGTCGGGTTCGTGTAAAATCGGGTTACCCGACCCGATGCAGGACTCTAGCTCCCGATATATACGCACATCTTCTTTTATTATATACAGGTACTAGCAGGCTTTGCCCGCTTCGCTGGACATTAAACCTAAATGAGTTGTCAAAATCCCTTATCTTTATCAATAACCTAAGTTCTCGCTGTGATTGGTAGAGGTTTTCTCGCTCGCAGCGTGAGGAGTCTGGGTCTCCACTGACTTTGGCACAACTTACCCACTTCTTACTTCCCTTTCCTCAGCGGGTGAGTTCGAAGTTTTGCAAAATCCCACTAATGTACATAATGCGTACACTTAATCAATATCCGCACACCAAAATTCGCCATTCTAAGATAATTCAAAGCGAATTCAAACGGAAAAACATGTTTTTACACATGTTTATTGGGAACAACTTCAGTAAGTAGATATAAAACGTTCGTTCTGCGCCAGCGGCACCAGCGGCACGGCACGGGGCGTGCGGTGCTGCTGCCGCACCGTCTCTTATCAGCATTCTTCCGGTGACGCATGACTTTGTGATAAGGAAGGTTAGAATTAGGATGTTATCTTGAATGATAATGAATATTATTTAAAGAGAACTTTAATTATCGATTTTTCTCAAACTTATTTTTTCTGTGGTGCTGACATCTATTGAGGAAGTATTGAACTCGTTTATTTTCAAAAATGTTGCTTTACCGTCACTTAGGATTGAACCCGCTACCTGCGGATTGGGAAGCCGGCGTGCTATCCACTCGACCATCATGAGTTAACAGCGTAAATTTTAATTACTTAGTGTAGCGTTTTGCGATGAAATTTATTTTAAATGTAAGTTATTTTCCGATTTTAGAAATGAATGTATTAATATTAGTGAGGATTTTTAATGCATAATTAATATTTTAATTGTTTTCGTAGATTTTATATGCATAATTATTATTTTAATGATAATTTGGAATAAAATATTAAGAAATTTTTTCTTATGTTTAACAAAATGAGTGATTAATTTTTCTATGTGAACATATATTAAATTTCTTTTTTTATTTAATCTTTGGAACTTTGCTAATGAGTTCCTTTTTTTTTTTTTTTCCGTGAAATTCTCAAAAGAGAATTTCTTATGTATGTTGAAACAGATTTTTTAATCTGCGTGAACATATTTAGACAGTATTTTTAATTATGTAAAATATACGATTTTTCGTGAATGGTTTTCACTAATATTTTTTTTAAGGAAAAATTGTGGTATAATTTAAATGCGTACAAAATTTAATAAAATGATTGCAAATTAAGGAAATTTTCTCTCATGTGAAATATTAGCATATGTGCTGCCATCTGGCGATTATTTATTGAAACAGAGAAAAAAAATTAATATTATTGAAGTAGAGAGTTAGAAAAAATATATTCAGGCAGAAATAGAGGTATTTATTTCATTTAGTAATAAAGGATTAGAAAAATTAACTAAAATTTTGTGCATTTTAGTGCTCATAGAGATATGAATTTACATTAATTATCAATTTTAAAATTAATTTTAAAATTAATTTTAAACTTAGAAAAAAAAAATTTTTTTTGATTTTTAAAAAGAGAATTTTAATGATCGATGATGGTAGTCGATCTGAGAGAATTTATTTATTTATTTATTTTTTAATAAAGAATTTAATGAGAGGCAATGCATTTTGAGGACTTAGCATTTTTCGCAAGAACTTAATACTTCATATTACAATAAACTCATTTTGTTTGATTATCTTATATAGTTCTACTAAACTAGTTAAACACTTTTTTAAATTATTCACCTTAAAGTGAAAATACTATACTACAGAGTTTCCATTTATTTAATTCATTAAAAAATATGCTTCTTTTCTACACTTCCAAAGAAACAAATGAGTGATAAGCTTATTTCTTATTGACCATGTTGATACTACGTCATACTACGATAAACTCATTTTGTTTGATTATCTTATATAGTTCTACTAAACTAGTTAAAAAACTTTTTGAATTATTCACCTTAAAATGAAAATACTATACTACAGAGTTACCATTTATTTAATTCATTAAAAAAATATGCTTCATGAAAATAATGAGCTATCTAGAAGTATTTTTCATTGATATGTAGGATATATTTATTTAATAATATTGATTTAAGAACTTTATTTTATAAATTAACTTCTATCAACCAATAACATTTTACCACGCAACAGAGTTATAGTAGATTTTATTTAACTTATCATAAGCTAAAATCAAACCATGCACCTATTAATCTTATATTCATGTATTTGCATATTTTGCATATTTATGCATCCTTATGTATTTTAGTTATGTAATATTTTAAAATGCGATTGGAAAAAAAATATTTCGCATTATAAATGTAATTTAAGTTTATGCACGCACGCACATAGAAAAATTTAATTATTTAATTTTTAATCTTAATAGATTAAAACGGAAATTTTAAAGTTAAGCATATGTACATTGCGAAATTGATTAAGATTTAATATTACAAACTTAATTATATTGAGTGAAATTAGGATGTTGCTTATTAGATGTCCAATAGTTATAAATGATGTAAAAATGATGAAATACATTAAGATTTATTACTTACTTAGTTATATTTTATGTGCATATTTAGTACTTTTTGTGATGTAATGTAGCTTATTAGATGTCCAATAGTTATAAATGATGCAAAAATGTTGAAGTACATTATGGTTTAATAGTTATAAATGTTGAAATACATTAAGATTTATTACTTACTTAGTTATATTTTATGTACATATATAGTACTTTTTGTGATGTAATGTAGCTTATTAGGTGAACGATAGTTATAAATGATGTAAAAATGTTGAAGTACATTAAGGTTTAATACTTGCATAGATATATTTTATGTGCATATATAGTACTTTTTGCGATGTTATGTAACTTTTTAAATGAATAATACTTATAAATATTGCAAAAATGATGAAGTACATTAAGGTTTAATACTTACTTAGTTATATTTTATGTGCATATTTAATACTTTTTGTGATGTAATGTAGCTTATTAGAAGAGCAATAGTTATAAATGATGCAAAAATGTTGAAGTACATTAAGGTTTAATAGCTGCATAGTTATATTTTATGTGCATATTTAGTACTTTTTGTGATGTAATGTAGCTTATTAGATGTCCAATAGTTATAAATGATGCAAAAATGTTGAAGTACATTAAGGTTTAATACTTGCTTAGATATATTTTATGTGGATATATAGTACTTTTTGCGATGTTATGTAACTTTTTAAATGAATAATACTTATAAATATTGCAAAAATGATGAAGTACATTAAGGTTTAATACTTACTTAGTTATATTTTATGTGCATATTTAGTACTTTTTGTGATGTAATGTAGCTTATTAGAGGAGCAATAGTTATAAATGATGCAAAAATGTTGAAGTACATTAAGGTTTAATAGCTGCATAGTTATATTTTATGTGCATATTTAGTACTTTTTGTGATGTAATGTAGCTTATTAGATGTCCAATAGTTATAAATGATGCAAAAATGTTGAAGTACATTAAGGTTTAATACTTGCTTAGATATATTTTATGTGGATATATAGTACTTTTTGCGATGTTATGTAACTTTTTAAATGAATAATACTTATAAATATTGCAAAAATGATGAAGTACATTAAGGTTTAATACTTACTTAGTTATATTTTATGTGTATATAGTACTTTTTGTGATACAAAATATTCTCGGGGGATAGTAGTTTTCAAGCGATTTTAACCACAGGAATACACTCTGTTTAAGATAGAAATAGATGCACTAGTATTGAACATGTTGGATTCTTTTATGGTCACGTGATCCAATCAGAAGCATGGATTTTTAATAATTATAAAATTAAGTGATTTTAGTATACAAGTTTCGGAAAAAACCATGAAAAACTTCAAACGAATAGTCTACAAGCTTTAAAATCTGTGATGCGCAAATTATTTGTTTTAACATGTTGATAAACTAGATTACATTATAAGGTTTGGGTATTAAAATGATACATATTTGGCGTGATTAATAGGGATTCTAAAGAATTTGGCTGCTTCACCTAGTGTATGAATTTAGCTTATATTTGGCGTTATTTCGCCAATAATTACAAATTTGGTGGTAAACCTACAGTATAAATGCACTCGCAAAGAAATTTTAATCAGTTGCTGCTATATTTTTGAGGAGTGCGCACGTTTAATTTTATAACTTCGATTTTGTATAACACTCTACTTTTTAGTGAGAGAGATGGATTTATCTAAAAAGATGCCTATTTCAAATGAGTTGTCATCAAACTTGGATACTAAGAAACTACCGAAAACTTTTAGTTGTGTTTCTTGCAGTGTGGTATTTAAACGAAAATGGGATTTGCTTCGACACATGAAAATTCATCTCAACGAAAAATCTTTTATTTGCAATGAATGCTCGAAAGCATTTACCAGATCAGATGAGTTAAAGAGACATTTAAAAATTCATGAAAAGATTCCTATTGAACATAGATGTAAGCAATGTAGCGAATCCTTTAATCGCAAGTATCAGTTGCTGTTGCATATTAGAAAAAACCATCAAAAACCTTTACCAGTGCATTCTTGTGATCGATGTGCAGAAACATTTAGACAGAAATATAAATTATTAGAGCATGTTAGAGAAAATCATCGAAAACCCTTATCGCAAGCAGCATTAAAGGGATTGACAAATTCTGACCGAGATCTTCTGAAGGAGAAAATTATGCATTTTAAAAGAAAAAATGTACTTAATACATTTACAATAACCACATTTGATAATAAAAACAAAGATTTGGATTTGACGTCATTTTTTAATAATTTAAGAACTGACATTTTAAACGAATTAAACTTTCAATTAAATGACCAAGGAACATTGAAATGGTATATTAATGTTGAAGCTATTTTTAGTTGTATTTATGAAAATGGAGAGAAGGATTTTATTACACAAAATTTTAGGTCAAAAAGTATAACAACTTTTTTAATAAATGATTTGAATAATGATCTTGAAAACGGTTTTAACAAGATGAAAAAGTGTTTTGATGAATTTAGCGAACAAGGATCAGGTTGGACATTAACAGAAATTTTCAAATTAGAACTTTGTATGACTAAATAAGGTTCTTTTCAAATGTAATATCTGATTTTACTATATATATTAAAAATTGTTAGTTGAATCTTATAAAATTATTGTTAACTTTGTATAAAAATGATGAATGTAAAAATCTTATAATTTGAAAAATAAAAGTATGTGTATAAAAATTGTATTTTTAATTATTTATCTCATATAAAAATTTTATGTAAAAGTTTAAACTATTAATCGGATTTTTAAAATAAATGCACTTATGTTAATGTAGAGATATTTTATTTTATTTTATTTTATTTTTAAATATGATTTTAAAACTATATATTTTAAAACTACATATTTTTCTTTTGAACGTTTATTTCATAAATAAATTGATATTTTATAGTAAATATATAATCATATTCTTACCAATTTTAGAGATTGTATCAAAAAATCATGTACTTGGCATTTGACACATAGTCTAGAGTAATACTAACCTGCTTAAAAGTTTAACTTTTCTGCGTGCTTGAAATTAGACATGAATAAATTATCTGTTTCGACACGTTGATAAACTAAAATATTTTACGAGATTTTTTAATGGGATTGGGGATATTTTACAAGATTTGGCTATTAAAATAACATATCTGCTAAGATTTGGCGAGATTTTTTTAATGTATTTGGCAATAAATACTGATTTGGCATTAAACATAGAGTATAAATTCAGTCTCAGAGGAAAATTTAACCAGTTGCTGACTTGTTTTCATGGTTCAATTTTCATATAGCATTTTTAAAGTTTTACTTTGATTATATTTATAATGGATCTATCTGAGGAAGTGCAAGTTTTTGTTCATCAACAAGCCACTTCATCATGTTTTGAAGATGAGACTTTTCACTTAAAGGATGTAAAACCCTATATTTGTAATGTGTGTAAGAAAGCATTTAGTAGATCGTACGGTTATAAAAGACACTTAAAAACTCATGAAAAACCTCGCATAGGATATGGGTGTGAATACTGCATGGAAAATTTTAGTCGTAAACGGGATTTTTTAAAGCATAATGCAAAAATTCATAAAAAGACTTTGCATAATCACAGTTGTGATGAATGTAGTGAAGTGTTTAGGACTAAACAAGATTTATTGAATCATAAAAAAATGCTACATCGAAAGGTTTTACCTGAATATCTATGTGTAGAATGCAACGAAAGTTTTCGATATAAGTATGAATTATTACAACATAACAGAAAAAATCATCGTAAAGATTCTTCTGCTTACGTATGTACAAAATGCAATGAACGAAGTACTCTCAACTTAGACAGTGAAAATATGAATATTTTGAATAATTTGAATACTGCTTTTTTAACCAACACCTATTCTTTAGCCAAAAGCTTTCATGATGAAAATAACAATACGTATTTTTTAATATTTTTAAATAATGAAAATATGAATACCGAACGCATAACACAAAATATTGACTCACCAACCAACAACTTTGAGAGTGCAAATGCGAACTTAACGAATTTTTCAGATAATCAAAATATTGTTTTCGGTTCATCAACCAGTGAAAATGTGATCTTATCAAATGTTTTGGATAATAATGAAAATGCATACAACGTTTTACCCACTGCTAATGGAAATATAAATACTGAATGTTTGACACAAAGTAATATTTATAACTCACCAACGAACAACTTTCAGAATATAAATGTGGACTTTACGAATTTTAATGTAGAGTGTATGAGTAATCAAAATATTTTTTCACCGGTGAGTGTTGATAACGACTTGTTGACATTTTTGGATAATTTTAATGTAGAATGTATAACTCAATGTAACCTTAACGATTCAAAAACAATTTAGATTTTTATGAACCTGTTTTTATATTGACAATAATAATGTAAAATAAATTATTTTAATCAAAAATTGTGTTTTTAATATGAAATTAGTTTCTACACACCATTTTATATTACAATAGATACGTTAAGTCACGAAAAATATCTAAACATGTATAAATATATTTTTGCTTTCTTATTAACTAAATCGTTTAATACATTTATATACAATAAGACTTGGTGATTTTAATTCGTTTTAAAGAAATTCTCTCTCAACAAATTGGAATGGGGCTAAATCATTAATCTAAAAATCATAAATAAATGATAAAATCATAATCTAAATCATAAAACATAAAATCAAAATCCAAAATAAACAACATATTAGGCTGCCATATTATATCGGAAACAGTCCAGAACGACATTGTTATCCTTCAAAACGGTGCCAAAGAAAAATCGCCAAATTCAGCTGTTGGGTTATACTGAAGTTATACCGTTTATTCCCCTCCGACTCCGAGAAGGGGGGGGGGGATTTCGAATTTCGTGAAATCCAGTTACAATAAGTGCCGGATACAAACAAACAATTTACGCACCAAATTTCGTGACCACAGAAGTCTTTAATAGAAAATATTATAAATAAATAAATACAAAACGTACAGCTTTAGTATGGGAACCCTTCGGTGACTTTAAATATTTTAAGCCATTTTTGCGATGAACTGAATTGGCTATCTCAATTGTGTAATTAAAGATCTTGGCGAGAAACGTCCGAGCTACGTCGGTTCCGAATTTCAAATTTTGCCAAAGGGATCCAATACTAAAGCTGTTGCATACACAAAATAAATAAATAAATAAAATAAAATAAAAAATCTTTTCTGATATTTACAAAATAAAAATAAAAAATCTTAATAAAATCCAAATTATAATCATTTACAATTAATGGGAGAACATAAAAAAACCTTCATAAGGTACATAATAACAACAATTTTTTTTTTTTTTTTTTTTTTTTTTTTTTTTTTTTACTACAGGAAAAAAAAGTACTGCTTAATTAAATAAAAATATTAAACTAATGCCAAAAATCTCTATGAAAATATTTATCTACGTGCAAATTCCTCATTAAAAAAAAAAAAAAAAAAAATCACCAACTTTTGTAGGTATTTTTCTCTCTAATTTTTTATTATTATTCACGTGAAATTAAAAATATTTCATTTTATTTCTCGAAAATAAATATATATATAAATGCATATTTATAAATATGAAACCTTTTACCGAATCCGCGTTGAAAACGGAAAAAGGGTAAAATAAATTAGAAATATCAGACCTATATTTATAAATTTGATACCAAATGAAAGGGGTGATTTTTCTGAATCCAGGGGTGCAAACAGTTTTTCGATGCGACAATTAGATTTTTAAAAAATAACTAAAGTATGAAATTTAAGTGGCAACGGAAAAACGGAAAAGGGGGAAAATAAATTAGAAGTATCAGACCTATCGTTACAAATTCAGTACCAAATGAAAGAGGTGATTTTCCTGAATCCTGGGGTGTAAACCGTTTTTCGATACGACAATTAGATGTTTTAAAATTAACTAAAGTATGAAACTCAGATGGCAAAACTTCATTTAAATCTTTTCATAATTTGTAGTGCGAATCACGCGAATAAAAATAGTCTTTATCTTAAAAATTTATTTTTGCATTTTATTTTTCCATTCAAAGAGTTTTAGGGAAAAAATATTTATGGCGCATGCGCAGGCGTTTTTTACCCACAATTTAAACACTAATCAGAATTTTGAAAATTTCTATAGATATAATTTTAAGTTGGATGAAGACCTAAGTTTCTGCCAAGCGCCGTTGAATTCCGTCCAGCCGTTCTCGAGTGATGCCCGGACAAACGTGTTTTAGTCTTTTACCCCCCAGGGGGGAACGGGGGGGGGAATTTCTGAAAAGTTGATAGATATAATTTTAAGTTGGGTGAAGACCTAAATCCCTGCCAAGCGCCGTTGAATTACGTCCTGCCGTTCTCAAGTGATGCCCGGACAAAAAAAAGCGACATACGGACACGATGACACACACACACACATACAGGCAAAATTTTCTGAAGTCATTTTCGGCTTTCATGGGGTGTGAAACATGAAGATATCGCAAAATTTTTCGATTCCGACAAATTTACAGACAAAAGTCTGATTTTATTAATATAGATAATATTCTTATTACCTAGGTAACGTAATTCTCGTTGAGAGCAATGAATAATAAGCAATAATAATATTTTTACAAATGCAAACGATATTTTTTTTATAATTCGAATAACTCTGCAGCCGCAAACCAAACATCCAAGATAGAATCTAAAACGTTAACTTAATATTGATGACTGGATTAAAAAAAAAAAAAAAAGAAAGAAAGAAAGAAACAGGATACCGGGAGTCATTTTTTTTTTTTTTTTTTTTAAGACGTTATTTTGTCATATGCATAAGCAAATTTAACTTTGATATTTTTTTCAGTATTTGCGTGAAAATATATTTCATTTTATGTTGAAAATAAATAAATAAATAAATAAATCGTAAACTTTTTTTGGCAATTATTAAAAATTCAAATGACTACTTTTAAAGCTATTACCAGGTTATTATTATCAAATTTTAATTAATTTTAAACGATCTAATCAAAAATTCGAAAAACGGACTTCGAGGTGCATCAGAACCGGTCATAACGTACCATCATGCAAATTTGTGAAGCTCTGCAATCAGCCGCTTTTTTAAAAAGCTCCGGATATATATAGACACACACACACACATCTTATTTTATTATATGTATAGATAAAGGCTTACTACACACTGATAAAAATGTTTGTATCTTGATTGATTCTTATTGCATTTATTTACCGAATAAAAAATATTAGTAGTTAAACTAAGCAAACAATGTTGTTTTTAAATTTTTTCGATTTTATTTATTTATTTATTTATTATTAGTAAATCATTTCATATCGCACCAAAAGATTAGTAAAATTTTGACGTATTTTTTTAATAATTTAACATTTATCAATCATAAAACGCTCACCTTGCTATAAATCTAATTGATTCTTGTAACACTTATCGCTTTAGATTTATCAGCAGCTGTAAGTGAAACGTTTTTCATAAGATCACAAAAAGAAAAAAAAATTGTTATTGAAAAATCACAATAAAACTTTCAAATCACCATAAAACATTAATAAACTTTTTGCTTCAATGCTTAATTATTTAACATTTATTAAGGATAAAAACACTTTGTAAAACTATGAACCATAAAAACATTAAGTTAATATCTTGACTGATTTACAATTATCAAATCAAAAAATATCAATAGTTAAAGAAATTCAAATTTATTCCTAAAAGGTTACGAAAAAATTACGTCACCATCGGTCAATCATTTCAAATCATCATTTTCTCGAGCCTGTTATGTTTATTTAGCTTAGAAGTCGTAACTGGACTTCATTTAATCTTAATGTGTCTAAATCTACCAACAGTTCAATGCATATTCAAACCATTTTAACACAGATTGACTTCCCTCAATCATCTGATTGCTAAGCAGTGATGCCTTACTTGTTGAAATGTTGACTGTCTAAAGGCAATAGCTGAGGTAATCAGTAAAGTGGGTGAAACATTTGCATAACACCCCTGACCAAATAGCGGCTACTTGCAAGATATACAGTTAATGTCCAAACAGGAGGTTGCAGCTATTGGGATGTATTTGTGCAGTTAGACATCCCAAATAGATTTAAGAAAATTTAGAATTATTGAATGAGTGCCTTCGTAATGTACTAGAATAAGAGTACATATTTTGGATATTGAAAATGTTCAAGAAATATCCGCTTAAATTTTGCTGGAGATAACGAATAAGGATCTCATTTTGAAAAGCACAATTGGAATAGCTTCTAAGAAATATGTGCCAGTTTTATGTTCAAAAAGAGCTTTTGAATTCAAAATTTTTACTTTAATATAATTATAGAACTCTAAATGGAGAAATGTAAGACATAGCATATATATATATATATATATATATATATATTTTAGTTCAAAGTCAATCATTATAAATTTTGTCAACAAACACAAAAATTTTAATTCGTGTTACATTGTTTCCGTGGAAATAGTCTAACACGATCCTTCATCAGACGGAAAATAGAAGGTTTGAGTGCAAAAGCAGCAACGCATCACATTTTTCGCAAGATTAAGCATTGTGTTTAATTATTTTAATTAAAAATATGTTAAGTGTTTACGAATTGAATGATGTTTGTTGAAAATGGTATTAATATTCATTATAAAGAAGGAATTTTACATACTTTACTGTGGTCAAAAATCTCTAATTGTAAAATAATATATATATGTATATGCATAAAAGACAAGTGGACAATTTTTACTTTCTCTTGGGGGGGGGGGGATAAAATTTTTGAAATTGTGTTTTTGCTGTACAGTCGGTAACAAAAGTGTCCGAACACTAGCAAAAATTCCTATGTAAAAAAAGTATACTTCATACGGTTTTGCTAAATAAATCCTTATCGAATCATGTTCTTAGACTGACTAAGAACAGGATTCGACAAAGATTTATCTAACAAAACCGTATGAAGTGTATTTTTTCTACATAGGAATTTTTGCTAGTGTTCGAACAATTTTGTTACCGACTGTATATATATTTACATATTTTGAAATTGCATAAATCCGATAATCAGGTTTTCAAAGGTTATACTATGTGTGCGTGTGTCTGTTAGCCTTAAAAATTTAATATTATATATATATATATATTTCACGTGAAAGCATATTTCATATTATACTTAAAAAAAAGGGGGCAACAAGTATGAAATTAGGTGCAACTTGCGTTCACACACAGACAGAATCCAAGGAAATCTTTTAAGTATTTTTAAGCGTGACAGAGTTAGGCACTGATGAGCGTGTAACTATATATGCTGATGTATTAAATATTATAGTAAAAAAAATTTTTTTTTTGTATTTAATTTCATACATTTTTACTATGAAGTGTTTTGCAATCTCGTAACTTTCTTATTTGTCTCAACATCTCGTAACTTTCTTATTTGTGTTTTGATAACTATAAATGATCTGGGCAGTTAGAAAAATTATTGGGCTTGCACATTTTCATAAACCGAAACCTTAGATTTATTTTTTAACATTCCTATCAGTTAGGGTGGTGTGATACAGGAATTCTACATTACATTTTTTTATTTTTTATTTTTATTTCTTATGGTTGTCCAAATTTTTTTAATGGAAATATTTCATGATTTTTTTCTCTGTTATCGTATCACTTACAAGGAAACATTCAAAAGGTGTCATCTTCAAAAAGTATTGAAAAAAATATATGTGATTCTACTCTTCATAAAACATCAGAAAATGAAAAAATTATCGGCTGAAATGAATTACAGCGACCACAAAAAAATTATTAAAATTAAGCATATTTGGCGATTTCACACTGCTAGGCGACTGATTTTGAGTACTTGGCGGAAAAGCAAAACACGTTTCTGTTCGTACACGGCAATCTCGGTGCTAGCAAATGTATCACCTAACAGCGCTAAATTTCCAAATATGCTTAATTTTGATAAATTTTTGTGGTCGCTGTAATTAATTTCCGCCGATAATTTTTTCATTTTCTGGTGTTTTAGGAAGAGTAGAATCACATATATTTTTTTCAATACTTTTTGAAGATGACACCTTTTGAATGTTTCCTTGTTGGACATTTCTTATTCATAAATTAAGCCTTTTCTCTTTATAAATTTATTACTTCTTATTCGTTCCTGTGATATTTTTAAAGAGGTTTTCATATAATATACGTACATGTATATAAATATCTAAAAATTGAAATTAAAAAAATATAATTTTGAAAAATTGAAAAAAATAATTTGTTTATAAGAAATATCATTCTAGCTAGGACAAAAATTTCATGCCTACCCATCGACAGAAAAGAGATATATATTAACTTTGTGTACGGGAAAATCTTGAGTTTATGGCTATTAGATATGTCCTTAGACTCCTTAAAACAAACGGGATTTCATCAAATATAATCTACATGTAAATATCCCAACGTAATGAATGTATTTATAAATTTTATTTTAGTATACCTTTGTTTCGGAAGAAGCACGTTGGGATTATGCAGTAAACTCAGTAAGAATAATACACTGATTTTTTATTATTCCTTATGTTAAAACAAATAATGCATATAATATTTCGAATTGACAATTGAATAGAAGAAAAATACATGTGCTGTGAGGCGTGCGCCTATTTACGAAGTCTAATGCAGTTAAATAATTACAAGTAAAAACAAGTTTCGAAGTATGTAGAAAAGGACCATTTCGACTTTCTCATGTACACATCTTTTTACATTTATACTTCGCTTTAGTGTACTGCTAAACCACTCCTATTCATTTTAATACCAAAGTGACTCGTATATACAAAGGGGTGATAAAATAATGTGAACACTTTCGCTTTTTTTACGTTTTGTTAAATATCTTGAAAAGTTCTTTAGGAATCACCTTGAAACTTTGGTAGTGTAAAGAACATGTTATACCTAATATTTTTCAGTAAAAGTTGTGTCATGAAAAGGAAAAGGGGACGAGTAAAAAAATTAAGCAAAAATCAAAATCTTTAGGATCACCCTGTAAAAGGTAATGCTTTAAATGCGTTTTGGCTGTAGCATGTGATTTTGAGAACATTTTTCATTATCTATACAAATTTTTATGACGCTGCCACATATATTCATGGAGGTATAACGGTTTCTTTAAAAAATTGCAAAAACAATTTCCACCTTTTTTAATTATAACACGTAGGGTATTAGACCCAGTGCAAAGTCATTTTCAGGAAATATGGCATACTACATTAGACACAGCATACAGCAATTAGAATGAAAAAAAAATAAATATCTTATGAAATACGAGCACTTTTACTAAATAATTTTTAACTACGCCTGTCCAAGCTTTAAAAAAAATTTATTTGCATAATTTAATAGCCAAAGTTATTGAGCAACTTATATGAAAACCCCAAACAAATATCATGTAAATTCAAAACGTTACGAGAGATAGAATGAACAGATTTTCAGTTCTCTCAAAATAAAAGCTAAACTATAAGGGGTTTTACTCACATTTTCCTTTTGATTCAATCAGTGCCTAATGATATTACAGTGTTTTTGGCGATTGTAAATAAATATTGATAAAACACCCAAACATCTTTCGTTTTTTTAGATGTTAAATTCTGTTCATTCTATCTCTCGTAACGTTTTGAATTTACATGATATTTGTTTGGTGTTTTCATATAAGTTGCTCAACAACATTTGGCTATTAAATTATGCAAATGAAATTTTTATAAAGCTTGCGCATGCGTAGTTAAAAATTATTCAGTAAAAGTGCTCGTATTTCGTAAGATATTTAATATTTTTTCATTCTGATAGCTTTATGCTGTGTCTAATGTAGGATGCCATATTTCCTGAAAATGACCTTGCACTGGGTCTAATACCCTACGTGTTATAATTAAAAATGTGGAAATTGTTTTTGCAATTTTTTAAACAAACCGTCATATCTCAATGAATATATGTGGTAGCTTCATAAAATTTTACACAGATAATGAGAAAAGTGTTCATAATCACATGCTACAGCCAAAACGCATTTAAAGCATTATCTTTTACAGGATGATCTAAAACCTTTTGATTTTTGTTTAATTTTTTTACTAGTCCCCTTTTCTTTTTTATGGCACAACTTTTACTGAAAAATGTGAGGTATAACATGTTCTTTACACTACCAAAGTTTCAATATGATTCCTAAATAACTTTTCAAGATGTTTGACGAAACGTAAAAAGGCGTAAGTGTTCACATTATTTTGTCACAACGTAAATATCGACTGTACATCAATCATGCTTTCTATCCTACTAAAATTCGCAATTTTTGACCTCAGTTCACCTTTAAGTGTTATGGCTTTTTTTTTTTTTTTTTTTTTTTTTTTTTTCGTTAGAATTTCTTTTTGTTTTCATACTAAGAGAAAACAAACGTGAATAAACTCTTTATGCGGTATTTAATATTCAGAGAAAATCAGGCTTTCTGAAGATTATTAAAGATTTTTGTACTTAAATGCCTACTTCACTCCTTGTATAAATAAAAATCACTTAATAATTCTACTTAATGTATATATTAAATGTATTATTATTACTTAATATTGTATTCGTGGTCAAGCTAAGCAGTCACTAGTATTTACAGTACGCGCAATTACAATGTGTTTTCTTTTTTTTCACTTCTAAGTTATATATGTTATTTTAAAACTTATTTATCATTTTAAGTGATAATTAAGTTATTATTTAATAATATTACGCATAATTAATTTTATTATTATTATTATTATTCACTTTTATGGGTCGTTCCATGTCAAATCGACTAGCCCATGACACCCATTAACACACAATTGGATTGAATTTTATATGCTTGCAGTTCATGCTGATTTTGGAAACTTTCAATTATTTTGAGATTAATGAAGGAGTTCTCAAGTTATGGGCTTTTAAATAAATGCTAAAATGGCTGATTTGCCCCTATTTTGAATGTTGCACATAAATATATAAATATGCCTGCAATTCTTTTTATTTTTATCATAGAACAGTTTTTAGTTTGTTTTGAATTAACTAAGCTTTCATTTATTGAAAATTTTGTATTACTAAAATAGAAAAAATATTTATGACAATGACCTTTTTATAATTTTTTATATACAAATTGAATAATTTTAAATGAAAAATTTCATGTATCACCCCTCTTCAATTTTCACCAAAATTTTATGCAGATAACTAAAGGTACTTTTTTTTTTTTTAATAAAAAATTTCTGATGGTCGGTTAACAAGTATTTTAGTTATATAAGAACTATTACACTGCTCGGGATGAAAATTGCCTCTGACACCATTTCAGCATATTCTTATGTAAAATGATCTCCTGAATCCGAATATGATGCCCATTTTGCCCTATCAACCACCGTTTTTTAGGAATGGCCCCTTATTTTTTTATCATTTTTCGGTGATTTTATGGCTATAAATTTGATTTTTAGGAGGGGGGAGGTGATTATTTTAACCGTTAAATATCTTCTGAGGGGCTACAGAGCTGAAAAATTCTAAAACGTTGGCATTTGCGACAAGATATTTTTTTTTTTTTTTTTTTTTTTTTGGGGGGGGGGGGGGATTTGCCACTGAAATTATGCATTATATATCTTATATTTTTTTTTTAATCTGTTATTAATGTTATTTTTTGAACTATATATTTTTTTGTTTTTAGGTGTTAAATTATTTATTTTTCATTTTTGAAATCAAAGTCATGGTCATAAAATAATCGAACAGGGAAAGAAATTGAGGGAGGGGGAGGTGTATCTAGAAAACGGTGGGTGACTGGGCAAAATGGAAATCATACTCGGATTCAGAAGGTCATTTTACATAAAAATCAGCAAGAAAGGCATCAGATCTAGAAATTTTTTTTGCAGAGCAGTGTTATTAACTAATAAAACGTGATGCTGATATTTTAAAAAATTAACTTATTTTTGAATAAAATTTATTTTGCAATTTTAAAACTTTCAAGAATCTGTATAATAAGTTGAATATTTATTTAATTTAATCAATTACAGAAAAAATTTCCTAGAAGATAAACCCTCGTTTATTCAGAACAATTGCCATTTCAGAGGACTTTTATTTACACAATCTTTCCAAAATGCAGTTTTAATTTGCCTAAGCTTTTGCTTTTCAGCAGATACTTTCTTGTGTTTAACAAGTACATGTAGCTTTAATAGAGATACTCCAACAGAAGTTACACTTTTAATTTTTCATAACTTTTTAAGCTTTATCTAGTACAATACCTTACAAAAACATTTTCTACAGACGAATCACTGGATTCAGATGAAACACTGTATTTATAACTTATTTCTGATAATTTGCCTCTTTTTCTGCAGACTGAACAGAGTTTCTTACCAGGAATGGCATCAATATGCATCTTACTTTTTTAAGTTTAGCTTGACTAAAACTTATGTTGGGAAGGAGGGGTAATTTTGTTCTTATGAGATCGACATATTCCTTATGTACTCAACACTGATGAGATTTTATAAGCTTGCAAGTTGCACCTTAACCCGACAAGTTGTCTATTATAGCAGAAATTTAGACATACTTTGAACACAGATTGCAATTTAGACCATGAAAATTTACGCCAATATTACAAACGACTTGCTTTTGAATAATAACGCACTCAGCTCAATACAACAACACTTAGTAATACATCTGAAAAATACAACTCCGATATTTATACTCAGAAAATAATTACGAAAACACTTTTACCCTGAATGATTTAAAAACATATTTCATGCCAAATAAGTTAATCTATTTGGCTAAAAACCAGTCAATTGACAAGCAAACCAATTCTACTGGCTAAAAAAACAATCTTCTGGCAAGCAAACGTATTATGATGGGCTAAAATCTGAACTTCTGACAATTGTTCTAATGATGATGAAATGAAAAGAATGAATTTACTTTCTGGAAAATTCTTCTAGTAATTGATAAATTGAATAATTATTCAACTTATTTTACATATTCTTGAAGTCTTAAAATTTGTATTTCATACAAATAAATTAAATTTTCAAGAAATCAATATTACATTTGAATAGTTTATAAAATTTCTTATTTAACTAAAATGCTTGTAAACCGCCCATCATTTTATTTATTTATTTTTTATCAAACATAAAAATATACCTATAGCTTTGGTTTACAAGGTTTGGTGAAAATTGAAATGAGGGGCAATGCATGAAATTATCAGTTAAAATTATTCAACTTGTAAATAAATAAATAAATAAATAAAAAATGACAAAAAGTCATTGCTATAAATATTTGTACCATTTTAGCAACACAAAATCATCAATAAATGAAAGTTCACTTTATTCTAAAAAAGTTTGATGATAAAAATAAAAGGAGCTATAAGCATTTATATCTTTATGTGCAACATTCAAAATAGTGGCAAATCGGTCATTTTGCCCTGTATTTAAAAATTCATATTTTGAAAATTACTTGATTAATCTCAAAATAACTGACATTTCTAGAATCAGCATGAAAAGTTCTTTATGTATACCAAATTTTATCAAAATCTGTTGTGATGACGGGTTTTATTTAAAAAAAAAAAAGGAAATCTGGTTGATTTGCCAGATTTTATTTTTAAACTTACTAGCAAACCCATGCGAAATTTTCGCGCTTTATTGCTTTTCTTATTTACCTTCAAAATTTGAAACTCACAAATATTATATACCAATTTCCCCACCTAATTAAAATTATAATTTACCAGAACCCAAATTATTATTAGTACCAAATTAATACTGTACAATAGTGAAACCAAAATCATTCAAAGAAAGGTTTCAAAATAAAATTCATGGTTGAAGACCCAGTTTTCCTACTTTCGCAGGCAGTACAGTTTTAGTATAGGACTTCCATGATGTCTTTTAAAATTCTGTCACCATGTTGGCGATGACTTTTTATTTATTTTGGTATAGTTTTTTGTTTAAAAAAACCTAATTCCTATTTTGATTATATTTTTTGTGATTGTGGTTGTTAGTCAATTTATGATAATAATTCCTATTCTGTATATATCTTTAAAGTATTTCTAGGTTTAAAATGATGCTTACGAAGTTTCTGAAGAAGCAACTTTTAAAAATACATTTTTCATAAAATAATGTCATCAGACAAATGTCGTCATTTTTTCTTATTAGTTCATTGAGCTGAGTCTGCGTGCTTAAACTTTGTTCACTTTTAAATATTATTTTTAATCCTTGCGTATTTTAATAATTACACCATTATTGTATCGTTTCGACAAAAATTATTTGTAACTGGTCTCCGTTAGGGAAATATATAGATTATTTTCAATATAAATGTTTCTACGATGTAAGAAACTAACACTATCTTAAAAAATTTTAATCGTACAGAGTTAAATTTTTACGAAAAAAGTTATCCAATAAAAATTCGAATATTCGTCTTCTCATATATATATACAGGGTGCGGCAGCTATTTGAGAACACACAATATAACACACAGGACACCACATTGTCCTGTGTGTTATAGTAACGTAGCTTTTTTCGTTGCAGATAGACGGCAGAGCCTATTCTTACTCAGGAAATGAAGAGACATGCGGTTATCGTCTCCTTGGCTGCAGAGCACGCCGATTCAGAAATTGCTGCATTCTTGAACGTCACTCGATCATTTATTTATAAAGTTCGGAGATAATTGAGAACTGCAAAGGGTGATGTGGCCACAGTTTCGCAAAGGAAACGACATTGTCGACGTTCTGACAGTATCAGGACGCCAGAATTTGTCAGCCATGTCCAAGCTGCCATCCATGAGGACCCTGGAAAACCGATAAAGACACTCGCTAATGAGCTGCAGGTTTATGAGGCTACCATCCGACGTGTAGTTTATGAGGACTCCGTTACAAATCATATGTGATGCGGAGAGGACAGTTCATGTCCGACAGGTCCAAGGTTAATCGCTTGACAAGAGCCAAGCGTCTTCTGAACAAGCTCAAACATCCTGAGGAGACAGGACTGCTCTAGTTTTTCTCAGATGAGAAGAACTTTGTTCAGGACCAGAAGGTGAACCGCAAAAATGATCGGTGGCTGTGTAAAGGTGCTATCAGACAGAAGACGATATATTCTAAAATATAAGCTATTGCCGCTCAAAAGCGACCAAACGACTTCAGTGGGGTTGTTTTTAAGCACAAACGGAAGAACGAAATCCAGAAATGTAAACAACGGACCCAACATTTGGCTATTATTCTCCCCCAAGGATGTTTAAAAGGGAAAAGAATAGAGGGTGTTCTGTAATCGCGATTCTCTGATTGGAGGATTTCGTTCTAAAGACTACTGTATGGGCTTTAAACAGTCGAAAATGCGTGATTGACGAACGTACGTTCGGCAATTTGTATCAAACGGCATATTTGTATCGTTTCCCTTCCCGCATGAAAAACCTGTTTATGAGGTATTTTGAGCTAAAGACTATCGTATGGTTCTTCGTTTGATAGCGGCTTAAAAGCCCTGATGAGGTACCGACGGTCATGCATACCAAATAGTGATGGTGCTGGGGGTTGTTAGTAGTGGAGGAGATGTGATGCTTTCGCATTTTTTTTTTCTGAAGGTGCCAGAGTCAATGCCAGTGCTTACACCGAGGTGTTAGAAAGAGTTGTCAGGCCCTGGATCACTACTGTAGCACGTGGGAGGGCGTATGTTTTCCAACAAGACTCGGCACCATCCCATACAGCCAGAACAACGCAAGAAAGGATGGCCGAAAATTTTCATGATCATGTCACACCGAACATTTGTCCCCCCCCCCCCAGCTCCCCAGATCTCAATCCAATGGACTACTATGTGTGGGGCGTAGTTGAGAGGGACACCAATCGTCGTTCCCACAACACTCTTGCAGCTCTCAAATCTGCTATTCTGGATGCAATGGCAAAAAATCCCAAGACTCATCTCATTAGTACCTGCAGTCGGTTTCGACAACGTATAGAAGCTGTTATTGTCGCTGATGGTGGGTTCATTGAATGATGTCGTTCTTTATGTATCTGATCATGTGTACCAAACTTTAATATGTAATAAATGCTCTTTTTTCTTTGTTTGTTCCTTTTTCTTCTATGGACATCAATTTGTTCTCAAATAGCTGCCTCACCCTGTATATGTATATCCCCTCTTTCCCATATATATGGTATAGAGCGTATTGTTTTGGGTCAAATTTTTGAGATTGAATTTTTGTTTTATTTACGTGTTTTAAAGTCAACTGAATAATAAAAAAAAATTAAGTAAAAAATCATTTTTTTAAGATTAGAAGCTTTTTATTGTGAAGCCCTAAAAAGCATAAAATAAAAAATTATTGAGGTAAAAACATGCTATTAAGAAATGAAAGTTTTAACACTAATGAAATTTTAGAGAAAAATACAGATATTTCCCTTTTGCAAGAGATGAAAAATTTTTAAATATTCAAAATATTTTAAAAAGCATTCGAGACCAATATTCTCAGTTATTAGTTTTTTGTATAATTATTCGTTAAGCCATAAATTTCAAAGGTCTAAAAAGCTTTTTAAAATATTTTGAATATTTAAAAATTTTCATATCTTGCAAAAGGGAAATATCTATATTTTTCTGTAAAATTTCATTAGTGTTAAAACTTTCATTTCTTTATAGTATGTTTTTACCTCAATAATCTTTTATTTTATGCTTCACAATAAAAGGCTTCTAATCTTAAAAATGATCTTTTACTTACATTTTTATTTTGTGCTTTTTATTTGTAGATAAAGCTTCTTAAAAATCTAATCAAAATTTCTTAGGATACTGTGTAGACAATTAAAGATTTTCTTTTAGATACTGACATTGTTTTTCAATTATCTGAAATAAAAAAAAATAAAAAGCACATCTGCCTTCGAGGCTTGAACCCACGACCAACGCGTTATCAGCATGACATTCTAACCCAAAGTCAAAAAAAGTCATTGAACATGCAAAAAAAGCTTCTTAAAAAACTAATCACAATTTCTTAGAATACTGTACAGGCTATGAAAGGATTTGTTTTTAACAAATGACATCTTTTTTATTAATTATCTGCAAAAAAGTAACACGTCGGCCTTTGAAGACCGAACCAACTCACCACCATCGAGTTATGAACATGACACTTTAACCAACTGAGCCATTGAACGATGTAAAAATTCCTTACATTTACTTTAAAGTGGAAACGCTTTTTTTTAGCATGACACAAAGACGCGATGACAAAATCCTATTTAAAAAATAAGAAGTTTCTAAAAAAATATTTATTCATGTATTTTTTGCTTAAAACTTTTTATTTGGTGCTTTTTTTAACTATCAAAAATATTTTGTGATTTTTAATGTATAAAAAGAAAAGTTTCTGAAAAAACTCCTCAAAATATTCTTAGGATACTGTGTAAGCAACAAAAAATTTTCTTGTATCAATTGACACCTTCTCTACTAATTATCTGCAAAAATGAACAAGCTGGACCTTCCAGTGACCGATCTCTCGATCACCGCGTTATTAATGTGACGCTCTAACCAACTGAACCAAGGAACGACAAACGGGATGGCTTATATTTACTTTAAAATGAAGGCGCCTTGTTTACTAGCGTGACACAAAGACATGATGACAAAGTCAATTTCATATAAAAAGCTTCTAATAATAATAATAATAATAAACATGGTTTTAGCGTTAGCGATTGGCCTGCGTTTGAGCTAAACGTTCTTTTCCATTGAATGTAATTGAATGGATATTGGGATTCTTTTTGGTCAACCCCATTTTTGAGCATGTCAATATACTCAAAAATGAGTACATGGGTTTTCAAATTTTAAGTATATATTGTCTCGGGGCTATTTTGAGACAATATATACTATTTTTAAGAAACTATTTTTTACAGTGTAGGCTGGCGAAGACCGACTAATATAATTAGTGATAAACCACTGAGAAAAAAAAAAAAAAAAAGGATCAACAGGATCAACTTTGATATATGTTTTTTTATTATTTATTTTAATCGTAGAAAGAATGCAAAAGGAAAAAAAAAAAAAAAAAAAAAGAAATACAAAGAATACAAAAAAAAAAAAAAAAATCCCAAACCTTGTAAAATCATACGAACGCTGTTTCAAGGCGCCATGTGTGAGATGAGTAAACGTGAATAAAAATGAGACAACACAGAAAATAAATATGCGCGATAAATTTATTTCAAAAGCTTTTTCATTTTTTTTTTTTTTTTTTCATTCATACATAATTTTATATTAAGACAAATGGAATCGGAAGAGGAGATTCTTGTACACGCGAAGAATACATGGAAGAGAAGCACAATAAGAAGAGATATACAGGTATCATATATATATGTATATATGTACAATAATGCCAGGCAAAAATATGTACGCCCAATTACCACCACAGTTTATTTTTGTCAATATCTTTTTCTCTTTTGAAGGAGGCGTTTTGGACGATACACGTTGTGTACATAATCAGTTGCCATCTGTTTTCAGCTGTCATGTGGGAAGCTCAACGTGTTTATTTCACAGCTTACATTGTTTTTTCTTTTAATTTTTGAAGCATATTATATCACAAAGCAGTAAGGTCACAGTCAGCTAACTTGCAACCGTTTAGTAAGAAAAAGGGCGACAGGGAGGATATATAATGAAGGGATGGGGAATTAAATATAGGAAAGTATGGCATCATGGATTGGAAAGGACCATCAAACGATAATGAGTAATCGCACATATAGAGACTGCTTTGCATGTGATTTGAAAACGAATGTTAGTTATTTGACCTAAAAGAGTAACTAAATAAAAAAGATATATTTGTTGAGAACTGGATTTACAGTTATTCGATTTACTATAAGATATAATCTTTTTTAGTTTTTAGAAGATTTTTAATAGATCACCCGTTAATTTTTTGTTTTATATAAAAATACTTCTCATTTATGATGAACTTTTAATTAAAGTATTCAAAAAATAAATAAATAAAGCAAATTGTTTTACTAAACTATTTAATTTTGAAGCTAGAGAATTAGGAGTTCTAAGATAGGGAAGATACCTAATTTATTTCTTGAAATTTCTGTATTACATTATTATCAAATCGCATACAAAGCTTCTCCGAACCTGGAAATTTTATATAAACTCTCTCATAAATGTAACTCCCATCACTTTTTATGACAATAATATACAAATATATATGTATTTCTTTCTTTCATTTTTTACTTATGTTTTAAATTTGTTTCACAAACTAACAAGAAGAAATTCTCTAAGTATGTATAAGATATAAAACAAAGTATGCTGCATTCATATTCTAAGTAATTATCTCAATTTATGAAAATAAATAAATATGAAGTTTCTCCTGTAATGAGAGAGAAATCAAATCTATCAATTTTAGCCAGCAATGCAAAACTTGCATAGAAACTTAAAGATATACACTTTGAGTGTTTAACAAGTGGCTAATATATTTCTGTATAAAGTAAATGTACAAACAATTTTTTATTTATTTTTATACCCTCTGACTGCCTTTGATTAGGGTAAAGTTAAAATTTTATTTTCACTGCATAGTTTTTACAATGTAATGTATTAAAATAATGCTTAATTAAACTTGAGATTAAAAATATAACTAACTATGCAGCTGAATATAAACTTTATAACTATTACTTGTGACCTTCATGCTTTAAAAATAACTTAAAAATCCACATTTTTTTATTTTAACTTATAGATGCATTGCAGAAAAACAATAACTTATTGTACAGGTATATCAGCAGCGACAGTCAAATGGTTGAATTAATGTCAAATATTATTCAATAATAAAATATTTTGATCAATAAATATATTTTTGATTGAATTAAAAAAATATTTTGTGTTTATCCCTAGACGACCAGTTGTTATTTTTAAAGTTCATAGAATCAGACATCTACAAACTAAATAAAGTTGTAATCTCTAAACAAAAAACTTTAAACAATCATATAGGACGATATCGTTCTTTGAGAGGTTTACCATTGGTTTAAAATAACATTTTCAATTAAATTGTATTTTCATTTAGTTTCTATATTTTTAAAAGATTCATGGGTAAATTTCAAGCTAAAACAATAAATTTTTAATTAGTTGACATTTGCTAATAATAATAATAATATTTATACTGATTTATTCTTAAATATCTAAATTTTGATTATTCATTCAGATATCTTTTAATTACTTAGTATGAAATATATAGAATTCTTAAATTTGATCCTTACATAAAAATCTCAACCTAAAACAACGTATACTTTTAACGATTTGACATTAAATAATTTGACATTAATGATAGCTAATAATAATAATCACATTAATTTATTCTTAAATATATAAATTTTGATTATTTATATATATATATATATATATATATATATATATATATATTAAGTTCTTAGTAAGAAATATTTTAAAAAATTAAAATTTATTTTTATTCAGAAATTTCAAACTAAACAATACGTATTTGACACTAGCTAAGAATCATAGCATTTATACTGTAAAAATTATTTCAGATTTCTTTCTTTTTTTTTTATTTTTTAAGAAATTCTCACTGGATTCTTACTTAGAAATCTAAATGCAGCTTACAGAAAAACATCATGTGGTAGCACACATCACAATACACATCAATATACAGAAGAAATAGGGAAAGGGTATTCAAAAGACGAGGCACACTGGAAAAAGAGAATTAAAAAAATTGGAATTTTTTTTTCTTATAACATACATTTGATGAGAAATGTGGACATTGATGGTAACAATGCACATAGTGCATTATTTTATTCATAAGGCAGAATGTTTTATTTAATGTTAGCACACTGTGTGGTATTTGAAAACAAAGTATAGCTTATAAAAGGAATATATACTTGACTAGTATTATATTGCTTTCTTTTCTTTGGCATTAAAAAAGGAATATGACTTTTAAATAAAAATAAATAAATAAATGTACATAGTTTATTTATTTATTTTAATGTTACACTTTTATGCATGTTTATAGGAAAATAAGCAATTAAAAAAAAAAAAAAAAAAAAAAAGATTGCACAAAAATTAAAAAATAAAATAAAATAAATGAATAAAAATAAAACATTGCACGAAACCAAACATTTATGATTATTTTTAATTGTTACTTTATTAAAAAGAAAAAAAAGAAATCCTTATTTATAATATTATTTAATACTCAATAGTTAGAGAATGAGTTTTTAAAAATTTTAGGGCTAACGGAGAAATTTTCATCTCAAAATTTCCTTTCTCTCTCTCTCTCTTTTTTTTTTAATACTTATTTAATACTAGTTCAACTAAATAAACACACTAATAGTGCTTAAAAGCTGAACAAACATACTCATGGAGCTGTTCTCCATTATTTTTTTATCGTAGCAGTCGAAAATGCATTGTTATTATAATCTATTTTTAAAATACAGTAAAGTAAGTAAAGCCGTTTATACCATTTTCATTTATCCGTCTTCTCAGTTATAAATTCATTAGCACCTCGGTTATCAATACTCCTAAATTTCGCTATGATTTTTTTTCTGTAAAATTAATAAAATTAATAATAATAATAATAAGTTATATATACATTGCATTCAATCTAGGTCTTTTCATACGAGGGCTATGTTTTACTTATTTTGCTTTTAAAATTTAGATTAATTTGTCATTGGTCTAACAGAGAGAGCCACCGGTACTCAAACCATTTTTGAATCTTATTCTAAATAATTACAAGATAAAAAGAACTTTTTATATACCATGTTTTTAAATTTTCTGTTGAATCATATAAACGCTACCGAAGGCAGCAGGAACCCGGAACAATTAGCTAAAAGTATTTCAAAAAATTCATTGCTATCGTGTTTTGAGCTATTATAAAAGTTTCAAATGGCCGGGAAGTTAGTTAAAAATCGATTGCAAGCTTTGTACTGGTAAAGGGCGTATCAGATTCAGCAACTTTAGAAACAACCAATTTTTGAGCCGACTTTAGCGCCGATTTTTCCTCGACGAAAACATCGTAGAGGTTACAATAGTCGAGTGAAAAGTTGGATGAAAGAAGACTAACTTCTGACGCTTATCACTTTTCTTGGCGCGAATAAAATACGCAATGATTAGCGTTAAAATTCCCTTTCATTTGTGTAAAATATCACATTATTATTTCTATTTTGATCTTTTTTACAACTATTGTCATAACGCCATACGAAAATAAAAACGATTAATTGAAAATTCTTATCATTTAACGGTAAAATAAACGTACTTAACGATAATATTTCTTCTTCAAATCTCCACTTGAAGGGATTCCCGTGTTCCGCCATCTTGGAAATATGACCTATCAAAATAGCGCATCCTGATTGGACGAATCCGAGGAGAAATTGAGTATACGGACAATTTTATCAAGGCAGCTCTGAAAAAGTTGGGCAACTTCGGTCTGCGCTATCACACTGGGAGTAGAGACAACTTTTTCCGAAAAATCGGCGCTAATCAGTGGTTGGCTCTAAAATCGCCTGTAAAGTCGTCGAGTCTGATACGCCCTTAACGCTGCCGAAGGCAGCAGGATCCCGAAGCAGTTGGTTAAAAATGTCTAAAAAATGCATTTTCACCGTGTTCTGAATTATTCTGAAAGTTTCAAATGCCTAGCTAGTAGGGAAGTTAGTTAAATAAATTTTCTGTTGAATCATATAAACGCTGCCGAAGTGCAATAGGGACCTGAAACACTTGACTTTTACACTTGACACAAGTATTAAAAAAATGTATTGACACCGTGTTCTAAGCTGTCCTGAAAATTTCAAATGACAAGCTAGTCGGGAATTTATTTAAAAATCGATTGCAAGCTTTGTACTGGTAACGCTGCCGAAAACGAAACTGTTGGCTAAAAGTATTTTTAAAAAATGCATTTTCACTGTGTTCTGAACTATTCTGAAAGTTTCAAATGTCTAGCTAGTCGGGAAGTTAGTTAAATAAACTTTCTGTCGAATCATATAAACGCTGCCAAAGGCAGTAAGGACCTGAAACACTTGACTAAAAGTATTAAAAAAATGTATTGTCACCGTGTTCTAAGCTGTCCTGAAAGTTTCAAATGTCTAGCTAGTCAGGAAGTTAGTTAAAAATCGATTGCAAGATTTGTACTGGACAAACAAACAAACAAACAAGAATCGAAGTTAATAGAAAAAAACATGGTAAAATGCGAATTCCTACTAAATTAAACTAGTAATTTTTGTTTATTTGGTTGTGAACATTAGAAAATAAAAATTTATTTAAATTGAATTTTAAATGTTTAGCTGTTAAATTAATAGTTATTTGTTAAATTTTATTTTTAATCTTAAAGCTATATATTATATTTTCATGTGATACATCATTTATCTCATACAATGTTCGAAAAGGTATTCATAATATATTATATATTCCAATCAAGTTAAGCAACCATAATTTGTACTTAATGTATGTAATAAGCATGTGCTTTTGCTCTGTTATTCTAACAATTATTTATTACTTTCAATTCAAATGCTATTATGAAATAATAAATTAATATTATACTAGAAAACATAAAAAAAAGAAAAAATACTTTTACATAAAATCGAATTTGTATAGAATTAAATTCGTAAGAATCAAAGCTTATTAGTAAAAAAAGAAAAAAAAAAAAATATATATATATATATATATATATATACGTTTTCCCACTTTATACATAGTTTTACATAAGTTTCTTGAAAAACGTATAAGCAATACATTACTTACTGTATAATATGTATTTTTTTATATTTAGTTTAAAAATCTTTATTTTTCCGCTAGGAATTATCAGTTTTTCATCTCTAATTATTATAAAAATATTAATAAATATTAAGCTATATTTATAGTTGGCCCAAAAATGCAAATTTGTGTAAAATTTATTACATACCTAAGATTTATTGAAACAAATAAATCATAGAAAACACACATATTATAATAATGATAAAACTTACTACAAGACTTAAATACTACTAAAAATGTCTCTTCACAAATTAATGTTAGGATGGCTTTTAGAATTATCCTGATGCAAAAGTAGAAGCAAAAATAAAAATATAAATATAAACAAACAAATAAAATAAAGCAAGGTTTTAAAATTAGCAAGTGGTGTTTTACAGGCATTTCAAGTCTTCTAAAGGTATTGCACAAATCCCTATTTTTGCTACATAAACAAATAAGTAAGTGTTTTATGCTTTATCCTCTTTGTTTTGTTAATACCACACAATAGTGCAAACTATTTCTACCCGTGGCATAAGTAAGTGAACTTGCACACTAACAATATATTTTAAACAACAAACCTGGAAGAAACAAATAGAAAAATACACTCAGAAAAATCACGAAATAGGCTTAAATTTGAAAGGACTCTACTTTCTTTGAAATAAAAATCTAAATACATAGGAAATTGGGATAAATGTCAGAAAAGTTATTTACAAACACACACAAAATAATTGATATTAAAATGAGATTACGTCACTTTTACAATGTGTCTCATATGACAGTGTTTTCGATAAATAATAAAAGAAGCTCATTTACATTTACCTCTTTCTTTCTTTTTAGTCTTTTTTTTTTTTAACTTCTTTATAACTGCACATATATGAAATAACTTAAAATTGGAAAAATAATATTATTAATAAGTTAAAAATTTTAAAATTAACACTTAACTGAGTCTTCAATGCAAATTGCTAGTATTTAAATTTAAACTTTCTAAAAAAAAAAAAAACACGTATACAAACACATTTTGCTTGGTCATCAAAATTTAAATTGTTGAATTAAAACCTATTTTCCTTATGTTAAGTAACATATTTTCTTTTCTTTTTTTTTTTTTTTACACACTCATTAAAGGAAAAATAATAATAAAGAAGAATGCATTTTAATCGTATAAAACTAAGGTTTGTATGCAAAATTTAGAAATATTCCCAAACAACAATGAAATATATTTTTAGTACATATTGAATTAAAGTTTAATTGAACATTATTACTCGGAATAAAGTACCCATATGATAATACAGTAAGAATGAAATACTTCAAATTTTCAATAACATATATAGGGATTTTTAACATATTTTAGACAATTTATTTTCGAAAATTATTAATTACTACGATGTAGTAATTAAAATAATTTAGTAACCAATAATTTATTATCACTATTTTTAGAGAGAAAGAAGGACTAATAACCACATTTTGTACAAGTACTTTAAAAAGCTTTATTTTATATTTTTCAGGCATCCTTCTTAATATGCACATACCATCTTGTGTTTTATGTATATCTACTTAGAAAATCCAGGTTTGATACACTGATAAATTAGGGAAAAAAATTTAAGAAAGAAACATAAGATTTTATATGTATATATATATATATATATATATATATATATATATATATTGTTATTAAAATCCATATCTTGGTAGAATTAATGTTATGAGCTTCATTAAATTAATAACAATCATTTAATGAATTCAATAAAATTTCTCTTTTATCGATTACTTTATCGATTAGAACTTTTATCGATTAATAGTTACCTTACTAGTTAATATTTTACTTATTAGAATTGTTCTGATTGTAAACAGTTAATTTTTACTATCTCAGTTTGGTTTCGTTTGACATGTGGATTTAAAAAAAATACTTTTTACTTGATTCAATGCAGGTTTGTGTTGGCGATTTGATTTATCTCATTCTTGTTTCATTTGGTTTTGTCGCAAGATAGAAACTTGAACTGTACTTTTGGCTTGAATTAGCTATACAGTTTTCTGAAATCTTGCGATTCCTTGCTCCTAGAAATACAAGTTTCCTGACTTGCGAACATTTCTATTTTTCAGCATTTCTTATTCCCAGAGACTGACTAAGGCAGGGACATACGAG
Organism: Salticus scenicus; assembly: GCA_963930645.1. Taxonomy (NCBI): domain Eukaryota; kingdom Metazoa; phylum Arthropoda; class Arachnida; order Araneae; family Salticidae; genus Salticus; species Salticus scenicus. The sequence continues at coordinate 164,039,380 of OZ005653.1, read as the reverse complement.
GCAATTGTCCCGGGCCCCCACATCAGAGAGGGGGCCCCAAAATCGAATAGAAAGTTTATTTTACGTTTCCTTCTTTAATGAATTTTTTTTTTTTTTTTAAACAAAATATCACTGTAATGTAAAATCCAGCTTAATTGAGCCATCGTAATTGCGAAAATTTAGCTGAATTCCACCCTAATGTCAGCAAGGATATGAATTTTTCGCAGCTAGATGACAAAGCTAACAATCAGAAATAAAATGGATCTATAATAAGGTGCAAATTTTAAATACCTCGATAAAGTTCGGTTCTTCATTACTGAAGTAGTGAAGCAGGGAGGGGGGGGGGGGGGGGCAAAGAAGTTTTTACCCAAATAGTGAAGTAGAGGTGACCCCCAAAGAAGTTTTTGCCCCGGGCCCCAATTAGGCTAAGTCGGGCCCTGCTTATTCCAATTCTCATTTCAAGAATTCCTTTTTTGATTTGATATTTTTTAATACTTTTCTCATTTCCGATGACCTTTTTCATAACATTAATGGTTTAAGTATGATTACTTTACAGGAATGTGCAAGCATTTATCTCATCGATAGGCTTAGTGTTATGGTTATAGAAGTTCACTTCTGTGTAAGTAATTTAAAATGATTTAACTATTAATTGGTATTGTAATTAAATTATAAAACATCTGTGAAAACATTTAAAATGAATTACAATCACTTTCAATTTCGTAATGTTGGTATTTTCATTTATCTTTTGATTGCTGAGTATTTCATTGGTGTTAAATTCTTAAATTTATATATATATATATATATATATATATATGAATATGCCCATTTATTTTAACCCTTTACCTGCCGACGAAAATTTATTCGTTCCAAATGCCACTGTTCTCTTTCAACTCTAAAATCAGTAAATCTTTCGAAAACACTGTAAAGATCCCTTTCAAGGTTGTTTTATTGCCCTGTGAAGATGTGTCAGTAGTTTCACTGGTAGCAGTACAATACAAAGGATCGTACTTTGGAAAGACGTGTATATACCTCTGGCACAGTTAAGTGGTTAAATATTGAATTAAAAATTAACAAGTTTAGATATAATTTATTTTTTACATAAGATAAAAAACTCTAGTGCATGAAAATAATTATAATAAAGGAACAAATTATTACTGTAAGCATGTATATATTTAAAAACAATTTTTAAAAAATTCACACATAGTATACATAAGCTTTTTAAAGCAACCTTTACTATAGGGAAAACACTGTCATTGAGAAAATACACAACAAATAAAAATATGAGATTTCATGTTTGGCACAAAAAGTACAAGTATTCGTTTCATAGTTGTAAATTATTGTATAAACTCCCTAAAAATTTGTGATCGAATAACGAGTGAAGTAATATTTTATTTTTCTCCTCCACAAAACAATACTGGACAGTTCTGTATCAACAACTAGCTTTTCAGTAGCCAGTGAGTGAAGTTACTTAACAAAGTGCAACGTAAAGGACATAACAAATATTTTCTCTATCTTATATGGTCTTATATAAAACTAGACATCTTTGGCTTTCTTTCTGTCAAAGCTCTCTATTAAAAAAAAACATAAAAAATTCGTTCATCCGAGAAACTAATAGTAAACTTCGCACAGTTTTCTGTATATATTAATTCTGTATAGATTTATTGCCATATGTATATTATATACTAAGCTAATGTAAGTGCATTTAGTTAATGCCTTGAAATTTTAAGATTTTCAAATTTAGTTTTATTATGCAGTATCATAGTGTGGCGTTAGATTACATTTATATTAATTTTTGTTCATTAGGGAAGAAATAATTCTGAGAAATTCAAAAATAAATACGAAGAAAAAGTTCCTGACAGCAATAAAATAAAATTTATACGATAATATTACTAGGTTATAGATTGATATGATTTATTAATTCTAAAGCTATTCTGTGGAATGGAATTCAGCAATTCAAAAACTAATGTACATTTGCACTTTCAGTCATAACATCATAATATTCAAGCAAATGTACTAAGATTTCCTTGCATAGGTGCTTTGTAATTCAATATTATTTATTTATTTTTAATAATAAGGTATAGCAGATACTGTTACACATTAGATTGGATGACATATAGTTAGTTTAATAGAAGTGTTTTCAAAATTACTTAAATCGAAAAAGTTTTCAAAATTAATAATTTTAAATAATTTTAGGAGAAAAAGTTATAAATCCCTTTTTTATGAACAGACGTGTGTATGTGTGTGTGTTGTAATAAATCATCTAAAAATAAGCTGATCTAAAAAAGGAAACACAATAACAATTTTCTGAAGCTAATATATAAATTGTGTAGAGATAGACAAATCATACTGAACCTAAATTAATTCAGCTGGATCCAGGGCTGAAACAACCCAACTTTCAAAACCCCTGAAAATAACTAGTACTTGCATGCAGAATAAAAGGCAGGCAGACATACCAATGATACATCAAAGGGCTGTTATTAAAAGTATTAATTTATATCTAGAATAAGTGATATTTGGGTAGTTTTTTAATATACAGTTGAAAATCTTTAATCCGCACACCTTGGTTCTAGAACTTGTGCGGATTATGGATTTTTGCAAATTATAGATCATTGATGCCATTTCTTTTGCTATATGAATTAGTATAAGGTACATAAAACTGTAAACTTTATTTAATGAAGCTAGAATTATAATTGTTTGTTTTTATACAATGTAATGAAGGTAATACTAATATATAAAACAATAAAATTTATTTAATGAAGTAGAAGCAATATATAATTGAAACCCTTAAATGAGTAATTCATTAAAAACTGTACTCCTACTTCCGGACTGTGATTAACAGTATGCAGCCAGATACTTGCAATGTGCAGTTTTTAATGACTGCATTGTAGATTTTATCTTCAAAACAAATGCTGGTATAAATTTTTTCTTAAATAGTTTTGTGTATTTTTGAAAAACCACCCTAAAAGAACATTTACACTAACAGTCCTTAAACATCTGTGAAAATACACAATCCCATCAACCCATATGATGTTATTTTTTTTTTTCAACCAATACACAATGCTGTTACTGGCAGGAGTTAGAAAACTGTACTTGCATGTGTTTTGTTTGATCACTAATTGAATATTATTCAGACGACGTTCGGATTCGCTATAAAAGTATAAAGGCAATAAAAGTATAATTTTTTTTTTTCATTTGAAAATTAATTATGTATATCTAAATTAAATTTTACACTCATTTTTTTTTTTTTTTCATTTTAGTTTGTGAATTAACATATTTTCTCATATACATCCAAAATATCGGATTTTCGTTACTGCAAAATCTTTTGTTTACATTTGCAAAGTGAGTGTGGATTATAGACAATTGCGAATTATGGGTATGCGGATTATAGATCCTCAACTGTATTATGATAAACGAAACATTTAAAAATGATAAATTTCAATTTAAACAAAATAATTTAACATAAAATTCAGTGTGAGCAAAAGTTTTTAAATGCCCTGAATTCAGGGTAGATCCTGAAAAGTTTGATAACTGCTGATCCCTATATAAATAAATAATCTAAAATTAGAGAAATATTAAAAATGTCTGATGAACTCCATTACAACTTTTATGGCGAATTTTTGTTTATTTATTTTTATATGCATGTAAAATCTACAATATTTTGAAAACCTCCATGCAAATATTGCATCACCTATATTTTATTATTTATGTTAATTTATAAGATCAATTTTATGCATATTCTGAGTGTCTTGTAATCCATCTTTTATTTTTACCTTATGTAATTTTTGTATAATTTTACAGTTTGGTAACTGAATAGATACTGCTCACTGAAAGTTAATTTCTAAATAAGAATGCAAAATAATGTTGAAAATAAATAATAATGTTAACATAAAAATATCTAGGTAAAATTGAAAATTATAACAATACACAATAAATTACTATTTCCTGTGCATGTACTTTATAGTCTGGTACCTAAATTTGAGTATTGTTTTGTCAGGAAAGTAATTAGCAAAAGTAAATAGTCTATTTTTTTACTTTTATTTTTTAAGAAATCTAATTTTTCCAAGGCACTAACATAAATACACAAATAATTCCCTTCTCTAAAAAGGAAGGCATACAATTCTTTATATTGCAGAAGAAATAACTCAAACATATTTCCATTATGAAGCATGTTCTACGTATATATATATATATATATATATATATATATATATATATATATATTAAATAGTGTTTTTAAAAAATAATCACATAAATCTATAAACTTAAAATATTTTTTTAATTGTATCATTTTATATTAAAATATAATGATTTTTTTAAGTAATAAATTTGAAGTTAAAAAAAAAAAAAACTTAGCCTTTGAGAATGTGGGATAAATAATAATACGTAATAATAAACGACAATCGTATTATAACTGATATTCTATATACTTAACAAATCAGTAAAAAATATCATGTATCACATGATGATGATACTAAATTTACTGCTTATTTTGATTCTAATATATAAAATATAAGGTTGAGTGTTTTTTTACGTCACACTAGTGCTACACTATGAACAATTGGTACCGGTTAAGGCTGGAGGTGACTGAAATGATTATTGATAAATTCAGTCTTCCTTCCTAGTGTTTTATTATTATAATGATGAATTATTATAATGCAGATAAAATACGCATATTTAATAAATAAAATTTATAATCATTAAATTAGCGTCAAATATTATTAACTTTCAAATATGGAATCTAAAAAGAAACTATGCTAAAAAAAAAATGTGTTATTGTGTTAATGTTATTACTGCAAAAATCTCTTTAAAATTACAAAAGTATAAATTATAAAAAAAAAAAAAAAAAAATCAACTGACTGCTTAAAATTTCATCAGGAAAATGAGAATAAATAGAAAAAACAAACAAACAAACAAAAAAAAAACATAATAAATGATTTTTTTTTTTTTTTTTTTTCTATGTGCAAAATTTTAAAACGGATAGATGCCAAAATTTTGACATTTATAGCCATTTTTTAAATAAAAATTACTATAGAACATGACTGTGTAATGAAAATATGATCAAATTACATTTCTTCTAATTAAAAAGACTAGTTAGCTTTCACTAAAGAGCATAAAAATGAAGTGCTTTACATTTAAAAAAAGTGCTTATAACTTGACTAGCAATGAAATATAAGAAAAAAGCTGTTTTGTACAAACTATTTGGCACTATAAGCTACAAAAAAGCACCTTTGTAGAAGTAAAAATTATTTGGCATATGTAATACGTATGAGTACACAATACTCACGGCAGAAGCACCTTTAGGATGATAGCAAAGACAATACAAGCACAAATTCGTTGCAAATCGAAACTGATATCGCTAGTTTAGAATACTGACAAATTAAGAAAAACTTCATTAAAAATTATATCAAGAGAAAAAAATTTGAAAAGGCAGAAATATAATTAAAAGCTTGCAAATTGAGTACTGTAATATTCTTGTAGATTTTTGTATTATTTAAAAATATTAAAAATAATTTAACAAGCTATTTTATTAAATGGAATTCTTAGAAATATTTCATTTATTCACCTCAATACTTTCTTCCATATTATAAGTTCTTTAACAATAATAATAAATAAGTATTATTATGTATTTATAGAAACATCTTTTTCTGATTAAAAAGCTCTTCATAACATCTAATAACTTTGAATTAAAAGAAAATAAAATATTGAAATAAATGTATAAATAATAAAGAAACTGATTTTTTTTTTTTTTTTTTTTTTTTTTTTTATAATTTTTAAGCTTTTAAACAGATTTCATTTAAAAATTTATATTAGAATCAAAAAAAAAAAAAAAAAAAAAAAAAAAAAAAACAGAGAGAAATTTATTAACTAATTTTGAAACATGTTACTTATTTTTATTTTGGTTTTTTTAGAGGTTATAAATCATTTGCATATGTAATAATACTAGATTTTAATGAATTTGAAACAATTAAAAAAATAATAATAACAATTCTTGCCTTTAGAAAAAAGATATTGTTTCTTAATATTGAAATTATACATAACACTATAATATAATTTTCTGCCATTTCATATTCATTTCTGAAAACATCTCTATCTTTAAAAGAACTATTAACACTAAAATGAAGGCTTTCATTTGAGCAAATATATTAAAACAAATTTTCCATGCTTTTAGGCAGCGAAATTTTTAAAACTATTCAGATTAATTAGTTTATAGAGTATTTGTTTTTTTATATCTAAGGGGTAAGCAACTGAATCAGAAGGGAATATTAGAACTTTGCACCTATGGAAATGCGTATGAAAATAAAGCAGGTTATACAGAAAATTCTATTAGCATGGAAAATCTGTTAGATATAAGAGTTCATGTAAAAATATACTATACAAAGCCATAAAAGCACCAATTTATCAGCAATAGTTAAGCAAAGATTAGTTCATGTTTAAACTAATTATGTTATTTTGAAAAGGAAAATGTAATAGAAGTATAAACTTGGTTATTGCTATTTAAATCTTTTAAAAATTTTCAAGTTAATTAGTTTAAAGAAAATGAACTTGTAGATTAAAGGCTCCATAACACAATAAAACTGGATCATTTAATCTCACAATTAATAAAATTAAAGAAAGCAAATTCGTTAAAAGCTTACAAATAGAAGCTATATCTAAGCACAATTCTATTCAAGGCAAAATATTTTGGTAACTATAACTGCTCTATTAAATCTGCAGTTATTTTTTTAAAAGAATAGTATTTTAAGTAAAGTTTACTTCTTGGACAACCATTATTGCAATTCGATGTCAACCTGATATTTTATTGATGTTTCAATGTCACGTGACATTATAAAACACCAACATATTTATTTCTTTAAAGTTTTCAAATTATGTTTGGCAACATGTAAATTTTCTGAAACACATATACAAAATTAAATTTTCAAAGATGCCGCAAATAATACTTAAAGACCACAAAGAAACTTATCAGGATGAAATATAAGAAAAAAGTAAGACACATATATTTGTAATATTTTGTTATAAAATATGCTATAGTTAAATGAAACAAGATTGCACTATATAGAGTGAACATAAGTTACCTCGGTATGTGCTTTAACCCATTACCGTTCACTAATTTTGCACTAAAAACAAAAAATATCATTTCTTCAATCCATTTTCGTATTTTTAATCGATTTATAAGATTTTGATTCTTTTCTGTTCGTTAGATAGCAGCACTACTCCGAAATTTAACAAACGATGTTTCAGAAGAATCCAAATGCAGAAGCCACTTTAAAATTTTTAGTAGATGTTAGTGCGTAGTCGCTGCTTTAAAAATGCACTCGTGCCCAGTTTTTTTTTTTTTTTTTTTTTTTTCCCTGGTGAAGAGCCGTCCCATTATTTTGGCCTAAAATGACTGTTGCGAATTTTTTTACAAACTGTAGGGTTTACTAACAAAGTTATTTATTTATTAAATTAATTATTATTAGAATTTAATCAGGTTAATAAGCAGATGAATCAAACCAAAATTTTCTCAAAAATCGAAAATGCTATTTTTTTTAAATTATTATTTATGATAAGCTAATAGCTACTTTTGAAATCCGTTTAACAAGTTTCAAGAGGAAATGTGGAGTGAACATTGAGCAAAATTTACTGACCATCTGCGTTTCCTTGCATCCAACTTTCTGGAAAGAAAACAGCTGACATGCATAGTTGATCAGTAAATTGTCAGATATAGCACAATCTTATTTCACAATAACATAAAAAAAAATATCGAGCAAGAATAATTTATTTCGATGTAGAGTATTTCATATTATTATTACTTCAGATTAATTTTGCTCTAAATAATACTAATTTTCTTTCTTCCTTAAAAAAAAAAAAAAAACTTTGATAAATCATCTGAATTTTTTTTTGTGTTTCTGTATATTTTACAATATATCCAGTATTTATAGATGATTAGGAATGTAACATTAACAAATCTAAATATCAATAAGAAAAAGCAAAGCAACAATCTTGAATTATAAACAATACATATTCAACTCAAAAAAACAATAATAGACTAAAATAATAACAAAAATTATAGTCTTTGGTACAATGATAAGAAAAAAAAAGAAAAACCTTTGGTATATTTGGTTTGCGTTATAAAATGCAAAATATAGTTTTATTCACAAATATAGGACATAGTTTTAAAGCTGTCATATATTTTCCTTGAGAACAAAGACTAAGCAATAAAAAATCAAATATATACATAAAAATAAGACTCTAAACAATTTCTTTAACATAACAAATTATACATAATAGAAAAATGCATAAATGTAATCCAGGAAAAATTTTCCATAACAAGATTCTGCAAATAAATTGCAACATTAAGCAAATAGCACTACACTACGTTTTTTTTTTTCTTTTTTTAATTAATATATGTAATTAGCACTCTTTCTTAGTCATATTTTGAAAACTTTAAAACTTTTATAAAGAGTACTAACTTTATAACATCTTTCTTACATACAATGTTATGATTTTTCGCCATCAGCAACAAACATATAAAAAATATTTACTTAGATTCTCTGAAAAATAAAAAACAAATAATATAATAAACAATAAAGAATCTCTGTAATGACTGTCCAGCAAAATTTGCTTCACAATATTCTTCATATTTTCAGACCTTTCACAGATGCATCCCTCCGCACTTATAGAAAGAATTGCCCAACATAAAATATATGTCCTATAATATCAATAAGTCACAATAATTACTGTAAACATCTCTTTGGAACTTCTTTCATAAATTTTAGATCACCCTTAACAAAATCTCTTGGCTCCAGGACAATACTAAGCAGATATATGTAGTAAATATGAAGGTACACAGGACAATCAAAAGGATTTTGGAGAGGAAAGACGGAAAAGGGAAGAAATTCTAGGAAAGTCACTCATGGTAAGGTTTGCAGTAGCTGAAACGATGATTCATGTGTTGGCTGTAGGATCCTGAGTGAGAAAACCTTTTGAGGCATTTCCTGCATTGGAATGGTTTTTCGCCACTATGCAGACGCTTATGTTCAGTAAGGTGGTGTTTGTGTTTAAAGGCTTTTCCACAAACATCACATTTGTGGGGCCTTTGACCTAAAAATAAATACTTTGAATTAGATTTGGCTTGTTAAAATAGCATCAAATTGCGAAAGTAAAATATGGCATTTTGGTAATGACTGACAATTGAAGTTTAATTAGTTATTTGGCACAGCAAAGCACGAGGAAAATAGATAAAACTTTTTTTTTTTTTTATTACTATTTCAATAAGCTTGTTGTTGTTATATAGGATTTAAAATAAATGTGTCTGAAATGTTATAGTAAATTGTGTATCCTAACAAAATACGTTGCAATTAAATACACTGTAAATGCAAATGTCTTAAATTCAGTTAAAAGAGTGTATTAAACGGATGGTCATTTTTTAAGAGAGGGAGAGAGAGAAAAAAAAGAGGTCTTACTTTTTAAGACAACTTTCTGCATCTGAAATTAAGACATTGCAGATGTCTTTAAAAGCGCCATCTATTTTAGGTTAAAAACACCGCCATGTTAGGCTTAAAAAATCTGTCATTTTAAGACTTTCTAATAATCAAACAGATACATTAAAGGCGGCGTGTGAATATGTTTTTCTGTTAAAAATATATTTTAGAATTTTCTAGAGCATTAATAAAATATAATAATTAAAAGGGAAAAAAAAAAAAAAACTAGCAACCAGTCTCTGAAGTTGAACTTACTATCTTCGATACCACAAACGAGCGCTCTGACGATCACGCATGACGTTACACAGAATTCTATGTTTAATATACACTATAATATTCCCGAAATGAATTGTAGTGTTATAATATAATTAGCATTTTTTTCCCTATAAAAATATCGAGATTAAATCTAAAGCACAATATGTATTAATTCTATAAAATTTTATGTGCTGAGGTTTAAATTTTGAAAAATGTAAACAAATATATCAAAATCTCAGCCTGTGATGTTTTGAAAACGATTTATTTCTATAAACTGTTATTTAAAAGAAAGAAAGAAAAAAAAAACTAATGAACAAGAAAACCAGAAAAGTTTTTGGTTTACATCAGGTACAGGTAAAGATGTTAAAGAAAAGAGTTTTAAATCGAAAGAGATTAAAAAGAAAGAGCAGCTATTTACAAATTGTGTAAGAATAGTTAGAAATTCGCTTTCTTAGCTACAAGTTATTCTTCGCTACAAGTTCATCTTAATGTTTTTCATTTAATTAAATGAGCGAGCTTTAAATAAAAAGTAACATTTATATTTATATTTATTTATTTATTTAAATAAATTATTTTTGCGTCTAAAACATAATTCCACGCAAATACTATAACATCATTTACCCTTTATGCATATTTGTTATGTTAAATCTAAAATTTTTCTAATAAGCTTATTTAAATTTCACAAATAAACGTTTTAAAATAACGCGATTTTTTAAATTTATTTCATTATTTTAAGCTTTATTTGAACACAAATGTAGATAGCATATTTAATTAAATAATAGTAATTAAAATAAATATTTTCATGGGTTATTTATTGAAATTCGGCATATTTAAATTATTTCATTTGATGGAATTGAATAAGTTTCAAACTAGGAGTAAAATAAGAGTGACTAGCCTTTCTCACTTAATATGAGTTTCAGAAAAATCTCATAAATAAAAACACTTACTGAAAATTTTTAATTATATATTTGTTTTTATTTATATATTTTGTGTTTCAAAAAAAAAAAAAACATTTAAATTTTTGATATTTGCATTATAATTTCAATTTTAAAAATAATTTTTTCCGCTGCCAAGCTAAAAATTCTTAGAAATTATCATTGTATTAAAATTGTATCTTGATATGGGAAAAAAAAAAAAAAAAAAAAAAAAAAAAAAAAAACGAGACGACGAAGATGATTCTGATTTCCATTGACAGATGGCGCCACTACTAATAGTCAACGATGAAATGTGAAATGATTTATTTTAAGACATTTTAAATGTCTTATTTTAAGACTATTACTATATTAAGACACTACATATTAGTTCATTTGCACCGCCAGTTTATTAAGACACAAAAGTGTCTTAAATTAAGATATCTATTATGTCTAAGGTTCATATTAAGACATTTACGTGTCTGAAATATATTTTCAGACTTTTTTTGTCTTACTTTAAGACTCCTTTATTTGCAGTGTAATGATAAATGAATAAGGAATTAAAACTAATCAACTAGCGAGTTTTACTTGATTAGCTGCTCCGTTTAGTTGAACCACTTATAAATATATATATAATATCCCCCCAAAAATTAAACTCTGAATGGTGGGTTCAAGAACCTACTCCCTAAGGCAGCGCCACATCCGATCAGATTGCATACTATTATACATACTAGTCAAATCTCTACCTTTTGGACAATCGGGTTGTTTGACAATTGAGTAAAGTTCATTGGTTCTTCGCATTACAAAAACTGATAAAGTCAAGATCGGCGATGATTGGCTAATCAAGTGCCGAAGGTAATAAGTGCTTGTAAATTTTTGTTACTGAAATACAGCACTATGTGAAGTAAACCAGACTTGAATTGTTATTATAAATCTAATTGTAAAATTTTATAGTAATTTGTGCTGAGAAAATGCTGATTTTTTATACACATTTTTTACAGTGTATAACTAATTTTTGTTCATTTGTTTGAATGATATTAACAATAGAATAATATTCTTTATGGAATTTCTTACCTGAATGTTCATACTTGTGTCTTGCAAGAGAACTCTGTTTGCTGAACATCTTATCACACTGGTCACATGCATACATTCCCTCTTCATTTTCCATCTTGTGCATCTTCCAAGATTTTCTCGTCTTCCCTGATCCTTCAGAAGAATCTTCGGCTCCAGGACTATCTTCCAAAGTACTTTCGTCACATTCTCCCTAAAAGATAAAAAAAAAAAAAATCCAGAATATATTTTATAAGAGATAATTCAAAAAGAAATAAGGGAATAAATGCCATCAAACCGTAGTACGCAATAAACTCAACAATAATACGAATAAATTAAAATGCTAAAAAATATAAAATATTTCAGCGTATTTTCAATAAATAAATAAATAAAATAATTTTAAGCTTTTTAAGCTTTTCGAACATACATTTATTATATTTTCTCTTCATGCTTTTATAATTTTTTTGAACTTGTAGAAATTCCAATGACGATAAAAAGAAACTTTAAAGGAAAGCAATTAGTCCTGTGTCTTTTTCTTTCCCTAAGAAATAACGTTACGTTACAGGTATGTATGTCATAAATAATCAAATGTGTCATTAGGCAATATGGGAAAAAAAAAAAAAAAAAGAGCTCTGCTGTCGTCAAAATAACAGTATTTAGTATTAGAACTTTGTAAGGAAAATTATAATGATTATTGTTAAGGAAAATAACACAGATTAAATATTTCATTATTGTTCTATAGCTAATACAAACTCATATAATAATTACCTGATTCCATAACCGCATTTTCTTTGCATTTGGACTATAAGGATTCCCCTCAGTAGGTTCATCTGTATGTCCATACGATCCAGTCGTACCACTGGGACTGCTACTATGATCTGCATAACTTATGCGGTCTGGAGATGGCATATTTTGAGGTTGTTGTTCCGCACGAGCAGGGGAGCGTTCAGGAGATGATGGCATTGTGACAACTGGAGATTTCTCTCGTTGAGGAGACTGTCTACGATTACATATACCCATTTGCATGTATTTATAAAGAAGCGAAGACTGGATCTGATTCTGTGAATGATCACGTCCAGAGTCCTCAACCTGAAGATTGTTTCCTCTATTGTTTTGAACAGAATAAGGGCTGGACACTTTAGGTGGTGTGCGAGATGACCTTTGGCTTAGATTAAGTGCTCCGCTTTCGAAATGTACTGGAGATGACCTATGATTTTCTAAGTGATTATTTGATTCGTCTGATTTAATTTTAATGGAAAGGTCAAGAGGTTGGTCTTCTTCGTGATGCACAGCATCAAGTAATGGTGAACGCTCTGGAATCGGACGAAATGGCACTATATGTGAGCTGGATGAAAGAGTTCCATTGTAAGGTATGACAGCTGACTGGAAAGGATGACTGTTACTAGGTGGAATAACTGAAGGAAAGGTAAACCCGGAATTTTGTTGCAAAGGTGATGAACTGTGCGTTATTTCACCATTGATTGGAAAATCTTTAGATCGCATGTGTTGGCTATGAAACCATTCTTGCACAGTCCTGGTAGAACATTTTAAATCACGAGAAATTCTTATTAGTTCGGATTTTTTTGGACGTGGATTAATATTATAATGAGCTTTTAACATAAGGATACAGTCCACACTCAGAGTAGATGGAGATACTCTATTTCCTATCTCCTCGGCTGGTTCTATATCACTTCCGTTTTCATGCGCCCTTTCAGAAGGCTCCGGTTTAGTCCGTAATTCTGTATTATGTGGGCAAATGAACCTTTCATGCTGATATAATTCCGCTTTAGTATCAAATGGCTTGCAACAGAACCGACATCTTGCGTTCACAGGGGCACTATATTGAGGTGGAGGAGTTTTAATGATAGGATGAGGACCTGAGCTCAACAATTCAGACAACAAACCATTGGAAGATCTCTGACTTGTTGGAGATTGCTGCTGCTTTGACACTGTTGCATCAACGATTTCTAGAATTTTTTTGACTGCTTTCAATTCTCCAGGTGGCTGTGGACTACAGGCTCCCGTTTCATCTCTCCTTTCTATAGAGGATGAAGGGGTCATATGAGATGGAATCTGCGGATGAGAATGAGGATCGGTACCTGGAGGAGCATCGTTTTCGAATCTAAAATAAACAAATATCATGAATAATTATCAAAATTTTAATAAATTATAACATCACAATACAATCATAAAAGAAAAGTGCAAAATACTGCAAAAACTATAATATTTAATATATAAAGTCTGAAATTAAATTAACATTCTGATACCCAAAAATTATATTTGAAAAATATATTCACGGTAGTTAAATCATAATAAGATAGAGCAACCAAAATTAATCGACTTTACAAAATATTAATAATATTTATTATCATCATCATAATACAACTTGCTTCTAGACACATTCGTTGATGTACAAAGATTAATAATCAATCATTTTAAATTGCTCTGATTTTGATTCCTTCATCTAGCTTTATTCGAAAGAATTCTTCTTGATGGTAGTCTCGCATGATTTTTTTTTAGGCTTAAAAATGATATGTTCATCTGTGTACCTATCCTTTTTTTTTTTTTTTTTTTTCAGTTTAACTAGTATGGAGGGGGTAGAGGACGATGAAACCATATCAGTAAATTGGATGCATGATCAATACGCTGAAAAATGGAATGTTAGCAAAAATGTTGTTTAAAATGAATGTTAAATAACAATGGATTGTCACAAAAATATTACTGTACGCTATCACCAAACAAGCAAATATTCCAAATGGGATGTAATAATGCATTTAAAATGAAAAAAAAAAAAAAAAGGAAAAAAAGAAAAAGGTAAAGTGAGGTATGCAAGTCAGTTCGATATTTAAAAAATGATTATAATTTTGTAATTACAAATTGCTTGACTTATTTGAATTAGTTATTAAGTGCTAATAATCTAAAAAATTAGTTAATTTATGAAACAAAGCCTCACCTAGATCTCTGTTGTAGCAGATGTGAAACTTCAGGAAAGGCTCCCATTGGTAAAGGGTAATGAGGTTGACTGATTAAAGGATGGAAAGCTAGTGGCAAGTAAGGTTGCTGGTGTCTTCCAGAATAATTAGAAAATCTTTCGGAAGAAGGCATATACCCTGCAGGTAAGAGAGGCATCTCGGGCGTGCGGGGTGATGTACCATTGCCACCAGGAGAGGAATATTTTGGAATGATTGGGCGGAAAGAGTTATTCTGTGTAGTTCCACGACCTCGAGGTGAGCGACTATCCACTTTGCGCACCTACAAAAAAAAAAAAAAAAAAAAAAAAATTAATACATTCAGATGTGACTATAAAAGTAGTATAAAGATCAAATCAGTGTTAAAATGTATGACTATAAACGCAGAGTTAGATGCTAATGATTCATGTATTGTAAAGATGCATGTAGCCATTAATGGCAGTAAAAAAAAAAAAAAAAAAAAAAGTTTTTGTTTCTAATAGATTTTCTATCGCTCTGTTAACAGAATATCTTCATTTGACAAAAAGTGGCAAATTTTCTCTGTGAGCCAATTCAAATATAGTTTTTTTTTCATTTAAACTGAAATTGTTAACATAATAAAATATGGTACAAACAGTCAGAAGTACAGAACAGACAAAAAACAGATTTTAGAGGAACGAACTTAGGAGGATTTGCTGGTATCCACCATCGTTAAGGTAATCAGGTAAGCTAGTTCAGAAATGAAGAGTAAATAGGTCATCAACCAAAGCATGATTTCAAATTTAATTGATTTTATCTAGTTTAATACAGCTGTCTTCCAAAAGCAGTATATTGCAGTGCAATTTGTATAGGGAAATTCTGTATCATTTAAGATAATCTATCTAGATAAGTTACAGCAAAGAAACATGGAGCGCTGTCGACATGATTTTCAAATAAAATGTACAGTAAGTTTTTAGAATACTGTTTGTACTACCTATTATATAAATGTAAATGAGAAATAAACATCCTAAACTGACCTTGAGGTTGACAACGAGGCACTTCTTGCTGGTCATGTGTGAGGAGTAGGATCCTGAATGAGAAAATCTTTTGCCACAATTGTTACATGCGAAAGGTTTCTCACCACTATGAATCCTGATGTGTTCTTTAAGGTGATGCTTGAACTTGAAAGCTTTACCGCACTCTGTGCATTTGAATTTGCGGAGGACAGCATTCTCGTCCGTACTCACCGTCGAGGTCTAATGAAAAAAAAAAAAAAAAGTTTTATTTAGCTATATATCAAATTCAATAATAGATAAATGAATAAGGAGAGATGCTCGAGAATTTAAAAGGAAAATTGAGGTAGATCTTACAAAACCTTTTTCCAGACAGCTTATTAATGAATTTTCGTCTTGTTGTTAGGAAAAAAAAAAAACAAAAAAAAACTATTACATTATATTTTATGAAATAGAGAATAGGAAAAGGAATACAATAAATAAAATAAAACTACCTGAAGTTAAGAGAAATGGAAACTGCTAAACTAATGATTAGTAAAAATAAACAAAAATAATCTGTAGTTTAATTCTACGGAAAAAAGAAAAAGAAAGAAAGAAAAGAAAAGAAAAGAAAAAAATACACAGATAATTTCTAACATTCTTGTGTTATCTGATAATATATGATTTGCAAAATATAATAATTTTAATATACTGCCTTTTTTTCTATGAACATCTACTTAAAAAGTCCAAACATTACTAATAATCCATCAAAAATTTTATTGCATACGATTTGTACGATTTGCGCACCTTTTCAAAATTTAATTCTTTTCATTGAGTAATTTTTATTTTAATTACAGGATCCTTTAACAAATTTAAGACACATAATGAAAACTTCGACTTATGATTAAAGAATAAATGTATATATATATTTCTTTATTGGCTTTTTCTTATGACGTAGAAATTGGGAGTATTTACTGCTTATTAAAAGCGAGAATTAGTGAAAAATAAGATCAAAGGGGATAAGATGCGTTTGAGTCAACAGATTTTCTGCAACTAGAAGATATGCATCATAAATATATATATATATATATGTATATATTATTTATCTATATATATTCTAACTGCGCTATAATAGTAAAATTATTATACTCATTAATAGCCATAATTGCGTCATTAATTGTCTATTAGCACAGAAAAAATATCAAATACATCTTTTTAAAGTAAAATTATCAGGGTTATATACTAAAATGCATTTATACCATGTTACTCTTTTCTGTTCTTGAGCGATTTTATTATGATATGTTTTTCATTTTTATGCCCGACTCTAAATATTCAATCTTATTTGAAATTTGAATGAAAGTTATCGAAAAAAATATAAAAATTTTCATAAGTACGAAATTTTATAATACTTTACAAGGTACTAGTACTTTACAACCGAACAAATAATTAATATATATATATATATATATATAAAAGCAGCAAAATATTCAGATACATCAAAATTGAAAATCAAGCAAGTTGGTAAATTCATATGGCGGCAAAGAGGAGAAACACAGCAAATGAGAATTTACTAGGCTGAAAGTTATTGTTAATTATTTCATATGAAAGGAAAAAACTGTTTTACAGCGAATTAATTTTAGCGAGTGAGAAAAAAGGCTATGATTCTCTAAAATGTTTATATCCAGACTAATAAGATAATAAGCGTAGTAAGAAAATCTCTCTCTCTACATATAAATCTTAATTGATGGTGAAGAGAATACATAAATATTTATCAGGCATCTGCAATGTCTTTAAAAAAAAAAGGGGGGGGGGGGAGGAAGGTGAAGAAGAAAATTTATTTCTTGTGTAAATGTGTTTTGTAAAGGTCTTATCAGACATAGCGATTTTTGAACAATCAGTTTTTGAGCTGAATTTAGCGCCGATTTTTCCTCGGCGAAAACACCGTAGAGGTTACAACAGAAGGTGAAAAGTTAGATGAAAGAAGTCTAACTTTTGACGCTTATCACTTTTCTTGGCGCGAATAAAATACGCAATGGTTAGTGTTAAAATTCCCTTTCATTTGTGTAAAATATCGCATTATTATTTCTACTTTGATCTTTGTTACGACTATTGCATATCGCCATACGAAAATAAAAAAATAAATTCAAAATTCTTATCATTTAACGGTAAAATAAATGTGCTTAACAATAATATTTCTTGTTGTTCCGCCATCTTGGAAATGCAACGTATCAAAATAACGCATTCTGATTGGATGAGTCTGTGGAAAAATTGTGTATAAAGACAACTTTATCAAGATAGCACTGAAAAAGTTGGGTAAGTCCGGTTTGCGCTGTCACACTGGGAGTAGAGACAACTTTCACTGGAAAATCGGCACTAATCAGTGATTGCCTCTAAAATCGCCTGTAAAGTCGTTGTGTCTGATAAGGCCTTAATAAATAAATAAACGTTAAATAAATATATCTATAGTAAAATGATAATATTGCCCACATAATAATGGCTACTCACTTGTCCATTCGTAGCATGGAATAATTTGTGCTTGGCGAGATTTTCTTTACAGGTGAAGGAGGCATTGCATTTTTGGCACACAAATGTATCTGGAGGACTAGCTTCTTTGTGTGAAGAAGCCAAATGATCCTTGAGCTCATTTATAGCTTGCTGGCCTGAAAATACTTGATCGCAATGAGGACACTTCAACAGGTACTCGTTAGGGACTTTAGGTTCTTCTGCAAAGACAGACATAAAAAATGAACAATAATTAATTATTTCCTCCAAATAACAGAATTTTACAAAGCAATTTATGGACTATGTCTACCCGAAATATTTTATTATGATTATAGACATCAATAATTTAAAACGGTTACAAAAATTAAAAGATCATAGTTGGTATACCCAATCTGTATACGCCCAAAATATTTACTATAAAACAAAACAAAACAAGCAAATAAACAAACAAACTGTTTACGAGAAATAACTAACCATAATTGCTTTGAATGCCTTAAGCAAAATATTCTGAGCAAAAATAGTTAAAAACGGAGCATTATCTTACAACTAGTAATATATATATACACATATATATTTATTTATTTTAATATTCTGTTAAAACCATACTTATACCATAGCCTCCTTAACTAGATGCCTGTCGCGCAGCTCGAAAACTAGGCAACAGTTGAAGCGGTAGACAGCGCCACCTGGTACAGATTGTGCGACTTTTTTATTCAACAGCCACCAAAAATTTTTAAAAGTGGAATATGATACGCATAAAAGACGAATAGACTCGAAGAAACGTCGATTTTATATATCATGTATCACTTCTTTAAATCATTGGTGACAGTTGAATAAAAAAGTCTCATAATCTGTACTAGGTGGTGCTGTCTACCGCTTCAACTGTTGCCTAGTTTCCGAGCTACGCGACAGGCATCTAGTTAAAGAGGCTATGTTTATACTCTGTTTCGCCTTATTTCCAAAAAAACAAGGAAATGTCAAGTTAATATGAAACAGAGTATACATCTGTTTTATTAACGAGTTACAACAGTTTTATTGTTTCTTTATCATTATATTTTGTCGACAGTACAATATATGTTAATAAAGTTATTGATATATATATATATATATATATTTTTTTTTAATCGGTCAGCGGAAACATTTCTACATTTCATCAATTCCTTCATAGAACTTATATTATGTTGTCACCTAGTTGCTGGTTTCTCTCAACCAGCAGTCAAACGAAATGTTATTCAAAATTTGATTTTTTTTTTTTTTTTTTTTTTCAATATTTAACTTTGAAGCTTGAAAGTGCTAAAAATAAATCTAATATCTATATAATATTTCTCTAACGTGGACCAGTTACAATTATATTTTATAGAAACGATACGATAGTGACAATAAAATACGCGGAGATTTAAAATAAATAAATAAATAAATAAATAAAATACATAAGCACGTGGACTCAGTTCAGTGATCTAATGAAAAAAAAAGATGGCATATGTCAGATAAAATAATTTTGTGAAGTATAATCAAAATAGGTACTAATTTTTTTTTTTTTTTTTAAACAAAAAATTATGGCAGAATGAATAAATAAATAAATAAAAAAAAAATTAAAAGCCATCGCCAACATAGCGGCAAACATTTAAAAGTCGCCATAGGGGTCCTATACTAAAACTATCCTGTCTGGGGATGTATGAAAACTGACAAACATGAATTTTAATTTCAAGTATTTCTTTGAATGATTTTGAATCAACTATCATTATAGTTTCATCCCCCCCCCCCCCAAATAAAAAAAAAAAAAAAGAAAAAAGAAACTGCGAACATTTTGCAAGGGTCTGCTAGTATATATATATATATATATATATTTCACTTTAGAGCTTCAAAGTAAAATATTAAAAAATTAAATTTTGCAAGATGGCAATCAATTAAACGGTTGTGAATTTTTCTGAATGTGAAAACGGAATTAAAGCAAATACATTAGTTAATGAATAATCTACAAATAAATTTATCAATAGAATAACATGGAGTTACTCTGCTGGCCATATTAGGTAAATCATCATCCCTTTATGGTAAACCAATCTTTTAAAAAATTGCCAGAATTAAAAAAAAAAAAAAAAAAAAAAAAAAAATCTCTAAATAATATCTTAGGTTAATGTTATTAACAGCATTGTTATACGGAGTAAAGTGCAAAATTTATTTTTTATACAACGAATTTCAACAGATGGCAGCACAAGTAGGATTTTACTCAGAAAATTTTGAGAAAATTACTCAACTTCCAACTTCTCCCGCCACAGTTAAAAACGCTCCGATGGACAATCTGTGATCCCCATCTTCTTTTCCAAGGGTTTTACGACACCCAAGACTTACTTCTCCCTCAATATCTAAGGGGATCTATACAACTTATGGAGGGAGGGTGATATGATCGCGCTCATTTGCATGTTAATAACTGGAAGAGGAGATATGCCCTGGGCAAAGAGGGACATAACAGTGTTGAAGGAATGACTTGATTTCCAGGAATGGAAAGCCTTCTATCTCAGGATGCTGTTTTAGTATATTGTGAACGGAAGTTAGTTATCAAAGAAAAGACAAGAAGATACTTAGGATGCGTAATAAGGCAAGAAGAGAGAGAAAGAAAAATAATATGAATAAGATGTTTTTATGAGAGATGTTATATTGTGTAAAGATATCCTGCTGAAAGTAAATCAAAAGCAGTTTCGCCTAAACTTAATTTAATGGGAAATATAATACTATAATGAAAAGAATAATAATTAGAATAACATTTAAAGTAATGAGTCTGTTTTAAAGTGTTCAGGGGTTTTGTATCTTAAAAATTTCAAATTCAAAATTTAGAAGTTTTTTTCCTAAAGAACAAAAATAACAACTCAAATTTATAAATAAATAAATAAAATTAATTGATTAATAGATAAATTTTAAAATGGTGAAATATGAAACTTTTTATTACTAATTTGAACTTATTTTGGAATAAAACTCTTATACACTTTCGTTGTAATAAAAGACACATGTGATCATGCTCATGAAATATTGGAATATGTTCCGAATATACTTAATCTTCTTTGGTTGTCCATATCATTGTTATAAGTCCATGGTGCTATATTAAAAGGTAGAAATTGAAAATTTTAGAGCAAATAATTTATTTAGAATAGCATGTTTTTAATACAAAAATTCAAGTATAAGAAAAAAAGTATAAGGAAAAAGAAAAAAAAAAAAAGCAATCAAATGTATGGCAGTGAAGAAAAAGAGCAATAAAATGTATAATAATAATATAAAATGATAATAAAATTGTAATAATAATGTTTTTTAGAGATCTGGAGAAGTAAATTCTTGGTAATTTAAATATTATCTGAGCGTATTTGATTCCAAAACATAAAGATTTAAATGCAGATAAGTTGATTAATGCATTGAATTGAAGAATCAATAATTATATTAAATCCACGACCATGAAAAATTAAACTTAATAAAGGCACGCTACTAATACCTTTATTGGTATAAAAAAATATTCTAAGCCTAATATTTGATAACCATTTTTTACAAATGATGTATAAATGGTGCAGATGATGTATTGCTATATAGGTGTTGTTGCCATAGTTACCATCTCTTTAAGGATATAGGGCTATTTATTACCGCACTCATAAATGTTACTTTTATTGCTATTATATTTATAAAAAAAAAAAAAAAAAAAAAACTTAAATAATTTTATTTATTTATTTATTTTTATTTTTATTTATTTTTTTTTTTTTTACTATCAATTTTCAAATTTGTTTAATATTAAATATCCATTAAAAAAAAAAAAAAAAAAAAAAAAAAACTTTATAAAGTTTAAGAAAAGAGGTTAGGCACACCTCGAGTCCAGGAAGCAAAACCTCGACTGACCGCACGAAGATAAGATAAATAACCAAGTCGGTAAAAAAAAGAAACAAGAAGGATTCCAATAGAAAGACAAAAACAACAGAACTCGCAATTTCCCCATCTACGGAACGCGTGGTTTGAAATATAGGGATTGAGTCTCAGGGGAAAGATCTTCCCAAACCACAGACTTCAGACCAGGGAGAATTAAATAGATGGGGGTGGAAGAGATGCCGGCATGCCAGTCACGTGTTCCGGACGCGGACAGAGAGGCGGTTGCCATGGTCACGGCAGCGCCAGGTATATGGGGACTGTATCTTAGATGGGCAGTTGGAGATGGCGATGGTAAACAATGTGGGGGCGGATAGAGAGTTAACATCAGGCAAGAGCCACATAAATAAAATAGAATAACTTCTAAGAAAAGTTTTACTTTTCCTTCTTAACCTGTATTTTCAACGGAGACCAACGCCAAAAAGGAGAAAATAACTCCATAATTTTCGTGACTTGCTACTGCTGACCGCCGTAGTCACGTAGTTGTTGTCAACAGATAGCCAATGGAGCAGAAACTTAATTGGACGATATATTTTTCTACCGCAAGAGGGCTTTTTCTTAAAAACATGATGTCAACGATTACATCACTCTAAACCACTGGAAAGAAATGGGACTTTATATCAGGCGGGAGTCCAGTTCATCAGGATATTGAAAGGAAATGGAGCAAAAAGTAGTCTGAGAGTTTATTTATTACATTATCATCTCATGCAATGTATGGTGTTAAACCGTAAACACATAATCGAAATTTTACACTGATTTTAAAGGTGGCAGACATTTGAAGTTTATTGTAATAATTTATTTAAATAACAGAATTTGCTAACTATCATCGTAATTTTGTGATTTTTAATACTTTGAATCTTTTACAATTAAAAGGTAAAATAGAGATTTAAAAATATGAATAAATATTAAAAAATTACAGTAATCTAAAAGCAGATTGATTATACATTTTGAAGTGAATTTCAAGTGCGCAAAAAACATATAATATTTATATGCTTTAAATACCCTTCTTACATTTTTCTAACCATTCATAATAATATTGTAACACTCTTCATTTTATGTTCAATATTCATCTTACGGCAGCTCAATTGGATCATCTGCTGATGCAATGTATACTTTAACAGATTTTAGGCATAAAACATTATTTTCCTATTTGTCTCTTCAACAAACATTGGTCAAAAATTGCGATATACTGCTAAAAAAATAGTATTAAATCGAATCACATTTTGATTTGCAATAACTATAACAAAGGTTTAATTTCTTAAAAAAAAAAAAAAAAAAAAGTATGGGAACGATACACTGCAGAACTTAGATTCGAATGCATATCTGTTTTCAAGTCTACCGGCAAATTTTGAGAAATTTTACCCCATTTTTCCAATTCACGAATAAAGTATGACAAAAAAAAAAAAAAAAAAAAAATCAGTCAGACTTTTGTTGTTGTTGTTGTTGTTTATTTAATATTTCTATTTTAAGTGATTGTTTTCTACTTAACAGTGTTTACTTTTCTGCTTTTGGTATTTTGATTATATTGTGGTTTCAGCTTGTTGCTTAGTATAAGAGAAAGCACACTGTATTCATTTAAAGTTGGTTAGTTCTAAAAAAAAAAAAAAAAAAAATCTAGCCGCTGAATGAAAAGTGACATTGAAAAACTACTTGTCTCTTGCTGGTAAAATTAGATAGAAAAAATTTGTCTTCCAACTTACATTACAAGTGTAGATGCCTTTAAAGAAAACAGATGTAAGAGGAGAAAAAAGAAAATTGGAAACATTGGTTTTTCAAAAATAATTCACTGGTGAGCTCCAGTACAGTATGCACTATTATTGAATTCCTATGCGTTCTTCCATCTGATATGTAAAAGTTAACTAAAATAAAAGAAGTGTGGGAACTCCGTTCCCGTGCATTCCTAATTCCTATGCAAATTAAGCCCTGACCATAACCATAAGATAGTAAAATGTTACAGTTTCATTTTACTTACGCCACTCAAAATTTTTAATTTTACCTCGGCACAAAACTTTACAAGTGTATTAATATCGAAATTAAGTCTAAATAGAAATTTATGGTCTAAACAAGTACAAGATATGAAATTTTCTTTTTCTACCCATCACACATATAATGAAGGGGTTTCTAAATCAACACATTTAATTCATGCAATCAGTTTAGACCAGGGATGACTGTACCGCAGACCCATTACATGCTGCCCGTCCTACAAAAATTTGCGACTCACGGTGGAAGTAAAAAAAATTATAACTTGCTACCTCCTGTTAATACAGTAAAATTGAAAATCTCTCGATTTTTACTAAAATGGACAAATGTGGTTTAGACAACATGTACAGTCATAGCCGTTGTTAATAGAAGCACGTTGGAGCTGTAGGTATAAAATTACTAAGAAATAAATTAGATTCAAACAACAATCAATAGATATATTTTTTTAATATATATATTTATATTCCCACTTTTATATGTATTTATATACAATGTGGCCCATCAGAATAAAATGCATTTCCAATGCGGCGCACTCAGTTTTTTTGTTGCAGTCAGGCCTGGTGTTTAGAGTTTAGATAACACTTTGATAGCTGCTTAGTAAAAAAGTCTTAAATTTCTGACTCTCTCTAATTAGGAGAGGTATGTATCGGCAACATTTTAAATCAGATTTCACAGCAATATTTTTTGATAGAAATATTTCACATTAATTTTCCACGATTAAAAATGAAATTTGGTATGGAAATTTTCTGTTATGAAGTCTCCCGCATAAATCGGACACTGGCAACTACGTATACGATAACTATCGTACGGTTAGCAGCGCTGAGTAAGGCATAAATGAAGCTCATTTATACAGAGTATATGACTCCATACGAGGGTTTGAAACAACAACAACAATAATAATAATGATAATAAGTAAATAAATAAATAAATAACTCGAAATATTAAAATTACTTCAACAATATTCATTATTTATCTAAATGTTATTCAAGTACTTCAAACACGGTTCGTGGGCAATACTAATGTCTAAAAACCAAAGAATATTATTTTACACCTATAATTATTCATTATTATATTATTATTATCATATATTATTATATTATTTTACACCTATAATTATTTATTATTATATTATTATTATCATATATTATTATATTATTTTACACCTATAATTTTCAGCTTATTTTCAACTACATATTAAAGTCTGAGAAAAGACAAAAATGTATATTTTAAAGATGTGTTTTAAAGATAATAATAATTATACTATAGGCTTACATTCTATTTTTTATTTGAATTATTGCTTACAAAAAACTTAATAAATGCATAAAATAATTCATACATGACGATTTTAAAAACTTGCACTACTGAAAAAAGTATTTTATTTTATAACAACTTTTTAGCAAAATAATCTATATGATTTCGAAATATTACGAAATCAGTATCACGAAAAACTGGATCTTATCAAAATTACAATTTCAAATTCACTTTGCAAAATTTGAATAGCTGCCTCATTTAGAAAATTACAATGCAGAATCATGAAGTTCTATGTTAAATTCCGAAAATAGTGTGCATCAATATACGATTACTGAAATGACAAGCCGCTGTCACAGCTCGTCATACAGGAAACATAATGGTGCTCGGGGACCGGACATATTAGATAGGGGAGAAGACTGAGAAATTTTTATCGCAGATCCCTGCTATAAAGCCTTCACACATCAAGCA